>OY998185.1:53032048-53720381 GCA_963921935.1 Galeruca laticollis | reverse complement strand
GGAAATATCGAAAATTGCCATATTCATATACATTGGTTTATTGAAAATGGAGATTTTTTTAATTTTCCTTAGAGTCGGATCATCATTGAAAATTGTTCTATTGTGATAACGCGGACTAGAAATGAGATTTTTAGCACCATAACGTCCATCATGGGAAGATACAAATTCTATGATTGCATATACATTCCTTACATTTTATGTAACACACAGCAGGTGAAATCTTTTTGACCCTCCGAGAATGTCATTGTTATTTTTCATATAAAATCTTACCTGCCCGTCGACCGTAAATTCTCTCTCCCATACAGACAAATCACAATATTTGAATAAAATTTTGTGAGTTCCATTACTAAAATTGTTAGTTTTATAATCATGTTGTCGAAAGTGTTGTCACATTTCGGTATAATAATCCGTGCCTGAAGAGCGTAGTCTTACTGGGACTTGGGTAAAGCATATAACAGTTTAATTTTAAGAATTTACAAATACAGAAAATCATATAACTATATTAAATGAATATACAAATAACGTGATTAAATTATAAATAGCTATAATGTCTATGAAAATTATCAATATCGCCATCAGTATCATACGTCCCTCTAAATATTTGGGGTGATTCATAATGAAATTCGGCAATACAAGATTCCTGATATTTAGTTTCAAAGAGTACTGTTTGATACCAAAAATGTCAAACGTATAACGGTGATGCATGTCTGGTGCCTCTGTGGTGTATGTGTGCTAACCCTGTGATGTGTGTCTGCTGTCCCTCTGCTTGAGTTGTAAAGTTGGTTCTTCTTTCACCACATCTATGATAAAAATGTATAACAAAGTTGTGAAATCATTGCTTCATTTTGTTGTTTTCTTGGAAAATAATTCATATAAACCGAGTGTCGCAGTAAATTTGTTAGTACTAGCACTGTCAAACAGACTTCTGATGTGAGTCTGGGGTGTGTTTGTTATCCCTTCTGTTACCCCTCTGCTATCTATCTGATAGACTTCTGATGTATGTTATCCGTTTAATAATATAATGAGTCACATCATATTTTACTATAGTGTAGTCGTACGAGCAACAAATCTCAAGCATGCAAACGCTTTGAGTGTCCTCTGTTGTCGAATAAAGTGGATTTGCTGTCATTGTCGTTGTCGTTCTAGTAACATCCTGTATGTGGAAATAATCTACCAATGCGGTTTGTTCGATGAAAATTTGAGTGTTTTTATGACTACAACCTGTGTATATAAAAAATACGGTACTTTATGACTACACCCTGTATAAAATTGCATCTTTTTATAACTACGCACTGTATATATGGATTCTTTTATGACTACACTCTGTATATATGAACATCACATCTTTTTTGACTATACCCTGTATATAAGGACAAATGGCATCTTTTATGATCACACCCTGTATAAAAAATGCAGTATTTTTATGACTATACTCTGTGTAAAATCACATCTTTTATGACTACACCGGTATATAAAGAAAATGCGCAAGGATGCTTTGTATATTATTGCGATAAAAATGCACTTTTACACTCGTATGTTGATTGAAGCCATCACTTTTCATTCTGAAATTTAGAAGTCCCAATCAAAATCCTTGAGATTGTCACTAAAAATAATATGTGATTTTTCTATGATTACCTACTTATGAAGGATTCTGAATATAGTCAACTGCTTGACGCATTGTTTTTGATTCACATGTTCTAGTGACTAAAACGATATTGGTACAAAGGAGTATTGAAGAAAAAATTGAAAAAATTACATCGTATGGTGAAATCAGACTCTCTGTATCTTATACAGTTAGATTTCAAAATTAAAATATAGTGGAGCCCTTATGGCTGAGATGTAACGGCGAAGGCTGGGAACGATGAGGTCCCGGGTTCGAATCTCACTCAAGGCAAACATTTTTTTCGATGCACAAACGGATAAAAAATGGACGACAGAAAAATAGAAATCTGTAATCTACTGGAATAAAAATTTAAAAAAGAAATCTGCCGACCAAAAAATGGACGACAGAAAAAAGAAATCTGTAATCGCCGACAGCGACACCAGCGCCACCGTCGACTAGCGGACGTTTTTCGAAGTAGTGAGTTAGAACCCGCATAGTATATCTACTCATGTGTACCAGTGGATAGAATCGATGAGATTTTAAACAAATTTAACAATTTTATTCCACGGTTAAAATTTACCATCGAACGCGAAAGAGAAAAATCGATAAATTTCCTGGATGTAACAATCTCATACGATAACCAAGGGTAAAGTCAATACCAACTGGTATTCAAAACCAACAGCTTCTCATAGGTACAGGTACACCAAGTTATTATTCAAATGCTCCCCTATCTCATAAGAAAAATGTAATCAAAAATTTAACTGACAGAGCAATTAAATTATCTCACCCTAAATTCAGAAAGAACAATCTAAATAAAATCCGAAATATCCTTAAAGAAAATAACTACCCATTATCGTTTGTGAACAAAACTATTAAAAAAAGAATACATGCAATCTACAATTCAAATCAAAAACCACAAAAAAACCAACATCATTTATATCATTACCATATGTACATGGTTTATAAGAAAAAATTAACAAAAGCCTTCAGAAAGAAAATTTAACTGTTTCCCACAAATTAAAGAACACCAACCAAACATTTTTTTCAAAAATGAAACCAAACATTCCGAAAAATAAACAAACACACACAGTATACCAGATTCCTTGTGGAGGTTGTAATAAAACATATATTGGTCAAAGCAAACAATACCTCCAAAAAAGAATACAAGCTCATAAGTATTCAAAAACTGATGTAACAGCTTTATCCAATCACTCTAAGAATACGGGACATAAATTTGATTTTGACAATGTGAAAATATTGGCTAAAGAAGATAATGAAAAAGTTAGAACTGTACTAGAAATGATTAACATAAAAAAGGATATAAATAGTATTAATAATAGAAACGATATTCGTAATTTGAATGTAATATATGATGGTCTCTTAAAATAACCAATAAATTGTTGAAAGCTTCTGCACCTTACTATAATATACACCTGTTAAATCAAGCAAACGCGCCCAGACTAACACCACATCGTATTAGTAAAAGAAAAAACACCATCAAACTAAATAATACATTTTAATTAGTTTACTGACAACAGCTACAAAATGTACACAGCATTTTAGTTTTAATTTTTAACCTTCCATGTTTTTAATGTTTTTGACACTGTTATTAAGGTAATTGTTTTATTACTTTATATACAAAAATTTGTAATGTCTTTTTTTAACTTATGTATTATGTATAAATCATAATGTAACGCGTCTTTTGGCAAACAATAAACAAATTATTGAAAAGTAAGGACCTTCATTCAAGAAAATTCCTCCCATATAAAATATTTAAATGGTCAAGAATACATTGCGTTTCAAATATCTATCTATATATATATATATATTGGACATGTAGATTAATTACATTAAGTTAATTAAAGTCAACAAACTTTAATTTCATCAAATGAAATATTTATAAACACCAAAATTCCAATAATATAATTTTTATATTTGTTGTTTTTAAATAGATTTGGTACGCCTATGCTTTGACGATGACGCGAAGGCGATGTATCCACAATACAATCCCCACTTTTTGTAATTCATTCATGATTTCACTACTGGCGTTTAGAATTGTTGGCCGCAAAAATAAACGTGTTTATGAATGAATAGCCCTCTCTATGTATATTATTACTCTAAGGATACATATCTGTGTGTTTCACGTTGTCATTAGTTGTTTTATTCGATATTAAAAATCTAGTGACTGACAGAAAATGTCAAATTAATGAAGAAACGTTAGAATTATTGTATCAAGAATGAATTCGAAAAACCGTTTTGGTCTGTTTGATCTAAAAGAGATTCAAAAGAAAGTAAAAGAACAAATGCCGCAAAATACCGTGCGATCTAAAAAGTACGTGTAGAAACAATTCAAGGAATTTTGCATCATAGCCCAATTTTAATTGTTTTCGTGAAATAATCTTGACAAATACAACTCGTGTAATTATTGATTATCGAAAATTTCTTCTCTTTTTCGAAACAAATTGTTGTTTTAGGAAACCACACTCGCAGTTACGCGCTCGTGCCGTTTCCAAACAATTTGTTTCTCAAAATCGAAGAAATTTGTATTTCGATAATCATTAACACACTTGTTGTATTATTATCGATAATAGTTGTATCCTCAGATTGATTATTATATTAGAAAAAATATATCAGTAATTTGTAATATGTGGCCAAATAAACGAGGTAATTTGTATTTACGACGTTTCGGTAAAAATGCTTGAAGAAAGTGGCCAAGAGAAATTGTTGGAAATTATTTTCAAGTTCGTAAAATGTCAACAATAATTAAAATTACAAAAAATAGGTTTTCTCTAGAATTTGCCTAATTAAAGTATATTGAAAATGTAGCCAAATAAATCTTGTATCAAGTAATTTTGCGATCAAACCTTAAAAAATTGTATTAGTTCTCATGTGCGTAGAAATTTGTTCTTACTAATACTGCTTACTTGCTCGATAGTAATTAGATGTTATTACATATACGTAATGACTTTCCACATTAGTTACATAATCTGTAATTGCAAATCTAAAGTGATATAATCATGTAATCGCATCTTTTATCCGAAGCAATGTTCGATAATAAATTGTTTGCTTGCATTTCGTGATTATTTTAATGTATGCACTTAGATACCTTGGAAAATTTATAACGAACCTTCCAACGCCGATTTGATTCATTCATTGGAATAGCTGATGGTTTTTTATGTGTACGGTATGTATAAAAAACGAAACATCCCGTTAGGTTTTAACCGTTCTAGATGTTCCATTTAATTACCGGTTATTTTATGTATAAATTAATGAGTATTGTTAATGTTTGAAATAATAAAGATCATTAATTTTACAGAAAAAACGGAAGGTTTGACAACAATGTAAATATTAATAAATTTATAAAAATCGGACAAGCCTTTTCCGAGTTAATTGAGGCTAGATCGTTCCGTAGTAAAGCGAGGTACTTTTCGAGATATTATTTCAATGAACTAAAAATAAGTGATGGTATGGTATTGGTACCCTCTATCTTACATGACACAAAAATCAAATATTTTATAAATCAAATCAAATATCCCAACTCCCATAAAATTTTAACGTCGTTTTGTTTTGAAAGATGCTCTATTCATAAGAAAGAAACTGGTCAATTTTATGAATCAATCAAATTACTATTTTTCAATACTATGTAACTGATTGGTGTGCTTAAATGACATTAAATGCGATTATTTAAATCACTGAACATTTATTTCACTACTATTAAATACAAGATATAGTTGCCCTACTCACCGTTTGGGAGCCCAGGCGACTCCGCTGCGGCCTCTAAGCAAGAAATCAAAAACAGCTGCAACGGTAACTGGGCAAGCCACTTGTTACGCAGCAGCTGTCAAAACAGAGAAAGCTTTTATAGTGGGAATAATGCCCAAGGATTATCCTGGGGTCATCCTGAAAGCAGAGCAGCTCTCCACACTGGAAGACACTCTGGAGGAAGAGCTGTGCCAGAGCAAAGAGAAGGGAATCCACTTCTCAGGTATCCATTTCCGTCGTGGGATGATACTGGTGGACTGTGGGTCCCAACAATCGGCAGACTGGCTCATGAGGTCAGCGCCGAAATTAAACTCTTGGGAAGGACCCGAATTGGTGGCTCGAAGTGGAGACGACATCCCAAAGCCGGTCACCATAACGGTGTTCTTCCCAAGAAGTCAAGGCATGAAACTGGAGAAGATCCTCTAACTTGTCGAGGTTCAGAACTCCAAACTCAGTACTGCGGCTTGGAAGATCCTAAACTCTAAAAAAGAGGGACAGGGAACTATCCTCACGATTGGGATCGATCACCAATCTGGGGAGGCTCTAAAGGCAGGAGGTTACGCGCTAAACTTCCGTTTTGGGCGTATCCCTATCCCTATCTCTGAAAAGGGGGAAAAAGGCGAAAGTTTGACCTTGGGTCAGCCCGAGATCTCCTCCGGCTCTGCTGGGATGACTAGGAATGCGAAGACTGCCTCAGCATCCCGGGAAGCTGGGTAGAGCAGCCTGGGGGTCGAGAGTCTGACTCGATATCAAGAAACCTGCTCGATTACCGAGGTAGATACTGCCATGGTGGTCGAGGAGGGTCAGGGAGAGAGAAAGGAGGGGGATGAATAGAGGCTGAGTAACTCGGCCTCTCTCATCCATAATAATTCACCTTCACGTTCACGAATGTAGCTCAGATTAACCTGCATCACGCGAAGGGAGCATTAGCCGTGATTGCAAGGTTGTTCGCTAGACTACAACTGGATATTGTACTGATGCAAAAACCATGGATCAACAAAGAAGGCCAAATCAAAGGTTTGACATGTAAGGATTCTAAATTGATTTATGATCAAAGGCAAGTATGTCCGCGTGTCTGTGTAATGATAAGAAATAACATAAAATATATTTGTGTTTCAGAATACGTGTCGCGGGACCTTGTTCCAATCATGGTTCACCTCTCTCTTTTCGGGATAAAAAACTTCCGTCACCAAATATGTCAAGTGAATAGTCTCCCGTTTCAACAACCTCTCTCCTCACACCCTTCCTTAGTTTCCTTAAAGGCTTGTTCAGATAAATTTTTATTTTTATTTTAATCAATGTCATGTATTGTCAAACTCAGATTTTATTCGATGGAAATTAATAGATCAACTACCATCAATACAACCGCATTGAACATATCATTTTCCTTTCTAATCATAACAATTCTCAATTAAGACACTTCTTATTTCCCACTTCCGTATACCTTTTCAGACATTAACACCCGTTTCACAGCTTTTTGTAATTCCTACACTAATAAATTTCTCGGTACACTCAAAATTATGTTTCTCAAAATACCACTTTCTATCAAATAATTAAATATTAAATATGTGATCAACACATGTCACTACAATGGTGGGACAACCTGTATGTGACAATATATATATATATATATATATATATATATATATATATATATATATGTGGGAGGAATTTTCTTGAATGAAGGTCCTTACTTTTTAATAATTTGTTTATTGTTTGCCAAAAGACGCGTTTCGACTTGTTAAGTCATCTTCTGTTTCGGCTAGAATGTTACATTATGATTGATACATAACACATAAGTTAAAAAAAGACGTTACAAATTTTAGTATATAAAATAATAAAACAATTATCTTAATAACAGTGTCAAAAACATAAAAACATATCAATCATAATGTAACATTCTAGCCGAAACAGAAGATGACTTAACAAGTCGAAACGCGTCTTTTGGCAAACAATAAACATATTATTAAAAAGTAAGGACCTTCATTCAAGAAAATTCCTCCCATATAAAATATTTAAATGGTCAAGAATACATTGCGTTTCATATATATATATATATATATATATATATATATATATATATATATATATATATATATATAATATAACAATATAACGGTGGGAAACCCCAAAAGAACCAAGGAGGAAGCAATGAAAGTTCTTAGTTAGCTTCTTAAGTAAATGCCTTTATTCCAAGTTCAAGCTTTCGTTTGTGATTACAAACTTCATCAGGATTAAACTAAAAAATATATGGAGAACACTCCATTACAAATACGTATGAGTTAATTATTATTACACTCACCAGAATCAGCATTGAAGCTCTAAAAATCTAGCGAACACATGGCTAAAAGAGGTGTATGGAGACATAACCTCACATTTGGAAGTAATAAAAACAGACTTTAAAAACTGATATGAAAATGGTAAAATATGTATCTGGACAATCTGGACATGTTTAAAATCAAAAATACACGTAAACTATTGTCAACATTATTAAAAATCTACTAAAACAAGTACTACAAAACTAGTAGATTTTTAATAATGTTGACAATAGTTTACGTGTATTTTTTATTTTAAACATGTCCAGATACATATTTTACCATTTTCATATTAGTTTTTAAAGTCTGTTTTTATTACTTCCAAATGTGAGGTTATGTCTCCATACACCTCTTTTAGCCACGTGTTCGCTAGATTTTTAGAGCTTTAATGCTGATTCTGGTGAGTGTAATAATAATTAACTCATACGTATTTGTAATGGAGTGTTCTCCATATATTTTTTAGTTTAATCCTGATGAAGTTTGTAGTCACAAACGAAAGCTTGAACTTGGAATAAAGGCATTTACTTAAGAAGCTAACTAAGAACTTTCATTGCTTCCTCCTTGGTTCTTTTGGGGTTTCCCACCGTTATATTGTAATATTGTTACCAGTACCCCGTTACTGTCCTCCTGTTTTATATATATATATATATATATATATATATATATATAACAACAACAAAGAGATTCATGGGTAATTCACGCAAAATAAGGGCTACTGAAATAGAGTGGTAACCGTGGACATGCATGTTTCTGGCTCATTTTCATCTTCTTTTATATATATATATATATATATATATATATATATATATATTGAACCAGATATCTTAGATAATAAGAGAAGTAGTATTATAAAATTAAGTTTGCTAGTATGAAATATATATGAAAATAACATAATTTAAGAAAACAAGTAAAAAGGAAACACTTTTCTTAATTTAAACAACATATCAAATAAAGATATATTAAACAACAGCCAATAACAATATAATAAAAAGGAATTACCTCAATGATAACATAAAATATAAATATTGCCTAACCAATGTAATGATGTAAATAAAGTTGCCTAAGACGAAGAATAATTTCCATATCATAACAGCTGTTCATCTGAAATGAAAACAAATATTACTATAGTTAATTCATTATAATCATTAATTTAAGAATAAGAACAAATATAAATATTGAATAGAATATAATCCAATAGATTTCATAGATAAACAAATAATGACATATAGACAAATAACATAAGAGAATTTATATTTATAATTGATATGAATGTAACAAGGATATACTATCAATAATAATATTGAATGTTGTACCATGTAAGTGTATCTAAGTATAACCAATTTTAATGTATTTGTATGTATGAAATTGTTTTGATAAGTGATTGAAGTTTCAATTATCTGATTACAAAAGACAATATCTTATTGGTTATAAAAGATGACATAACAAACTGTGAATCAATAAATAAACTTTTGAATAGTGATCTGGAAAAGAACAAAAGACTGTGTTGTTTAAAAAAGTTGAGAATCGAGGGGACGCTTAGGGAGAACGGTAGCGGGTGTTAAGAAGCGAGGTGTGTGTGGGATAGTGTTCCTAAAAATTTAAAGATATTCCCGGTATAAGACATTTAAACTCCTAAAGTACTGTTAAATATAATATTAGAAATACTTACAGTTAATTGTAACAAGTTTTCCGACAAGAATCTGTGAAATTTTCAACAACTTTGTTTTTTTGGAGATTCCGTGGAGTGTTCCTGGGATCCAGAGACTTTCTTCCAAATTCAAGATCAACAGGTCAGTGTATTTAAATCATTTATTGGCCAATAAATAGTGTAAAAACTCAAAATCCCAATTAAATACTTAATTTTATAAATTGACAAACTTTAGAAAATATGATCGATCTAAAAAAGAAAGAAACAGACTTTATATAGTGTATTCATTGCATAAATCGTTAAATTTAATAAAAGGCCGAACTTTATATAAATTAAAATATGTACTTACGCTAATCACGCCATCTTGTAATCACATAAATCTGGTGATTGAAATTTTATATTGAAATAACTATGTCCATCTGTATATAATTTCTATTGTTCTATCCATGTATATAATTAATTTCTTCCCACAGCTACTTGTATCATATATGACTATGATATATATATATAAATTCTTTTATGTTTTGTATAATCCATTTACCTATCTGCATCATCAAACAAACTATGTTTGTATTAATATAGATGTTTCTTACGTACCATAATTGTTCGTTTCATGCTAAAGCGCATGACTAGTTTTTTCACGCATGCGCATTTATGATATTATTAAAATCAATAAATAGGTACAATATAACCATTGGCGTCGCATATTATTTTATCAAATAAATATTGCATTGATAATTAAATTGATTTCAAATAATGTGTTTTCTTTTTATTTCAACTATTACATTAGTATAAATTGCCAGGACTCAAAGGGAAAAAGGATTTCATGCTCCCGAATAATCTAATTAAAATAAATTATTAAACAAATATTAAAAACAAACTGAGCTAGCCAAACTTAATACAAAAATTTATAAACATATACATTTAAATCATCTACAATAAAAGTAAGTATTATATCAAATAATTAGTTTAATTGGCGCCCAACGTGGGGCGTTGTAAAAATTTTGGTTATATTTGTAAAATTTAATACTTAATCAAAATGGCAAAACGAATGATGTTGAGAGATGGAAAACAGGAGTTTAGGAGACAGGAAGCGCCAACAAGAACAAGTAGAGATGATCAGATGGTGAACATGATGCAACAATTAATTGCTAACATGAACAGTATGAAGGATGAATTGAAAGGAGATATCAACACAGTAAGTGAAAACATAAAAGAAATGAGAGAAGATATGAGAAAGTGGGATGACAAAAGAAAAAAAGATAGGAAAACTATGGTAAAAGATTTTAACCGAGTAGAGGGGAACATTGATGGTAAGATGGATAGTAACAAGGATAACATAAATGTGGAAACGATTGGTAAGGAGGACAAGATTAATGAAAATATGAACAATATTAAGGAAGATTTGAAAGCGACTATAAATAAAAATACTGATATGATGGAACCGAAAACAAGTAATAATTTGGAAAATAAAATTGATGATATGAAACCAGAAAATATTAAGGAACTCAAGGAGAACCAGGAAGAATTTGAGAATGAACAATTTAGAAGGCAAATAGATGAAGTTAACTTAGATATGGAGGATCAAAATAAAAACTTGAAAATAGAACCAAAAGAAAGCGGAATCAAAATGGAAGAAAATTTACCAGGAACTATACAAACGGAAATATCAAAACAAACTAGTAATATAACAGATAACTATGAACGGAATGAAATTAGAAATGATGGAAATGGGAATTTTGAAAAAGAAGAAATTTCAATGGAAATTAAGAATATTGAGAAGAATAATCAGGAATTAACCAATATAACTGAGGGTACAGAAGAAAAGGAAACTGGAGAAATGGAATACATAAGATTACAGGAACAAGCGATTGACGAGGAAAATCAACATTTCCAAGAAAAAGTAAATAAAGAAATCACAAATTTAAATGGTATAATAGAAATATCAACAGGCATATGTACTAGAAGAAGTGGAATAATGGATAGACAAATTAACAGAGAAATAGAAGAAATGAACCGGAGATTAAAGGACACAGTAGAAGAAATAGAAGATAGTATAAGAAGAAATGAAGGAGGTATAGGATGTTCAGGAAATTTTTATAATAATGTAGTAACAGGAATAAAATGGAACAACATGATGACTATGATTCATACAAAAGCTTTCTCTAAAATAATAATAAGTGAAATGAATAATATGGAAGAATTGGAAACGCAAATTTTAATGGATTCATGGGAAGAAATTTATGAGATATGGGGCAACAAAGTTAAAAAGAATACAGTAGAGAATATACAGACGCTTCAGAAATTTATCGAGCATCAAACCACAAGAGAAGAAAGCAAGAAAAAGGTTAGAAAAAGAAAAGCAAATTGAATAGTATGACTTGAGAACAGGAAGAAAATTTGGAGACGAAAATGCAATTCAATGGAAAAGGGAAAGGATACAGAAATGAAGTTGAAATTAAAATTTATTATTAATGAGTAACACAAGTATAAATAATGTACATAGAATTTATTATTAATGAGTAACCCAATTCTGAAGAATGTATATATGTTATGTTACGAATAATATTTGAAAAGAGGAAATGATAGTCATAAGGATAGATTTAAAATTTAATATTAAGTAGTGTACAAAGATAAAGTAGATATTAGACAGAGTTTTGTTTTCCATTTGGCAGCTGATAATCCAATTAAATTCATCACGTTTGTTTCTTCAGAACCTAAAAAAATAAATATAATATAATATAAAGAAAAATTTATTAGATAAAACTTATAATTAAAACATTTTAAAAAAATTTTTGAGTATGGCAAATCAATATATATAGCAAATAAAGGAAACAATTTATAAGAGATACTGGTTTTACATAGAATGAAACTATTAAAGAATATAGGATAGAGGGGATAAAATAAGAATAACTCAAGTATCAAATAGAAGTTCACATTTTCAAATAAGGAAATAAGATGTAAGTAATAAAGGATAGGAAAGGATAATAATGAATGATATTGATTAAAAATATAGGAGGTAATGTTTAATGTCAATTAGAATCTTATAGATTACTTGAAAATACAGGAAGGAATAAGGAAGTTGATATTGATATATATATGAATTTAAGAAATAATTAATTATATTGAATAATGAATATTGAAAAGAAATATGATATGAGGAGTATATAGAAGTATAATGTAATTACAAAGAAATAAGTTGATATATAAGTGGATGTTAGGAAGAAATGATAATAATGAAGTATTATATGAAGTAATATTAAAAATATAAATTGACATTGATCTTAATCAAGTGTATTTTAAGGAAAGAATTAGGAGACAGTTATTGAAAGAAATAGATTTTGTAGTGGGAAAAATGTGAACAAATATTTGAGAAACAAAGTTAAAGAAAGTAAGATTATGTCATAAAATTGTTAAATTTTTTTTTGAATAAAATAAAATCAATCATTTATAATAAGAAAATTGAAATTTAAATAAATATCCAGGGTATGGATATCATTTAAATTTAAATTTGAGGGGAATTGAACCAGATATCTTAGATAATAAGAGAAGTAGTATTATAAAATTAAGTTTGCTAGTATGAAATATATATGAAAATAACATACTTTAGGAAAACAAGTAAAAAGGAAACACTTTTCTTAATTTAAACAACATATCAAATAAAGATATATTAAACAACAGCCAATAACAATATAATAAAAAGGAATTACCTCAATGATAACATAAAATATAAATATTGCCTAACCAATGTAATGATGTAAATAAAGTTGCCTAAGACGAAGAATAATTTCCATATCATAACAGCTGTTCATCTGAAATGAAAACAAATATTACTATAGTTAATTCATTATAATCATTAATTTAAGAATAAGAACAAATATAAATATTGAATAGAATATAATCCAATAGATTTCATAGATAAACAAATAATGACATATAGACAAATAACATAAGAGAATTTATATTTATAATTGATATGAATGTAACAAGGATATACTATCAATAATAATATTGAATGTTGTACCATGTAAGTGTATCTAAGTATAACCAATTTTAATGTATTTGTTTGTATGAAATTGTTTTGATAAGTGATTGAAGTTTCAATTATCTGATTACAAAAGACAATATCTTATTGGTTATAAAAGATGACATAACAAACTGTGAATCAATAAATAAACTTTTGAATAGTGATCTGGAAAAGAACAAAAGACTGTGTTGTTTAAAAAAGTTGAGAATCGAGGGGACGCTTAGGGAGAACGGTAGCGGGTGTTAAGAAGCGAGGTGTGTGTGGGATAGTGTTCCTAAAAATTTAAAGATATTCCCGGTATAAGACATTTAAACTCCTAAAGTACTGTTAAATATAATATTAGAAATACTTACAGTTAATTGTAACAAGTTTTCCGACAAGAATCTGTGAAATTTTCAACAACTTTGTTTTTTTGGAGATTCCGTGGAGTGTTCCTGGGATCCAGAGACTTTCTTCCAAATTCAAGATCAACAGGTCAGTGTATTTAAATCATTTATTGGCCAATAAATAGTGTAAAAACTCAAAATCCCAATTAAATACTTAATTTTATAAATTGACAAACTTTAGAAAATATGATCGATCTAAAAAAGAAAGAAACAGACTTTATATAGTGTATTCATTGCATAAATCGTTAAATTTAATAAAAGGCCGAACTTTATATAAATTAAAATATGTACTTACGCTAATCACGCCATCTTGTAATCACATAAATCTGGTGATTGAAATTTTATATTGAAATAACTATGTCCATCTGTATATAATTTCTATTGTTCTATCCATGTATATAATTAATTTCTTCCCACAGCTACTTGTATCATATATGACTATGATATATATATAAATTCTTTTATGTTTTGTATAATCCATTTACCTATCTGCATCATCAAACAAACTATGTTTGTATTAATATAGATGTTTCTTACGTACCATAATTGTTCGTTTCATGCTAAAGCGCATGACTAGTTTTTTCACGCATGCGCATTTATGATATTATTAAAATCAATAAATAGGTACAATATAACCATTGGCGTCGCATATTATTTTATCAAATAAATATTGCATTGATAATTAAATTGATTTCAAATAATGTGTTTTCTTTTTATTTCAACTATTACATTAGTATAAATTGCCAGGACTCAAAGGGAAAAAGGATTTCATGCTCCCGAATAATCTAATTAAAATAAATTATTAAACAAATATTAAAAACAAACTGAGCTAGCCAAACTTAATACAAAAATTTATAAACATATACATTTAAATCATCTACAATAAAAGTAAGTATTATATCAAATAATTAGTTTAATATATATATATATTGTATTTGTGTTTATGAATAAAACTACTATTATTATTACTCAATCATATTTTCTACTTTTATATTCTATTCTATTTAGTCATAATTTACTCCCAAATTGCAAGTCAATAAATTAGAAGTAGGTATTTTCAATTTGAACACGTTATAACAATAATTACAATTATTTTTTCATATAATATCAATATACGGTAAAAAATTTAATAATAAAATAGTCGCTTTAGCCCCCGTATTACTGCTACGAACTAGTGTCGCTTACAAAATAACAAAATATCCATTTAACATTGTTTCTGAAAATGCAAATATTATCGCCTACTCGTCTATCCCCTCTGAAATAAGTTGTCGATCTTAGCAAACGATGCTTATGAGCGACGTTCGATATCTCTCTTGATGTGGTCTACTGAATAGTACATGCTGCGTTCTATATTGTTGTTTATAGTAATTCAAACAAGTTTAGTTAAAGGTAATTTCGACAATAACTGACAGTTGGCTAATTGTTGTACATAAATATTCGCTTTAAACTTACATTTTACCCAAATTTCGAAGTTCTCCAATCTTACACGGGTAAATCAGAGCGCATTGACTCTTAAAGAATGAACGAATAGGGGAAGTGAACAGTGTATTGAACTAAATCGACAAAAAACATTTTTCGCTTTTTACTTTACCATTACGTCAATAATTTCCACAATAACAATCGAATGATTGAATTACATCACATGGCGGATTCTAGTGGCGGTCTCTTCCCGTAAAACTATGATTATAAACATGCACATTTATTCAAATGGTCTCGATGAAAGTAAAAATTATTTTACGTAATCAATATACATACATGTTGAACACGACTTCCCTATTCTGGGTGAGCGGTAAAATTATCGACAAAAAGACAGAATAATTATACACTACCGTCCAAAATTTTGGAGCTACATTAGATAATATGTAAAAAGCGCCTGAATTGAAATGTCTATCATTTCCTATTATTATCATCTCGAATATTCTACAAGGTGATAAATTGGAATTAGTAGAACGTTCAAAGGGTACCGTGTATATTATAAATCGATCTTAGAACGATGCCTGTTAAGAGGAAGAATATATTTTAATATTAGAATTACGTGATTAAAAATGATAAAATCAGTATAATAATTTCAACGATAACCGCATTGTTAATGTTTTTTATTCTATTGTGTTTGTTCAATTTCACTTTCTATTGAAACGGAGATATCTAATAATAAACACGTTAGAACGTGCTTTCAATAACAAATTGGTATAATGGTCGTCGAACAAGAACGAGATGCACAATTAAAATAACTAGTTCAAAACTCTCGACAATAACCAACAATCGCTGCAGCAAAAAATAAAAGAAATAAGTGAAATTTTATTTTGTTTCAAGAAATTGACGAAGAAATTAAAACGACAGTTCATCGACTTTGTTTGAATCGATTTAAAAATTAATAGAAGAGTAGTTCTATCGAAATAAGTAATAATGAATACACTCCATATAATACTTATTAATAAACATTCAAAATAAGAATACACTGTATATATAAATAAATTTTGCAGATAAAACCAAATAAGACATTGGTTCACAATGAAAATATACAATTTATGAAACTAATAAAAAAAAATTATTAAACTTAAAGGTGGGACTTTGTGTCATCTTGTTCATAGAAGAGAACATATGCTTCTCCACTTACTAAAGATTTCCACGATATTAATAGCACCCTTGAATCGTTATATTCGTGCCACTGTCCCGTGTAGGGATGTCGGTAATATGCTGTGTAGTGACCATTGTAAGTGGTTGTTCCACTGTGATTTGATATAGCGTAGAGGTTGTACATACAAGGTGCCACATTACCAGCCGCGTAATGGCTCATATCAAGCCCTTCTATTGGAAAATATATTGCAACATTAAGTTTTCCACTAAATCTTTTTGTTTGCGAACAGCGCTTCAGGTGAATAACCAATATTTTCGGAAATTTATGAATTGAGAATGATTTAGTGCATCGTATTCGTTCCTAACATTTCGAACATGTTGGTTTCTCATCACCGTCGAGTTTCTTCTCTTGTAAACGAATCTAAACATTGTGAAAGTCGTAATTGACATGTTTTCACTTTTCCGCCCAGCCCATCTAATATGCGAGAAAAGTATTGGTTTATCCTAAAAAAAGTTGGAATTTTGAATTTTTTTTATGAGTTATTTTTACGTTTTCCATCAACTACAACACGAAAAAACGTTTTTTACAAAAAAATCCTGTGTATATGTCGTCGTCGGCCACTTTTCGTTACATGTCTTGTTAGCACGATACAGCCTCCGGAGTGCACCAAGTCACCAATTTTAAGGTGGGAACAGACCAAGCAAACATTGTTGTGCAACAGTTGAGCAACAGTTAGGCAGCTGTTGGCAAACTTGTTTCCGTGGAGAGAAAACATTTTCGGCAAACTGTTCGCCAACATCGACCTACCTAGTTTCCCCGGTGTTTGTTCAGTGTTCGTTTAGTCGGTGCTATGAGCGACGAAGAAGATGCTCTACTCGCCTGGTGTGCGTTCTTATTTATAAAAATAAAAGTATCACGAAGAGGCCGTAAAAAGCGAAGGTGGTGGCAAAGACGTATATACGCTAACAGAGAACGACAGTTTTTACCAGAATTAAGAATGGAGGACAACATGTTGTTCAATAACTTCTCTCGAATGGATACAACTACATTTGAAAAACTAATTGTAATGATTGGTCCTAAAATTGCAAAAAAACATACGAACTACCGAGAACCAGTATGTGTCAAGACAAGATTACTGGTAACTTTACGGTTTTTAGCCACAGGAGATTCGTATGTCAGTCTAATGTACCTTTTTCGTATATCGAAGCAGTTAATTGGTACTATAATTCCGGAAGTATGCGAAGCGCTAATAGAAGCTTTGATGGATCAGATACAGGTAAAAAAAATCAAAATCTTTTCTTATTATTTATTTAAATTAGTGTGTAGATAACATAGTTTTTTCACAATTCTGTAAAGTTATCTCCCTTTTGTTCTTGAGATACAAGTAGAGCGTCAATAAAGTTGGGTTCCTGCGGCTCTAAGACAGCATGTTGAAGGCTTTCTGACGAGTATGGAGACGGGACTGGTGATGGATAGGATGAGGAACTTGCAGTGGATACAGTTGTCCTTTGATTAAATTGTCCTTGCGATTGGTAGAGCATTTGCATGTCAGCATCATGCAGAAGGCAATTAATTTTATGTTCTACGTTAGCTCGAATCAAAGCATTAAACGTTCTTAATTTATTTGCTACGTATTCGCCATATACGTCAAAGCTGTCCCTTTTTGCTCGGTTTCCTGTTAATGCTTTTATTGCTTTAAAAGCTTCATCAATTTGAGGATCAGAGGGAGCGGAGCGCTTCCCCAACGTTTTTTTTCCTGGTGGTACCAACTGCCTCACGGTGTCACGAGATGACTGTGATTCATAACATTGATAATCAGAAGAGGTTTCCTGTCTTGGTGATAAAACATTTGTCACTGTGTCACGCGATGGTTCTACATGAGTGTTGGACGAATCCTCATTAGAAAGAATTTCTGATTGTAATGTGTCGTCTTCTTGTGTATTTTCCAATTCCTGTGTCTGAAACAAAGAAAATAATAAAATAGGTGTACTGTGTGTGGATACAGGGTGTCAATTAATGATATGAACTTTTTTAATGGGTGATTCCTGGGCTAATTTTGAGTCGGAAAGTTCATATATGTACCTATTTTTTTTTCAGTTACCTGCTTCACCCGAGGAGTGGCTTCAAGTTGCCCAGGATTATGAAGACCTGTGGAATTTTCCTCAATGCTTAGGAGCAATTGATGGGAAACATGTCGTACTACAAGCCCCTTTAAAAAGTGGAAGTGAATATTTTAATTACAAGGACACTTTCAGTATTGTCCTTATGGCAGTAGTAGATGCAAAATATAGATTTTTATAAGCGAATGTGGGATGTCAGGGACGAATTTCCGATGGTGGAGTTTTTAAAAATACAGATTTTGCAAAGAAACTAAACGCTGGTACATTCAATTTGCCACCTGCAAAACTGCTGCCAGGACATCGGGACAGGACAACTCCTTTTGTGTTTGTTTGTGACGATGCGTTTCCTCTACAGGAGAACTTGATGAAACCATTTTCAGGAGAACATGCGAAGGGGACGTTCCAACATTCATTTAATTACAAGTTATCACGAGCAAGGCGAGTAGTTGAAAATACTTTTGGAGTTCTGTCAGCTATGTTTCGAGTTCTTCGAAAAGCCATGCTTTTGCAACCTGCTAATTCTGAAAAAGTTGTTCTAGCCTGTTGCTACATGCATAATTTTTTACAAAATAATAAATCAGTCACAGTTTTATACAGTCCGCCTGGAACCTATGATAAAGAAGATATTCCCTCCGGAATTTTGAGTCCTGGATCCTGGCGAAACGAACCAGAACCCTCAGGAACATTTTTAAATATAAAGATAATTGGTAGAAAATCAACCAGAGTAGCACAAGAGGTCCGTGAACAATTTGCGCGTTATTTTTCAACCAATGGAAGAGTGCCGTGGCAAGACAAAATGGAATGAAAAATAATATTGTTTGTTCTAATGTTAATATAATTATTATGATTCTGTAAACAGGCAATTAAAAATAATGCTTACTTACCTCGACTTGAGTATCTCTTGTATGTCTCGGCTTATTCTTGTCTTTTAAAAACATTAAATGTTTATATCCAAACCAGTGAGAAACGTACAATTCACTTGTTCCTTGGCCGGATTTTGTTACACTTTTAATACATTCTCGTCTAAATTGATTTTGCAGAACTTTCCATTTTCGCTCACATTCTTCCCGCGAAAGCCCTAGAGCTTCAGCCATGTTATTAAATGCGTCGGTGCGTTTGATATTGTGTTTATAAGTCTCATTTTCGGGATTCCATATATTCGGAAAACCTCTTACAAGATCTATCAAGATCAGACTTTGCTCTTCAGTCCAGTTCTGAGACATTTTAATAACTGATGAAAACTTTTCGCATACGAATCGTCTCACTGTTTGAAATGCAACGTCTACACTAGCGATGCTGTGTGCGCACTGTTGGGCAACGTCTCCTTTGATGTACCGCCTCGGGAGCAAACACCGCGCAACAGATCGCCAACAGTTGTACAACTGTTGCGCAACACGTACACACTGCGTGAACTCGTGTGTTGTTCGACTGTTGTTCGACTGTTGTTCAGCTGTTGCACAACAATGTTTGCTTGGTCTGGTCCCACCTATACTTCAACATCATGAATTGACGTTAATAATGTCTACTTTTTTTGACGTTTGCGGAAAAATGCATTTATTCAGATTACGTAAACATTATTTTATTACCGACAAAGAATCGATTTATTTTTTTTGTACTAATATTAAACTTTGCGATCTAATGATATATTATTTAAAAATGAATAAAGCCACGGATCAGCGAGGATGAAAAGGACGAAAAATTGGAATTTAGAATTGGTGTTTAATTATCTACGAAGTCACGCCTCAAATTCGTTTCCCGCAAAACAAATTTAGTTAAATTATTTGAGACGAGTAGATTTTTTTATTTCAATTCATAATTTCGCGTAATAGTTCATACAGGGTAATCCAGTTTAGGAAGTTGGGGAATGTTTAGGCACGTTTTGAATCGCAATTACTTTATCCAAAAAAATGTAATACTTTTATTATTAAAATAGACAAACATCCTATAAAAGATTTATGATATGAGGAAGTCTAATAAAGTATGTCATTTTTACGCTAAAAATGAAATCCACAATAAATAAAATGTTTACCATTTATATAGTGCGTATCTGAAAAATACAACAATCGATTTACTGAAGATGCCTCACAAGGAACTAATAATAGGCTTTTAAAATAATGTTATCAAAAACTTCCTGTACTATCGAGTGAAAGTTATATAACTGGTTTTAACGATATACTGCGCTACCATATGGGAAAAATAATAAGATTAATTACTAGGAAATATATATGCCCAACGTTACTTTTAATAAAATAATATGCGGATGATTGAAAGATCGTGAATTAGAGTAATAGAATGAAATTATTTTAACTATATATTATGTATACGATTGGAGTTGTTTGATTGATGCATCGAAATTAGTAGGAATGTGAGGAGAGAGTTACGAAAACAAAAAACTAAACAATATTGTAATGTTTTTCTAATTTATTTAAACAGTAAACGGGTGGGATAAACTTTAAACACACGGTATAGTTACTTACGAATTTATTTAAACACTAACACTTAACTTATATACATTTAACTATTCACTTAAATTTAATTTATATACACACAACCTTAATTATTAATTTATATCAACACTTTACTGTTCGCTATTTCAGTGTATTCTTGTTTATTCATCTAGATCACTTTATCAACTAAACTAACACTCCATGGTCGGTCCTTTATATATGAGTGCCTTTTATTACTAAATAATTCTAGATTGCGGCTTACACAAAAACAATTGGCTCTGGAATTTTCTAGATAAGACTGGTCACAAAAACAATGTCTATATAAGATAGTCACAACCGTAAACAGTTTTAGGAAATCCCTACGCATCCGCCATAACTTTTACTTTCATACATGGCTTACACAGAGTCGGATTCAGGGACTATACCAGTGTGCTGTTTCGTAACATTACCCCCTCCTTAAATGGAAGTTACTCCTGGAACTTTAGTGTAGCCGAGACTGGATGTTTGAATCGGCACCTGGCGCTAGTCGGTTTTGGTGAACTACAAGTGTGGGGTAATATAAATAAATTGCTACGTAAAAATGGCCAAGAGACTATGTGATCTGAAAGTCACGGAATTAAGAGCAGAATTGGAAGATCGTGAGTTGGAAACGTCCGGTAAGAAAAGTGAATTAGTAGAAAGACTTAAAGTGGCACTGGAAAATGACGGCTTTGATCCAGAAACAGTTTTATTTAATGACGAGGCTTCCACCTTATTCTCGTCAATTTCTGCTAACATGGACGAGAAGATTTCTGCTATGAAGAACGACATTTCTGCTAACATGGACGAGAAGATTTCAACCATGAAGAACGATATTTCTGCTAACATGGACAAGGTTTCTACTAATATGGACGAGAAGATTTCTGCTATGAGGAATGATATTTCTGCAGATATATTATCATTGAAAAATGACATTGCTGCTGAAGTCGAGAATAAAATTTCGTCTCTAACATCAGACATGGAGAATAAGATGACAACGATGGAAAATCGGATGGACGAGAAAATCAAGGAGTTAGAGACAAAGATTGCCGATTTAAGAACACAAGACACTTCAGCAGAAGAAAAGAAGATCGAGATCTGCAAGCCAGAACAACGTGACGAAGAAAGACAGATATCCCCTTCCTCGAATTGACGATACGTTAGATACTTTGGCCGGCAGCAAACTGTTTTCCACCTTGGACCTGAAGTCTGGTTATCGGCAAGTGGAAATGGCCCCAGAAGACAAAGAGAAGACTGCTTTTACCACCGGATCTGGATTATGGCAATTCAACGCCATGCCATTCGGTATCTGTAATGCGCCTGCGACATTTGAAAGACTCATGGAAAATTTCTTGAGAGGGTTGTCTTGGAAGACATGCCTGGTCGATTTGGACGACATCGTAGTACTGGGGAAGACATTTGACAAACACTTGAAGAATTTGGAAGACGTATTCAAACGACTCCAAACTGCCCAGCTCATGTTAAACCCGAAGAAATGTCAGCTGTTCCAAAACCGAGTCAACTATCTAGGACATATAGTGAGCAATGAAAATGAAGGAGTGGCGGTGGATCCAGAGAAAATTGATTCCATTCAGCAATGGCCGCAACCAACCGACAAACACCAAATTAGGAGTTTCCTTGGACTTTGCACATATTATAGAAGATTTATCAGGAAGCTTGAAGATATTGCCAAGTCTCTAACTCGACTTACAGAAGAATCAAGAACTTTCCAATGAGACGAAAACTGTCAAACGGCTTTTGAAACCTTGAAGAGGCATTTAGCCTCGGCGCCGATATTAGGATATCCATTACCAGAGGGAGACTTTATTCTTAACACTGACGCAAGCAACGTAGGAATTGGTGAAGTGCTCTCACAGATCTAAGGAGGGCAAGAAAGAGTGCTGAGATATTTCAGTCCAGAAGTCCAAACCAGAACGAAACTACTGCGTCACAAGAAGGGAACTTTTGGCGGTAGTGAAGTCCGTGGAACACTTTTACCAGTACTCTATGGTAGGAAGTTTTTAATCCGGACTGATCATGCAGCACTCAAGTGGTTGATGCAGTTCAAGAATCCCGATAGCGAGATCGCTAGATGGATTGAAGGACTTCAAGAGTACGATTTCAACATCGAACATCGAGCTGGTGTGAGTCATCGAAATATCGACTCACTGTCCAGATGGCCGTGCCCAACAGACTGCTCCCACTGCAACAAGGCGGAATCTAGGGAAGCTGCAGTTTCAAGAACTACTGTAGTCAACGAGGAATGGTCACCCACCAGGATCAGAGGAGATCAGGAGAATGATCCTCACCTGAAGATGATCCGGCAATGGAAGGAAGAAAATCGGCGACCTACCTGGCAAGAAGTGTCAAGATTTTCACCGAAACTCAAGGCGTATTGGGCTCAGTGGGACTCCCTTGTCCTGGAAGAAGGGCTGTTGAAAAGAGTCCTTGAAAACTATGATGGTTCCGAGATGAGGAGACAGCTAGATATCCCTAGAACGAGAATATCTGAGGTACTAAAGAATTTACACGACAGTCCAGCGAATCCGTGAGAGGTTTTATTGGATGAACAGCTCCGATGATGTGAAGGACTGGTGTAAGAAATGTACGACTTGTGCTACGAGTAATGGACCACATCGCAAGAGAAAGGCACCCATTAAAACAGTATAATGTTGGAAGCCCTTTCGAAAGGATTGCTTTAGATATCGCTGGACCATTTCCGACGACAGAAAATGGTGGCCAATACATACTGGTTGTAATGGATTATTTCACAAAGTGGGTGGAAATTTACGCTATCCCGAACCAAGAGGCCACAACTGTCGCAGATGTATAGGTGAAAGCGACCTAGGAAGACATTTTGAAAGCCATCTATTCCAGGAGATTTGCGACAAGCTGGGAATGAAGAAGACCAGGACAACAGCATTACATCCACAGTCCGATGGAATGGTCGAGAGAATGAACAGGACTATTGGAAAATACCTTTCCAAAGTAGTTTCCAGCCATCAGAGAGATTGGGACCAGTAACTTTCCCTATTCGCATTGGCTTATCGATCTGCCGTCAATGAGTCCACGGGTGAAGCACCTGCGAAAATCCTGTTTGGACGTGAAATGAGGCTTCCGTGTGACCTGGAATTTGGCTGTCGGCCTGGAGAAGATCTAGCAGGAGAAGACTACGTTATCCAATTGAGAAGAAGGCTGGACGATATTCATGAATTAGTTCGAACAAATCTTCAAGTAGCCAGCGACAGAATGAAAATTCGGTACGACACGCAGGCCACAGTAGGCGGTTTTAAAGAAGGGGACAAAGTATGGTTACACAACCCGACGAGGAGAAAAGGATTTTCTCCAAAATTACAAAAATCCTGGGAAGGTCCATACTTGATCAAGAAAAGGATCAATGGTGTTATATATCGCATAAGCAAGATCCCGAACGGAAAACCAAAAGTAGTTCATCACAACCGACTAGCGCCATTCGAAGGAGACCATGACCTAGAGAAAGGAGTAAACCATATTCGAGATGTGTCTGACCCTACCTTCGATGAATTTATGGGCGCGTATGGAGGTACCGGGAAAGCTAGATATGGAGTCACTTCAGAACAACGATAAGTTTTGTTCATTCTCCCGGAAGATTATTCACTGGCATACAACATCTCCGCCTGTATCAAGAACGCACGAGAGTTGGCATCCGTCTTTCGAAAGAAGTTCGGGCAATTAGAAAAACTTGAAGACCAGATTCCAGCCCCTGGCAAGACACTGAAACTGATACATAATTCGCGGTACGTCTTCTACGTGGTAACTAAAAATGAATTTCAAGATCCGAGACCATGTGTTAGAATCCATGGTGAAGAAACTGGCTATGCCTAAGATAGCGAGTAACCAGATGGATTGGCGAATCATCAGGAACATGGTAGAGGTTATCTTCAAAGATACCGGTGCCCAGATATTAATTTGCAGCTACAACCCCCGTTATCAGTATCCGATGAAGACGGTGCCCTGTTATTTCCATAAGATCCGAAAGTGTAGAAATGGGGAACTTCCATTTAAGGAGGGGGTAATGTTACGAAATAGCACTCTAGTGTAGACCCTGAATTCGACTCTGTCTAAATGTGTTTAAAGTTTATTCCACCCGTTTACTGTTTAAATGAAACAGAAAAGCATTACAATAATATACCTCTTAAATAGTCCACATTATACATACATACTTATTTATACAAACCTACTTACAATATACGACATAAACCTAATAATTTATCTCCTTTTGGCAATCTGTGCCATGCCCTGCGATCTTTTATAGCCACTGCTAAACTGCATTTTTAATGCCATCTATTCGCTTGGAAGGTTACTAACGAACTTTATTTTACTGATTGCTCTAATACCGTCATCTGTGAATTTACCCAAACCAAGCTGTTTGGATGTCAATTTCAAAAGTAATTTTTGACAAATGGGTAAATTTATGTGGAAACAGAAGGTTGAAGGAGAAAATGACATCTGAGAATATGTACAACAATTGTAGAGTGTGTGCCTTACACTTTTTACCTAAAGATTTTGGTCCAAATAAAGTTCTGAAAAGAAGAGTTTTCCCATCAGTCAATTTACCAGGTAAATCTATAATAATTTAAAAAAAAACTAACAACTAACTAGGATACTTTTATTCAATAATTGTTTTTATTTTCTAGAATCTTTAGAAACAGTAACTGATGATGTTCCTTCCTCAATAATTGAAGCTGAGCCATCAACCTCTTTAGCTGTACCACAAATTGGCACTGTATCTGTAACTGAGAGTCCTAGGACTTTAAAGTTACAGGAAGCTTTAAATGCTGTTTGTAAAACTGAAAGCTAAAAAAACACAAGAATCATGTGCTATTAATGAGGCTAGTTGTAGCTATTCAGTTGAACCCGAGCTGAAATTATCAGCACATGCTGTTCAAGATTCTACTTCTGTCACACCAGCAGACTTGAATGCCACAGTTACTCCAAAAAGAAGTGAGAGAATAATTAATTGATTTATTAATATATAGGTGTTTAACAAAGAAATGTTCACAGAAATAGTAGATATTAGGTATAGGTCAATATTTTGATTTATTAAAAAACATGAAAAATTATTAGGTACTTAGAAATGCATTTCTATTTAGTTACATCAAGTTTTGACTGTATACTTCTATTAGAATATTATCTAAAATAAGGTTTAAAATTTAACATTTCAACAAAAATGTTATCTAAATGCAATGTATATTGCATATTCATATTATTTTTTATTGCTGATATTATTTTTTAATTTAGAAAGATCTGATTTACTTGCTGAGGTGAATGTCTCTATGGTTAAAGACCTATCATCAAAAGCCAGACGTCTCTATCAAATAGCCACTCAATTTAAAAAAGAGCTACCCAGTGTAGTGATCCCTTAAAAGACATTAAAGACAAAAGGACACTAACTTAGAAATAATATTTAAATTCAGGTTAATATTAATTATAGTATTTAGGGAGCATTGGTCGACCATGGTCAATGTCATTTATCAAGGAAAGCTTGTTTTTGTTATTTTATAAACAGACATGTACAGTTTATAGACGGAGGTCGGATGTGTAGTAAAACACAACTATGTTTCCTATATAATGGGTGTGAACGAACCAGGATGATATTATTGTTATTAATACTTTGAATAAGTCGTTTTGATATTTATAATCGTGTATTTTTAAATGTATTAAACTTGAACCCAGTGCTTTTATAAATGTGTTATTGTTTATTCTGTTCCCGAATACAGGTTGCTAGTTAAGTGGTTTCCTCCATAATAATATGCCTTTATGGTAAACGTCGAGTATACGAGGGACCCTTACTAAGTAACCACCACACCAGTTTAGAAGAAGTCGCCAGTTGCTGTTAAAAAGGTATGCTGCTGAAACCTTTAAAAAATCTGAACTTTTTGAAAAATGTGTATCCATTATATTGTATCATATGTGCAATATTTGTTAGCACATGCTATTATCAATAAATTATTATTATCTTAAGTTTGAGAAGAAGATAAAGAAAATCACCTGTACTATTTTATAAACAAAATTTTATATTAAATTTTTGAAATTATTTGTCGACATTCGTCTTTTAATAAACTATCCTGGTTAATAAAAACGGTTAAACAGCTTTTTGAAACAACCTATCCTACTTTTAAGCCAAAATAAAATAACAGGTTGTTTCAAAAAGTGTGACTGTTTTTATTTGTTTATTTAAGAAAAAAACAATATAGGTATAATTTAAAAAACCTTCAGTATTTACTTGGCTTGCCATCTAGTAGTAGCTAGTAAACTGTGACTAATCATGCAGGTCTCTTCCTTTATTTTTTCCCTGTTGGTGAATAGTAACCTTCCACCACAATAGATGGCGCAGCACTCGACAAAACGTTGTGGCTTCGGACTTAGTAAAGGAGATTCCATTCTTCCCCGTATTAAAAGTATTTATCTATGATCTGTGCCCACAACTCATCTTTAAATGTATATCTCATATAATCGTCAGGACTGGTGTCATTAAGAAATGGGAAACTTCGGACTAACTCTATTAACTTCTCTATTTTTAATAAATCAAGCTGTATACACGACCCACGAAAACTGTGCGACACACTGAAACCGACCCAAGCGAACGTGGGTTGGGCGTGTGCTCTGGGTGGGTTTGGGCTCAATATGCGGTACCCTACTTTAAACCATTGTTTACAGAACTACGCACGCGTGGGTTGTCCCTGGTCTGTGCGTGTGCTGGGTTCAATATGCGGTGAGCCTAATGAAACTATTTGTTCACTATCATCGAATCAGTCAAACTGCGTCATCAAAACTAAAAAGTGAGAACCCGCTTTTTACATTCTGGCTTTGTATACTTAGGTATAAACGCACTCGGAATCGGCCTAGTCTGAAACATCTCCAATTCAGTTTTTTATACAGGACGATCCATTAAACTAAAATTATTGTTTAAAAGTTCACGCTCTCTCACTTGTTTTTATTCCCAAGTTAATTTTATTTTAGCTAATTTGAATGGTCCATTAAAACAAAATAGAACGTGCATTTCTTAACTCGCTTATCAATTCATACGAATGAATATTCAGAGTATAACTGTCTAAAAAGCGGATTCCATACATCATAACTTTTATTAACGAATACATTCCATCCGAGTCGTGTAATAACCGGAAACTGCACTGTTACTTTATGCATGTGCAAAATTTAATGATTTGTAACTAATTGAGACAAACAGGTGGGAAATAGCTATATAATTCTTCAACAATTTAATATTGAAATTTCGTTGTCAGTAAACTTGACAGATTGTTTTTTCTTTTCACTTTCTTACTCCAATATCCACCGTTTTTCACGGAGCATACTTTTTTTATCCTATTATTGCCGCCCCGCTCCCCCTATTCCGTTATCGCCGTACCCTTTATCGACCTGGCGATATCAAAGAATATAAACCGAGGCCAAAGAATCCTCGTGCCATCCCGAACTGCGGGAATTTTCATTTTTCCTATCGCAAATTGTGAAAACACACGCAATATTTCATTTTCATGAAATGAACAAAAAATAACAATTAATTAATGTGTCGTTGTTAAAAAGGGTTTGCGCGATGGTTATTTGATGTTTCTAAACACCCATTAACATTTTTTATAAAATTACTCATCTTTTTGGTAAATTAATACAAATAAGGGCCGGTTTTACAAGAGAGGTTTATACTAGGTATAAATAACAGTATAGTTATTCTTGGAGTAAAGTTATGCTAGAATTTATTCCTGGTATAACAGCAGTTGGTTTTACAATGCTTTTTTACACCGGTATAGCAATTCTAGGAGTAACGAAAAAGTAGTTCATATAAGTCGATATCTCCTGTCATTTGTCATCTATTTCTTCGTTTCTAACCTTAAAAGTAAAAGTGTGTTTATTATTTTTTATCGGTATTTTATTATTCTTTATACAAAGAAATGTGCTACCAGAATTGTAAAATCACGAGGAAGATATTGAAATTGTTGACAACGAAAATAATAATGAAAATATACAAATAGGAAATAATATACGTAGATTAGATTTAATAAATAATCATTTCTTAAATTTATTGTAATATACTAGACTCATAGAGAACTTTTGTCTATGACTAGACTAATTATATATGGAAACTTTGGTTGATATTTTCATTTCTTTCTTTGGGATGTATAAATAAACAAATCATTTAAGTTAAAATTATAACTTTATTCTTTACTTACTGCAATACTACTTAAAACTAGTTTTGATTAAATATAGAGGATATATTTTATTGGAGTAGGGCTCTTGGGTCTAGCATACTTCCATATCTGATAAAAAAAACTTTTTCAGGGGAATGTATTGATGGATGATTATCTTTCATTTTAACCTAAATCAGTCATCCCCCACCCACCCCCTAAGGGCGGGGGTGGGTGTGACTTTGTAAAATAGTCGTAAAAATAAATTTTTGAATTTGCAATCAAATTCTACGTAATCTTTTACGTATACACCCAAAATTTCATTTTGATAACTTGTTTTTTTAAAAAGTTATGCAAAAAAAATGTTATCAAAAAATTGATTATTCAATGGTGTAGAGCTCTCGGGTCTAGCATACTTCCATATTTGATAGAAAAAAACTATTCGCGGGAATTTGTTGATGGATGATTACCTTTCATTTTAACCTAAATCAGTCATCCCCCATCCACCCCCTGAGGGGTGGTGACTTGAGAAAAATTACAAGTTTAAGATAAAATTATGTAAATTTAGGGCCGTACATAAAAAAATTCAAGGAAAACGAAGACGTCGTTGGAATTTTATTTTTTCCAAACATAAGGGTGGCCACCTCCCAAAAAAACCACCCCCGGAATGGAATTTTTTATTTAGTGTATTTTTTTGAGATTTCACGCATCGTATATGCCCTATCCCGAAAATGAAGTCTCCATGTCTTCCCGTTTCTTATATAACAGAGTGACACAAGATCCAGAATCATCGCATTTTCTCTGAAATTTTGTCAAAGTCCATACTTGAGAAAAATTTCAAGTTTAAGATAAAATTATGAAAATTTGGGGCCGTACGTAAAAAAATTCAAGGAAAACTATGACGTCGTTGGAATTTCATTTTTTCAAAAATAAGGGTAGCCACCCCCGAAAGGGAATTTTTTATTTAGTGTATTTTTTTAAGATTTCACGCATCGTATATGCCCTATCCCGAAAATGAAGTCTCCATGTCTTCCCGTTTCTTATATAACAGAGCGACCCAAGATCCAGAATCATCGCATTTTCTTTGAAATTTTGTCAAGTCCATACATGAGAAAAATTTCAAGTTTAAGATAAAATTATGTAAATTTAGGGCCGTACGTAAAAAAATGCAAGTAAAACGATGGCGTCGTTGGAATTTTATTTTTTTCAAAAATAAGGGTGGTCACCCCCAAAAAAAACCACCCCCGAAAGGGAATTTTTTATTTAGTGTATTTTTTTAAGATTTCACGCATCATCACCGAAAATTAAGTCTCCATGTCTTCCAGTTTCTTTTATAACAGAGTGTCCCCAGATCTAGAATCATCGTATTAAACTTGAAATTTTTCCCAAGTTTGGACTTAGACAAAATTTCAGAGAAAATGCGATGATTCTGGATCTTGGATCACTCTGTTATATAAGAAACGGGAAGACATGGAGACTTCATTTTCGGGATAGGGCATATAGATGCCTGAAATCTCAAAAAAACACACTAAATAAAAAATCCCCTCTCGGGGCTGGTTTTTTTGAGGGGTGGCTACCCTTATTATTGGAAAAAATTAAATTCCAACGACGTCATCGTTTTCCTTGAATTTTTTTATGTACGGCCCTAAATTTTCATAATTTTATCTTAAACTTGAAATTTCTCTCAAGTATGGACTTTGACAAAATTTCAGAGAAAATGCGATGATTCTGGATCTTGGGTCACTCTGTTATATAAAAAACGGGAAGACATGGAGAATTCATTTTCGGTATAGGGCATGTACGATGCGTGAAATCTCAAAAAAATACACTAAATAAAAAATTCCCTTTCGGGGGTGTTTTTTTGGGTGGTGGCTACCCTTATGTTTGGAAAAAATAAAATTCCCACGACGTCATCGTTTTCCTTGAATTTTTTTATGTACGGCCCTAAATTTACATAATTTTATCTTAGACTTGAAATATTTCTCAAGTCACCACCTCTCAGGGGGTGGGTGGGGGATGACTGATTTAGGTTAAAATGAAAGGTAATCATCCATCAACAAATTCCCGCGAAAAGTTTTTTTCTATCAAATATGGAAGTATGCTAGACCCGAGAGCTCTACACCATTGAATAATCAATTTTTTGCATAACTTTATAAAAAAACAAGTTATCAAAATGAAATTTTTGGTGTATACGTAAAAAATTACGTAGAATTTGATTCCAAATTCAAAAATTTATTTTTACGACTATTTTACAAAGTCACCCCCACCCCCGCTCTTAGGGGGTGGGTGGAGGATGACTGATTTAGGTTAAAATGAAAGATAATCATCCATCAATACATTCCCGTGAAAAATATTTTTTTATGATATATGGACGTATTTGTATCTTTCTCCTCTTCAATATGTGAGCTATCAAAATCTAAAAAGTAGTAAATATCAATCAAGTACATTAATATAACAAAACTAGGATTTTACCTATTTCATAACTGTCGAACTCATTTGTAGTCCCTGTTCCTGTAGCTCCTAGTATAGCCAAAACTCTTATAGCCCACACACTTAATTTACTATCACTAGGGCCAGAACCCCCTCCAGTTCTATATAAACTATTCTTTAGAACAGCTTGTTCTTTCTTGCTACTCTTTCTCCAAACATCCCATTTATTTCTTAACATTTTTGATGTTCTACCTTGTGCCAGAGGCGGCATTAAATTGTTGACAGAGGGTTTGCCAACACAGCTCCTAATATTTGTTAGTAACTGCATCAGTTAACTTGCATTCTACAAAATAAAACAAGTATGCATAATAATGTTTATATAAATAGAAAAACATCAACTTACCAATGATATTTTTATGTTTTTCTACCAAATCCAATAGTATTTCCATTTCAGTAGCACTAAAATTGCTACAACACGTTCTTTTTTCGCATTTTTCACACATAATTTACAAGATTCACCACAAAGAAAAAATAAAACTGCGTATTTACAAAGTATATATGAATAAACCCATACATAACAATATTTATATACCTGCGTAAACGTCAATTTTGGGTTATTGGTATCTGCCTGTTCGTTGATGGTATATAGCTTATACTACTCCTTCCGAGAATTTTATTCTGTGGTTAAATTTATACCTGCTTTGTAAAACACCAAAATACAACTTATACCGAGAATAGGCATACTCTTCGTTTATACCGCTATTGTAAATCCGGCCCTAAATGAGTTTAAAAGAATAAAAATACATTTTGGAGAGTAAAAATGCAGTAACTCACAAAACCTATAGAGGAGCAGATGTGGAAAGTGACCACTTTTAGTAGTCGCGAAAATAATACAAAACAGTAAACAAAGAGAGGAAAAGCAAAGGTGCATACCTAAAAGAACACTACTGGTGGAAAGGCTTATAGATAACAAAACAACAAAAAGCAAAATACGAAGAACAATTGAAGAAAACCCTAGAGCAACAACAGAACCACAACGTAAACGACGAATGGAAACATTTAGAGGAAACTATAAAAAAGACGGCACGGAAAATAATACCACCGAAAATAAAAAAGGGAAAAGGAGAACAATGGTTCGATGCAAAATGCAGAGAAGAAATTAAAAAGAGAAGCCAAGCCAAACAGAAAATGTTACAGACTGGTACAAAAGACAATACGAAGAACAAAGAAGATATGCAGGGCAAAAAAGTGAAAAGGAATGGAGGACAAAATCAAAAGTATAGAAGAAAATTTTGTAAATAAAGAAATGGACTTTTACCAAGAAATAAAATATAATAAAGGGAAAACTGGGCAGAGGAGCATATGTATAAAGAACAAAAAAGGAGAAATAATAACTTCTGTTAATATATGTTCACGTTAAACGGTATTTTTAAAGTGAATTTTACATGGTTAATTGTGGTATGTGATATCAATTTGTAGTGTATTGGATAATCTACCTACTGATTGTGAATTTACTTCAAAATTTCCAATAGGGAGTGTGAAATTGGGCAATTTAAGTTTCTGTTTTGGTTCTTTTTCCTACATATCAATTAGTAAGCAACTTTCTGTTGGCAAATTATAAGGTGATTAAAGTAAATAGTTGGTAATAGTCCAGGAGCTTACAATAAAAATGGAATGAGGATATGACTGAAGCTATTTATTTTTATAGTGAAGATTAAATCAACTGTATGGATTCATACAAAAAAAAAATAAGTAAAAGAAAAAAATATGGAAGGGCATTTTAAATGTTGTAAAAAAATGAATGTTCAAACTTAATATGTATTGTTTGTTTTGATGTGTACCATTTTTCTTGTTTGGATAGAAAAAAAGCATATAAACTAATTGATCAGAATAAAATTTATTGCTCAGTAAAATGGGAAGAAAATGATCCAACAATAAAGATTAACAATCTATATGAAGAAGTAGCTAAATTAAAATATAAAATTAGAGAAAGGGATCTAGAATTAGTAAAAGTAGAAGGTGAAAATGTTGACAAAATGAATGAAATGCAACTAGAAGTAAATGAGCTGCACAAAGAAATAAATGATAAAAATTGTTATATACAAAGATTACAGAAATTGAAAATAAATTGAAAACGCAAGAGAATGAGTTACGAAGCAGAAATGATAACCAAGTTTTACTGAACAATAGAATTAAGGAAATGGATAATGTTAGTCGGAAAATGGTGGAAGCAATACGAGCGCTTGAGGAGGAAAATGATAGGGTCAATGAAGAACTATCTAGATATAAAAAATTAGAAAATGAAAATAGGATAGGGCTGACAGTACTGGATAAAGAAAAAAAGGCAATAGAGTTAGAATTAGATAACTTAGAATGTAAGGATTAGTTATTAGAAACAATTATAAAACCCGGGGCTACTTACGAGAATATTATTGCAGACATAGATAAACTTGTAATTAATTATAATCTAAATGACTGTGTAATTATTTTAGGTGGTATAAATAGTTTTAAAAATAATAAATACCCGAGTATAAAATTCATAAATAATAAGGTAAAACACTGTACACATACAAATTTGGTATTTATTAACATCCCAGAGGGAAACTTTAAAAACTATAGTAAAAGATATGTAAATAGATTTAACTTTAGATTTCAGGACTATATCAAAAGGCTGGACAATAATTATGCTCAGGGTTTTGCAAAGGTGATTGATTTATGTGATAGAAAGGGATTTTTTAATATTAATATGTCTGGAAAAGTCTGCAATAAGTTAATTAATGAAATATTACATTAAAAAAAGAATAATAATCTTATATTTATCGATACTGTAAATTATAAAAAAATCAGTGAGCAACAAAGTGATGAAGACAGTAAAAATAATAGCAGCTCTTTTTTAGAAATAACAAACAGCGAAAACATCACAACATAGAAAATAAATTTGAAAATAACTCTTTTATATTGTACCTAAATGCTCAAAGTCTTCCAGCTCATATAGATGAGGTTAGAGATTTAGTTAAAAAAAAGCCTTTACTTGTATGTCTATCAGAAACTCATGTTACAGAGGACATATTTAATACTGAAATTAATATTAGTAATTATATTGTTCATAGGACAGACAGTAATAGCAGACACACGGGTGGAACTGTAGTATTTGTAGATAATAGATTAAAAATAGTTGAGGTGCATAGTTATTGTATTGAGGGAGTCTCCTGGATAACTGGAGTGTCCATTATATTCCAAAATAAGTATTGGGTATTTGTTCTGTATAGATTTCCAAGCAGTAGCATGGTGGGGTTTTTGCAATTATTTGAAGATTGGTTTGAGGAAAATATCAATGAGGTAAACGATAAAACTATTTTATGTGGGGATTTTAATCTGAATTGGCTAAATAATGATAACAATTGCAGTAGTAGGCTACGAAGTTTTATAACGGATATGGGATTTATGAATTCAGTGACAGAATATACACACTTAACACAGTGGGTAGGTACATTAATTGATCTGGCTTTATCGAATTTAGAAATAGATGTAAGTGTTTTTGATTTCCCTAAAATAAGCTGTCACCGCAATATATTGATATCTTTGAAACACATAAAAGTACCAAGAAAAGAATTGTATATAGAAATGAGGGGCAGAAATATTGACTTTGAAATAATTGGGTTAAAATTGAAAAATATAAACTGGAACTATACAGAAATAGATTTGAATAAAAGATATAAAATGTTTGTGGAAAACGTATATTCTGTACTAGATGAAGTAGCTCCAAGAAGGGAGGTAAAAATATATAAACATTACCAGGAATTTTGGAATGAAAAAGTTAAGCAGGAGGCAAGAGACAAGGATGAAAGTTATAGAATATAAAAATTGAATAGATGAGGCTTTTACTTGATGAAGATCAATACTGAACGATGAAATAAAACAATATAGTTTGTTTAAATCTTCATATATTTGAACTAATGTTCAATTTAAACTTGTTGACGCGTTTCACTAACACAGTAGCTTTGTCAAAACATTAGTTCAAATATATGAAGATGTAAACAAACTATATTGTTTTATTTCATCGTTATAGAATATACATAAAGAAGAGAACAACAGACTACTGGGAAATATACAAACAAAAAAGAAATATAGCTGTAAAAACAATAAGGGAAGAAAAGAGAAAGTATTTTGAAAATATGATAGATCTTAATAAACAAAATCCGACAGAAATGTGGAGAATTTTAAAGGCATTCATTCCAAATGACAAACAAGGAAATAGTTTAAATATAATAGATATGGGTAATGGAGAGTTAGTCTCGGATATAAACGTAATACCAAATTGTTTAAACACATATTATATTAAAAGCATTCTGGATATAACAGAACAAATTGATAAAACTTTTACAAATAGTTTTCCAGTAGTAGATAAAGTTATTACTAATAAAATCACCACTTTTAAGTTAGTCTAGAGGAATTAGAAAAAATAATTAGTTTATTAAAAAAGTGTTTCAAGGATATTTGTAATCCTGTATTAAACATAATTAATAGTTCTTTGGAGTTAAATCAAGTTCCTACAGAAATGAAAATATCCACTATAGTACCTATACCCAAGAAACCAGATACAAATAAAGCTCCAAATTTAAGACCAGTTAATATGATTACTGCAGTTGCTAAAGTATTGGAAAAAGCTGTATATGAGCAACTGGTGGATTATCTAGATGGTAATAAAATTCTTTGTGAGTATCAATCAGGATTCCGTAATAAACATATTTGTGAAACGGCTCTACAATGTGTTTTGAGTGATTGGAAAAATAATATCGAAAATAACTTAGTCACAATTGCGGTATTTTTGGATCTACAAAGAGCATTTGAAACAGTAGATAGATATAGGCTAATAAGGAAAATTAAAACATAGGTATTGATGGGACAGCTCTTAGTTGGATAATAGATTATTTTAACAACAGGCAACAACTGGTAAAACTCAATAACATACAGTCAAACAGGTTATGTAATGATATGGGTGTACCACAGGGTAGTGTGTTGGGGCCTTTGCTATTTTTGGTTTATTTAAATGATATTGTGGACATTGCAAGGGAGTGCAAAATTCATTTATTTGAAGATGATACCCTACTATATTACTGCTGTAGTGATATTGATCACTGCATAAGGGTTATAAACGACGCCCTAAAAAGGGTGCATATGTATTGTTGCGCAAATTTATTAAAAATTAATATACAGAAAACAAAATGTATGGTATTGGGCATAAAGGATAGGTATAGGGAAGCTAGTTTAAATATAGAATTAGGCGATGAAACGATAGAGGCAGTAAAAACATTTGTCTATTTAGGAGTAACTATTGACAATAATTTGAAATTTAAAGAGCATGCAAATCAAGTTATTAAAACTGTGGCATATAAAATTAACTATTTAAGATGATGCTCTCCACATCTCAGCCAATGGTCTAAACTGTCTTTAACACTGTAATATTACCACATTTTAGTTATTGCCCTACAATTTTGTATCTACTCAACCAAAATGAAATCAATCGTCGTCAAGAGATGCAAAACCGTGCCATGCGAATAATATTAAAGCAGCCATGTCAAACTCAAAGTCACTGGTAGGCCAAAAGCATGAAGACCATAGACTAGGTGGGCCGCAAAATCTAATCTTAAAGAAGACAAACTACTGAAAATCTTAACGAAAAAAAGTACTATTATGTTAGAAGTATATTTATTAAATTTCCAATAAAAAGGACATTACAAAAACTTACAAACATTAACTTCTTTTGCCAGATATTTGACATCTTGTGTCTTTAATTAAGTTGTCTATTTGTGGCGTGAATTTATCGGCGGAAATCACTTTTAAAACTGCGTCCGTCAATCGCGATCTTACGGGAGATTTGTTTCCTTTCACCAAAGAAAATAATTGTTCACACTTATAGGTACTTCCAAACATTGACAGGATTTTACAGGCAAGTTTTCTCATTTTTTGGTATTGAAAAGGCAAGTACTTATAAAATTCGAATGTACCAACACTATCAAATTTTTCTTTTAAATGGGTTTGACACTGAATCTCAATCACTTCCATCTGCAAGTGAGGGGGAACTTTATCAATATCGATAGTGAAAAGACCAGTAAATAAAGAAAAATTGTTTTCTTGGGACTTAAAATCCTGAAAACGCTTTTCAAATTCTGACAGAAGGCTTCCCATTTTCTCTGTATACATTTTGTATGATATTGGGCCACTTGTACTTTCCTGATACGCCTTGCAAGTCGGAAAATGTGACAGATTATCCACCGCTAACTGGTTTTTCCACAGCATCATCTTACACTTGAAAGCTTTAACATGATCATGCATATCTGTTATAACTTGACGTGGTCCTTGCAATTTCGTATTTAAGTCCGACAAGTGTTTTGTGATGTCTACCATAAATGAAAGATCTTGTAAAAAAGGTACGTCGGATAATAAGCTGACATCTTGTTCTTTCACTTCCATGAAAAGGCGTATTTCTTCTTTGAGTTTCCAAAACCGATCGAGAACCATAGAACACGAAAGCCATCGCACTTCTGCATAATAAGGTAAACCAGTGTACTCACTTTCTAAATCACGTAAAAACGCAGAAAACTGTCGCTGATTCAAGCCACGTGACCTTATGAAGTTTATCATTGTTTTCACTGATTTTAAAACGCTTTCCAACTTGATCACTTTTGAGCATAAAACTTCTTGGTGGATTATGGAATGAACATGATGAAAATCTGGTTTGTCACTGCCCGTTTCTCTGATATTTGTTTGTAATATTTTAATGAAGCCATTATTTACTTCAGTCAAGGAGCTCCGTCTGTTGCAACGGAATACAGTTTTGACAAATCTAAATTGTACTTTTGCAGAAGTCCATAAACAGCATTGAAAATATCCTCCCCAGTTGTTGTATCATGCAATGGTACTAATTCCAGTAATTCTTCATAAACGTTGATATCTCTATCAACAGCACGAAGAAAAACAGCGAGTTGCGCCACACCACACACATCTGTACTTCACAGGCAATAGAAAATGCAATGAAAGAGTCTGATTTTGTTTTTATCTGTTCGCTTATATTGGCAGCCAGCTCGGTAACTCTTTCAGCGACAGTATTCCGGGACAAGGATATATTTTGAAAAGCCTTCACGCTCCCGGGACTTACAATTTCCTCTGCCTTTACAAGGCACTCTTTTATAAATTCACCTTCAACAAATGGTTTTGAGTGTTTTGCGATCAACTCCGACAGTACGTAGCTCGCTTGAACGGCAGATTCATTTTCCTGCTTTGGACGTGTAAAAATAAGCTGTTGATCTTTTAACCGTGATTTTAACTCTTTTAACTTTTCGTTTCTATTCATGCCTATATACTTGTCAAACTTAGTTTTATGACTATCATAGTGACGTTTTATATTATATAATTTTGGGACACCGACTGTACTGTTACAAATCAAGCAAATAATTTTGTCTTTCACTTCACAGCAAAAAAACTCTAATTCCCACTTTTCTTGAAAGATACGATGATCATCTCCAAGTTTCCTCTTACTTGGTTTTGAAAGAGACATGTTAAGTAACAATCAGTACTGTTACGGGTTGTAACAATAAGTACGCAACTAAACTCGCAATTCTATCGCAACTGACTCATAACTGAACTCAATCGAGCGGTATTGCCTTATATACGGATTGTGATTTCTCGACAGTTCTTTCCAGAATGTTCAGGTAGCGTCATCTGTGTTCTCGCGCGATAGAACTTTGCGGAACAATCCAGGCTTTTAGGTTGAGCGCGCATCTTAGTTCATCATCACAGTACTTTATTTTCGGTTTTTAACAGGCTCGCGGGCCGCATTACATGGCTGTTTTCAAAATTGATTCGGGACCGCAGGAAAATGCTCAGTGGGCCGCATGTTTGACATGGCTGTATTAAAGTGTTCTAAGTACACTCCTATAAACAGCATGCTAAAGACACTTAACTGGATGCCAATAACTAAATTAATGCTATATTTCACATTAATTTTTATTTTCTAAGTTAAAATTGGACATGCACCAGTGTATCTGCGGGAAAAGCTCTCTAGTAATCTTGATGTACATAGCTATGGCACAAGAAATAAGGAAAATTTGAGAATTGAAATGTGTAGGAGAAGCAGTACATACAACTCTGTATTTCACAAAGGTATTGGTTCTTTCAATAGTTTACCAGAATACATTAAAAAAAGTTCATCTGTAAATTCTTTTAAAAGAGCTTTAAAGGATTATTTATTATCAGAGTGAGCAGTCACAGTGTAATCTTATGTTTGTTTAAATTTGTTTTATTTTAATTTCTTTATGACGTACCTACTTTTTATACTATAGCCACTATATGTTGTACTATTCTTTTATTTTATGATGTGTATATTATGTAAATAGAATTAGTTATTTTGACTAAATAAAGAGATATAATATATATATATATATATATATATATATAATGGATGAAAGCGACATGATACAAAGATGGGAAGAGTACCTCAAAGAAATATTAAATAAAGAAAATGAGAACGAGCAGCAGGAGGAGTTTACAAAACAAAATAGACATAATGACGAATAGATATCACCACCATCGAGAGAAGAAATCTCAAAAATAATACAGAGACAAAAGAACGGCAAATCTCCTGGAGAAGATTAAATAGAGCCAGAGCTGATAAAATACGGCGGAGGCGCACTAAAGACGAAGATCTACCATTTGATATCAAATATATGGGAACAAGAGATAATGCCAGAAGCGTGGGAAACCTCAATAACAGTACCAATTTACAAGAAAGGGAAAAAGGACGAATGCAGAAACTATTGAGGGATCGCGCTACTGGACACAGTGTATAAAATCATAGCATTTTTTAGTTTGTGCGTGATCTGCTGCAGGGTAGGTATAACACAGTACTCCCTGTTTATTACTCTGTTCAGATCCTGGGGATCCAGACAAATTCTCAATTTATCATTTGGTTTCCGTACTATTACTAATGGGTTGACCCATTTACTTTCTCAATTATTTTTTGCTTCTCCAAACCCTCCAGGGTCTCTTTTAGATCGTTCATAATAGGCAGAGCTACTCTACGTGTAGGATGGATGACAGGTTTTGCATTTTTGTCTAGGTCAATATGATAAGTACTTTTTATACACCCTATTCCCGTAAATACGTCCGTGTATTTATTAGTTAAACTATTGTAATTGTGATTTTCAGTATTTATTGTGTACAATCTCCTAATTAGATTTAATAAAATACTAGAATTTAGACCTAATATAGCTTGTGTATTTGAATTTACAATGTAAAACTCTAGTTTGTGTGTTTTGAAATTTTTATTACAAGATACCACCACCTTTAATGCACCCCCTGTATATGATTGTAATTTAGTTTGTGTATTTGTAATTCTACCGTATTTACTTGCTCAACTGAGCCTATAAATAAATAAATACTCATTTGGATCAACATATATTTCATTCACTGAAGTGTTTTCAGCTACTTCTTGTACATTCTGTTTTTTCTTTTTAATACATGCAGATTCAAAATTATTTTTATTTTTACAATAGTTGCAGATCTTGCCAAATGCAGAACATTTATTTATCAGGTGCACCCCCTGTATATGATTGTAATTTAGTTTGTGTCTTTGTAATTCTACCGTATTTACTTGCTCAACTGAGCCTATAAATAAATAAATACTCATTTGGATCAACATATATTTCATTCACTGAAGTGATTTCAGCTATTTCGTGTACATTCTGTTTTTTCTTTTTAATACATGCAGATTCAAAATTATTTTTATTTTTACAATAGTTGCAGATCTTGCCAAATGCAGAACATTTATTTATCAGGTGCGTTTTGTTGCACATTATACAATTTTTAATAGTTTTTACATTATGACCTACACTTCTTGAGTTTTGTGAATGGATGTACTTCCTGTCATGGCTTTGCTTCTAACTTTTGAAAATTCAATCACTTGGCATAGTTCTACAGCTTTGTCTAAGGTTAAATTGTCCTCTTGTAGAAGTCTTTCTCTTACAGAATTGTTTTTGATTCCAATGGTAATCATTGTAACTACCAAGCTGTCCTGTAGTGCATCTAGTTTGCATTGTTTCTCAGCTCTGTTATAAACTGCCCATTTGTTTGATTTTCTTGTTTCGAACCAAAAAATTTGTACCTTTCATAATTTATGTTCTCTTTGCCTTGAAAATGTGCTTGAAACTTTGCCAGCTAAACATTGCTAGCGTAAATAAAAAGTGTCTAGAAGACTGCACTAACATATCCACGTTTCAAGAAAAGTGTCTAGAAAGTAATGTTAATAAAAAGTGTCCAGAAATAAATATCAATAAAAAGTGTATAGGAAATAGCTCAGAAGAAAAGTGTATGGGAAGACAGAAAAAGTGTATAGAAAATAACAATCATTCTAAAGAAAACGATAATTCTATAAATCCGCATATAACTATACCTGTTTGTCGTGGTAATAACACAAATAGCACATCGACCCCCAACAATAACAATATTAATCTTGAAAATCCTATTATCATGGAGGATGACACAATAGGGCCGGGAAATAGTCAAAATTCCTCAGACGATGACGAGAGTGTAAAATTAGCGTCAAACCAGACAGCAACGGTACATGCAATCGTTCACCAAGCAGCGAACAAATCGTGGGCGGACGAAGTTGAAGGCGAAGAAAATAAGGGAAAAGACAATTTCATTTCCCAATATCAAGCATTAAACAAAATGCACCACAAATCAAAGCCAGATCACTATATAGCAACAACAGTAAACCAAAACAAGACATGAATGAAATAGTGACGATCCCAATGGACACAAATGATAACGATACAACAGAATTTCAATATCCAAAAAAAAAGCAACATTTAATAAAATACTCAGTCAGACCATTCGTAAAAAACAGCCATTACCAACTAGCAATACTTACGAATCTCTATCTGAAACAACAGATGATGACTCAAAAAAAACATCAACAACAATACAAAAAAAAAACAGATTTCGAAAACTCATCACTACAGTTGTATCAACAAACGAGGAGGAAGTAGTCACGCATCAAGAGCCCAAAAGATCAAAAACCATCCCCCAAGTGATTAAAAAAACAACCACCAACTGCCCCCCAATTGTTATTGATGGGAACGTGTCCCACCATCGGGAGATGGTCAACAAATTGAAAGATGAGATCAAAACGCCATTTGAAATAAAATATACAAATAGCTCATCAATTGTGTTCACCAAAGATGTAGGCGACTTTGAAAAACTTAAAAAAGTATTAAAAATTGAAAAAGTGCAATATCACACTTACGCAAGACGCGAAGAAAAAACGCATGCCTTTGTTCTGAGGGAACTGGCTGAAGGCATGCAGTTAACTGATATAAAAGAAGAAATGGAGAAAACATACAAGATTCAAATCAAAGATGTCTACAGGATGACAACTAAAGGTCGTCCCTTGTATCTTGTAGTAACAGACAATAAAGTAACACTTGATTATTTAAACAAAAATGTGAGAGTAATTGAGCACACAAGGGTAGTCTGGGAGTTTAGGAGACAAAACAAACCAGTTATACAATGTCATATTTGTCAGCTATGGGGACACGCAACTTCTAACTGCGGCCGAACTCCCAGATGCCTAAAGTGTGCGGGACCACATCTCACACCTGAATGCACAAAAACTAAAACCACTCCGGCAAAATGTGCCAATTGTGATGGGGATCACCCGGCGAGTGCTGAAATCTGCCCAGAATTTATAAAAAGAAAAATATGGATAGAAGAGAAGCGATCAGCAACTCAAAAAACCAAACCCACCCCCCAAAAATTCATCCCTGCACCCCCTCCAGAAACCAACCCCTGAACAAATATAATTCCGAATTTCCTAGCCTGCCCACAAAATCCCATCCCCAAACTACTTCACAACCCCAAGCAACTATACCTACCACTCAATCCAAAAATCAAACGATAAACTCTGACATAAATAAATTTACAGAGATCAATCAAATGTTCCGAGAATTACACTCACTGGTAAATCTAGATGAACTTGCAAGAGCAGTAGGAGATCTACTAAGAAAAATGAAAAAAGTGACCTCCAAAATGGATAAGTTCACAATCTACAATAACTTTGTGACTGGAATAGACAACAATGACATAATATAGGCAGGTATGTGGAAAAACAGATTTTCAAAAACGATATAACATCAAAATAATTTTCTGTAATGTACGTGGAGTGCAAAATAAATTACCCATAATCAGACATTTTCTCGAAATTCACAAACCAGACATTTTCTTTTTAATGGAGACATTTCTTAAATCACACAAAACTGTTAACTTTAGAAACCCAAAATATTGTCTAATTAGACAAGACCGCACCGATGATACCGGCGGTGGCGGTATTGCTTTATTAATCAAAAAAGGTATAAATTTCAAAATACTGCAACAAAACAATACTTCAATTGAACATATCGCGATCCTTTTTGATAATAAAATTAAAATTGTGGGAGCTTACAACTCGCCTGGCAACAAAATTACACACACAGACTTACATAACATTTTTAAGACACACTACAAAGTTTTAGTAGTTGGTGATCTCAACTGCAAACATCCGCAGTGGTATCGATTCACCAACTACTCAAACGCTAATGGAAATACGCAAATTCTGTGATAATTCGGAGTGTGATATATTTCATACCGATGAACCGACTTATTTCCCTTATGCGGTTAATCATACTCCAAGTATATTAGATATAGCAATAGGAAAAAATATAAATAATATCACAAAAATAAAAACTCTCAATGACCTAAACTCTGACCATGATCCTGTCCTTATTCATCTCAAAATCTCCCATAATACCCAAAACACCAACTATCCCACAATATTTAATTACAAAAAAACAAATTGGCTTAAGTATAGAAAATACATAAATGATAACCTAAAAATAAATGACAAAATTGAAAATTCCCAACAATTAAGTAACACAATAATAAATTTGCAAAGCATAATAATCAAAGCTAGAGATCAATCTACGGAAATTAATCAAATAAGACATATGCGCAACAAGTTACCAAACAATATAATACAATCCATTCAGGAAAAAAATAAATTAAGAAAAATATGGCAAAGAACAAGGGACACAAACGATCATAAATTACTACAGCAACATCAAATCAACATTAATAATTTAGTAATAGAATTCAGAAACAACGAGTGGGCCGAATTTTTAGGTACATTGAAACCAGACGATAATTCCTTATGGAAAATCGCGCGGTATTTCAAAAACAAGTTTAACGAAATCAATAAAATAATTTATAAAGATCAAACATATACTCGCACCCCCGATATCGCAGAAAAGTTCGGAGAGTATTTCCAAAGCAACTTTGTAAATCACTCTCAACATACTCAATATCACCAAGACATCACAAACACAGTACAGCATTACATAAAGTCACGAAACACCTTAAATACAAAACATGCACCGAAATATACAACACGATATAACAACTCAAAAACAAAACATCACCCGGCTCTGACACCATACATAACATCTTACTTAAAAACCTACCAAAAATAGCGATTGTTCAGTTAACCTACATTGTGAATTTTATTATCAAAACAGGAACATATCCCGATATGCTCAAAATAGCCAATGCCATCCCCATTGTTAAAGCAAATAAACAACCAAGTTATATAGATAGCTACAGACCAATATCCCTCCTAAACAACATAGCGAAGGTGATAGATAAAATAATCTTATATAGACTGAAACAATTTGTTGAGAAACAAAATATAATCCCCACCAAGCAATACGGATTTCGAAGTGGTCGTAGTACAGTAGCTCAAATAATTCGAGTAATTAATTATATCAGGGAAGGTTTCCAAAACAAAGCCAAATCGGTTATGGTAACCCTAGACATTCAAAAGGCATTCGATTCTGTATGGCACGAGGGATTAATTTATAAATTAATAAATTTAGAAACACCTGAATACCTAATAAAAATACTATATTCCTACTTAACAAATAGGACTTTTTATTCAAAAATAAATAACCACAGAGCTGGACCCTATGAAATTCAAGCAGGAGTACCGCAGGGCTCGGTGCTATACTCCCTATTCATTCATGACCTACCAACATCCCCTCAATTACTAACCGCAATGTATGCCGATGACACTTGCTTTGTTGCCTCTGCAAAGAATCCTGATCAGGCTCTGGAAACAACACAAGCACACATAAATTCAAAAATAATACCATACTTACACAAACAAAAATTAGTTATCAACGAATCCAAAACGGAGTATTTACTACTCAAAAGGATAACTACAAAAAACACATTGTTGCAATCTCAGCTTTGCGTAAATGGGCACAATATTAAGCCTAGTAATACCCTAAAATATTTAGGGTATACTATACAAGGAAATACAAATGCCAACGCTCATATTGTGCAACAGGTGAGCAAGGCCAAGATTGCAATGAGTAAACTTTACCCACTCATTTGTACACACAGCAATTTATCAACACACAACAAAATTCTCACTTACACTTACATAATTCGACCAATACTCACATACGCAGCACCCGTTTATTACAACGGCACAAAACACAACTTCAACTCCCTGCAAGTGGTACAAAACAAGTGTCTTCGGATGGCGATCAAACATAATTGTTATTACCCTAGATTACCTAAAAACACATGGTTACATGAAAAAGCCGATCTACCCACTATCAAAGACTTTATAACCAAAATTTCAACGAACTTTTATAATCATTGTCTGCCAAAGGATCTTCGTAAGAATCTCATAGACGCAAATCGCGCAGGAGACATCCGAGATAGTGGGTGTAGGCTTCTGCATGGCACGTTAATTACATAACTGGGTTGTTTAACTCCAAACCCTTATTATTACAAGCATGTAAAAAAATTCCAAACAAACAAAATTTCACAAAACCAACGTCAGCCAAGTTGCCGTCCCCAAATCTTTATTGTCAATTTTGAAACTCTGTTTTTTAGCTACTTTTCAGGGATAGCCTAGCCGAAATATTCTGGGAGTCACAAACTATTCAAGGGACAAAGTTATTGTAGAAAGTGAAAACAAATGGATAATGCCATAGAGTAAGGAGCCATATTCAGCAGCCAGACACACGCAATATAGGGAAAGTTGGCCAGAACATCGGCACTATATAGTAATTTTCCATATATTGTAATTGGGATAAATAATTTTATAAATAAAGACCATTTTAAAAAAAAAACACATTTTTGTAACCACTTTCATCTAGGCTTTCTCATATACAAATATGTATTCTCTTCTGCAGAATCTGATGAAGACTTTAATAAAGATTTCCCTTTAGTTATTTATTTAAAAATAAATCCAAAATAAAATTTAGTGATGTTTACAGCAATGATGAGTACCAATGTGCTCTTATCCCAGCTCCAAGACGAAAACTGGAGATTATGTGTTAATATCCTTTCCAGAAGGAAAAGAAATTTTCCAAGTTACATCCTACAGATATCTGGGCCATGATATTACGATTGGCAGGGACAATCAAACCTGCAAAATCAAAAGAAGGATAGGACTAACGTGGGCCGCCTATGGGAAGCTGAAGCACATTTTTAAGTCCGAAACCCCCATATGCCTTAAGCGGAAGGTGTTTGATCAGTGTGTTCTGCCGGTTCTGACTTATGGTTCGGAGACCTTAACTCTAACACGAAAATCGGTAAATAAAGTAAGAGTGGCCCAGCGAGCCATGGAACGCTCCATGTTGGGAGTCACGCTGAGAGACAGGATTCCGAATGATCGGATACGTCAGAGAACAGGGGTTACCGATGCAATCCAGCAAATAACATATCTAAAGTGGAACTGGGCTGGACATGTCGCAAGAATGACCAACGAAAGATGGACCAAAAAGATCATAGAGTGGAGACCTAGGCAAGATGCGTTCAGGAACAGAGGTCGTCCGCCGACCCGGTGGACGGATGACATAAAAAGAGTAACACCAAATTGGATCCAGGATGCCCAGGATCGAAATAAATGGAGATCGTTAACGGAGGCCTATGTTCAGCAGTGGACGAGACAGGCTGTTTGATGATGATGATCCTTTCCAGGTGCCAACAAAAAACTTGTAGACATATTTATAAGATGATGTAATAAAAGTTGCTTTTTTCAAACTATCTGATTGTGAAAATGGAGATACATTTAAACTTGGTGAAGAAAATGATGTATCTTATATTCAAGAAGAACAGATACTTGAAGTTCTTCCAGAGCCAAACTTATTAATAAAGGGACACAGAATATTTTACCAATTTCCACGCTCAATTGAATGTTTTTGAAACTGCATAAATGTAGGCTAACTTATTTTGAGCAAACCAAAGACTATAATTTTTAAGTAATGTTTACAGACAAATATAGGCTGATGTCTAGTTTTCACACTATATAATAGATGTTGCCAAGTTATCAATACTTATTATTAGACTAGCTTTTTTACAGTTTCTTTTTCATTATCCATTTTATTATACTTTATTTTGAAGCATTGGTTTCTCATTTAATCCCAGTTTATTTAACAAAAAAAATATATCATGTAATTTAAATTAAAAAGCTCTCCCATGTTATATAGTTTGTCATTCCCATGCCACCAACTTATAAAGAATATCAAAAAAATCTAAAACTAAGCATTTTTAAGCTGGTTCAACTTTACACAATAACTTTGAAGCTTATTTTGATTAACTTTTATAAAATGATACTATAATATTATTATATTATTTGATTAGACAAAGGACTTTAAGTCAATATACATACAATCAAACTAATACAATTCTTACATAGATATTTATTGTACAATTAGTCCGACATCGAGAGAGACCTTATAAAATCACACGAAAGGAAATTACATCAGTGAAAAACAGTACCAGTTACCTATGAAATACGAGCTTTTAGACACGCGATACTTACGAAAATTTGAAAAGACAATTTTCGTAATTTACAAAACATCATCTGTATTAGAATAAGAGAATTATGACACAGGTTATTTGCCAAAACTAAATAGGTTTGCGTGTTTTACGGTATAAAATCGCAAAAATATGATTCGAAATTAAAATTTGATATTAACAGTAATAAAATAAAACTCTTTTCATACACACAGTGAAGCAACAAAATATTTACCCAAACTGTCTAGTTTGACCATGACCCATTTACTCAAAATATAATCATTTCAATTCAATACATACTCAACCATTAATTTGTTTTCCTCTTACCCCCAGTCTAAACTCTTTTTGTTGGTATATTTGTTCTGTACATCAATATTCCAAAGAATTGAATAGACCATATGGGGTCTATTCAGTTTTTATATGATAGTAAATTAAATACTGAAATTTCGTTGGATAAACAACAACATTTCATGATATATCATCTTAAGAAATGTGAATAACATGCCCTCATCCCACCTTAGACAAACAGTAATTAAAAAAAAACATCTAATTAGCCCACTTTTGGGATACGTGAAAGTGTGAATGATCTGCATTTTGAAGTGTTTCATCTTAGTAATTTCACAATTATTTGTACGATAATTACGCGTACAACTCTTAAAATGTGTGACAAACTTTTAAAATTGGGCAATATGAGATTTCAGATGACAATTCAATAAAAAAAAGTATAGCTAAACTTACCGTGTTATATAAAAATGGAGTATCTTCATTATAATAACCCCTGCTGGTCATCTTGAGTACAAACTGGTCTCACATTATAAAATTAATAAAGTTCGAGGAACACAAACAAAGTAAAAGGGATTTATTTCTTAACAATAGGATTCACGAGAGAGTTCACGTTTCACGAATGCAGAACGAACGCGCTTAGATATATTGAAATAACATATTAAAATTAATATGTTGTGGTTAAAATAAGGTCATATATGCCAATTACAATAATTTCACTACACTTTTCTCCATTTTTGTGAGAAAATTGTTGACAAAACTGACAATGATTCATACTGTCATTTCACTTCCTAATTTCTAACATATGTCAGTTGTCAAAAAAATAAAGAGGGGATAATTATAATTAAACTGGGTACGGGAATATTAATTTATTTATAATATAAAATCTGATAAATAAGATATTATATGTAGTTTTTTCCTTGAAAATGTCCGAGAAGAGGATTAATATAGTTTAAAATTTTTCTAATTTTACTTGTTTCCTATGCAACACTCAATACAGTGTGTAGTATTACGAGGGTTATTTAAAAAATTTATTAAAATAACGTTAACAAAAATAATATAATAGAATCAACTACGTTATTTGACAATACATTTCTGCTCTGTTTCCCCGAAATTAATTTATTTGTAATATAAAATCGATGAGATTAGACATTATATAGTTTTTTTTAAATGTATTAAGAATAAGATTAATAATTTTAATACTCAATGATTTCTAAACTTAGTTGTTTACCATGCCATATGCAACTCTCAATACAAGTCTGTAGTAATACGAGGACTATTTAAAAGAATAAAATTTCAATTTTCTATAAGTTAAAATTTATTAAAATAACGATAACAAAAATAATAAAATGAAACTACAGTTTCTATAAAAACTTAAAATTACGGAGAATTCAAGCAGTCAAGGTCATACACGAATCAACTACGTTATTTGACAATGCGTTTCTTGTTTGTTTGCCCCGATTCTTCCGTCTTTTTTGGTGTCGTATCTGAAACGCTGATTACGACAAAATAGATCAGTATCGAAGTGAAATTAAAGAATTGTTGAAATTACCATCAATTCCAGTAATATTTTCCGCAAAGGCATCTTCAACTGGACCGGTTATTTCAGGCATACTAGTAACATTTTGCTTCGTTAGAACCACCACCGACCAAGAATCGTTTCTGTAAAAGGCTCCACAAGATCGTATAGCAAGGACATTTCGAGATTTATTACTAGGTACTGAGGAAAAAAGATATTTTTATTATATTACATACGATAACATCAACTTCAGGTTCATTAATTTAATTCTTATGTCACATGCAATAATCGATATAAGAGAATGTAAGTTACGAGGACTATTCAAAAAATATATTTTTTTTTTAGTTTATCTTCGAAATAAAAATTTTAGTAGCTATTTTTATATATACTACTTCTTTTTTAAAATACTATATCAAATTAACAAAAATATATGACGTTGAATAAATTACCTAATGGCAAATTGACAGCATTGAAAATTTCCGAATCGGTACTTCTCAAAGATTTATACGAATCTACCGATATTAATTGCGAAGCGAAAGAACATTCCGTGAAAGGTTTAATATTAATAATGTCGGATTTCTTCTCGTCTACCGGATTTTCCGTAAGCTGAATATCCGGTTCGATGGGGATGTTATTAGCCGCTTTTTTCATCGACTGGAACAAATAAAGTTGATTGGAGTTAAGCACTAAGAAAACATGCTACTTAAGGGATATTTCCTCGATACTAACCATGCTAACCTGGTTAGAAAAAAGTTAACTACTCTAATTTCCTCGATACATATTCCAGACAATGACGTCACACTTAACCAACATCTCAACCACCTGGCCGAGGTAGTTAACATGTGGTTTGAAGCTATGATCTGTCAGATTGTCTGTGGTTTGTTGTTGTTATTGAGGTTAAATGTTATTAACAACGGGACTTTCGTTGAAAAAGTAGGTCAGAATAATGAATGTATTTGTAAACGAAGAATTATACCGTATCAATGATACAGTAGAAATTATTAATCTTCTACAAAAAGGTAAAGAATTCCAAATTGTGAATAGATATTCTTCTCTCTACCTATAACTGATGAACATTTTATATTATATTAGTAATATAAATAATATAGAATTACGATATTGTCATTTGACATCCCCCTATCAAAATGATGACATACTACAGATCTAAACTACGTTAACCACTGACGCCATAGTTTTGTTAACCTGGTTAAGCTGGTTAGTCTCTTGGAAATTCACCTTTAGTTTCCAACGATCCAAATAAACTTTTAGCTACTTTTGAAAGTCGCGTTTAGATCGTTACCGTTACCGTACAATTACGATACAAATCCAGTTGACCTGCTGATTAGTGAATATAATAAGTCTGTGTAATTTGCTGCGTTACTGAGCACAAAATACGCGGGTTAGTTTTCAGTGTTACTGAGATTGTATGTTGTACAGTAATAAAACGGTATTTACTTCGGTTGGAACAAACCTATAGTCACTGTAAGTTCGTAAGTCGCCAGCGCCCTCTAGAAGTGAAGACAATGTAACAAGACGCCATTCCGAGGGAATCAAGCTTCTTCGCGTTTTTCTTAGATGGCGATAGTACAGTGACTATATATAGTCACTGTACTTAGAACCAGATGTTAAAACAAGATGGTTGAGTAGAAATATTTAGAAACATAACACAATAAAATTAATTATATTTCTCACCTGAAAAAGCAACTTCTCGTGGATAAAGTCCATTCGTAAAGTAAAATCTTTGGGACATCTTTTTAAAGTTTTTGTAGCTTCAGTAGAAATTTCAGACAGTCTCTGACAACTATTAGACGTTGGTTTGTACAATGAAATTTTTTGTTTCAGAATGAAGTCGTTTTCCAAGCCCTCGGTTTCTTCGTCTTCTTCCATAAAGGGGAGCGGGTTACAAATGGGTATAAAAATACCATCCATCGAATCAACCTTTTGAATCTCTTTTTTTATTTGCTGAAAATTATAATAGAAGGCGCAGATTCACTGGATTATGATAACTTACAATTTTTGAATTGTCTTCACGTTTTAATTCAACGTTTTTCTTTTTGAAACCAATGGTTATAAAACTATTTGTTGCTTCTTTGAATTTTCCTAACAAATCTCCCGTTTTGCGCTTTAGATTGTTGTATTTTGAGGGTTTTTCTTCGGAAATTTTTGAAAAATTATTATCGTGAATTTTATTTTCTCCTACATTTCCTCGAGAAAGAGCTGAATTTTTCATTAACACTGATTGAAGGTTGCTTTTAAACTTACCTCGCTTCCCTGAAAGCAATTTTTTACGTCCAGTTCAAAAGATTTCAACAGTTTCCACGGAATACATGTTGTGGTTGCAGCGACCGTTGTCCACCTATCTGTTTATAATTGAACTAATAGAAGCTAACTGTAATCTTAAAAGGAAATAACTAACCTAACCCAGTTGACCTGCTGATTAGTGAATTTAATAAGTCTGTGTAATTTACATCAAATTTGCCACGTTACTGAGATTGTACGGTACTAGAACGGTATATACTTCGGTTGGAACAAACCTATAATTTGCAGCTTGAACAGCTTTGCCTAAGATTACGACAACGGTATATTTCTTCTTGAGCCGCTTTTGATTGAAAAAATATACTAGAGTAAAAACTGAATAAGAAGCAACAGCATTCTTAACAAAAATTAAACAGAGGTATCAAAAACAGAACAAACCAAACAAAGCTCAATGGTTAAAATTATACATAACCACTGTTTACTAGACGAGACTTATGTGTCCTCGTTCTCTCAACGAATCCCTAAAAAAGAGAAGAAATATACTGTTGCCGTAAACCTTAGACTAGGAAAGAGAGGGGACGCTATGCAAGCTGTGTTGTCAGTTTGAATACCTATTTTAAAACCGACGCCATTTTTTGGTGGTCAACGCTATAGTGAACACCAGAGAGTTTTTTGCGATTATTGAACGATTAAAGTGATTTTGAAGTGGACTTTTGATTTTGTTAAAATGGTTAATTGTTGTGCTTACCAGTGTAAGAGTTCTAGCAGAAAGAAAGAACCTGCAATTTCGTTTCATAGGTAAGTTATTACAACTTATTTTTTTGGTAGCTACTTTTTACTTAAAAAATAAGCTTTTAATTATAAAACCCCACTAGTGAATTAAAACGTATATCATAATAAATTCAATTATGTCAGTAGAAAAGACATTACGAAACTTTTTCTTTGAAAATTAACGAATTTATTGTTCAGTTTCTCGGAATTCCTAACCCCAAAAGATCATAATTGCGATTACTAATGCCTACAATTTTGATATAAGTTAAATAAATCAATATAGTTTTATTTTTAAATTTCCCATGTATAAAGATTAATTTATAAAATCAAAATTTTAGTCCTTTAGAATAATTATATGGGACGACAATCAAGTTTATGACTTGGTGGGCATTGGTATCACAATAGTTGGCCCTCTCTTTCCTAGTCTAAGCCGTAAACTTAGGCACAGCTGTTAAATATCTAAGATACAGTTTCCTTTTAAAATCATAGTCATCTTCTATTAGTTCCTATATAAACCGATAGGCGGACAACGATCGCTGCAACTACAACATGTCTTCCGCTGAAACGGTCTATTTAAATTGTTTTAAAATTTCACGGACTAAACCAAGACAAGGTTTATTTCGAATTATTGACACGAAATTCATGAAAATTTGTAGACATGACAATGAAGAATGATGAAAAAATAAAGTGTTTTGAAGGGAAAATGGGAGATTTGAAAAACTTTTTTATATACAGTAAAATGAGTTTATGTAAAAGGTAAGTTTGGACATATAAAACAGAAAAACTCTAGCGGCATCTGAAAAACAAACGCGAAATTGTTTTGAATTTGGTATAAAAATATCTGTTAGTACCTGAGGTTGAATCCTTTTTCTCTCCTTATTTTCAAATTAAAGATCTTGACTGGTCTTTGTATACTTACAGATACTTCAAATTTATTATTAAAACTGATTCTTATGTCCAAACTCACCCCACAAACTGCATTTTTCCTAAAAAAAATGGAAAAAAGTATTAGATATAATGTTGAACTATGAAACCACAATCTCCTTTAAAACCCTTTATCAATGATTAAAGATATTAAGATATTTATAAAAGTAATTGTTTCCTATGTCATATGCAACATTCAATACGACGACTATTTAAAAAAAATCAACACTGTATAGTGAAATCAACATTCAGTTCGACAGTTCTTAAAATGGATTACCGATTTAGTAAATATCAGCAAAAACAACAATCACTACGAAGACCTGTCAGTATCAATGAATTAAATTAAGGAAAAACACAATCACCTTTATTCACAAATAAAATGATTTGGAATTAAATATTTTCGAATTAGTCTGAGATAAAATTATAACACTGTGTGACTCAAAAAACATAATCTCTATTAAAATTGTTTTGCAATTATCAACACTGTACAGTGAAATCAACATTCAGTTCGACAGCTCTTAGAATCGACTGCCGATTTAGTAAATGTTAGCAAAAGCAACAATAATTACAAAGATTTGTCGGTATAAATGAATTGAATAGAGAAAATCACTTTCACAATTTAATCAGCACCTTTATTCACTGAGAAAACGCTTTATATTACAAAAATTTTGAAGTAACTGAAATAGAATTATATTCGGTCAGTCAAAGAACATTAAAACCCTTTATCAAGGATCTACACTTAACAGTGAAATCAACAAGTTCAACAATTAAAATGGATTGTCGATTTATTAGATCTGTCAGTATAAATGAATTAAATCGAGAAAAATCAAGTCACAATTTAATCATCACCGTTTTTCACTTAGAAAATGATTTATGTTACAATTATATTAGAAATGATCTGAGATAAAAATATACTCTGTGACTCAAAGAACATTGACATCTCTATTAAAACCCTTTATCAATGACCAACACTGTACAGTAAAATCAACATTCATTTCGACAGCTCTTAGAATTGACTGCTGTTTTATTAAGCGCCAGCAAAAGCAACTCACATTACAAATACATAGGAAAATAATCTTAGATCACTAATTGGTAATAATTTCAAGCTTACTTTCAATATCATTTAATTTGTCCGCGATATTTTGAATATCCGATATGTTCTTGAACAATTTTTCGATATGTACTTTTTGATTCTTGAAATTGTCGCTCTTCGAAAGCGCCAAAGCAGTTTCTCTCATCTGAACTATATTTCTATACAGAGATGCCAGATTATTTATCGGTTTTTCTTGACCAATCAGAGCAGAAGAACTGTTAGACTGTATGGATCTGTTTCTACCAATATTCGTATCTTTATAAACTCTTGGATTACCATACTCCATTTTTTGTTTTATAATTGATGTCGTAGCTTTTAGTTTTTGTTGTAAGGTTGTCAGTTTCATGGGGGGTATATCTACTTGATATTTGGGGTTTTTGACGTACGTTTTCATATTTTGATAACTGAAATAATATCGATATTGTCAATTATAACATACTTTCTAAGAGGAAAACCGCGTAGACATACATATACTTTTTTTTAATTCAAACTCACTTTTTTGGTTCATCTAAGGGACTGTTTTTATAAAAATACTTTTGTTCATTCGAATTTGCTTTAACGTTGTCTTTTATTCTGCAGGTTCGGGATAATTTCGGTATCATACTCGGTTTCTTGAACGGTTTTTCACCGCTTACTTTCAAACTAGTTGACGTCATTGATCCCACATGATTAGGTCCATGCTGTTTCATGCCACCCAAATTACTGACAATATCTTTTCCTACTAAAAATAGAAATATCTGTATTTGTGGGTTTGAATATAGTGTATTAAACCTTACTAGAATCATCCAATGAATCATCCGAGAAAGTTTCTCGATGATATTCACAGACGTTATCCGCATTTCTTGGAGTAAACTCGTCATCTAATGTTATAGTTTCACATGACGAACCACCTATACGTAAAAATGTAGTCTGTTCATTAGATAATATTAGGCAATATTTTTTTCTTTCATAGTTTGTCTAATTTAAATAAAATAAAATGTCAATACCATCCATTCGGTCCGTTAAAATTGCATAGTCCGGGAGTTCTATTAACTCCTCCTTAACTTTTAGAATATGACGTAGTATACTTCCATTTTTCTCTTTTTTATTAACGTTTTGTTGTACGAATTCCTTTTCGGCCATATTTCAATGAATTTTACACGAAACTTCGAATTTATATCGCAAAAAAAATTATAACTTTGACACATTTCAAAAGATTGATTATTAGAAAAAATTCATTAGTTTTTTTAGTTTTCTGTTAAATTAATGTGTCAATACCGTTTCTGATCTAAATATTTATTTAATTAACATTAACACGTATATTCTTTATTACATATTATGGATTCCATTCCGATTTTTTCAACTTAGATGATTGGTTAGCCGACAGATCGAGACCTATTAAAAACGAAGAATAATAAACGTTTTATTTCTATGATTATGACAATAGATAAATTACATATGACTGGTTTTGATCTCTTGAAAGTTCGTCAAAATGACATTTAAATATATAAATGATATAAAAGGTAGTTGATATTGTCCAGATAATGTCTAGAAGTAAAACATCGAAAGTAGATGCCGCTGTCCAAACAGTAATACGTGTTTATCCAAATTCGTTAGATATAAATGGATTTCCGCTTATTTCGTCAGAGAAAAAATTGCAGACAGTTTTATCGGAGACACCAGAAGAAAATAAACATTTTTATTCATTACTTAAGTTTACCCCTTATTCGGATATTGTAGAAAATAGTATAAAGGTAAATTATTAATTTGTTTATTGTAAATGTATGCTTCAAAAATTAATGATAAGGCAAAACGTCTCTAAACATATGAGACATTAGTCTTATCGTCTTTGGTAAAGCCACTGTATTTCGAAATTGAAAAAAAAAATTTAATATTGACATTGTGTCAACCTTTATTTATCTTCTTTTTTAACTGATACCTGCCTTAGAACAAACACAAAAGTGGCCACCAAATACGTAAAAATAAATCACCATTCATTATCAATTTTATTTAATTAGACCATAGATATACCAAGGAAAAAGAAGCTGCAATTTCATTGTCTTCCAAGTGCGAAAATTGATGAAAATATTCGCGATTTAGTACTAGCCGACGACGATGGTGTCGGTAACATATGTGCTGAAATTTTGAAACGTCGTAAATCTGGAAATAAGATCCATTATTTTGACACCGAGACTCAAACCGACGTTCAGGTGCATCCGCACATTTTAGAAGACACAGATGTAGCCACAGTATCAGAATCCAAACAAACTCAAACATTTTCTGATGCATGTGTTGGCACAACACATAAATGAATAATTTGTAGATTTAAATGCTCATCAGTAGTAAAAACAGATGTCAGTTGTAACAAAGAATAAATTTTTCAAACCAAGAATTTTGTTCTGACTTGAAATTTTAATATTTCCCTCGTATTTTACAAAACTTTAATTATTATCCGTGATAATAATTAATAGTTATAACCTTGGTAACTCCGTTTTTGATTGAATTGAAATGCCAATTTAAAAATCAACAAGGTTTTTATCGAAATGGATGGTTTTCAAGATGGTCAGATATCTTCAAAAGATCGGATAGGACTTCTACATGCATCTTCTCTCAGAAGTGGTCTTGCTTTCAATTTAAGTACTTACAGAAGTTTGTCTCCGATCGGATCAGATTCGAGTTGTAGGGTAAGTATAAAACCTAGCACATTCTCTGTTTTCATTAAAAAAAAATAAACATTTATTATTAGAGTTCAAGGGCGAAAGATACCATCCATTATTTATCTCCCGCAACTACTCCCTATGCCGTAAGTGAATTAGAAGGGGATCTCTATTACCAACATTTTGCCGATTTTCAACCACCACTCGGTCCACCACAACCTGATTATGTCAGTTCGTCGGAATCTACAATATCTTGCAAAGAACCGGAATTACAAAGAACCTTAGCTATCGTTAAACCGGATGCTATCCAATTCCGAGATGTAGTAGTTAGAGCAATCAATGAATCTGGAATTAAAATCTTAAATGCAAGTAATAGACATTTCACGTAAATAGTGTAGGTAATAGGTATTGTGTGTATAAAGTGTTGCCTAAATACACGAGGAAACTAAAGATATAAGATTCTTTATTAAATAACCCACAGAACATTATATTTTAGGTACTGGTGTATTTTGTAATGAAAATTTCAACAAAAATAACGTGAATATCCTAAAACTTATTTTCAAATAAACTGAAACTGTTATATGAGTTCGACAACACTTCATACATTAGTATATTATACGTGTTCCCTAACAATAAGTAAGCTACATAGCTAATACATTCCAATTCTTTTTTCGTTCTATTCCTGACTTTAAAATTGTACGTATGTTCTAGGAACGTGTTGTCCACTTAACACCAGAGCAAGTATCGGAAATATACGCTAAACAATACGGCAGTCCATCCTTTCCGCACGTAGTTATATCGATGAGTATTTCTCCGTTATTAGTGATGTCTTTGGCAGGTAAACAAGTTATAGACAAATGGAAAACAATGGTTGGACCGTACGGTTTGATAAGAGAAGAATGGTTTTACCCATACAGTGTACGTACCAGATTCGGAATTTTATCCGACATACCGGATATCGTTCACGCTTCGGAAAATTTAGCGGAAGCCAAATGGGAGAACAGATATTTTTTCCCTAGAAGTAAGTTTTAGGAATACTAGTGTTAAAAAAGTACTGGGAATCAGTCAGTTAAACACAAAATATCTATTCAATGTATACCTCTTTAAAAACAAACCATTTTCATTGAGATCATAAATCGGATCTTTTTCAATAAATTTGTTACCCTATTTTAAATTTTTCTTAACTAGATGATTTTCTTTGGTGACGCCACTGGTTCTCGAAATTAACACGAAAAAATAGTGGCTTATGGAATATTGACATATATTGAGTCAAATCTTCTTTCTTAACTAATGTCTGTCTTATATAATACTCAAAAGCGGTCAACAAATACATGCCCTGCGATCTTCACTGCTAAACTGCATTTTTAACGCCATCTATTCGCTTGGAAGGTTACTAACGACATCAAAATGTCAGGAGTAAAACAATAACAAATGGAAATGATTCATTAGAGTCATTAATTGATTTTGCAGTTGAATGTCAACGAAACAGTCATTGATAGGAAAAAGAATTCCTTTTTGAGATAATACTGCACGAATTGGTCGATTGTGAATTTAATTAAGTTTAGTTAGTTTTATTTTTAGTGACGATTCATTGGTTTTTTAGTTAAGTGACATTATATTGACTGCACTTCAGTGATTTGTGAATAATTCTCCGTAAGTTAACCTAACTTAATTTTTTTGCCACGTGTTCTACAAAAAACGCTTTAGTCTAAGTTTCCACCATCAAGATGGGGGATGAGGCCCCCAATAACTCTTCCTCAGATTCCCTACATAATGCTTTATCACCATCTTCCAAAAACTTAATAAATTCTTTGCACCAACTCTCTCCCCTATTAGAAAAAGACATTAAAAACTTGGAAGATGAACTCGCTTCCACTAAAATCTGTTTTCAAAACGATCCCGAAGTCATAAAGGAAATTTTAATATTGGAACAACGCGTTAAGGCTTCTAAAGGGAGAAGATTGAAGTACTCTGATATCGATTTTGGGCCCCATTTAGTTATAGTAGAACCTATTAAAAGTAGCGGCACTCCCCCTAGTATTCATCCTATGGATGTTGGAAAAATTATACGAAAACTGAACATTCAAAACATTAAAAATATCCAAAAGAAAGGTTCCAGCAAAATAGGAATTACCTTCAAAACTTCTCGTGATGCTAATTCTTTCCTAATGAACCAAGCTTTCAGAAGGGAAGGATATTGTGCTTACATACCACAACGCCTTCTCACCTCGAGAGGCATTGTCAAAAACGTAGGACTCTCTATTACCCCAGATGATATTATTCAAGAAGCTTATTTGCAAAATAAAAAAGTGATTGGTGCTAGAAGACTTAACCGCAGAATAACCAAAGATGACGGATCTTATGAATATGTTCCCTCCACAACAATTCTTGTAACCTTTGAGGGACGTCCATGCCCCAAGGATCTAGAAATTTTTTCAGTTCCAGTCCAGGTTGATAAATATATTGCTCCTGTTACTCAATGCAAAAACTGCCTTAGATTTGGACACTCTGCCAACTCTTGCCGCAGTGCCAAAAGGTGTAGTAGATGTGGAACAATCCATTCTGACCCATGTTCAAATTCCTTAGACTGTTTTTATTGTTCTGGACAGCATCTAGCTTTTGACCGCTCTTGCAAAGAATTTAATAGGCAAAAAAACATTAATGAAGCAATGGCATTCCATGACTATTCTTACTTCGAAGCCTCTCAACTTTTCCCTCCTCTTAAATCTTCTGTTAAAAACACCTCTTTTGATAGATCAATCACATCCTTTCCTCAATTACAGACTTCTTCCCCTTTTCCAATCTCTTATGCTCAAAAAGTGACACAAAGTCCCCCTAGTAACAAATTCACTACTCATAAACGCAGACGTCCCACCATCTTAGAAGAAAGAACTGGATTTGATAAAGATACACATAATGCAGCTCTATTTTCCTCCTCATGCAATGAACTCTGTCAGTCTCCGATAACAAATAAATCTGCACTTCAAAACAATGCTTCATCTCCCTCTTGCTCTCACATTGAAAGAATTGATATGGACTTCACCCCTTCTGATACTCCGTTTTTGTCTGATTATTCCCTTTCTATCCCTAGCTCTCAATCTTTCGCAATTTCTCAGCTTACCTCTCCTCAAGAGGTGAGCAATCATAATATAACTTGAATTTCTCCCTCTAAGTACCTCCCCCCCTTTTTTTATTATTTCATTTTTTACACTATTGCTTGAAATTCAATCGTATTCAGGATAATACCTTTAAATATAACATACTCCAATGGAATATTCGCAGTTTTAATGTTAACAAAGAGGTACTCATTCCTATTATTAGAGATGAGAGTATTAACATTATATTACTAAATGAAACTTGGTTGACTCCAGGTGGATCTGCACATATTAAAAATTTTAGCTGTTTTAGACAAGATCGACAGGATGGCTACGGAGGTGTAGCCACTTTCATCAACAACTCGATTCCTTGCAAAAATTTTGAACACAAAATTCCAGTTCCTCCAAAAATACACTTGCTGGTAGTAGAACTCCAAGATCTATTCATTATTAATAGCTATATTCCTCCCGACCCCAACATTACCTTCCCTCACAGAATGTTTAATCAACTCCTACAACAAATAAAACATAAGAATTTTATCTTAATGGCTGATTTAAATGGCCAAAATCAAATTTGGGGCTCTGCCATTAATAACCCTAAAGGAATTGCACTCTGGGACTTCATCTCGCATAATGATCTCACCATCCTTAATGACGGATCTCCAACCCGTATTCCCAACCCCAATGTCAATAAAAGCTGCCCGGATATTACAATTACTTCCTCAGCCATAGCTCTAGATTGCTCCTGGAGAACGATCCAAGAATCAGGCTTCAGCGATCATTTTCCTACCCTTTGTTCCTACAAAAAACAAAATACTGTGCCCATCCATATGAATTCCACTCACGTCAAATATAACACAAATAAAGCCAACTGGGATGCATTTCAAGCATATATTGAAAATAATATATATCATAATGATATGGAATATCCCTTGTTCTTGGATGTCTTAAAAAGAGCCATCTCTTTATTTATCCCACTTAAGAAATCTTTCACTCCTTCTAAACCTTATCTTCCCTGGTGGGACAAAGAGTGCTCCCAGATGGTACAAAAGAAAAAAGAGGCTTTTAAACTATATCTAAGAACTCTCTCCATGGAAAATTTCATTAATTTCAAGAAAATAAGAGCTAAAACTCGACTTTTTCTGAAAACAAAAAGATTAGAAGGCTTTCGTAAATTCACGGAAGAACTGAACCCCGGAACACCTGTTAAGAAGATTTGGCAATCAATAAAAAATTTCTCTAGATCTATTGAAAATCGTAATTTAATTAACACGCCTCCCCTAGACAGTTCCATATTCCAAAGTCTCTTAAACAAGTTAGCTCAAATCCCTTTTCAAGACCTTAACACTATTCCCCAAGCCATTAACGACTCCTTTACTCACCCTTTTACAATAGAAGAATTGAATTTCAGCTTACTAAACAAAAATGATTCAAGTCCTGGATTGGATTCCATCACATATTCAATGATCAATCATCTTCCCAAAATAGCCCTAGAAACTCTTCTCTCTATTTTCAATAAAATACTCAATAAATATCATCCGATCCCTTCAGATTGGAAAAATCATCTAATAATTCCTATTCTTAAAAAAAACCAGGATCCTAACGATGCCTCCAGCTGGAGACCCATAGCCTTATCCAGCACAATAGGAAAAGTTTTCGAAAGCATGATCAAAAATGGCCTTGACTGGTCTCTTGAAAACTCCCTAAAAATTCACCCCTCACAACAAGGTTTCAGGAAAGGCAGAAGTATATCTGATAACCACATTTTCATCTATTCCGAAATATCATGTGCATTGTCTGGCAATAAAAACCCAATTGTTGTTTTTCTCGACATTAAAGGTGCATATGATAATCTTTTTTTATCCTCTATTTATTCATCTCTAAATTCCCTTAATTTGCCTCATGACATTTGTGACCTCATTTTATCCTTTCTTTCAGATCGAAATCTATTCATTAAATCCACCCTTAACAATGAACTTATAGGCCCTGGTGTTTCTTGTAGAGGTGTCCCCCAAGGTTCTCCACTCAGTCCACTGTTATTCAATATATCGTGCAACTCTCTTCAGAACATACTTCCACCCTCCATAAAAATTAGTGGTTATGCAGATGATCTTGCTGTGATATGTGCCGAAAACACCATCCAGGAGTCTATAACATCCCTCAACACCTTCCTTTCTAATCTCAATCTTCATTTATTGTCTATGGGTTTGACACTGGCCCCTCAAAAATGTGCCGCCATGATTTTTCAGAAAAACCATAAGCTTAGTCCAGTCCATTCCATAGTCATTAATGGTCAACCTATCCCTTGGAAATCTCAAGTCAAGTACTTAGGAGCTATATTTGACGACCAACTTAACTGGAAACCACATATTGAATTTATTTCCTGCAAAGTATCAAAAGCTATTAATTTAATTAGATCTCTATGTGGTAAATGGTGGGGTAGCCATCAAATCTCTCTTTTAAACATATACAAAGCGACCATACTTCCATTATTTGATAATGCGTGCATGCTATATGGTGGCTGTTCTAAATACCTACTTAAAAAATTAGATCGTTTACAATATCAAGCCCTAAGGGTTATAGTAGGCTATCTAAAATCTACTCCTATCAACATCATGTTATCTGAATGTGGGCAGACCCCCCTGGAGGTACGTAGAGAAATCTTGTCAGTTAAATATGTATCTAAAGCTGTTGCATATAAAGACCTAATAAAAACCTCACTTATAGAATTATTCACAGAATGGGCTGCCGATCCCATATACTGGAGACTGAGAAATACTCCTCCTATTATATTTGCCTTTCAATCAGTATCTAAATTCCTTCCCTTCATTGAATCGTTCAACAAATTTCCTTGTCATCACTTCTCGCTCGAATCTCAAATTAGTCAAACTAACACGATAGATCTGGAAATTAAAAAAGATTCGGACTGTAATCAAGTCTTTCTGGCCAAAATGAATTCTATCAACTTTTCTGGCCCCATTTTCTTCACTGATGCCTCTAAGACTGACAGTAATTTAGGATACGGAATTTATTCTCCTAACATCTTATCATTATGTGACAAACTCCCCTCTCATTTTTCCATCTTTTCAGCAGAATGTTACGCTATACTAATTGCGATCCAAAAAATTTCAAAACTTGACCTTCCCAAAGCTATAATTTTTTCTGACTCCCAAAGTGCCATAAAATGCATTTCTAAAAAATCCTTCTCCTCATCTTCTAATCCATTTGTCCTAAAAATAAAGGAGCTACTACACAAGTTGAATCAGCAAGGGAAAGACATACGAATTGGCTGGATTCCCGGACACAGTCTTATACAAGGAAATGTTAGAGCCGATGATCTTGCAAATCTTGGGAGAACTATAAATCGTGCCACCCTCCCAACTGGTCCCCATTCGGATGTGGTGCATTCTATTAAGAAATCAATCTTAGATAAGTGGAATTCTACTTTCTCTACACTCAGCTTGACAAAAGGAAATCTATACTCTCAATTCATAAAATATCCAAGAAAAAATCCATGGTTTTCTTCACTTTCCAATTTGTCCAGAAGAGATATCTGCATTTCTTCAAGAATTCGATCCAACCATTGTGCCACTTTGTCATATCTACACAAATTCAACTTAGTACCTTCGGATTCATGCCCATGTGGTGAAAAACAAGATCTCTCACACATCTTTTTCAACTGTTCCTTAAATAGTGTTAATACAGATTTTCTTCATAAATCTGTTAAGGTTCCTAATAATGTTTATGGCCCCTACACACTGCAAGACATAGTGCTGAAATTCCCAAACAGTGAAAACATTAAACTCATCTCCAAATTTTTAAGTGCTTCGAACATCAAAATATAACCTCAAAACCGAACAGTTTACAGATAAAATTTTGAACAATAAGTGCGGTATCACTCTGTTTGTATTTACTTTCGTATAAACTATATTATAGACAATCATAAATCATCCCGGACGCAAAAAACAGGCCGAATAGCCCTGGCAGCTGAGGCCTTAAAACAAAAGAAAGAAAACAAATGGAAATGGATCAGTATATTCGACACTTGACAGAGCTTTATTGTATTTGTCATTTTTTAAAGAGAAATAATTTTTTAACTTGTAGATGACTTTACTGTAGCACAAAGAAAAGCCAAAAAGGCTTTAATTACAACAGATCTTTCGTCTAGTTCCGATATTTACTCTAGTTCTGATTCAGACGAGAGTCCTTCATTAAATCGTAACATTTTTTTAAACCTACACCACAAACAAATTGTAAGTATTTAAAGAAATTAATAAGAATGTTTTGTGCAAATAATATATTTTTCAGTATTGTATAAAAAGTCGTGGAATTATAAATTGGGTAGTACTTCTCCAGAGATTCAAGTGGAATCTATTGCCGAAACCATGAGGTCTGAAGCTGAAGGAATTTTCCTTGAGAATAAAGAATAAAATTATATGGCGAGATTTGCTGTTCCTAGAGGTCATTTGTTTTTTAAGTTAAATCATAATTTATAATAACCTAAAGTTGGCATATTAAATTTGACTTTTACTATAAAAATACTTAATATTATAATGTACCTTTTTTTAATTTTTTTTAGAATCAAAACCTTGTGGCAGTGGAATCAGATGAACACTACACAAAAGAGATAAATCATCACCACAAACAGATACAATTAATGATCAAGGTGACTAAACTAAATAATTTTAATTAATTTTTATATTTAATCATATTTTAAATTTATTTTAGAATTTAAAAGGTTGATGATAGATGAAATATCTCAATTAAATTTAAAAATCAACACTTTAATTGAAAGCGTTGGCACTGACTTGAAAACACAAAGAATTCCGAGTAACCTGCAAGTAACATAGTTTGAAAATAATGTGAAAACATGATAAAAAAAAATTCCAGTATTTTGACATTCGACGCATATTTTTAAAATCCAAATTCAACGTACTTGATCAAATACTGTCTTTAATATTGCAAACCGACATTACAGATCATTTCTCAACAATACTACAGATAGTACTGGAAAAGACCAAATGCCCCAAGGAACGAGGAATAGTAAAATACATAGATGAAACAAAACTTAAAAATACAATCAGACAAAAATCTTGGGATTTCTTATACTTGAATCCAGACCCTAACTATGCAACAAATACTTTCATTGGAACACTTCAAATATATATAGACGACATATACAAAAAAATGTAAAAGGAAAAACATGAAGATCACCCCTTGGATGACAAATACACTACAAAATACACAATGTATATCGGAAAAGAATTAGTGTTTGAAAAACATTTTATCTTATGTGTAATATTTGTTAGCACATGCTATTATCAATAAATTATTCTTATATTAAGTTTGAGAAGAAAATAAAGAAAATCACCTGTACTATTTTATAAACAAAATTTTATATTAAATTTTTGAAACTATGTCGACATTGGTCTTTTAATAAACTATCCTGGTTAATAAAAACGGATAAAAGCTTTAAACAGCTTTTTGAAACAACCTATCCTACTTTTAAGCCAAAATAATATAACAGGTTATTTCAAAAAGTGTTTAAACTTTGTGTGACTTTTTATTTGTTTATTTAAGAAAAACCAATATAGGCATAATTCAAAAAACCTTCAGTATTTGCTTGGTTTGCCATCTCGTAGTAGCTAGTAAACTATGACATAATGCAGGTCTCTTCCTTTATTTTTTCCCTGTTGGTGATTAGTAACCTTCCACCACAATAGATGGCGCAGCACTCGACAAAACTTTGTGACTTCTGACTTAGTACATGAGATTACATTCTTCTTCTTATTAAAAGTATTTATCTATGAACAAATATAACAATTGTTAAATATTTTTGTAGGTATTTTGGAACCGTTAGTAATCGACGAAGAAAAAGTAGCTGACTATATAAACAATTGCATAACTCCCATTTTAATGGAAGGCTTGGTACAAGTTGTTAAAAACAAACCAATAGATCCGGTTTTATTTTTGGCCGAATGGTTGTTGTTGAATAATCCGTATCAGCCTAAATTTCCCGAACGAGTTGCTGTTAGTCCACTATAATACAAGATTTCTTTTAATTTTCATTACAGACGCGGAAAAATATAACAACGATATTATAAAGCGTTTTAATTAGATTCTACAAATTGTAAGCGTGAACAGCGAATTGCAGTAATAGGTATTGTGTGTTGCCTATGTATATGAGGAAATTGTAGAACATGAAAAGTAATTTAGATATTCCCAGAAGATTTTTTGTTGAATAGCCGGCAGAAGTTTAGGTTTTGGTGTATTTGTAGTGGTCAACAAAAATAACATGAATAAGAAAATTCCAAAGCATATTTTAATATATCAATAATACCAGGGGCGTCGATAACAATAGGTACTAATATTGTACAAGGTGGGCAAATAAGTGAGGTAAGCGGCTGTATTTTATAAGTAAAGTGGGCTTGGGCAAGGGAAAATGCTGGAAATTATTTACAAGTTTCCAAGATGGCTGCCAGTGGGCGTTTCCACCATCTTGAATTACATAAAGTTATGTTTCTCGCGATTTTCCCCAATGAATGTAACAAAAAAGTATCTGCGTTTTGATGTTAACTTAAAGTCGAACATTTTTAGTGGAAACAATTTTTCTCTATCTTTCGAAATAAAGTGGTGGAGGGTATGTGAACATTGTTTTAAATAAATGCCTGTAGCTTCTAAACGGCTTAATGGATTTGGAAAAATTTGGTACCATTGAAAAGAGCATTTCTTTGTCTTTTAGGTTACTCTTAAGCATGACAGTTGTAACATACACGGCCGCCGATAGAGTGCGTTATTCGACATTATAACCAAAATATTGGATTTTCTCAAAAAATTTGAATGCGATGATACGACTTTTTTTAGACTATAAAATAGACAAATCACCAACTAATAAGCCTGCGAAAACCGCATCTTAATAACTTTTTCCTACCTCGAATTATTTAAAAAAAATACTATTTATATAGGTGTTTATTAGGATAATTAGAATATTGTTTCAAGTGTGAAACATTAGGAATAAGAATACAAACAATATGGTTAGCTGTGCAGCTTGCGGTTGCTCTAATACTCCTAAAAATAAATCTTTACTGATGACTTTTCATAGGTAAGTTGTTTTTCCTTGATTTACTTTAATTAATATTAAATAAATAAAATGCAAAATAAACATTTCATATTTTGACAATTGGCAAGGTTAAGACATAGGCGTAACATAATGAAAATAGTAAGTTAACTGAACTATAACACAATATTTAAGAAATATTTATTTGCATTTATTCAAATTGGGTCTATTGATAATGCATAAAAATTGCAATATAAAATTTTATGCATAAAAATATGTTTTCAGTTTTCCTAAAGATTGTCAGAAAAGCAAATTGTGGACGAATTTTGTTTGATTGGACAAGAACAACTTTATTGTGTTCTCAACATTTCACTATTGAATGTTTTGATCGAACTTAAAAGCTAATAGTTATGTTACGAAACAGCACACTGGTGTAGACCCTGAATTCGACTCTGCCTAAGCCATGTATGAACGTTAAAATTATGGCGGATGGGCAGGGATTTCTTAGAACTGTTTACGATTGTGACTATCTTATCTAGACATTGTTTTTGTGACCGACCAGTCTTATCTAGAAAATACGAGAGCCAATTTTTTTGTGTAAGCCGCAATCTGGAATTATCTAGTGAAAATGGCACTAATATATATAAAGGACCGACCAGCGGAGAAGTTCAGTTTAGTTGATAAAGTGATCTCGACAAATAAACAAGAATACACCGAAATAGCGAACAGTAAAGTGTTGATATAATTTAATAATTAAGGTTGTGTATATATAAAGTAAATTTAAGTGTATATACAGTAAGTGCTAGTGAGTAGTTTAGTGTTTAAATAAATTCGTAAGTAGCCATACCGTGTGTTTAAAATATATCCCACCCATTTACTGTTTAAATAAATAAGAAAACCATTACATTGGTGTCAGAAGTGGGATAATATAAATAAATTGCTACGTAAAAATGGCCAAGAGACTATGGGACTTGAAAGTGACTGAGTTAAGAGCAGAATTGGAAGATCGTGAGTTGGAAACGTCCGGTAAGAAAAGTGAATTAGTAGAAAGACTCAAAGTGGCACTGGAAAATGACGGCTTTGATCCAGAAACAGTTTTATTTAATGATGGGACTTCCACCTTAATCTCGTCAATTTCTGCCATGGAAGAGAAGATTTCAACGAATGTGAAAGACGATATTTCTACTATAAAGAACGATATTTCTACTATGAAGAATGAAATTTCTACTAATATGGACGAGATGATTTCCACTATAAAAACGATATTTCTACTAATATGGATGAGAAGATTTCCACTATAAAGAATGACATTTTTGCCGATATCTCATCGTTAAAAAATGACATTGCTGCTGACGTCGAGAATAAAATTTCGTCTCTAAAATCAGACATTGAAAACAAGATGACAACGATAGACGAGAAAATCAAGGATTTAGAGAGAAATATGGCAGATTTAAGAACACAAGACACGCAAGCAGAATAAAAGAAGATTGAACATATAAAATCCTGCAAGCCAGAAATAAACTCCAGGATAGAGGCCATTGGCAGTTTTGCACAACTCAAGACCCCAACATTCGACGGAAAGACATCGTGGATCAATTATGTGAAACAGTTTGAAGCAGCCGCTAGAGTGAATAATTGGTCCGATAGGAAGAAAGCAGTGAACCTAACTATAGCGCTTCGGCGAGATGCCTTAGATGTACTTCAGACGATACCTTTGGAAGAAACGGATGACTTCGAGCAGCTGAAGAAGATGTTGGACATGCGATATGGTCATGAACATCTAGAACATTTGTACCAGTTACAGCTGAAGAACCGAAGACGAAACCCTTCAAGAGTGTGAAATGGATATTGCCCGACTAGTTCGATTTGCTTATCCATCAGCACCAGAGAACATGATGGAATGTTTAGGCATCCAGGCCTTTATTGACGGCTTATGTGACCACGATATGGAGAAGACGCTTCGATTAGCCCATGAGAAAACATTAGTCGACGCATTGACTGCTGCTCTTGAATATGAAGCAGCCACGACGGCTTCCGGATACAACAAAGGTAGGACCATACAAGAAGAAGGTGACAATGACAGACTTGACCAGATCGTCAACTTGTTGAAAGGTATGGTAGACAAGAAGCCGAAGAAAATCAGGTGCTGTAATTGTGGCGAGCTAGAGCATGCACGCAGTTCGTGTAAGCGTCCTACGACTCCTGCAAACCAAGAGCCTCTTAAATGCAAAGCAGCCACGAAGAGCTCGCGGTACAACAAAGGTAGGACCATGCAGGAAGAAGATGACGATGACAAACTTGACCAGATCGTCAACTTGTTGAAAGGTATGGCAGACAAGAAGCCGAAGAAGATCAAATGCCGGAAGCGTGGCGAGCTAGAGCACGTACGCAGTCCGTCTAAGCGCCCGAAGATTCCTGTAACCCAACAACTCCAGTCACAGGGGAAATCAGACAGGGGTGAACATCCAGCTGATGTGAATCACCGAAAAGCCAACTCTTTGCCTAGACGGTCATGCCCTGTAGACTATTCACAATGAAACAAGTCGAAATATAAGGAAGTTGCAGTTTCAAGAATCACAGTAGTCAATGAAGAAGAATGGCCACCCACCAGGATCAGAGAAGATCAGGAGAATGATCCCTGCCTAAAGAAGATTCGGCAGTGGAAGGAAGAAAATCGGCGACCTACCTGGCAAGAAGTGTCAAGATTTTCACCGAAACTCAAGGCGTAATGGGCTCAGTGAAACTCCCTTGTCCTGGAAGAAGGGCTGTTGAAAAGAGTCCTTGAAAATGATGATGGTTCCGAGATGAGGAGATAGCTAGTTATCCCTAGAACGAGAGTAGCTAAGGTACTGAAGAATTTACACGACAGTCCATCGGGAGGTCGTCTGGGAGTAAAGAAAACCCTTTAGCGAATCCATGAGAGGTTTTATTGGATGAACAGCTCCGACGATGTGAAGCACTGGTGTAAGAAATGTACGACTTGTGCTACGAGTAATGGATCAAATCGCAAGAGAAAGGCACCTATGAAACAGTATAATGTTGGAAGCCCTTTGGAAGGGATTGCTTTAGACATCGCTGGACCATTTCCGACGACAGAAAATGGTGGTAAATGGGGCCAGTTGCCGATTCAAACCTCCAGTCTCGGCTACACAGGAAGAACATCCATTTAAGGAGGGGGTAATGTTACGAAACAGCACACTGGTGTAGACCCTGAATCCGACTCTTCCTAAGCCATGTATGAAAGTTAAAATTATGGCGGATGCGCAGGGATTTCTTTGAACTGTTTACGATTGTGACTATCTTATCTAGACATTGTTTTTGTGACCAGTCTTATCTAGAAAATGCGAGAGCCAATTGTTTAGTTGATAAAGTGATCTCGACAAATAACAAGAATACACCGAAATAGCAAACAGTAAAGTGTTGATATAAATTAATAATTAAGGTTGTGTATATATAGTTAAGTGTATATAAATTAAGTGTTTAAATAAAATCGTAAGTAGCCATGCCGTGTGATTAAAATTTATCCCACCCGTTTACTGTTTAAATAAATAAGAAAAACATTACAGTTAGATTGTGATCACATGCTCTTCCTACAATAAAAGTTTTTGATGAAATTGCCATTTGGCGGCATTTAGAATATTCTAACAATAAATATTATGGGTACGCGGATTATGGAACCGACTTATTTTTTTATATCTTCATTGAATGGTTTACAAAAGGCAGCTTTAGTTATATATTTTAAAAAATGTTGGAATAAAAATAACAAACAACTTTGGATGGAACAGCCACTAATTTTAGCATGTGCAATGAGTTGAATTATAATTTTAATAAAAATAATATACAATCGAATGTAATTAGAGACAACAATAAATATTTTTTAATGCCAGATCCAGTACATATGATTAAATTAATTAGAAATTGTTTTGGGGATCTTAAAACATTTACTGATAATAATGGTGATCTAATTGATTATAGTTATGTTATTAAACTTAATGAGTTGCAAGAAAACGAAGGTCTTCATTTAGGAAACAAATTGAGAAGCAAACATATAAACTTTTTCAGACAAAAAATGAAAGTAAATTAGCCACTCAATTATTGAGCAAATCTTTGGCTGAATCGTTAATTTTTGTAAAGAAATTTAAAACTAGAGAATTTCCAAAGCAGCGGCCCAACTGCTAACTTTATATTATTTCTAAATAATGCATTTGATGTTATGAATTCCCATAAAATAAGTAATTTTAGTTATAAAAAAAGCAGTTTGTCGTAGTAATATTGATAGTGTAAAAAAAATTACGAGAAATCAAATGATTATAATTTAAATTTAAAACTTTTTGGTTATCCAGTCTTAGACTCAAAAAGGAAAGCTGGATTTGCTGGAATACTTATAGGAATGTGTTCAATTATTGGTATTTATGAGGAATACAATGATATCAACAAATTAAATTTTTTACCGACATACAAGCTTAATCAAGACCATTTTTCAGTTCCATAAGAGCACATGGTGGTTATAATAATTATCCTACATGCAGGAAGTTTACGTCTGCTTTTGATTAAATATTTTTAATTCATGCCGAAATAAGAGAAGTGAGCGCAGGAAATTGCGTTCCCTTAGAACAGCCATGTCAAACTCAAAGTCACTGGTTGGCCAAAAGCATGAAGACCATAGACTAGGTGGGCCGCAAAACCTAATCTTAAAGAAGACAAACTACTGAAAATCTTAACGAAAAAAAGTACTATTATGTTAGAAGTATATTTATTAAATTTCCAATAAAAAGGACATTACAAAAACTTACAAACATTAACTTCTTTTGCCAGATATTTGACATATTTTGTCTTTAATTAAGTTGTCTATTTATGGCGTGAATTTATCGGCGGAAATAACTTTTAAAACTGCGTCCAAGTGTGCGTCCGTCAATCGCGATCTTGCGGGAGATTTGTTTCCTTTCATCAAAGAAAATAATTGTTCACACTTATAGGTACTTCCAAACATTGACAGGATTTTACAGGCAAGTTTTCTCATTTTTTGGTATTGAAAAGGCAAGTACTTATAAAATTCGAATGTACCAACACTATCAAATTTTTCTTTTAAATGGGTTTGACACTGAATCTCAATCACTTCCATCTGCAAGTGAGGGGGAACTTTATCAATATCGATAGTGAAAAGACCAGTAAATAAAGAAAAATTGTTTTCTTGGGACTTAAAATCCTGAAAACGCTTTTCAAATTCTGATAGAAAGCTTCCCATTTTCTCTGTATACATTTTGTATGATATTGGGCCACTTGTACTTTGCTGATACGCCTTGCAAGTCGGAAAATGTGACAGATTATCCACCGCTAACTGGTTTTTCCACAGCATCATCTTACACTTGAAAGCTTTAACATGATCATGCATATCTGTTATAACTTGCCGTGGTCCTTGCAATTTCGTATTTAAGTCCGACAAGTGTTTTGTGATGTCTACCATAAATGAAAGATCTTGTAAAAAAGGTACGTCGGATAATAAGCTGACATCTTGTTCTTTCAAAACCGATCGAGAACCATAGAACACGAAAGCCATCGCACTTCTGCATAATAAGGTAAACCAGTGTACTCACTTTCTAAATCACGTAAAAACGCAGAAAACTGTCGCTGATTCAAGCCACGTGACCTTATGAAGTTTATCATTTTTTTCACTGACTTTAAAACGCTTTCCAACTTGATCACTTTTGAGCATAAAACTTCTTGGTGGATTATGCAATGAACATGATGAAAATCTGGTTTGTCACTGCCCGTTTCTCTGATATTTGTTTGTAATATTTTAATGAAGCCATTATTTACTCCAGTCATTGAAGGAGCTCCGTCTGTTGCAACGGGATACAGTTTTGACAAATCTAAATTGTACTTTTGCAGAAGTCCATAAACAGCATTGAAAATATCCTCCCCAGTTGTTGTATCATGCGATGGTACTAATTCCAGTAATTCTTCATAAACGTTGATATCTCTATCAACAGCACGAAGAAAAACAGCGAGTTGCGCCACACCACACACATCTGTACTTTCGTCACAGGCAATAGAAAATGCAATGAAAGAGTCTGATTTTGTTTTTATCTGTTCGCTTATATTGGCAGCCAACTCGGTAACTCTTTCAGCGACAGTATTCCGGGACAAGGATATATTTTGAAAAGCCTTCACGCTCCCGGGACTTACAATTTCCGCGGCATTTACAAGGCACTCGTTTATAAATTCACTTTCAACAAATGGTTTTGAGTGTTTTGCGATCAACTCCGACAGTACGTAGCTCGCATGGCAGATTCATTTTCTTGCTTTGGACGAGTAAACATAAGCTGTTGATCTTTTAACCGTGATTTTAACTCTTTTAACTTTTCGTTTATAATCATGCCTGTATACTTGTCAAACTTAGTTTTATGACTATCATAGTGACGTTTTATATTATATAATTTTGGGACACCGACTGTACTGTTACAAATCAAGCAAATAATTTTGTCTTTCACTTCACAGCAAAAAAACTCTAATTCCCACTTTTCTTGAAAGATACGATGCTCATCTCCAAGTTTCCTCTTACTTCCACTTGGTTTTGAAACAGACATGTTAAAAACTTTATCCGAAATAAATAACAATAAGTACTGTTACGTGTTGTAACAATAAGTACGCAACTAAACTCGCAATTCTATCGTAACTGACTCATAACTGACTGAACAACTGAACTCAATCGAGCGGTATTGGCTTATATACGGATTGTGATTTCTTGACAGTTCTTTCTAGAATGTTCAGGTAGCGTCATCTGTGTTCTCGCGCGATAGAACTTTCCGGAACAAGCCAGGCTTTTAGGTTGAGTGCGCATCTTAGTTCATCATCACAGTAATTTATTTTCGGTTTTTAACAGGCTCGCGGGCCGCATTACAAGGCTGTTTTCAAAATTGATTCGGGGCCGCAGGAAAATGATCAGTGGGCCGCATGTTTGACATGGCTGTTCCAGACCAAGTATTTACATCCCATATCGAAATTTCTAGGAAATATCACTTTACAGGTTCTCTGGACAATGTAAATAAACAATAGAGCCAGATTAGCTCAATGCTTGGTATCGTAAATTAAAAAACAGTAAATTTTTTATGGACATTCAACAAATTTTAATAAATTAATTTTATTAATATTGCATAATACTAAAATTACCAAATTACTTTAATTAACATACTTTTTCGTATCCAAATTAAAAATTTGTCTATTAAAATCGTAAATAAAACTCAGTATCACCCAAAATTGGATACATATAAAACGAAATCGATAAGAAATATATATGAACTCACCTCGGTCTTAGGTTCGGTAACAGCATTTTGCACGTAATGCAAAAATAATTCGCAAAATGCGCAAATTTCTTTGTTATATGATATATATATGATGATAATGATGAGGATGACGTTGTATTCAATTTTGTCGAGGAACATAATTATACCTTTCAGGTAGATTATCTCTCTCATCATATTGTTTGGAAGTACTCGTATATATAGCGGGTTTTGAAAGTTTCAAATAGGGGAGAAAATAAAAATGTGAATATTGTGTTTTCTAACTATATGGTGATAGAGAAAACTTCTTAAATTCATTAATTTATTTAAAATCAAGGCACTGCCTCAAATATCCAAGTGATGATATAATTAATATATGTATTATTGCTGAAAAATGTTTGAGACGCATAACAAACAATTTTAAAAACATAAAAATTAATAGAAATAAAATACTAATAAAAGTTTTGAACCATTTTAAAGACAACATTTTTTTACCAAATATGATGCCGCATGACACTTCTCCATTGGAAAACATTAGATTTAGTTTTATTTGTAAAAATAAGATTAATTCTGATTGTATTAGGAATGCATTAACAAAATTAATTATATTTAAAGGACAATAAAAATTTAATTCTAAAGTCTATTCATTTTTTTTGTAACTATTTTGGCACTTTGTGGGTGTTCGAGGGGAAAGAGGAGAAGCAAGTTTGTGTGTCTGGACGCACTTGTGAGCTTCAAGCAAAAAAGAGCACGAGTGTTATGTTAGAGCTTGCATATCTAACGCCACTAGGACTTAATGTCTGAGTGGCGCTCATTTTAAATGTCATTAGATCTAGAGCCTTTCACACGGAACTCTTCTGAGTCACCCCAAAAAGAACACACTACTATTGCAGCGGAATTTCCGGCCCTCACAAAGCGGTAAGGGGAAAGAAGGAAACACTGAGTGTCAGACGCCCCAACTGAAAAGAACGTGTCGCTATAGAGCACGAGTCACTCACGGGACTAAGATGAGCGCGACTTTGAGAGGTCCAAGAGTGAGATGGAGCTACTCCGAGCAAAAGGAGAGCACATTACAATGTAGTTTAATGGAATAGTTAATCGTGAATTTTTATAGCAATATTCATTTAAACAACGAAATTTGGTAATCAAACACTAAAATCAACAGACTCAACACCTTCTTTATCTGCCCGGACTAGCGTTATTTCACTCTAGAATCAATCAAGTGGGACTGAAGCCATTCCATATGTATTAGTAGTTCATTGGTTTCTACTGTAAGTAGAAAGGGACAGAATATATAAAGTTTATGTTACTGAATTTGAAGAAGCCGAAGCTTTGAATAATATAAACCACAGATATGACTTATAACTATATACTGAGTATTGTTCAGACTCAGTTTCCAGAAAGTCTGTACTCAAAATTTTACATAGTAATATTCGTAGTGCACGAAAAAAACTTTGAATCTTTCTTAACTTTTCTTGAAACTTTTCAACTGAAAGACTTGGATATAATAATTTTTGGTGAAATAAGAAATATCATTAATACAAATAATTATACAATCCAGGTTTCCAGATATTTTCTAATAACAGTAAGAATAATCAGAATGATGGAATACTTGTTTTTATTAGAGATCATATTAACTTCAATATAGAGAATATCATTCTGCCACAAAGTAATGTCACCATTACTAACATAACCTTTAAAGTATACAATGTGGATTATTCAGTTTTGACATGTTATAGAGCTCCCTCTATTAGCTATAACTTATTTCTGTCGGATCTGGATTTCTTTCTATTTAATTTGAATAAGAAAAATTTAGATATTATTTTTTTGGGTGACACAAATTTTAATAAACTCAATCCAACTAAACCCACTACAAATAGCTATATATCTATGATGTCATTTTTTGGTTTTGAATCTTACATTAACTCATATACCAGAGTGACTCCAGAAAGCAGAACTTGTATTAATCACATGTTTATAAGAAAAAACATAGAAATGAATAAGCTTGTTTATGATTCATTCGTTATAGAAACTGATGTCACTGATCACTTCCCAATATATTTAAATATTAGTTTTGCTCAAAACATTATTACTTCAAAGAAAAGCATAGAAGAGAAAACGGTTAGGACGCTTGACGAAATTAAATTGGAAAGCAAATTAAGTACAATAAAATGGAATAATGTGATTTCTGAAACCGATCCAGATCTGGCTTATCAAAAATTTATAGATACTTTTACAAACACATATAAAGAATGTCACAATACAAAAACATTATCTATTCCAGTACATAAAAAACTTAAGCTGTGGATCACTAATGTTATCATTCATTCGGTAAAACATAGAGACAAATTGAAAAAGTTAGTAGTTAATAATAAAAATGATAATGATTTACTTCGGAAATACAGAAATTATAGAAACAATCTTAACAAGATTATGCAAATTACAAAACATGACTATTATAAAAAACTAATCAATGATAATGCTAATGATATGAAAAAAATCTATAAAATAATATCTGATGCAACAAATGAAAACAAAAATAAAACTAATAATGATGTCAATATACTCAATCAAAATAACAAGCCTTTCAATAATGATAAGGAAATGGCTAATTTTTGCAACAACTACTTTATTAACATAGGACTGAATATGGCCGAAAAAATAAAACAACCGACTTCAGGCATCATTATGAATTATCCAAATCTAATAAATTCCATGGCTTTAAAGCCTGTCACTAACACAGAAATTATTATGCATATTAATAGTTTAAAGAGCAATAGTGTTCCAGGTATAGATGGTATTCCATCGCGGATAATAAAGAAATATCACAAATACCTGTTAAACCCTTTAGTTCGTATTATAAATAACATTTTTTTAACCGGTAAGGTCCCAATGTCTTTCAAAATATTTACTGTTACACCTATTTTCAAAAGAGGTAGCAAAACTGATATTGCCAATTATTGACCCATAAGTGTTATTTCTAACTTTGCAAAAAATTTTGAAAAAAGTATAAAAAGTCGATTATTTGATTATCTAACCTTCAATAATATATTAAATAACAATCAGTTTGATTTCATGAAAGGAATCAGTACAGCTGATGCTATGTACGAACTAATCAATAATGTAAACAATAGACTTGACCATAATGAAATAGTGATTGCAGTTTTTCTGGACCTTGCAAGGGCGTTCGACACAGTACCTCATCGGCAGCTCATTGATGTCCTTGAGCACTATGGTATCAGAGGTGCTGGATGTTTTTGAAAATTACCTGGGGCAAAGAAATCAAATGGTGAAAATCAGAAGAGTATAGTGACCCTTTGAACATTAAAATTGGAATACCACAGGGTACAGTCCTCGGTCCATTACTTTTTATTATATATATTAACTCCCTACTGAAATTGGAAATAAGTGGCGTCTCCATTTCGTATGCAGATGATACAGTCTTACTGTTTAAGGCAAGGAATAGGCAAACTGTTGCAGATACAGTTATTAGGGGTTTCAAAAAGGTCAAATATTGGCTTGAGTGTAGCAAATTAACTTTAAACACTCATAAAACATTCTACTTAGCATTTTCACTGAATGATGCAAACAGACCAAATTTTAATTGTATCAAAATGAATGACTCTGATATTATTTGGGAAACTAACACCATAAAATACCTGGGCATTAAAATTGACAAAAATTTGAAGTGGACCGAACATATTCAAGATTTAACTAATAAAATTAGGCGTTTGATACATAAATTTTATATAATTCGCAGAATTTTACCTCAAAAACTGCTTCTGCAAGTTTATAAGTCTTTAGTGGAGTCACTCTTGAGATATGGTAACATTGTATGGGGAGGGCTATATAACAATGCACTAAAACAATTAAATGTCATACAGAATTATATTCTGCGTATAATCTTCTTTAAAAATAGGCTCTATTCAACCAGTTGAAACAAAAACCTCTTACTCTCAGGGTAAAAATTATTTAAATAATTGAAAGTATTAAAAGAGAGTAGGTTCTTTCCAAACTGACAAAGAGATTGGAGATAACGGAGCCAGTTCTCAGGGCTCTGTTATCTGAAAGAAGTTTAATTAAAGAAAAAATGTGTGAAAAAGAAAGAGAAAGAGAGAGAGAGAGAAAAACTAAAAAACAGTAAAGTTACATCAATAGTAAGGGCGCCACTAACTTTGTTCCTAAACAAAATTAGAAAAAAATCAACCTCCTTAATCAGTCAACTCTTACCTGCTGTGCTCTGCTAGTTTTTAGACAATACTTAAGCAAAAAAAATGTACTGAAGGCTATTTCACAGGTCTTTCTGTATAATAAATAAAACAACAGACTACTAATATGTATGAATATAATGAATGAAAAAATATTTAAACGTGTTACATAGTTTGACAATAATAGGTTAGTAAAAGTGTGTATGTGAGAAGAAAAAGAAAGTATAAATAAAAACTAAGACAAGCTGTACAAATATGAATGGTGAAGCCATACAATATAATTTTACTTATCTTGAAGTATCAAGTCGAAGTCGATTCTCCATAAAATCTTCCTAGATTAAATAATTCTCAGTATAATACATAGTTGAGTATCTAGATCATGAATTGGCTCTTATGGAAACACCATTTCTTGTGAGTCAATACAAATTGCCGACAAATCTTCACCTTAGTTCTTCCGTCGGGTGATTTTAGTTAAATTTACCGGAATAGTTAAATTATTCCAGGCGGTATCGCTACAAGAACACCAAGTGTGTTACAGATAGACCTTTTTGTGTAATATTTTCTTAAATTGATAAAGGTTTTTGTCCAGGACAAATCATTAAACTAGATTGTATATCTGTAAAAAAATGATAAGTACAGTTTCATATATGTCACTGGACAGATATCTAATTATCGTGTTAATTAAAAAAAAGGTCTATCTGTAACACACTTGGTGTTCTTGTAGCGATACCGCCTGGAATAATTTAACTATTCCGGTAAATTTAACTAAAATCACCCGACGGAAGAACTAAGGTGAAGATTTGTCGGCAATTTGTATTGACTCACAAGAAATGGTGTTTCCATAAGAGCCAATTCATGATCTAGATACTCAACTATGTATTATACTGAGAATTATTTAATCTAGGAAGATTTTATGAAGAATCGACTTCGACTTGATACTTCAAGATAAGTAAAATTATATTGTATGGCTTCACCATTCATATTTGTACAGCTTGTCTTAGTTTTTATTTATACTTTCTTTTTCTTCTCACATACACACTTTTACTAACCTATTATTGTCAAACTATGTAACACGTTTAAATATTTTTTCATTCATTATATTCATACATATTAGTAGTCTGTTGTTTTATTTATTATACAGAAAGACCTGTGAAATAGCCTTCAGTACATTTTTTTTGCTTAAGTATTGTCTAAAAACTAGCAGAGCACAGCAGGTAAGAGTTGACTGATTAAGGAGGTTGATTTTTTTCTAATTTTGTTTAGGAACAAAGTTAGTGGCGCCCTTACTATTGATGTAACTTTACTGTTTTTTAGTTTTTCTCTCTCTCTCTCTCTTTCTCTTTCTTTTTCACACATTTTTTCTTTAATTAAACTTCTTTCAGATAACAGAGCCCTGAGAACTGGCTCCGTTATCTCCAATCTCTTTGTCAGTTTGGAAAGAACCTACTCTCTTTTAATACTTTCAATTATTTAAATAATTTTTACCCTGAGAGTAAGAGGTTTTTGTTTCATTGGCGCTCCAACGTGTATTAACTCTTACATGTTGTTATCTGCTATTTCTTTTTGGTAAAAAATTTTAATACTTGAAAATTTTTTTTTCCTGCTATTAGGGGGGAAATATCTTTGATATAATGTTCACTGTTTAACTTTTAATTATATTTTATGCTTTCTGCTTTTATAAAACAGGTCCTGTGTAATAAATATATACATCTTTTTCGTTGTTTGAAATATTATATGATATATGTTATATTATATTTATAACTGGTGTGAAGCTTAACGATTCATATATTACCCAGTTTTTATATCAATTCATTTGTTACCTTTCAGTGACCTTCAAATTGTAAATTAATGTTGTTGAGTATTTGTTTCAAAATTTTTTTTCTATCATTAGAGTATAAAATTTTAACTTAACTTTAATTACCAAGAAAACTGTATTGAATTTAATTACAAAAATGTCTTTGCCTTATAAATTGAAGGTCGAATATTTATTATCTCATGAGCTGGAACACGAATTGGCATTTAGAAATGTTGAAGTATTACCGACAGTAGCGGAGCGTAGAAAATTGTTGAGGGGTATTTTAGCTCAAGAAGCATCCGGTCGCAGTTCTATTTTATATGAGAATAGTCAATTGAATTTTGATAGTGAAATAAACGGTATAGAGTTAACTTTATCTGATTTGAGCAGAAAAATTTCAGAATTTGTAGGATCAGATAGGGACAATGAATATCTCAGATTAACATGTAGATTAGCTCATGCAAATAATCGGGTGTCTCGTTTGTCATGTAATAATGATGAGGAAGAATTAAAGAAAAAACAGTTTGCTACTCAGATTTTGTTGTTAGAGGGTGAACTTGATGGTAGATTACCGGGAACTATTCAGGCTCAATCAACTCCTGTGGGTCAGAACCAAAGCTTTACTTTCTCTAAGCCAGTACCTATATATAAATGGGGAATACATTTCTCAGGAATTGCACAAAATGAATCTTTGGCAGGATTTTTAGAACGTGTAGAGTGTTTAAAGATTTCTCGAGGGGTAACAGATAACGAATTATTTTCTAGCGCTGCAGATCTCTTCACTGATCAGGCATTTTATTGGTATTTAAATAATAGAAGTCAATTTCAAAATTGGTCAGAGTTAGTTTCTAAATTAAAGTCAGATTTTCTCCCATATAATTATCAGGAAGATTTATTGGATGAAATTAAAAATAGAAAACAAAATATTAATGAAAAAGTTACGTTATATATAAATTCTATGTGTAGTCTATTTAATCGATTAGAAATAAAACAGGATGAATCATCAAAAATTAGAATCATTAAGAGAAATTTGCTTTCTAACTATGTTCAACCGCTAGCTTTATTAGATATTACCAGTATCGAAGAGTTAACCGATAAATGTAAAAAGTTGGAAGAATCTTTTACCTACTCACAGAATTCTCAGAATTCAAGTATTAGTTCGAGCAAACCTAAAATATATCTAGAACCACAGTTAAATAATACTTTTACCTCATCTTATCGGTCTAGGAATCATAATAATTCTAGGCATCTATCTACAGTGTCTACAGTAAGTTCACATAAAGTTTGCTGGAATTGTGGTGAACAGAATCATTTTTATCCGCAATGTAAATACGCTTTAAAAGTATTCTGTTATGGATGTGGAAATCCTGGATTTATAAAATCTAAATGTCCAAATTGTTCAAAAAACGAACCAAGCGGTCAGGTCAATGCTTTGGTGACACCTACCGCTCCTCAAAATCCTTCAGGATCCACACATCCAAAGCAAAAAAAATTCAAAAAAACAATCAAAGTCAAGAACAGTTTCCGAAATAACGCCTTCAACCAGCAACCAATAAGTGAAATTTATTCCTTACCTAATCTATCTAAAAATTCAAATAAAACTAACTTATCTTATTTCAATAAAAATGATTGGTTAGCTTGGTTAAATATAGTAAGATCGTTTTACAAACCAAGCAAAGTAAATAAATTTCAGAATTCTATAAATACTCAATTATCTAGTAATTACTTTTTAGACTTGTTATATCGAAAAGATAATGATAACAGGCCTTATGTGGATATTATTATTTTTGGGAAGACATTCTCTTGTTTGATTGATACAGGAAGTAATCTGAGTGTTTTGGGCTCTCTAGGTCTTGAGTTTCTTAAGAATTTATCTATACCTATTTCTATTACCGAACAGTTTCAAGTTTCGACTGCTGATGGTACATACCATGATGTTGGTGGTTTTGTAGAAACTTATGTCACAGTGGATAAGTTATCTCGGATTTTAAAATTATATCTTTTACCTTCAGTTACTCAAACAGTTATCTTAGGAATGGATTTTTTAAAGACATTCAATATTAAAATAGATTTTTCTAAATTTACTATGAATTTAAATGCCTTATCTTTAAATGTCATCAATACTGTTAAGGACGTCACAACTTTAACAAATGATGAAAAAATTAAACTTGATGTTGTTATCGAAAAATTTAAAAGCATTAGCCCCAAGGATAAAATTGGTAGGACACATATCTTAGAGCATTTTATCGACACAGGAAATTCTCCTCCATTTAAAATAAAACAGTATCCATTGCCTCAAGCTATGGAAGTTCATGTGAATAATGAGATAGATACATTATTAAAATTAGGGGTTATTGAACCAAGTACATCTCCTTATTGTTCTCCTATCTGTTTAACTCATAAACCTGATGGTAGTATAAGGTTACTTCTTGATGCTAGATTTTTAAACAAGCAAACTAAAGCAGATTCGTATATGATTCCAAATATCGAGGTAATTCTTAGTCAACTAAGGGATACGCGATATATTTCTAGTATCGATTTAAAACATGCTTTCTATCAAATACCTTTAGAAAAGTCGTCTCGTCCAAAAACAGCTTTCGCAATACGTTCTAGAGGACTATTTCAATTTACAAGTACACCATTTGGTTTAATCTCAAGTCCAGCTACCATGTCACGATTAATGGATATGGTAATAGGTCCATCTTTAGAACCATATTGTTTTTATTATCTTGATGATATAATTGTTTGTACATCACAGTTTGATAAACATGTTGAAATTTTGTCTAAAGTTTATGAGAAATTAAAAGAGGCTAATTTAACGGTAAATATTGATAAATGTCATTTTTGTCGTCCTTCTCTTCGCTATTTAGGTTATACCTTGGATGAAAACGGGTTAAGTATTGACGGTGAAAAAACTAAAGCTATTACTAACTATCCTGTACCGAGGACAACTACAGAGGTGCGTAGATTTTTAGGTGTTGTTTCATATTATCGTCGTTTTTTAAATAATTTTTCTACTTTATCTGCTCCCATTTCTGATCTTTTATCGAATAGAAAAAAAAATCAACCAATAAGTTGGACACCGGAAGCTCAAAAAGCTTTCGATGATATAAAAACTGTCTTAACTACCGCTCCTGTACTTTGTAGTTCTGATTTTGACAAATCATTTTATCTAATGTGTGATGCAAGTGATGTAGGTATTGGAAGTGTGCTTTTTCAGTTAGAAGATGGGTTGGAACATCCAGTAGCTTATTATAGTAAAAAATTGAATAAATGTCAAAAGAAATACACAACTACTGAAAAAGAGGCCCTTGCAGTCCTATTATCTATTGATCATTTTCGTTATTATCTTCTGGGACGACATTTTACTGTCATCACCGATCACTCTTCTCTTGTTTGGTTAAATAACATGAAGAAACCATCACCACGATTAGCTAGGTGGATTCTACAACTTTCACAATACAATTTTTCGATAGTCCATCGTAGAGCAACGGGTACCGTACCTGCAGATTTTCTATCAAGGGTGCCGGAAATAAATGTATTAGATTTATCTTTACTAAAACCTGATAATTGGTATAAAAGTATGATTAATAAGGTTCAATCCGATCCGGATATTTATCCTAATTTCAAGGTAGAAAATAATATTCTATATAAGCATGTCTTTAACAAGTATGCCAATATTTGCAATTTAACTGACTGGAAAATTGTAGTTCCAACGGAAAACAGTGTTATCGAAATTTCATGATGATCCTACTGCAGCTCATTTCGGTGTTTTTAAAACATTAGAAAGAATTTCTGAGTTATATTATTGGCCCAAAATGAGACAGAGTGTACAAAAATATGTGAGGCGCTGTAAAGTTTGTGCTGCCTGTAAGCCCACAAATTTGCCACAAGCTGGTCTCATGGGTAAATATCGTAACATAGGGTTTTACAGATATACAATCTAGTTTAATGATTTGTCCTGGACAAAAACCTTTATCAATTTAAGAAAATATTACACAAAAAAAAATAAAACCTACCAGTAATCCCTGCGAATTTGTTCTTAGAACAAGTTTTTTTAATAACCATACAGAATATTTAAAACTTTTATCAGGATTTCTGCGACTACCATTCTCTATTACAATCTCTCGTATAGTGCCGCATTCCGAATTTCTATTCAGGATTTTTTTTCTGTGAGATATCTACACAGTTTATTCCACCAACATTTAAATAGTTGTTTAAAACATTGGCAAGGAAGGACGTGTGGTCTATTCCACCAATACATTTAACATGCATCGCTGAATTATTTATTTAAAACTCTATTAGAAATGTTAACTGCTAAGTAAACGTTTCACAGTCTATTATATAATGAAAATATCTTGAATGTTCGATATTTATATTACGTAAGTAACTGTATATTTTATTTTAAATTAAAAACAAGAAATTTCTTAAATCATCAATACCAAACAAGACATAATACAAGTGATATGATCTTCGTACCATTTAGAAGATATGATGCTAACCAAAGGTTTGCTACCGTTTTGGCACCAAAAATTTTCAATTCTTTACCAAACACAATAAAAACAACAACCAAATATAAGTCATTTGTCAGTCTGTGTAAGAAATACATATCTTAAAATAGAGAGTACCTAGATGGACTGTTGTAGTATATGGTGGTGAATGATCTTTTTTCTTTTTTTTTCAATTCGGATATTATTTATTGTAAGGCAATTTAATGGTTACATTTCGTTTGAAATGTATTTATGTCAACTGCACATACAAGTGTTAAGTCACTTAGGTGCATTATACACAACTGGTGTTATAGTGTGAATTGCACAGCTTTGTACTTTTTATACCATTTATAAGTATTGTTACTATTGTTATTGGAAATTAAGTATATTGTATTTTCTATAGATAGATAGATAGATGGTTTATTGACCCCTTTCACATACATAGTACATTAGAAGTCAGTGAGTAGTACATATGAACACATTTTACAAAGTAAAAATATTAAAAATTGTACAGTGACAAATTTAAAATATAATAAAATAATAGAAAGTGAAAAGTTGACATAAATACAGACATACATTTCATAAAGTTAAAATATTGACGAAATATAACAATTTTAAAATATAAAATAAGGTAAGAAATAATTGAACGTAAAAATTAAATTAAACAAAACGAACAAATATATAAGCATTAAGCCCAGGTATTCAACTCCTCCAAAAACTCATCAACTGTATAAAAACAATAATTCAACAGAAATGACTTAGCAAAATGTGTTCGAATTTGGTTTTTAATTACCAAATTCTCCCGTGATTCTATTTCAATTTCCCCTGTATAATAAAAGTCGAATATTATGCTCAAAACATATAACTAAATATATCCTTATTTTCAACAGTTAATATTTCTTTACTTCACTAAAAAAGTCATTTAAATTTACTAACACCTATGAAAAACAGATAAATATCGTTTTCTGAAATTAAACTGAACATATCAAAGTCCCCGACATCTTATCTCTTCATAAAAACTCTCTTCCAAACTCTGTTATCTGTATCTACAAAACCGTTGAAAACCCCACAAAAAACATCTTCATATCTGCAACATTCACTTGTTGTTCGAACGTTACATTTTAAAATACTTTTATCCCATTGGCTAGTTTCTAATAGTTTACTCATTCCTCGATCCTACGTCATCAAACATATAAATACGAAAATAGCCTCATTTTTACTTCACTTCCCAGATAGCTTTCACACTTCTCAGACACCCTCTTTCATCATATAACATGCTACAACTTCGTAAAACCAGCCGGCGTTTTTAACCCGGGAACCACCATGTGTCCGTAATCTTTATTCTTTTAATAAACCAACATAGTATGTGCACAATACTTTCAGTTATCGCGAAAAGTCAAGTGAATTCTTAATTGTCGAAGCAACAGTAAATAACTTATATTTCATGACAATATAAATCATAACGTGATAACAGTGTTTAATTTCATTCTACGGTTCATCGTTACTTCAGTGACAAACGGCCGTAGTGGTCCTTCGCAAAGCCAAAAATACATTCCCTCTAATTAACCCTAAGTAAAGGGGTTAATTAGAACATGGTCCTGATTCGAGACCGGATAGAACCAGAAAATAGTGAAGCACAGTCCTAGCGAGAGCAGTGAAACAGCCCTTGGAGTCCAGAGAATATAGACCCTCAGCGTTCCCGAGAACTCTTCGAGAATTTCAGTCAGCAGAAAACAGACATTAGATAAGGTATTTATCGATAATAAAAGATTTTGTATATTTGCTTATCAACCAACGTAAAATTTTGTAAACATAGAATATAGTGTGATACGAAATTCAGTGATCTAACAATGCAAAAACATTTATCACATTTTACAATTTAAAATTACAGTCATGTATATTAATATTATAAGATAATATAGTTAAAACTGATGAATATTTTCATATATTTGCGTATCAAACGATGGAAAAATCTCATAAATTTAACATACAGTGGTAGACGAAAGTCTGCACTCAAACACTTTAAAATAATTAACATTGCTATGGATTTATAATAAAAGTCTTTGATATATTTTTTATGCAACATAAACTTTAAATAATTTCACCTTAATATTAACTTGGATTTATAATAACATTCTTTGACATTGTTTGTGTAAAATAAAATATTATACAGTGTGGTTTAAATAATTTCACCTTAATATTAATTTGGATTTGTAATAAAAGTCTTTGATATTTTTTATGCAATATAAACATTTATATTATACAGTGTGATTTAAATAAGTTCACCTTAATATTAATTTGGATTTATAATAAAAGTTTTGATATATTTTTCATGCAACATAAACATTTATATTTATATTATACAGCGTGACTTAAATAATTACACCTGAATATTGATTAATCACAATAACATCGTTGAAATTTCTTATAAAACATACATTCATTGTACAGTGTGTCCTAAATAATTACACATTGAGATTGTCATGGAACCATAATAACACTAGTCGGTATTGTTGTGTGAGGAAACCAGGTACAATTACAGTGTCATTTTAACTTGCAACGAGTCGTAGAAAACTGAACAGGCACGGCTGGTAGCAAAAATATAAAACAAATATATTACGCTAATAAAAAATAAGCATTGTTCAAACATAACTATTCATTTACATTTCATGTTAACCATATAATTAATACATCAGTTACAAAATGGATTCATTAAAGACGCAACGTGCAAGTTGCAAAGCAGCAATTACTCGTATTTACAACTGGTTCCATAACAATCTGGACGAGTCAGACAAGTATGCTTTCAAATCCCGAATAGTCAACTTAGAAAAATATTACTCTAAATACTCTGAGATTCAAGACCAAATTGAAACCATAGCCGTAGATACTGAAGTAGAATTCGATGATAGAAGTCAGATTGATGAAAAATATTACTCATTACACTGCAAGCTACAAAATGCTTACGAAAAATTAAACCCTAAAATCAATCAACCTAACCAATTATCTGTACAGTCTCAGAATGAAACTCATATTAGATTACCTTCCATAGAAATACCGATTTTCTCAGGAGATAGCACTAAATACACTGCCTTTATAGACCTTTTTAACGCACTAATAGTGAATAACACCCGGATTACATCCAAGACTGAAAAATTCTACTATTTGAAATCATACTTGAAAGGTGACCCGCTCAATTTAATTTCTCAATTACCGGTAAATGAAACCAATTTTGATGTAGCGTTGGATTTACTAAATTCAAAATACAATAATACACGGCAGATTGTTACTGCCCATTTTAACCGTTTGACAGCCTGTAATAACATTTCAAAATGTACTGCCCAACAATTAAGAACATTCACGTCCGAAGCTAGATCTATCGTAAAGTCATTGTTAAATCTAAATATCAGTAAGGAAGAGTTATTTGATGCACTAATCGTTCACATATTAAAAACAAAATTAGATTATAATACAAAAAGATCTCTTGAAGAAAAAGAGACTGATCAAAATTTAATTGCTAGTGATAATTTTTTTGATTTCTTGGAGAAAAAATGTACGGTCTTAGAAAACTTGTTAACCCAAGATCCCAAACCTGATACATCCCATCATTATCGTAATCAGTCTTCTAATGTGACCACACCAACCAACAGAGTAGCATTACTTGCAAACCAACATTCGCATCCCGAACAAAACCCACATCATATCAATGGTCAACGCAATCAACCTTCGTCTAGCGCATACCCTACTTCCAATTATCCATCTTCAACATGCTCATTTTGCAAGGAAACAGGCCATAAAATTTATGGATGTTCCCAATTCGGACGGCTGTCTATCCCCGATCGAAGTAAATACATTAGAGACAATAAAATGTACTTTAAGTGCCTGGGTTCCACACACACAGTTACTAACTGTAAATCAGTTAAATCATGTTCCATATGTCAAAAAAGACATCACACGTTACTCCATTTAGACAATTATTCCCCTTGACAAAACCTTGACACAAGACCTGTCGAGAGAAATGATACTCCGACCGTCGCCATGGCCTATTCTTTTCATTCCATATTAAATGAACCATGCAACCTACACTCTCTCGCAACACAACCTTCAACTCAACATTCACTCGCTAATCACTCGTTACCCAACTCACTTGAAAGGGACACCTTTACTCAGCTATGTTGTGGTACAACTCGTAACCCTAACCCCATCAACATTTCAACATGCTCATTCTGTAACAAAGCAGGTCATAAAATTTATTCTTGCCCACACTTCAGAACACTCTCTACACTTGACCGCAAAAAATATATAATAAATAACAAAATGTGCACAGCATGTCTGGGTTTCAGACACACATTCGCCCATTGCTCGTCTACCGGTGTTTGTGCCATTTGCAGAAACAAGCACCACACTTTACTTCACTTCCCTCACACCCACAAACAAAACCCATCATTGAGACCTTTGAACATAAACCCTAACCACTCACCACCAATGCAACAATCTCCAGAATATTATCGTCAAGAAACGTACTGTTCTGGACAAGACTCATTCACAATACCTTACGGATAACCTCTCTCATACTCATTATACTCATTCTTTTGGTGTGACCACACCACTTTCAAATCACAACTTACCCTCAAAAACACTCTTAATTCACAAAACATTCTTGCTCATAATTCATTATCAAACTAACACTTACACTCGAATAAACGATTCACTTGTACTCAACGCCCTTACAGTGCAGAATAGCACTCACTCATCATTGCTTAAACTCTTTCTCGTCAAGAAAACAATCCTTTAGTCCTCTGGAAGAGGACAGTGATACTTATATACTTGAAACTATGTGAAAAACTTAAACTTATACTTGAACATTGAGAAACAAATACTTTAACACTTAAAACCCTGGACGATTAACAAAAAAAAAAGCTTAGACACTTTGACATGAACATTACTCTTATGTGAATACCTGGATAAAGGTATTGAAATGAAGAAGAATATACTTGGTTGAAAAGATGAATATACTTGGTTAAAGATGAAGATACTTGGTTGAAAAAGGAGATACTTGATTGAAAAGATGAAGATACTTGGTTGAAAAGATGAAGATACTTGGTTGAAAAGATGAAGAAACTTGGTTGAAAAGATGAAGAAACTTGGTTGAAAAGATGAAGAAACTTGGTTGAAAATATGAAGATACTTGGTTGAAAAGATGAAGAAACTTGGTTGAAAAGATGAAGAAACTTGGTTGAAAATGAAGATACTTGGTTGAAAAGATGAATATACTTGGTTAAAGATGAAGATACTTGGTTGAAAAAGAAGATACTTGGTTGAAAAGATGAAGAAACTTGGTTGAAAAGATGAAGAAACTTGGTTGAAAAGATGAAGATACTTGGTTGAAGAAGATGCATGGTTGAAGAAGATGACACTTGGATAATATAAACACTTGGGTGACGTTTAGAAGAAAACGGCATCCCCCCTTACTCATATGTTACTTAAACAATCACATTGACGACACTTTGAATTTAACACAACTTGACAAAAACATTATATACATATCTTACCCTCCTTTTCTTGGCGAGAACAGAAATAACTCCTTTACATTAACTAAAACATTTTAAAAACTCATTCTTACCCGCAAAAGAGTCGGGTCCCCTTAACACAAACACCTATAATCATAAAAACATATACAAAAACAATCTCAAAAGAGTTAGGAAAAACTCTCTCATCATACTTAAACACTCGTGGTCACTACCTTACATTTACTTTTATGCTAACTCACACTTACATAATTACTTGCACTAGCATACAATTGCACCTTAATCATACTTATACTCATATTGGCACTCAAAGCTCACATTCATAATACTTTTACACTTATTCGTACATACTCGTATTTGCATTTGCATTCACATTCATTCATACTTACTCTTACTCACTTGTTGTTGCACGCATTCGTACTTGCTCTAGTCTCATGAGCATACTCTCTTACATTTCTCTCATTATCTCATTAAACACTGGGAAGTCCGAGGTTCCTGGACCGTTACTCGTAAAACAAACTGGTACCACACTTGTCGAAATAGAATCGACTTAAACATTCTCTTACATTTCTCTCATTATCTCATTAAACACTGGGAAGTCCGAGGTTCCTGGACCGTTACTCGTAAAACAAACTGGTACCACACTTGTCGAACTAGAATCGACGTAAACATTCTCGTTCTTTACTGCATTTATTATTCTTTTATGTGAATACCTGGACAAAGGTATTATTCTTTTATGTGAATACCTGGACAAAGGTATTATTCTTTCATGTGAATACCTGGACAAAGATATTATTCTTTTATGTGAATACCTGGACAAAGGTATTATTATCTTCTTATCGTTTACAACTCTAGTCCATTTCTGGAGTATATTGCTTACCTTCTTATCGTTTACAACTCTAGTCCATTTCTAGAGTATATTGCTTACATTCTTATCGTTTACAACTCTAGTCCATTTCTAGAGTATATTGCTTACACTCTTATCGTTTACAACTCTAGTCCATTTCTAGAGTATATTGCTTACACTCTTATCGTTTACAACTCTAGTCCATTTCTAGAGTATATTGCTTACACTCTTATCGTTTACAACTCTAGTCCATTTCTAGAGTATATTGCTTACACTCTTATCGTTTACAACTCTAGTCCATTTCTAGAGTATATTGCTTACCTTCTTATCGTTTACAACTCTAGTCCATTTCTAGAGTATATTGCTTACCTTCTTATCGTTTACAACTCTAGTCCATTTCTAGAGTATATTGCTTATATTCTTATCGTTTACAACTCTAGTCCATTTCTAGAGTATATTGCTTACACTCTTATCGTTTACAACTCTAGTCCATTTCTAGAGTATATTGCTTACCTTCTTATCGCTTACAACTCTAGTCCATTTCTAGAGTATATTGCTTACACTCTTATCGTTTACAACTCTAGTCCATTTCTAGAGTATATTGCTTACACTCTTATCGTTTACAACTCTAGTCCATTTCTAGAGTATATTGCTTACATTCGTGCCCTTACCAAACAAGAACTAGCATACATCTAGGCCTCTTGTTTATTCGTTACATTCATGACGTTAGAGTCCTTACAACACTCTAACCTCAAATCTTATTCATTCGTTACATACATGACGTTAGAGTCCTTACAACACTCTAACCTCAACTCTTACATTCGTTACATTCATGATGTTAGAGTCCTTACAACACTCTAACCTCAACATTTATTCAGTCGTTACATTCATGACGTTAGAGTCCTTACAACACTCTAACCTCAAATCTTATTCATTCATTACATTCATGATGTTAGAGTCCTTACAACACTCTAACCTCAACATTTATTCATTCGCTACATTCATGACGCTAGAGTCCTTACAACACTCTAACCTCAAATCTTATTCATTCATTACATTCATGACGTTAGAGTCCTTACAACACTCTGACACCAACATTAGGTTACTTTACAACCCATATACACCTATTTACATAGTTACTCTCAAAATTATTCACTTTCATTCACAAACCTGCATCAACACTGTACACACACTCACGCTCCATACCCTTTCACTAACATCAGCATTCGATGTCTGAGAGCAGCCGTCTCTCACCTCTCTTCCATTCTTCCCGCGCCCCCAATATGTTCGAATTTGGTTTTTAATTACCAAATTCTCCCGTGATTCTATTTCAATTTCCCCTGTATAATAAAAGTCGAATATTATGCTCAAAACATATAACTAAATATATCCTTATTTTCAACAGTTAATATTTCTTTACTTCACTAAAAAAGTCATTTAAATTTACTAACACCTATGAAAAACAGATAAATATCGTTTTCTGAAATTAAACTGAACATATCAAAGTCCCCGACATCTTATCTCTTCATAAAAACTCTCTTCCAAACTCTGTTATCTGTATCTACAAAACCGTTGAAAACCCCACAAAAAACATCTTCATATCTGCAACATTCACTTGTTGTTCGAACGTTACATTTTAAAATACTTTTATCCCATTGGCTAGTTTCTAATAGTTTACTCATTCCTCGATCCTACGTCATCAAACATATAAATACGAAAATAGCCTCATTTTTACTTCACTTCCCAGATAGCTTTCACACTTCTCAGACACCCTCTTTCATCATATAACATGCTACAACTTCGTAAAACCAGCCGGCGTTTTTAACCCGGGAACCACCATGTGTCCGTAATCTTTATTCTTTTAATAAACCAACATAGTATGTGCACAATACTTTCAGTTATCGCGAAAAGTCAAGTGAATTCTTAATTGTCGAAGCAACAGTAAATAACTTATATTTCATGACAATATAAATCATAACGTGATAACAGTGTTTAATTTCATTCTACGGTTCATCGTTACTTCAGTGACAAACGGCCGTAGTGGTCCTTCGCAAAGCCAAAAATACATTCCCTCTAATTAACCCTAAGTAAAGGGGTTAATTAGAACAAAATGCTTAAATTGAACTCTCGTCATATCACTTATATTTATATGTTCAAAATATTTCACAAATGAATTGTACAATTTAACATCCAACTTATTATTTTTTGTTGTTTTCAGTCTAGACTTGAGAATGACAATGTCTTTACTATTTCTAGTATCATAATTATGAATATCTGCATGTTTAGTCAGAACATATCGATTTTTATGTGTTTCAATTAACACTTCCAAAATATACAAGCACGGAAGCGGCAATATTTCAAGTTTTTTGAATATTGTTTTACAATTAGTGTTTCTTGGTGCATTGTAAATTATTCTAACTACAGATTTCTGTAGCACAAATACTTTGTGCACTGATGTGCTGCTACCCCATAGCATAATACCATAAGTTAAATTGCTATGAAACAGTGAATAATATACAGACTTTAACAAATGAGTTGGTATACATGATTTTAATTGACGAATTACAAAAACTTGGCTCGCTAATTTTGAACAAAGGTAGTCAACATGAGGTGACCAACTTAAGTTTGTATCCAAATGAATGCCCAGTAATTTAACTGGCTCTGATTTAATAGCCCATTTATCTAAACTGAAAAGAATGTGTTTCGTTTTAGTGTCGTTGAGTTTCAGCTTATTTGCCAGGAACCACTGATTCAACAAAATATTATCACCAGCTTGTGTGCCATCAGATAAAGTTGTAGTATCGTCAGCGAATAAAATACAAAATGTGTCAATAGCCTCTGGTAAATCGTTAACAAATATTATAAAAAGAATTGGACCCAAAATCGAGCCCTGAGGAATGCCGTTGTCTATATTACGTAAATCAGACTGGTTGTTTCCACAAACTACATACTGTTTCCTATTACTTAAATAAGATGTCAGTAATTTGTGTGCATTTCCTCTGATACCATAAAATTCCAGTTTATTTAGAAGTAAATCCGCTGGAACACAATCAAAAGCCTTCGTTAAGTCGCATAACGTGGCAACAGAGTTGACGCCTTCCTCTAGTTTCTGTACAACTTCATCTAAGAGTCGAAGAAGAGCACGTATGCATGATTTATTTTTGCGATAGCCGAATTGAAATTCCGTTAGAAGTGACTTATCTTCCAAGTAATTGATTAATTTTTCTTTGACTATCAATTCAAATATTTTGTTAATCGTCGGTAAAATTGCTATGGGTCGAAAATTTTCTGGAGAATCTATATCACCATTTTTATATAATGGAATAATTTTTGTTATTTTAAACGAGTCAGGCCAAGATCCTTCCTCTAAGCATTTATTAAATAAAATGGTCAGTGGATATGTCAATGAGTGTATACAACGTTTCAATATTTTGCTATTTATATTGTAAAAATCTAAACATGACGAATTACTTAATTTCAATATTGCCTCATGGACATCACTTTCCAAGATTGCACTCATAAAGAATGAAAATGCAGGTTTATTTAATTTATTTAAAAAGAAACTCGACTCGTATTGAGAATCACCAAGAGATTTTAATACTATTCCCGATACCGATGTAAAAAATTCATTAAATTTTTGTGGTGATATATCGGACTGTTTGGTTTTATTAATTTTAGTTCTTCTTTCCGAATTTACGATGGTCCAACATGTTTTATTTTTATTATCCGAATCTTTTATTATCTTTGAGTAGGCTAACTCCTTTTCAGAGCGAATTGCTTTTTTATATATTTTGTTTAAATTTTTGTAATTTACCCAATCACCTTCCGAATAAGTATTCATAAATTTGTTTTTTGCTGTAATGACATTCTTTCTCATACTACGCAATGTGTTGTTGAACCATTTGATATTAGATTTATTTGTTTTAACAGTTTTTTCACAAAAACAAGTATCAGAGATATGTTTCAGCGTATTCAATATGTTTTCTGCCAAATTATCTGCACCCATACTATGAACATCCAAATAATTCCAAGAAACTTCGGAAAGTTTATTAGAAAAAGCCGTTATTGTTGTGTCGTTAATAACACGTTTAGTAATGGGGACATTTTCATTCAATAGGTGATTAAAATATATATATTGGCCGTTGTGATCAGACACTAGAGGATCTACTACTCCCACTTTAGTGAGAGTAGGGTCTATGTTTGTAACTATGTTATCTAGACAGGATTGACTATTCAAGACTATTCTAGTGGGCTCCTCAATCGTATGGCGCAATCCGAAACTTGTGAAGACTGTTTTAAGATCTTTGGATTTATCGTCGTTCTTTAAAATGTTTAAATTGAAGTCCCCTACCAAGACAATGTTTTTATATTTTCTATGAATATATTCAAGAAGTTTAATAATTTGATTTTTAAATATGGTAAAATTATCTCTACTTGACGATCTATAAAGAGCAATTATTATGGTATCTTTCAATTCTACTCCGCAAAACTCGGCATCGTAGATAACAGAAAACTGCTTCAGATCAACTGCCTTGCATATTAGATGTGATTTTGAAAATATTGCCACTCCCCCATGTTGCTTTCTAGAACGAGTAAAATCGGAAATGAAGTTATAATCATTTAATTTGATTAATTCCAAGTTATTCTTATCTAACCAATGTTCTGAAAAACATACGATATCAAATGGATGATCGGTTAAGAAAACTGAAAGTTCATGTAACTTATTTTGAAGACTATTCACGTTAATATGAAAAACCGAAAGATGCTGCTTATATTTACTGTTTATTCGTCTGTTCCACGGATTTGAACATGACTCTTCTTGGCTGAAAAAACTGGTTGATGATTACTCCTGTAGGCCATATTTCCGGTATTAAAATTTTTTCTAGTTCAAGAACAGGCACTGTTATCTTGAATGAAGCGTATTTAAGTGGTTGGCGAGAGTTCAACTTTTGAACACTAATATCGGAAACAAACTTTTCTAAATACTTGAGTAAATCCTCTTCTGATGTGTGTGGATCCCAATTTGCAGAATGGAGGTGTTTCATTCTCTGTCTGTTTGCCGATCTTAAATGAAATGATTCGTCATTTTTGTTGCCCGTAATTAAAATTTTGGGTGCTGCTCTTTCTCTGGTGCACAATAAATAAATAAATAACCACTGTTAATATTTCATAGAATAGGTAAAACGAATATACGAGGGATGATGGTAAATAACACCAAAATATAATTAAAAGGCAATACAAAAAAAACTAGTTTAAATAAAAAAAAATGTGTATATTAGTTTATTCTTGTTACATTTTCAGGTACTTTATAATTTCTCCATATTCCATTACCGGTGAAATGGTACTCTTTTTCCATTAAATATATCATTAAATTCAGTTTGTTAACTTGCGATAAACTTTTGTAATTAAAATTACTGTCGTGTTTTATCGTAGCATGTGCCTCTTGGACTTTGTATCTACAAAAAGCAAATCGATAATAAATATCTTCTGATATTTGGGTCAACTTACTTGGGATATAACAAGATAAATACGACATTGAAGATATTTATCTGTGTAAATCGATTTTGGATCAAATAATCATAAGTTTCTTGCATGTCCTTCAAAGGTACTTGAAGATGGAAAGGGTGGCGAGCTATTTTCGATTGTATGTCTTTGATCGGTATGGAAAATAAATTTTTCAAGTAATTATATAAATCTGCCCGTTTATTTATGTCTTTTCCTTCTTTTACGTATTCTTCGAATATCCTATCTTGGTCGGTTCCTTGAACAAAAACACGCTTAATTTTATTTTATTTTAAACGTATTTTCGAAACTTACGTAAAATTGTGAAAGATGTACATCTTAACTGGAGTTGTTGTAGAAAAGACCATCTCGTTTTTGCTCTATTATGATGTACTATGAGAGCCAGTATTTTCGGTTGCGTAAGAAGTACTTTAAGATCTTTAGATTGTTCGATTGTTTGTAATCTAACTTTTACCGTTTCCGGTGACATGTGAAAAACATTCGGCGTTTTCTGAATAATATCATCCGGTATATTAAATTCCTAATAAAATATTCACTTAAATTTAACCTCCTATAATGTTAATAACATACCTTTAAGATTCCGTATATTTTAATAATACTCTTAGGGGAAGTCATAATTAGTTTTGGATATCTCCTCATAGCTACTCTCATATTGATACCTGCTATATTATCTAAATCCCGGAGAGTTGTTTTAGGATAGTTTGGATAATTTCCGAGTAGATATCCGTATTTGATAAGTTTTCTCGTTTCGAACCCCAAATCTTCTGCTATTTTTATATTCTCCTGTATAACTTTGAAGCTTTTATTTCTTATGATTTTATGAACTCTTAGAAGGTTATTGATTTCGTCTTCTGTACCTCTCAATCGCAATTCTTTAAACACAAATTTGTTTTATCACAATTCTAATTTAATCTAACTATTTTACTTACTTAAAAAATGTTCTAGTATCTTTAAATGAATGTGGCTCCAAATTTTATCATCGCCTAAATTTAGTTTAATTTTACTTGCTATTTCTTTGTCTTCAATACATGTAATAAATTTTTCTTCAACGTTTGTTGAATTCGAAATCAATTTGCAACTTTTCAAATAACTCACTAATCTTTTCATATACATCCGCGTCCTTCAATAAAAAGGTCTCATTCAAATGGAAAAGAGTCCAACAAGTCGAATCAGTATCGAACTAGGAAGTTTAGAAAAACATACTTACTTGGATAAAACTCGTGGATTTACATCCTGAAAACCCCCTTCTATTAATGAATAGTAATGCTGTTCTATTTCGAGGGGGTGGCAAGTCAATAAACCAGGTGCAGATAAAATGTCCTTATTGGAATATCCCAATCCCTTACAAAAGTTGATAGTTTGTGCTAATAATTCTACATCTTTATTTTCGAGCCGATACTTTTGTATATAAAATTTAGCTTCCGTACTCGGTATTCCTGGAAGCGAAACGATATATTTTGTAGGCACTGTCTATTATATTGATTTGTATTTACCTATTGTATCCGATAATACTTGGCAATAAGTATCAGCTTGTACAGAAAACTTTTTAAAATATCTAATAGTTTTGCAACCGCATAGTTTTAAATGGGATTTAAACATGTTTACTACAAAAAAATTCAATATTTACGTAAATATCAAAAATATTTAGGTTAAATCTTTATTCGGACATAATTCCACCGATAGACCCATAGATAAAGGATAGGTTAGGTTAGATTGACTTTCAATAGATGGATAGACCTACTGTTAAGCTATGTTTACACGCTCGCTGACGTTTGGAAAATGTTCTCAAGCTTTACAAACGCTTGGAGTGTGTTCTGAACAGACAAATATGGCAGAAATGAACGTTTGAGAAAGGCCATAATTTCATAGTTTGAGCAACACTAAACACACACTAAAGTGTAAATATGTCGCAAACGCTTCCGACAAGCTTTTTTTCATGTGTTCATAAATCGAATCTATTACGGATTTGCAACAATCTCACGCAAGCCAAGGCAAATACACTTGTCAAGTATGTAAACGTAGCAGGTTTGGCAAAACGCTTGGATGCCATTTACACGTTTTCTAGTGCATGGACAGGCAAAGATGGCAGACGTGAACGTTGAGGTTGTGTTGGCTTGTTTCTTTTTAAAATGTTTACGAAAGGTTGTAACTAATATTTCTTTTATCGCCTTCAGTTCTTTAACTGGATTTATCAATGCTTGTCTAAGTTGAGAACCAAGCGTCTGCTACTTTCTTTTTTCCCTTTTATCTTTGCGATTTTTGTCCTTTGGATTCCATATGCACGGTTCACTTTGACATAATTTCGTTGTTTGCTCAACTGCTGATGTTGGATATGCGGTCATATACAGCGCAGCGTAAACACATCCGTTCGGGTAGAGTTCGTGGGCGACATTAAACAGGTGCAACGTGTAAATACTTCGTAAATATTTGCCTCAAACTTCCTTTGATCTGTGTTCAAGAACCGATTCTATCCCGGATCGGCGATAAGCTCACGCAAGCTAAGCCAAACACTCCGTTCATACGCTTGTGTTTGTGGACACTTGTCGAAACTTGTGTCAAGCAATAGTCTTTATGCTAAGTAAGTTTCAAGTATTTACAAACGCTTGGATGCGAGTGTGTAAATGGCAGGCAAGCTCTGTTGGCAAAGATGGTAGACGTGGACGTTTGGTTTTGTGTCGGCTATACGTTTGGCTTTACATATTTTTATTGAAAATATAAACAAAAACAAAGGAAGGCAAGCTTAAACCAAACACCCGTTCACATGCTTGTGTTGAGGACACTTTTCGATACATACCAAGCATATAAATATAGCTTTAAAAAATGCATAGAATTCGTTCGTTACAACCATATTCATAGAACTAAGATCTATTGTATTATTCAATTCTTACATTACTGATGCTCTGGTTTTTGTCAAAATCAAATTAATTCATTTAGTGGTATTCGTGAAAAAAACAGAAATGATTATGAAGAAATAATATTAAGTTGTAATACTATAAAAACATTATAAAATCTGCAATGTGCTGTGTTCAGTGAGCACATTTGAAATCCGTTCGAAAAAAATGACATCCGCTTACTATACATGTTGAGTTTCCCTACCTTCAGTGATCAAAGTGCGTTCACAGAACATATACCCAACGGTTGTGCAAATGATGTGTTTTCTGAACGCACCCACTGAATCATACTTCCTGTCAAGTCTGTGGTTAAAGATGATGATAATTGACAGTGTGTGAGTGTGATTGTTTTTCACAACAAAGAGAATAAAAGAGCGATCTGCCGATATATTTGTTTTTGTTGCAAACTATATTTAGAAATAGTGACAACGCAAATTGATGCGTATATAAAAAAGTGTTTTCTCTATAAATTTGTGTTTAAAATGAAGGTGTACGCCTTTCTAATATTACTAACGTGTTTAGGTAAGATTCCGTTTTTGTACTTTTACTTATTTTAGAAGGTTAAAACGCCTAACGGCTTGTATGTTGTTTGGGTTTTTTAAATAATTTTATTGTTGACCTTAAAAAAACGATTTTTAGAACGTAATTATTTATAAATAAACTGCATTTTCAATACTTTTGTTCAATCCCGCTGACTCACTCTACAGCATTATCACCATAATAAAAAAGCTGAGCGTGCGAATTTATTGAAATTTAATAGTTTTTAATGTTATCTAAAACCAGTTGGTGTTTTTATATGATCTTTAAAAATATCCACAATCTTGTATAATAATATAATTTCCTACAACGTTTGACCTCTAGCTTCTGCAAAGATAAATTTCTATATTTGTAATCTTGACCAAACATTTTACAATATATTTTATCTCTTATTTGGTATCTCAAATATGTACTAATTTTAATAAATATTTTCTTTATTGATAGTAGGACAATTATGAATAAACAAAACAATTTTTTAATAGTAGGAAAATACCATTTTGTTTAGTCTAAACAACCTTTATTCAATTTCGTTTCTGATATATCTACTCCTACATATTTTTCTTTATCATTTTTACTGCTTATTATCATTTTATTGAATATACAAGGGAAATATATGTAAAAGTCATATACTAAATAAACCAAATTTTTATCATTTGATGATTCACTGCATTATTCATTAATTCATAGGAATTCTATTTTGATAAGATCATCTACACAATATTTAATAAATTCTGTTAATTTAACAATACATAAAATTATAGATTTAAAACAAGGTGACCAACTGTCCATAGTATAAAATCGGGATAGTAAAATGAGAATCTTAAAAAAAACAAATTTACTTTTGATTCCTTTATTTTACCTAAATAATACATACAGATACATCCACAGTTTAACATAAATAAAACATGTGATAATGCATCTTGCACTTAAATTTGTATTGTAATTCACTCCTAACAGATTTTAATAAGTTCTCGTTTTCAATTCAATTTCTACCATGTCAATTTATCGGTTATAATTATCATATGTGTTGTTTATTGAGAAAATCATCAGTTTTCAGCATATTTTTCAAAATAATTGTAATATAACTCTCGTCTTGAGCTGCAATTTTGTTTAATTTGCAGGGCATTGCCATTGTTTTCGACAATTTTTTGGATTCGGTACAAATACGAACGAAACAGTTAAATTAGGGACATTCCGGGACCCCTTTTATTTTCGGGATGGCTTAGAACCCGTCCTGGCTAAATCTGTAATGCTGGTCACCTTGTTTAAGGCTCAATAAAATGAGATCATAATTTATAGTTAGTTGATTGTTTTCAGAATTTGAATCTATTTTTTCAGCGTGCGTATGCGGGGTTTTTGTCCCCCCTCGACAAGTGCATAAAAAACAGCTTTTAGGAAGTAAAGAATGCACTTGGGGACCTGGATATTGGTGTAAAAATTTGACGTAAGTTCAATTTTTAATATCTAAAACAATATAAATGATACAGTTCCTATGTATGAAAATTCTTCTATATTATTATCAAAATTGAGATTTTGCTTGGTTACATGATGTGAATATTTGGACTGAATGAATAGATAGAAAGCCTGATGATGGGAGGATAGAAGAAGGTTAAAACAAAAGAGTGTTGGGTTTATTTTTTCAGCTGGTATTCTGAGTTTATTTTGGATTTTTCCAGTGGAATATTGAGTTTAAATTTTAAAATTCAATAGATAACTGATAACAATTCAAATAAATATTATTTTATTGATTAAACAGTTAACAAACAATTTGATAAATCAAATTATTTAAATTTTATAACAAATAACCGACAACTTATTTTGTTTATTTTTATATAGAGGACTTTAAAATGTCTGATAGACATTTTGATTTATCAAACTCATTGATAACTTGCTCAAATTAGATTTTTGTAAACATGTTGAAAAATAGATGATGAGGGAACTCGTTTTAAAGAATACTTGGTTGTATATGATTTTCATTATATTTGTTTTTAAGATTTATACCATCTTCTATATATTCAGATCATATCTGGAAGATTTATCATTTTTAATTTAAAAAATTTGTTAAATTCTCTCTATAATAGAAGAAAAAAGTACATTTTTTTAAATCAAATGTACGAGGAAATGAAGCAATGAACTTCCAAAAACTTAAGTTCAAGACAGATTGAGATGGGGTTTTTTGTGTTCTCTTCCTAAACTTATCTAGAGAAAATGTATCTGCTTTGTACCTTATCAAAATCGGAAACTGCATTTGTGCAGTGCAAAATGCATTCAGAAAAATGTATTTTCTGATAAAATTCATAACCTGTTATGTGCCTAAATTATGTTTCCGGGGGTTTCCGAGGTTGCTGATCCTGAATATCGCCTCCAAATAGAACCAGCACGCACTTGGAGCTCAGATCATGAACGTCATCTTCGAGGCTTCTCTCGAATGAAACGAAACTTTCCTCCCTGGAGTTTTCCGGATCGCTGATTCCAAATCTAGGATTGCCGACTATACCCCGAATACCTGGGGCCTCGGAACGTAGACTTGGACGACATCTCTGAGAGTAATCCGGTAAATTTCCAACAAACGAACAGAAACTTTTATTAGCACCCTAAAACCGCCCTGAAAAGATTTTCTGTTCGTTTCTTGGAAATTTACCGGAAAACTTTCGGAGATGACGTCCATGTCCAGGTATCCGGGGAGTGGTCGTCGATGCTAGATTTGGAACGAACGCCACCCCAAAACCCCCGTGATAGGATTTTCAGTTCGTTCGCTGTAAATTTAACGGAAAACTCCCGGAGATGACGTCCTGCACCAGGTGCCTGGAGTGTGATTGTCGATGCTAGATTTCGAACGAACGCCGCCCAAAACCCCGCTGATAAGATTTTCGGTTTTATTGTTTGAAATTTATCGGAAAACTCTCGGAGATGACGTCCTTGTCCAGGTATCCGGAGGGGTGGTTATCGATGTCAAATTTGGAACGAATACCTCCCAAAATCTCCTGATAAGATTTTCGGTTCGTTTACTGTAAATTTACCGGAAAACTCCCGAAGATGACGCCCTTGTCCAGATTCCGGTGCACTAGGAATTCGGGGGGGTGGTCGTCGATGCCAGATTTGGAGCGAACGCCCCCCAAAACCCCACTGATAAGATTTTCTGTTCGTTTGTTGGAAATTTACCGGAAAACTTTCGGAGATGACGTCCAGGTATCCAGGGGTAGTCGTAGATGCCAGATTTGGAATGAACGTCTCCCATAACTCCCGTGTTAATATTTTCGGTTCGTTTGATCGAAAATTATCCGAAAACTCTCGGAGATGACGTCCATGTCCAGGTATCCAGAGGTAGTCGTCGATGCCAGATTTGGAACGAACGTCTCCCATAACCCCCGTGTTAAGATTTTCGGTTCATTTCATCGAAATTTACCGGAAAACTCTCGGAGATGGCGCCCTTGTCCAGATTCCGTTTCACCAGGTTTATGGGGGGTGGTAGTCGATGCCAAATTTGGAACGAACGCCCCCCAAAATATCACTGAAAAGGTTCGTTCGCTTGAAATTTATCGGAAAACTCTCGGAAATGACGTCCAGATTCCCGGGCTCCTGGTATCCGCATGTGGATGCCAATGCCAGATTTGGAATCATCGAACCGGAAGGCCTCCGGGGGAAAAGTTTCGTTTCATTCGAGAGTGAATTTCAGGGGAAGCCTCGGAGATGACGTTAATCAGCAATCCTGAACTCCAGGTGGGTGTTGCTTCAATTTGGGGGGCATATTCAGTATTGGCGAATACATTTTGCACTGCACACCCCATTTCCCGATTTTGATAAGGTATAAAGTAGGTACTCCATCTCAATCTATTTTAAACTTAAGTTTTTTGGAGATTTTGGCTCTTTTAGTGCTTTAACTCCTCGCCTAAATATAATGTAAGGAAGTTAGATAGAATATTCTTATTTCCCCTTCAACTTGTTCTCTTCTTATTCGATTACACAGTTAGTGAATATTCTGGAAGTGTCCTAATTGCTTAATTCTATAGACAAAGGACAAGTTAAAGATAATATATTTAACTTCTTTCCTCCTTTATTGGGCTTTCTTACCAGGTGTACCATGTAGCTCTTTAATTTAATTCAGAAAAAGCTGCACTTTCATGCATCTGCCTCTGGGACACCACATCTTCCTGCATCAATTTTATTGTGTGTTTAATGTTTAATAGCATAATGCTAACAATTTACAAATAATATTGAGTAATAACGGCCGGTAAATTAAAAGATTACTACTTGATTACATCTATTAACGCTAACTACCTCCAATTATTTTTTTAATTGTACGATCTGTTCTTCCAAACTTTTTATCATATAATCTTTTGTGGAAATCCCTTCATCTTTGGTTTCAATTAAATCGTTTTTACATTGCACTGATGCTGGTTCATGCTTCCTGCACTCTGCACAGTAAAACTTCATAACATGTTGTCTACCAATTTACACTTTTTAATTATTTAACTACTTTTTCTTGTGTTTTAATTGTGATTTGGAGTAGATTTTACTGTAATTTTATGTTAATTTGCAGCCGATGTTTGTTATATTTTAAAATTAACTTCTCATACGACCATTTAGTTCGTAAGTCGACACAGAACTCCTATTTAATTTCGTTACAAGAACATTTATTTAAAGCATACAGTATTTTAATTTATTTTTCAATATGACAGTGCTGCAGCGGATTGTCATGCCGTGAAACATTGCATACAAACCGATTGGATCCACAGATCAGTGGAACCGGATCAAAGCAACGTATGTCAAATTTGTTTGGACATGGTGAAACAAGCCAGAGATCAATTAGAAAGTAATGATACTCAAGTACGTCGAATGTTTCTAATTTAAACTTCATATTTACTTTACTTTATTTTTTGTTAGGAATTGATAAAAGAAGTGTTTGAAGGCACTTGCGCTTTGGTTCACATCAAACCGATTGTCAAAGAATGTGATAAAATAGCCGACAATTACATCCCCGAATTGGTAGATACTCTAGCTTCAGAAATGAATCCTCAAGTAGTATGTTCGGTGGCTGGTCTTTGTAACAACGAAAAGATTAAAAAAATGTTAGAAGAAGATTCTAATAATGAAGTCGCCATCGTTAAGCTAGATAAATGTCAAGGATGTCATAAAGTGATTAATATTTTGGAGGATAGATTCAACAAAGTGTCCAGGGATGATTTTTTGCAGTCTTTGTTACAGGTAAGGTTGGTTTTTCTATAACGAACGTAAATTTTATTGCTTTTGTTTTTAGTTCTGCGGTAATAAATTCGGCAGTTTTTCCGACAGTTGCAGCAACATTGTAATAACTTATTTCACCGAAATATACAACCATCTTCAGGAACATTTGAATTCCAACGAAGTTTGTTTGATGTCCGGAGAATGCAGTTCTAATTTCCACTCTCACAGAGCTAGGGTTGAAATTACCCCCAATTCCCATATAGGGTACGTTCCGTTAAGGTATGAAATCGATTACTAATAAGAAATTATGTGAATTATGAAATTTTTCTTTATTTTCAGTGGTGCTAATGACGATCTACCTTGTGAACTTTGCGAACAACTTGTGAATCATCTTAGAGATTTGCTGGTAGCCAATACAACTGAAGATGAATTTAAACGAGTGCTCGATGGTTTGTGTAAACAAACTAAGAAGTTTTCTTCAGAATGTATTGATATAGTGGATCAATATTATCCGGAAGTTTATTCGTTTTTGGTAAATCACTTGAACTCCACCGAAGTATGCCAAGATATCGGAATATGTAAAGTAACTGATAACAAGGTATGTGATTTGATATTTTGGTAATAAAATATTTTTTCGATCGTAGTTAATTTATTTTATCGGTTTTTTTACTGAACGAAATTTTATGTACTTTTCTAATAGTATGTTTATTGTAAACATTTTTAATCATTACTGGTTAATATGTGAACAATAGTTTGTTATTAAACTCAATTAATACACTTTTGCGTATGCTCTAACTAAATCTGGAAGTATTTTTCTACCTGTATTTGTTGCAACAGTCAAAATCGACTTTTTGAAGTAATGATCTACTAATTTTTTAAACTGAAACAGTAAGTAATCAAGTGAAAATAGCGCCATTTTTAAACTTAAATAGTATTTTTATTTGTTTATACTCCAGCTAATATAATACCCGTAGTGGCTGAACACTCCTGTAGGAATAGCGCCGCTCTTGTGAGATTTCAGATCCTTTTCCCCATTTCTTTTTTCATATTTTTTCCACTATTTGTAGCTATTGCTTCCCGTACTGTGTCTTAATTTCCATAGTCTAGAGATCATCTACTACTTCCTGAAACCAAGTTATCCTTAGTCTTCCCTTTCTTCCCTACTACAGTATATTACTTCCCTCCATATGTGTCCCAACCATTTTAATCTTTGCTCTTTAATTTTCCTTACTATTTCTTTTCTCTCTCTCTCTTGATATAGTTCCATATTTGTTCTTCTTCTATATTCCTCTACGATTTTTTACTCCTTACTTGGTATTTTTCTTTCCTGTATTTTTATATCCTCTTGTTTTTTAGTCATAGTTAATTTTTCTGCCCCATACATAATCACCAATCTAATTGCTCAGTAATTTTTAAGGAATTATTTTGAAGCTTCTATTTCAATGAAATGTCAAAATAATGAGTGTATTTGTCATTTTGACATCTCTTTTGTTGCCCTTTGTATTTTTATTTGCTTATATTCAAGTTAATTGCTCGGTTATTTTCAACAGTTCATTTTGAAGCTTTTATTTCAATAAAATGTCAAAAACACTGAGTGGATTTGTCATTTTGACAGCCATCTTGCTGTCCCAAATGTAAACATTTCTAACCGTTTCTGTGATGAACAAATTGTTCTTGAATTTGATTAATACCCTTTTGTTTATGTTCCTGTAATATTTTTGTTCCTGTACTTGTTGGTACTGTCAAAATTGACTTTTGAAGTCATCTTCTACCAATTAGATCGATTGAAGCAGTATTCAAATAAAAGTAGCGCCATTTTTTAACTGAGACTGCATTTTTATTTGTTTATACTTAGACAGTTTCTCCAAAGGATCATTTGTAAGCTTTGATTTCAATAAAATGTCAAAATAATGAGTGCATTTGTCATTTTGACAGCTCTTTTGTATTTTTATTAACTTATACTCAAAATAATTGCTCGTTTATTTTCAACATATCATTTTGAAGCTTTTATTTCAATAAAATGTCAAAATACTGAGTGGGTTTGTCATTTTGACAACTCTCTTACTGACCCAAATGCTGGGAAAACATTTCTAATTGCTTCCAGTTATTATGTGACCAACAATTTGTTCTTGAATTTGATTAATACCCTTTTGATTATGTTCTTGCAATATTTTTGTACCTGTACTTGTTGGTACTGTCAAAATTGACTTTTTGAAGTCATCATCTACCAATCTTGTCAACTGAAACACTAATCAAATAAAAGTAGGACCATTTTTAACTGAGACTGCAGTTTTATTTGTTTATACTTAAGACATTTTCTCCAAAGGACCATTTGTGAGCTTTGATTTCAATAAAATGTCAAAAAAATGAGCACTTTTGTCATTTTGACAGATATTTTGTATTTTGATTTGCTTATACTCAAGATAATTGCTCGGTTATTGTCAACATACCATTTTGAAGCTTTTATTTCAATAAAATGTTAAAATACTGAGTGGATTTGTCATTTTGACAGCTCTCTTACTGTTCCAAATGCTGGGTAAACATTTCTAATCGTTTCTGGTTAATATGTGATCAACAATTTGTTATTAAATTTGATTAATACCCTTTTGGATATGTTCCAATTAATTCTGTAAGTATTTTTCTATCTGTACTTGTTGCTACCAAATACCGAGGGGATTTGTCATTTTGACAGTTATCTTTTGCGTCCCTTGAATTTTCATTTGTTTATACTCAAGGTAATTGCTTCAAGGGACCATGTTGAAGCTTAGATTTCAATAAAATGACCAAAATACCAAATAGGTTTGTCATTTTGACAACTCTCTTGACAGGTATCTTGTTCTCCCTTGCATTTTTATTTGTTTATACTCAAGATAATTGCTAAGAACCATTTTGAAGCTTTGATCTCAATAAAATGACCAAAACACTGAATGGGTTTGTCAGTTTGACAGATATCTTGGTGTCCCTTGCATTTAGACTTGTTTTTATTTAAATTATTGCTCCAATGGATCATTTTGAAGCTTCGATTTTGATAAAATGACCAAATTATCGAGTGTCTTAGTCATTTTGACAGTTATTTTGCTGTTCCTTGCATTTTTATTTGTTTTACTCAAGATAATTGCTCTATTGGATCATTTTGAAGCTTTTATTGGAATAAATACTTAGCGTACTTGTTTTTATGAGAGTTGTTGCTATCCCTTGCATTTTTATTTGTTTATACTCAAGATAATTGCTCTAAAGGCCCATTTTGAAGCTTCGATTTCAATAAAATGACCAAAATGCCGAGTGGGATTGTCACAGTTATCTTGATGTTCCAAAAACATTTTTAATCGTTACTGGTTAATATGTTAACTCAAAATACCCTTTTGCATATGCTCCAATCAACTAAGGAAGTGTATTTCTACCTGTACTTGTTGGATCTGTCAAAATTGATAGTAATCAAGTAAAAGTAGCACCATTTATAACTCTGTTATTTTTTAGAAATAATTTTGAATCTTCAACTTCGATAAAATGAGTAAATTTGTTATTATGACAGCTCTCTTGAGAAAGCAGGTTTATTTTATTGATAACACATTTTGTAAACTCAGTAATACTTTGTCTTGCTGCATTTTTTCCACCCTACAATTCATATTTTTTTTAGTCGAACAACTTATTAGCACCTCTTTTAACTTCGGAAAATGCTAGGAAGTTTGAAGAAATATCTAGTGACAAAAAACCTTTGATACACATCAAAGTTGAATCAGAAAAGTCGAACGGTGATGCTTTGTCTGATGTAAACGTCGAACAGCAATTACCCATCGAATTATTGATGCCACCACACACTCAGATTCTATATAACAAAGAAATTTGCGCATTTTGCGAATTATTTTTGCATTACGTGCAAAATGCTGTTACCGAACCTAAGACCGAGGTGAGTTCATATATATTTCTTATAGATTTCGTTTTATATGTATCCAATTTTGGGTGATACTGAGTTTTATTTACGATTTTAATAGATAAATTTTTAATTTTGATACGAAAAAGTATGTTAATTAAAGTAATTTGGTAATTTTAGTATTATGCAATATTAATAAAATTAATTTATAAAAATTTGTTGAATGTCCATAAAAAATTTACTGTTTTTTAATTTACGATACCAAGCATTGAGCTAATCTGGCTCTATTGTTTATTTACATTGTCCAGAGAACCTGTAAAGTGATATTTCCTAGAAATTTCGATATGGGATGTAAATACTTGGTCTGGAACAGCCATGTCAAACATGCGGCCTACTGAGCATTTTCCTGCGGCCCCGAATAAATTTTGAAAACAGCCTTGTAATGCGGCCCGCGAGCCTGTTAAAAACCGAAAATAAATTACTGTGATGATGAACTAAGATGCGCGCTCAACCTAAAAGCCTGGCTTGTTCCGGAAAGTTCTATCGCGCGAGAACACAGATGACGCTACCTGAACATTCTAGAAAGAACTGTCAAGAAATCACAATCCGTATATAAGCCAATACCGCTCGATTGAGTTCAGTTGTTCAGTCAGTTATGAGTCAGTTGCGATAGAATTGCGAGTTTAGTTGCGTACTTATTGTTACAACACGTAACAGTACTTATTGTTATTTATTTCGGATAAAGTTTTTAACATGTCTGTTTCAAAACCAAGTGGAAGTAAGAGGAAACTTGGAGATGAGCATCGTATTTTTCAAGAAAAGTGGGAATTAGAGTTTTTTTGCTGTGAAGTGAAAGACAAAATTTCTGACAATGATATTGATTTATCGAAACAATTGTCAATTTTTTAGAATTTTCAATAACTTGTATTATATTGTGGAATTAACTAGAGACCTTGAGTTTCATTTAAAAACACTAAAGACAAAATTATTTGCTTGATTTGTAACACTACAGTCGGTGTCCCAAAATTATATAATATAAAACGTCACTATGATAGTCATAAAACTAAGTTTGACAAGTATACAGACATGATTAGAAACGAAAAGTTAAAAGAGTTAAAATCACGGTTAAAAGATCAACAGCTTATGTTTACACGTCCAAAGCAAGAAAATGAATCTGCCATGCGAGCTACGTACTGTCGGAGTTGATCGCAAAACACTCAAAACCATTTGTTGAAGGTGAATTTATAAAAGAGTGCCTTGTAAATGCCGCGGAAATTGTAAGTCCCGGGAGCGTGAAGGCTTTTCAAAATATATCCTTGTCCCGGAATACTGTCGCTGAAAGAATTACCGAGTTGGCTGCCAATATAAGCGAACAGATAAAAACAAAATCAGACTCTTTCATTGCATTTTCTATTGCCTGTGACGAAAGTACAGATATGTGTGGTGTGGCGCAACTCGCTGTTTTTCTTCGTGCTGTTGATAGAGATATCAACGTTTATGAAGAATTACTGGAATTAGTACCATTGCATGATACAACAACTGGGGAGGATATTTTCAATGCTGTTTATGGACTTCTGCAAAAGTACAATTTAGATTTGTTAAAACTGTATTCCGTTGCAACAGACGGAGCTCCTTCAATGACTGGAGTAAATAATGGCTTCATTGAAATATTACAAACAAATATCAGAGAAACGGGCAGTGACAAACCAGATTTTCATCATGTTCATTGCATAATCCACCAAGAAGTTTTATGCTCAAAAGTGATCAAGTTGGAAAGCGTTTTAAAGTCAGTGAAAAAAATGATAAACTTCATAAGGTCACGTAGCTTGAATCAGCGACAGTTTTCTGCGTTTTTACGTGATTTAGAAAGTGAGTACACCGGTTTACATTATTATGCAGAAGTGCGATGGCTTTCGTGTTCTATGGTTCTCGATCGGTTTTGGAAACTCAAAGAAGAAATACGCCTTTTCATGGAAGTGAAAGAACAAGATGTCAGCTTATTATCCGACGTACCTTTTTTACAAGATCTTTCATTTATGGTAGACATCACAAAACACTTGTCGGACTTAAATACGAAATTGCAAGGACCACGTCAAGTTATAACAGATATGCATGATCATGTTAAAGCTTTCAAGTGTAAGATGATGCTGTGGAAAAACCAGTTAGCGGTGGATAATCTGTCACATTTTCCGACTTGCAAGGCGTATCAAGAAAGTACAAGTGGCCCAATATCATACAAAATGTATGCAGAGAAAATAGGAAGCCTTCTGTCAGAATTTGAAAAGCGTTTTCAGGATTTTAAGTCCCAAGAAAACAATTTTTCTTTATTTACTGGTCTTTTCACTATCGATATTGATAAAGTTCCCCCTCATTTGCAGATGGAAGTGATTGAGATTCAGTGTCAAACCCATTTAAAAGAAAAATTTGATAGTGTTGGTACATTCGAATTTTATAAGTACTTGCCTTTTCAATACCAAAAAATGAGAAAACTTGCCTGTAAAATCCTGTCAATGTTTGGAAGTACCTATAAATGTGAACAATTATTTTCTTTGATGAAAGGAAACAAATCTCCCGCAAGATCGCGATTGACGGATGCGCACTTGGACAACTTAATTAAAGACAAAATATGTCAAATATCTGGCAAAAGAAGTTAATGTTTGTAAGTTTTTGTAATGTCCTTTTTATTGGAAATTTAATAAATATACTTCTAACATAATAGTACTTTTTTTCGTTAAGATTTTCAGTGGTTTGTCTTCTTTAAGATTAGGTTTTGCGGCCCACCTAGTCTATGGTCTTCATGCTTTTGGCCAACCAGTGACTTTGAGTTTGACATGGCTGGTCTGGAACGTCACATCGTCAATATAAATTTTCAAAAAATGTATAGGCTGTCCCAAATTCGTATTACGGTAACCACAATGAAATAAGTGATATGTAAAATTTAAAAAAATTGAGTTGATGATGAATGTGAGAATCCGAAACGTCTGACGGAATTGTAGAAGATAGGATATACAGGATAATAAAGGCAACGAAAACGTGTCAACTGTTTTTTGATATATCTTTAAATGGTTATACAAAAAAAACGAAACGAAACTCCGAGAAATTTTCGATTATCTCAGAAACAAAAGGAAATATTTGCAATCTGATTGTATCTAATTATTTTTTACTTAAAAACGTAACTTTTCCACAATTGATCCGATTCTGTCTGTAATATCTTCAATACTTTAAAATACAGCTCTTGTGCCTGTTGAACGATGCAGTTTAATAAAAATTGCTTTTCAACTTTCCTGCAGTTTATCAATGTCATCTAAATTGAGATCCTACGGCATTCTGTACTCAACCGCGCATATATTGTCCATGTCAACAGTTCCCGAACATTGTGCTGCAGTCTCATCATGCATTTTCGTGAAATTGCTTCTTAATATGCCTTATTAATATTAATATAATCAGGGATTACCAGAACCATTCTTCTTCACCCTTACAAAATATCGTTATCCTACTGACTGCGCCATGTAATAAATATCTTCAATAAAAGATTGCTCTTGAGGTCTTCTAGTATATATTTAATAATAATTTTACAGGAGAATATTAGCAGGATCAATGTAATTAATTAATTTTGTGTTCGTCAGACATTGACAATGATACTGCTCATATTAAAAATCTTATTGTTACGAGTTGGCGAGCAGTATATATCACGAAAACAAATTAACAAAAACTTTCTCCCTCAATCTGTGAAATATCGGACTAGTGTATGGAACCAAAAGAGACATCCTGTCTACAGGAACCAGGCACTTAAAAATTTATTCATAAGAATGAATTATGGATCTCTCTAAAAACATTTATCTCAAATAATAGATGCTGCAATTATTTTTATCTTATAAACGTAACTTTTTCACAATTTATCTGATTCTAGGTCTGTAATATCTTCAATATTTTAAAACACTGCTCTTGTGCCTGTTGAACGATACAGTTTAATAAAATTGACGCTTTTCGAGTTTCCGACAGTTTCTCAAAGCCAGCAGCTGACAAAAATATTATTTAAACTTTTGCCACTGCGACCAGCAATTCCCAGGATCATCTAAATTGAGATCCTGCGGCATTTTGTACTCAACAGCGTACATGTTGTCCATGCCAACAGTCCCCGAACTTTGTGCTGCAGTCTCATCATGTATTTTCGTGAAATTGATCATAATATGCCTTTAATATTAAACTGCGCCATGTAATATCTTCTAATAAAAGATTGATCTTGAGGTCTTCTAGTATATATTATATAATAAGTTTACAAATATAAGGTTTTTAATATTAACAAGTTCAATGTCATTAATTCTGTGTCAAACATTGACATTGATCCTGCTAATATTAAAAACCTAATATTTGTAACATGTTATCAAATTATTATAAAATAAACATTACAAGACCTCAAGAACAATTTTTTATTCTAGATATTACACTGTTTCTTACTATTATTGCGTTCCTTCGAATTTGGGACGCCCTGTATAGTTAATTTTATTCAAATGTTGAAAATTTCCATTTATAATGAAATAAATAAAAATGAACAATAAATATTATTGAGTGAATGAAAACGACGAATACTCAGTGTGTATTTGTTTATTAATTTCCAGCTAAGCGCTTTCGGCTATTAAGCCATTCTCAAAGCTGTCCTATGAAAATTACAAAGTTTGTGAAATTCTGAAAAAACAATTTAAAAAAGTTGAACTTACGTCATTTAAAAAATAGGTGTCGAATCCATCCAGTTGATTAAGAACAATGTTCAAAGTTGAATCACTGTTATGATTAAGTCATTGAATTAAAAACAATAAAATAACCCTATTGGAAGGGTGTAAAATTATAATTTACATGATGTAAATTCATTCAAAAATAAAAACAGAATGAAAACCAGTGACAAATTTGACGTTAAAATTACGGTGGCTAATAAGCCAGCGTGCCGTAAAAACAAGTGCATGACAATACAACATATTTACACGACGAACATTGAATCAAAAGCATGATTGAAAAGATGAAAAAAAAATTCATATAGTGAACTGAAAATTGTAGGGAACCCTGAATATTACATTTATTTTTAAATTTGAAAATGAAGTTAAAGATGTGATAAAAGCGAAAAATAGAAAAAACTCTATTCAAATTCAATTTCCCACATTCATCCAATTTAGATGAATAGCAAAATCCCCCTCATCCCTTAATGTATACTGAAATTGAATTAAGAGGTTGGATCCATTCCCCAGCCAGTCAGGAACAAGCGTAGTAACCTAAACGTGTGAAATGCTAGATAACATAAATTAAATAACACTTAGTTGTAAATGCATCCATGGAGGAGTTTACATAATCTATTGACGAAGGGGATGAGGGGGATTTTGCTATTCATCTAAATTGGATGAATGTTGGAAATTGAATTTGAATAGAGTTTTTTTTATTTTTTGCTTTTATCTCTAACTTATATTTTCAAATTTGAAAATAAATGTAATATTCAGGGTTCCCTACAATTTTCAGTTCACTATATGAATTTTTTTTTCATCTTTTCAATCATGCTTTTGATTCAATGTTCGTCGTGTAAATATGTTGTATTGTCATGCACTTGTTTTTACGGCACGCTGGCTTATTAGCCACCGTAATTTTAACGTCAAACTTGTCACCGGTTTTCATTCTGTTTTTATTTTTGAATGAATTTACATCATGTAAATTATAATTTTACACCCTTCCAATAGGGTTATTTTATTGTTTTTAATTCAATGACTTGATCATAACAGTGATTCAACTTTGAACATTGTTCTTAATCAACTGGATGGTTTCGACACCTATTTTTTAAATGACGTAAGTTCAACTTTTTTAAATTGTTTTTTCAAAATTTCACAAACTTTGTAATTTTCATAGGACAGCTTTGAGAATGGCTTAATAGCCGAAAGCGTTTAGCTGGAAATTAATAAACAAATACACACTGAGTATTCGTCGTTTTCATTCACTCAATTTACATCTCTAGTGTGTACACCATATCCACAGATAGTTCTAATAAATATTATGTCTCAGAGAAATATACATGTATAGGTATTCACTATTAGTCTCCAATTTATCTGGTAACGTTAAAAACAACACTCAGTATTTAATAAATATATTTATATTAATAAAAATCGTTGATTTGATTAGGAAAAAATAAAAGAGATAATAGAAAAAGCTTGTAACAAACTACCATCGACCGTAAATGAAACTTGCATCGAATTCGTCAAAGATTACGAACCAGCTTTGGTAGCAATTTTAGTACAAGAAATCGACCCTTCGACCGTCTGTCCCATGATAAATGTATGTCCGGGTTCTGAAAACGACGTAGAAATATTCATGGAAGCCCAAGGCGATTCCAAATGCCCCATGTGTCTCGTAATCGTTACTCAATTGGAATCTATATTATCGAACAACAAAACCGAGGTAAATCTAGTACAAACAGTAAATAGTGATCAAATATTTATCGTTTTATTTATTTTTGTTAGGAAGAAATCGTTCAACAGCTGGAAAAAGTATGTAAGATGTTACCTAAGAGCTTAGGTAGTGAATGTGATGATTTCATAGAAACTTACACTCAACGTATAGTAGAAATGCTACTCAGCGATTTTACACCTCAAGAAGTTTGTGTAGCGTTACATCTTTGCGACGATTCCACACCTGCCAATCCTCTACCGAAATTCATCGTCAAACAAGTTGGTGGAAATATCGGTAAAAAGCGATAACAATTTCCACTTAATAGAAACTGATTTTCATTTACTTTCAGAAACCAACATTATTCCTGATAATACGATCAACGGGCACCTTATAAACAGCAAAGTAGAATCGAAACCACAATGTTTAATATGCGAATTTGTAATGAAAGAAATCGACGATCAACTCAAAGACAAACATACAGACGTAAGATTTAAAAAATAATTTTTTCCAGTGTATATAATATATTTTGTATATTTGTAGGAAGATATTGAAAATATAGTGAAAAGTATTTGCAATGTGATGCCCGGTTCAGTTCAGAAAGAATGCGTTGGGTTTGTTGATGAATACGCAGATACGGTTATCCAACTTTTAATAGCCGCTCTCGAACCTTCAGATATATGTACTTACATAGGATTGTGCAGCGGGGATAAACAATTGGGTAAACTCGCGTCTGTGAAAGGTAAGGATAATTTTATTATTTTATTTTATTTGTAAACTCGTTTTATATTTCTAGTGAAAATATTAGAATGTCCTGTTTGCGAAATGATGGTAAAGATTATGGAAAAGATTCTATCGAATCCTAAAGTAGATCACGACATTGAACACGTATTGGAAAAAACTTGTAGGGGTTTACCTTCTAAGTATAGTTCTGAGGTAAGTAGAAATATGTTAAAATAGGTTTGTTTTTATTTATTTTTATGGTTGTAGTGCGTGGAAATAGTCGATGCTTACGGCAATATGATAATCGATATGATTATCCATGGAGCAAGTGATAAAGTTTGTACTGAATTGGGTTACTGCAAGTCGCTTTACACGCAAGTTGTCATCGATTAAACATCAACTTGTATCATCAATCATTTGTTTTTCGAGTGTTAGGTGAGTTTAATAATTAATTTTGAATGTGTGTTATTAACGAGTTAAATTCTTTTTAGGTATACAGATCGTTACCAAAAGTAGATTTATTTGTTAGAATAATTAGTTTACATGAAATAAGATACTTACTGCTTTAATTAAGAGGCGAGATTAAAATAAAAATGAATTTGTTATCAAACTGGGATTCTGTGATACCGCTGGATAATTTGTAGAATCTAATAAAAACTCTTTATAATATCATTGTTTTATTTTTCCCTTCCCCTTCATTATAAATGTGTAGTGTCGTAAGCCTGTGAATGCAGGAACATACATATGTCAAAGTTGTCGTCTGTCAGTTCTTGTTTTGTTTTAAAAAGATTAGACCAGGCAAATTACACAAAATATACTCGATATTTTCTTCTTGCATCAATTGAGATGCGGTTGTCTGCATCGTGTTCAAGAATGCACCAGGAAAAAAATCTACATCTGATACGAAAACTACATTTCGGGCGCATAAAGTGCATCAATTTTCCATTATTTTATAGAACTACAAAAATTTAGAAGTTGGAAACGTTTGAGCACTGGGATATTGGGGGTTGAAGATTCCGAATCTGATACTGAAAAAAATGCCTGAGGGCACTAGGGGGGGTGGGGGTTGCATTTTGAAAAACATCGACTAGTCGAGTGATCGGCTTGCAAATATGTACTCGGGGGGGTTTAGGGCCAGAGATTTCGAACATTTAGAAAATATGCTCGATGGTCCTGAGCCTCCCCGTGGGGAAGGAGGGACATTTTGAAAAACATTGTCTAGTTGAGTGATTGGCTTGCAAATATGTACTCGGTGTTTTCGTGATCACAAATTCCGAATCTGACGAATCGAAAATATGTCGGATGGCACTGTCCCCCCCCCCCCCACTGATGAAGGAGGGGGTCATTTTGAAAAGGGTCTACAAACCGAGTAATTGGCTTGTAAATCTCTACTCGAAGAGTTTTCTGTGTTAGAGAACCCATCTGATACGAAAACGACATTTCGGGCGCATAAAGTGCATCAATGTTCCATTATTTTATAGAACTACAAAAATTGAGAAGTTGGAAACGTTTGTGCACTGGGATTTTGGGGGTTGGAGATTCCGAATCTGATACTGAAAAAAATGCCTCGGGGGGGTTGTATTTTGAAAAACATCGACTAGTCGAGTGATCGGCTTGCAAATATGTACTCGGGGGCGTTTAGGGCCAGAGATTCCGAACATTTAGAAAATATGCTCGATGGTCCTGAGCCTCCCCGTGGGGAAGGAGGGACATTTTGAAAAACATTGTCTAGTTGAGTGATTGGCTTGCAAATATGTACTCGGTGTTTTCGTGATCACAAATTCCGAATCTGACGAATCGAAAATATGTCGGATGGCACTGCCCCCCCCCCACTGATGAAGGAGGGGGTCATTTTGAAAAGGGTCTACAAACCGAGTAATTGGCTTGTAAATCTCTACTCGGAAAGTTTTCTGTGTTAGAGAACCCATCTGATACGAAAACGACATTTCGGGCGCATAAAGTGCATCAATTTTCCATTATTTTATAGAACTACAAAAATTGAGAAGTTGGAAACGTTTGTGCACTGGGATTTTGGGGGTTGGAGATTCCGAATCTGATACTGAAAAAAATACCTCCGGGGGGGGGGGGGGTTGTATTTTGAAAAACATCGACTAGTCGAGTGATCGGCTTGCAAATATGTACTCGGGGGCGTTTAGGGCCAGAGATTCCGAACATTTAGAAAATATGCTCGATGGTCCTGAGCCTCCCCGTGGGGAAGGGGGACATTTTGAAAAACATTGTCTAGTTGAGTGATTGGTTTGCAAATATGTACTCGGTGTTTTCGTGATCACAAATTCCGAATCTGACGAATCGAAAATATGTCGGATGGCACTGCCCGCCCCCCCCCCCCCGCCGAGTGATTGACTTGTTACTGTGTACTCAGGGGGTTTTCGGTGTCAGAGATTCCCGATGGTCCTGGAACCTCCCGTGGGACAGGGCATTTTGAAAATATGTGTCAAATGGATGGAATAAGTGATAATGTTTGAAAAGAGACGTAAAAGGTGGACTTAAATGAGTGGAACAAGGTAAAATAGTACTTAAATCAAAGCACAAAATATAAATGGAGCTTAAATAAAACGGAAAATTTGGAAATAAGGGCTTGAAATAAACGAAAAAGTTAAAAGTGAGCCAAAATAAAAAGAAAAAAGGCAAAATAAATGGAAGAGTGCAAAAGTTGGCTAAAATGAATGGAACAAGACAAAATAATGGTTTGAAAAAAATGTTGAAAGATTAAAAGTGGAGGTTAAATAAATTGGAAATAGGGGCTTAAAATAAACGGAAAAGTGCAAAGTGAGCCAAAATAATGAGAAAAATGAGGCACAAATATATCGCAAAAGTCGATGTGGGGCCTAAATATCAAAATAAAGAGGAAATAGGTAAAATTAATAGGAAAAATAAAAAAGGGGCTTAAATAAATGGAAAATATATCTCAAATAGATGGATTATGATGAAGTAATTGATGGAGAGAGACGTGAAAAGATAAAGGTGGTTTGAATGAGTGGATCAAGGTGAAATACAGTTTAAATAAATGCAAAAAATATAAATGGAGCTTGAATAAAATGGAAAAAGTTGAAATAGGGGTTTGAAATAACCGGAAAAGTGCCAAGAGAGCCAAAATAAAGATGTATTAAGTCGAAATGAATGAGTAAACATGAAATTGGGGCATGAAATAAATATATAAAAGAATATGGGGCACAAATATATGGGAAAATGCGATGTGAGATTGAAAAAGTGGAAACATGGGCCAATAACATAAAAAGAGAAAAGGGATAAAATGAATGGGGGAAACTTAAAATAGGGGCTTCAAATAAATCCATAAAATATGGTGCACAAATATACGGGAAAGGCGATGTAAGGCTTAAATATATAAATAGAGAGGAAATAGTTGAAATAAATGGGAAACATAAAAAGGGGCTTCAATAAATGAAAAAAAAAAATATGGCTCAAATGGATGGGATAAAATGAAATAATTGTCGGAAAGAGACGTGAAAATAGAAGTTTTCAGAGAGAATAATGTATTTTCAATTAACATTACTTTCTATTTTATGAACGTGGTTACTTCAAATTTTTTTAGGTAATCTTTTACAAAAATTTGGAATATTTATATTACCTATTGTTAGGCAACACGTATAACGTATCAATGAATGGTGTGCCATCTAACTCGTCATTATATATAAATATTGTATTATTAATGTTAGGAATTACACTAAATAAATATTAACTTCTGTGGGTTATTCAACAAATAATCTGCTGAATTATCTCAGCCCTTCCTAAAGACACATCAAGTTTTACCACATAAATAGATAACTCTAGTTTGCATTCATTCATTCTTGTTTCATTTTGTTAATTCATTCTTTTTAATCATTTTTATAATAAATATATTTTTTGTAATTTTTGTCAAAGTAATAATGTTAGTTTTTAAAAAAGGACTTCGAAGTTCCCATTAGTTAATTGCTGTCAAAATCTAAATAACTTTCTAGTTTCCTCACATACTTAGGCAACACTTTATACACACTACATATATGTATTACTTTATAGCTATATTACTGTCGTATCAGCATTTATTTTTCAGTAGTTTAAGGATAACACTTTGCATGAACATACATCAAGTTTCAATGTTATGTACTGAAACAAAAAAAATTTATGTACATATTACCTTTTATTCGGCAACACGTATAACGTGCTAATGTATGAAGTGTTGCCTAACTCATTAAAGAATAGAATCGTAGAAACGTTACTTGGCAACCAGTAAAAAAATAAATCTGCTGTTCCGTTTATATTATAAGGGCGTGAAATAACTATAAACACCCGTCTTTATTTGTAACAAGGAGAAATAAAATTGTAAATAGTGTGTAATCTTTTAGTCAATCAAGCCTAGCACTTTCGACATTAAGTCATCCTCAGGGCTTTCGTCAGTCGGTCCAGAGACATGTTAAAATCAGTGGCGACTCCTCCATTAGGTCATTGGGCCAATGACCTCAAATTAAAAAATAATTTAAATAGATATTTAAAAAATAAAATATACCTACTATACATATAGTATAGTATTAAATACTAATATTAAGTATTTCTCTTAAATAAAATTTACCTAAAATGTTTCAAGACCATGTGTAAACGTTTTTCAAGACAACCGTGTAAACGTTATTTCCCTACATCGCTGCGAAATCCAAAATGGCAAATCGGGCTGTTGTCCATCGTTGACCTCAACGCGTTAAATGGGGACGGAGTTTACCGAACGCTGACCATCTTCGTAACGCGAAAGAAATACGCCCGAAGTTTACATGTGTTGGGTCAAAAGCCCGGGTTAATATCGATGATGAATCGACTTACGCCGTTCGATTATTACACGCTTAGAAAAGAGATGAGTAGAGGGGTTGGCAGGCTGCGCTATTTTGATTTTGAAGTCAAATAAGATTTGTGTTTTCAAGTAATAAATTGTTATTATTTTGATTTTTGATTAGTTTTTTTGAGGGCTTGTGTTTTAATTATTTGGTGTTATTTTATTCTACATATTTTATCATGTCTGTGGTGCAAATGGTTCAAAATTTGAGAACTGAAAGTGAATTAAATTTTGAAAAACTATTAAAACTAAAGGAAGGTGGTCGTCCTCTTCCAGATTTAAAAATTAAACAGACTAGCAAGGACAAGAACAAAGATGTTCATCGCAATTTTCGCAGGTCTATGTATGATTTGTCTGATTGGATTTGCGGATGTGAAGTAAGTTATGCATTTTACTGTTTCGTTTGTCTGCTTTTTTCGAATAATTCTTTATGGTGTAAAAACGGTGTCCAAGACTTATGTGCCATGAGTTTTGCTACAATCGGCACTGTGGATATTCGTTCTCAATTAGACAATGCTTTTAGACAATCGGTAAGAATTGTTAATGAAAATGTGTCGAAAAACAGATATATTATAAATAAAATAATTGACTGTGTGAAATTTTGTGGAGCGTTTGAACTTGCTTTGCGAGGGAACGACGAGAAAGAATCTTCTGTAAACCCGGGAATATTTCGTGGACTTATAAATTTTGTGTCGGAGTTGGATCCAATGTTCAAAGAATACTTAGATAAGGCTACGGTTTTTAAGGGTACTTCTAAAACAGTACAAAATGAAATACTTGATTCAATGTTATCGGTGGCTCAAGAACAACTTAAATTGGAGATTTAGTCAGCCGAATATAGTCCAGGTGGATGAAACTACTGATAGCTCGAACAGAACTCAAATGACTTTTATTATACGGTACATTTTATTCGGTGTCGTTCACGAAAGGTTTATAAAATTTGTAAATCCTACATTTATAATGATCATTTTTGACCTGTTCGTTCAAAATATGTCGACCATTATAAATGTAGTTTGTCTCGTATCAAAAAGCTTGTCATTTTAATTTATTTTCGTGTTTTCAATTTCACGATATTCACTTGACACACACAATAATGTAGACAATTTTAACATGTCTCTGGACTGACTGACGACAGCCCTGACGATGACGAAAGTGCTAGACTTGATTGAATAAAATATTACAGACTTATTTACAATTTTATTTCTCCTTGTTAAAACAAGAGTGTGTACACTTCATAATTTGGAATTTAAAGTCTTTATTTGTGTCATGAAATGAGTATTAATTAATGTTCTTAGTTTTGTTCTATGTTATAAGCCACTAAAAATATCAAGAAGAAGAATGAGTGTAAGAAATAATGCAAAAAATATTATGAATCCGATTTGATTGAAACTATATAAAACGAACAGGTGATTGTATAATTGTTGTTATCAATAGATCAATTATTATGTTGTATGACCCCTAACTATTTTTTATACAGAGAAAAGTAAATAAAATACAAAATAAATCGAAAAATCTTTATTAAATGAACCAACATTACATTGCTTGTAATAAATAAATTAAACTGTAGTCGTATAGTGTGGAGCCTAAATTTATTTCGCACCAGTCCAAAGTTTAACTACATCTTCTTGAACGTATTTCGTAGGATTCCCTACGGGGTTTTCCAAAATAATAGTCCCTTTGACGCCGTTCTCTTCAAAGTTTACAATCTTGCAGAACGGTCCGGACGTACCGTTAGGCAATTCCACATTTTTATCAATCGGTACAACAAACACCACTTTCCCATCAACATTTTCCAAATTATTACAAATTTCTTCACCGTTTTGGCATAACAATTTATAATTATCGATATTGAATAACTTATTTATTTCCCCTTTTAAACCTTCCAATGACAACAACTTTTTACCGGCTTCTAACAATACCAAACCTTTGGTAGACCCTTTACAATACCTCGATTTTAATCCCACCAACTGTACATTAACCCATTTAACTAAAGGTTGTTGTACATCGTTAGTTTTGGTTAAAACTATTTCTATTTCGAAATCTTTCAAATTTTGTTTCTCTCCTATAATAACATCATCGGATATTTTCTTTTCCTTCAAATTTTTAAATGGAGTTTTAAGAGTGTTTTCTATAAATTCGGTGTATTCTACAGCTACTCTATTTAAATCCCCAGCGGTTTCATAAAACACTGTAATTTCATCTGTGGGAACGAGGTGAGCTTTTTTTCTCAATTTCTGTACTCGATTTAATATTTCTCTTGCTATACCTTCGTCTTGCATCGAAGAATCCGGAGTAACGTCCATCAAAACCAAAACGTCATTGTCGCTGTTCACCTCATATTGATCGCTATTTAAACTCTCGGATTTAAATATCAATCTAATTTCTGATACTTCTACACGTTGTCCTGCAACCACACCGTAACCTTCCTCTACTATTTTATTTATTTCTTCGTCGGTTAAAGCTTTTAATCCCGATGTAACAGCTTTGAATTCTTGTTTTAACCTCGCTCCTAATATTTTATGATCCGGTTCGGCTCTTAGGGTGATTCCGAATTTGCTTTTATCATCGGTGGTGGTGATTTTCCTAACGTTCAATTCCGATTTTATATAATCTTGCAATAACAAGATATCGTCTAAATATTGCTGGTTTCTATGCACTACAATGATTTCCGGTAGAGGATATTTAACCGGAATTGTTTTCCTGTCTCTTACGACTCTTCCGAGTTCGATAACGCTTTGCATATGAGCTACGGCTCGTTCTATGTTCAAATCTATAAGAGATTCGTTCGGTGTTGGTAACATCAAATAATGGATACTATCAACTTTGGTATCTAATAGTTGTTTCAGATATTGATACATAGTTTCTGATAAAAATGGTGAAAAAGGCGCCATCATTTTAACGATGTTCAATAAAATATTGAAGAGGGTAATTAGGGCATTGTTGCAATCCTTTTGACCGTTTTCACCTTTCAATCGTTTTCTATTCATACGAACGTACCAGTTGGTTAAATAATCGAAGAATTTAGTCAGTCTAGGTATCACGTTATATAAATGATAAAGCTCCATTTCTTTTCTAACGTAAAGTAATAAAGATTGGGTAAACGATAATATCCATTTATCCATTATATTTTCACTATTAACCCTATTTTCATCGTAAATAAAATTAACGTTATTATCCTGTACGTATATTTCTATATTTTGTAATAAAAACCTAAAAGCGTTGTACCAAGGTAAAAAAACATCTTTTATAACATCCCTAACACCTTCTTCCTTAAATCTCAAATTCTCAGCTCTAACCACCGGGGAATTTATTAAATAAAGCCTCAAAGCGTCAGCTCCGTACTTATTAACGATTTCCAAAGGATCTGGGTAATTCTTTTTGCTTTTAGACATCTTGAAACCATCGCTGGCTAATACCAGACCGTTGCAAACTAGATTTTTAAACGGGGCTTTGCCAAATAACGCGGTGGATATGACGGTTAGAGTGTAGAACCATCCGCGAGTTTGATCGATGCCTTCGGCTATAAAGTTGGCGGGGAAATTTTCGTCAAAATCTTTCAAGTTTTCGAAGGGGTAGTGGAGTTGAGCGTAAGGCATGGAACCTGATTCGAACCAACAGTCGAATACTTCAGTTACCCTCTTTAAAGGAGGATTTCCTGTAAAATACGAATAAGCTGAACAAACCTTATAGTTAAAGCAAATATTTTTTGTTCAGCTATATATATGAACGGACAATATCTGATGGTATGAACGTATTACGATATTATTTTTAATTTCATTTAAAATTTTTGTTATTTAAAGAAGTTACAGTATAAAAAAATGTTATAATAAAATTACCTGGGATGCGACTGGGGATTTCAATATCGTCCACAATTTCTCGATGTAAATCATTCACTCTCTTTCCGCTAAGTTCTTCTAATTCGGCGATACTACCAACACAAATTATCTCGGTACTATCGGCAGATGACCAAATAGGAATAGGTGTTCCCCAATATCTAAATTTTGAAAATAAAAATATGTCAAGACTTTGATAAAACCAGTGATAGTAAAAGCAATATAACCACAGTAATAAGGAAAAGGAAAGAGGAAATCTTATGCTAAAATTTCCACCAATAATAGATTTTCGGTACTTAATAATTTTCCAAAATTAACACCTAGCCCAAAAGACTCACATGTTGCTATTCAAACACTCACTCAAAAACCCCGGACACAACCGACTAAACGTAAAAGTGTATCTCCTATTAGAGTATCTCCACTACGCCCACAATTACAACCTGTCATTCCAAACCCTCACTTGTGATGATTTCATGGGGCTCATAAAGAAAAAATAATATTTGAAGTTAATTCGTTAATAACTAAAGCACTTACTGATCCTACATATTTTCAAAGTATATACAAATTTTTTTAAAAAATCCATAATAGTATAAGAAATCAATTTAGCTCAATTATAAATAATCCAGTCAGTGATTTAGAGAGTATATATGATGAGGTCTTTTGGTTTCATTTGTTTCATTAGTGTTTTTAAATGAAACTCAAGGTCTCTAGTTAATTCCACAATATAATACAAGTTATTGAAAATTCTAAAAAATTGACAATTGTTTCGATAAATCAATATCATCGTCAGAATGACAGAAGTTACATTTCATTTTATGCCTACCTGATGTTTAGTAGTTATTTTTGGCTAGACCAAGAAGTAACCTAACTTGTGATTGGCTTAATATATGTTTATAGAAAAAAGAAGAAGATGTGATATTACAAATATTGAAGCTTAGATATTATTAGCCCTATGGTGATATCCTGGATATCATTTTTCCAATTAAGATCAGTATAACTGTGCAATGATATAGAAAACCAGGAAAACTATATCTGCTGATCTTTACAATTATCACTTAAGAAGACAGTTTATTAGTGGAGAATTCCCTAGATTTAACTGTTCATTGACAACTTCATATTGTGGGTTTCTTAAATGTCTTCTAATTTCCAGTTCTTCAAGGAAATCCAGTTCTTGTTTCTTTTCACAAATATGCAGTACTTCTAGTTCTGTGTTAGGTGTCAATGAATGATTGGTGTCAAGTAGATGTTTTGCGTAGTGGGATTTATCTGGTTGTTTTAATCTGTATGCTCGTAAGTGCTCACTGTATCGTATTTCGAAATTCCTAAGGGTCTGACCCAAATAGACAGCATTACATTCTGGAGATTTGAGTTTATATATACCTGACTTCTTTAATAGTGGTATTTTTGTTTTTACATTTAACAATTTTGTACTAACGTTACTTTCTGTTTTAAAAGAAATTGTTGTATTCGTTGCTGAAGATATTATCTTTGAAATATTATTAGAAATATTTCCTGCATATGTGATGGTTTTATAAGTTTTAATTTCATCAGCTTGTTTAGGATATATTAGTTGTAATGCCACTTTTTCCTCTTTTTTACTAATTAGCTTATTTATCATATCTAATGGATAACCGTTAGATGTTGCTATTTGTCTAATTGTATTAATCTCTCTATCAAAATTACATTTGTTCATAGGAACTGAAAAAGCTCTATGTATCATTTAATTATATGCTGCTAGTCTGTGTGACACAGGGTGGTTAGAATTGAATGGAATTGTTACATCAGTTTGTGTTGGTTTTCGGTAAATTGAATAATCAAGTACATTATTAACTCTTTGAATTTTTAAATCAAGAAAATTGATTGAGCTATTTTCTTCAATTTCTAATGTAAATTTAATTTTCGGGTGTAAATTATTGATGTGGTTGAAAAATACATCTAATTGTCGTTCACTACCCATAAAACAAGCTAATATGTCATCTACATATCTATACCAAAATAAAATATTTTTCGAAATATTACTTTCAAAGATCTTTCTTTCTAAATTGTCCATAAAAATGTTTGCTAAAATAGGTGATATAGGGCTTCCCATTGGTAAACCTTCATTTTGAATATATATCTTATTGTCAAAAGTGAAATAATTCTGATTAATGCATACATCAAATAAATTAAGTATATCTGATATTATTCCTGGATTAATATTTTTATCTTCTAGTAATCTTCTTAAAGTATTAGACATTCTTTAGGAGGAATTTTAGTAAACATGTTAGTTACATCGAACGATATGAGTTTATAGTTATCTTGTAAGTGGATTGCTTTCAACTTTTTGATTAGTTCTATTGAATTTCTAGTTGAGTACTGAGATTCATATCCGTAAGTATTGAGTATATTGTTGAGCTTCTTTGCCAATATATTATTAGGAGCATTAACATAAGAGACTACAGGTCTAATTGGTTTCGTTATTTTATGTAATTTAACTGTTCCATATAATTGTGGACAATGAGGATTCTTATGTATGATAGACCTCTTTTCGTAATCATTTAAAAGATAATTTGAATTATTAACAACATCCCTTACATTATTAGAAAACTTCTTTGTTGGGTCTGCTTTAAGAACTTTTACATCGCTGGATTCTATAAAGTTATATACTTTGGAATTGTAATTTTCAGTCGTCAAAACGACAGTAGCGTTCCCCTTATCAGATTTTGTAACTGTTAGGTTATTGTTCTCTATCTTCTTTTTTATTGCGTTTAAAACTGAAATGTCATTTTTTGTTTGATATTTAACTTTTGAAGGTTCAATATTTTTGATTAAATTGGCAATTTTTAATTTCTCATAAAGAAAATTATTTGAATTAGATTTTAAAGCTATTTCTGACTCTGTAGCTATAATTTGTTTAATATTATTCGTAAATTTAGGTGGTATGCTGTACTTTAAACCTTTATTTAAAAATTCTATTTCACTATTTGTAAAATTAGTGTCTGAAAGGTTTTCAAATCGTGGTGCAAAGTGTGTTGGTATGTAGGTACTTACAGTTTCATGATGTTTTGAGTATGGAATTTTATGTTGTGTGTGTTCAAGATTCTGTAGCTTCTTTTCTTGTTTCTTAAATTTCATATGCTTCATCGTGCTGACATTTTCTCTAATTTTGTCATCCAAACAGTCAAATTCTACTGGATGTAATTGGAATGTGAGTTCTGAATGTACAACTTTTATTTGTTTCAATGGAATTGTCGTTCAATTACTAATAAAAATAAACGGTTTTCAGGATTAAAACTAACTTTTCCGCATCTGTGGTCCTGAACAATATTCTATCATAAAATTGTTACTTGTATACATTACGAGGGATATATCGTGCTAACAAACCGAAATTTCTCCAAAAATAACCAATAATTCAGTATTCCTGGATTTATAAGACCCGCTGTACTCGCTCTAATCAACTGAAAATCAATAGGGTACATCTGTGAGACACCTTGAACAATATTCAATTATAAAATTGATCAATCGTATACTCTCTGGAGGCTGTATCGTGCTAACAAACTGAAAATTCTCCAAAAATGACAAAAATTTGGTACTTCAAGTACCATAGTACCCGTTGTCCTGGCTTTAGTGAGCTGAATATCAATAGGTTTCATCTTTGAGACGCTCTGAATAATATCCAATCATGAAATTAGTCACTTGTATATACTCCGGAGGGTGTATTGTGCTAACAAACTGAAACTTCCCCAAAAATGTCAAAAATATCGTACTTAAAGTACTGTAACACCTGTTGTATTGGCTCTGGTGAGCTGAAAATCAATAGGGTTCATCAGTGAGATGCCCTGAATAATATTCAATAATAAAATTGGTGACTTCTTGAACTCCGGAGGCTGTATCGTGCTAACAAACTGAAATTTCTCAAAAAATGACAAAATGTCGTACTTCAAGTACCATAGCATCCGTTGTACTGGCTCTGGTGAACTGAAAATCAATAGGGATCATCTGTGACATGTCCTTAACAATATTCGATCATAAAATTGCCGACTTATTGCACTCCGAAGACTGTATCGTGCTAACAAGACATGTAAGGAAAAGTGGCCGACGACAACGACGACGACATACACACAGGATTTTTTTTCTAAAAACCGTTTTTTCGTGTTGTTGTTGATGAAAAACGTAAAAATAACTAAAAAAAAATTTCAAAATTCCAACTTTTTTTGGGGTAAACCAATACTTTTCTCGCATATAGAAAGGTTGGGCGGAAAAGTAAAACAACATATTACAATTTTTAGAAAGCTATTCATTCGATATTTTAATACTACAAGAGTTACAAATTAAAAAGGAAGATATTTTTTCTCTTCGAGGTTATTATCCCATACAAAAAAAGGGATGATGCTTACGGAGGTGTAGACATTTATGTCAAAAAAGATATTAACTTTAGTGAAATTGAAATGATAAAAAATTTTAATGCTAGCATAGAAATTTGAGCAATAGAAATCAGTGACTTGAAAATAACCTTAGTAAACATATATAAACCACCTAACGCAAATCTTGTTAATGTCAATGACTGGATAAATATTTTCTTACAATTTTCAGGCAAGGTTATTATCTGTGGTGATTTTAATTGTCACCATAATTTATGGGGATCCCGCAAGGATGATGTATAAGGTAAAAGACTTATGGATGCTTTAGATCACTGCAATTTAATTTTTGTCAATAATGGTAAACCAACTCCAATACACAGGCCTAATGAAAATCCTTCTAGGGTTGATCTTACTTTTGCTACTCCTAACCTAGTTTCCCATCTAGATTGGCAAATTATGGAAGAAACTCTAGGTTCTGATCATTTTATAATAAGCATTTTCTCCATTTGTCAGGTAATTGCGCAAACATTTTAACTTCTAATAGATGGAATGACTCGAGAGCAAATTGGATAACATATAAGGACTATATTGATCAAATATTAAGTGAAAATTATACTAATACTAATCTCTCAGAAAAAGCTGACTTGTTAATTACAGCTATGTCAAAAGCCGCAGATTTGTCTATGCCTATCAAAAAACCTTTTATTCCAACTACTAAAAAATCTATTTGGTGGAACATAGAATGTACAGAAGCAGTAGAAAAAAGGAAACAAACTGTTCTTGAATATAAAAGAATATCTAATTTCCAAAATTTTATTAATTATAAAAGAAGTGTAGCAATTGCCAAATTAACTTTTAAAAAAGCTAGTCAAGATAGCTGGGTCTCCTTCATAAATTCTATTAATAAGAATACTCCCCAAACTAAAATTTGAAATTTCATAAAAAGAATTTCAAATAAACATTTTCAGAATAATCGTACTCCTCTACCACCACAATTGCTTGAAGAAATATTTGATTTAATTTGTCCTGCAACTATCCAAAATAAACTCGAACTTGATCCATCACACATCTTAAAAACAAATCCTTATTTAGAAATTCCTTTTAATATGCAAGAATTACTTTACGTTGTCAAAACTTCCAGAAATACTGCGCCTGGCAAAGACAACTTAACATATAAAATGATAGAAAACCTTCCCAAAATAGCAAAAACAAATCTTTTAGATATTTTTAACGGCTGGTGGTTACAAAATGATTACATAGAAATCATAAAAGACGCAATTATTACCTTATTACCCAAACCTTTTAAGGATAGCTCTATTGCGACATCATTTCGGCCAATTTCTTTATTTTCCACCATAATAAAAACGTTTGAGCGAATGATCAAAGCGCGATTAGAATGGTTTACAGAAAACAATCAACTTCTTCCGGCAACACAATATGGGTATTGTAAGGGTTACAGCACGATAGATGCTATAACAATTAGTTAATCACGTACAAGTAAGTTTTTCTCAAAACAAATATCTTGCTTGTCTATTTATCGACATAAAAGGCGCCTATGATGCTGTAGATTTAAACATACTAACAAAAAAACTTATAGAATTCGGTTTTGGTAATAAAGTGGCGACCAATATTTTTAATCTGTACACAAATCGGAAAATCTACCTCAGAGACCATAAGAATGAACTTCATGGTCCGAGGGTATTGTCTCAAGGTCTACCGCAAGGATCTGTTTTGAGCCCTTTTTTTTTTAATTTATATACAACAGAATTGCATCAGATAGGAGATGATTCTTGTTATAAAGTTCAGTATGCTGATGATTTTGCCTATTACACGATCCAAAATTCACATCAAGAGTGCTTGTGTGTTCTCGAGAACATGATGAATACTATTAGACAATCCTTACATGACATATCGCCTGAAAAATAAGCCACCCGCAACATTGCTCCTCTCTGAACTTACAATTCCAGTGGTGAATAATTATAAATACTTAGGCATATTTCTGCATAGTAACTTGTTGTGGATGAAACATATTGAGTATATCAAATGTAGATGTGAAAAAGTGATAAACATGTTGGGATGTGTTTCTAAGTTAAAGTTTGGTGTTGGTGTGGCCATTTCATTAATGTTTCATAGAGCATACATCCGCTCAATTTTGGACTATGGATCGACTTTGTATGGTTCTGCTAGCAAAACAAATCTACATATTGTAGATCGCATTCAATTTAAAGCTCTACGGATATGTATAGGAGCAATGAGATCATCCCCAACTGATGCAATCTTAGTTGAATCTCTTGAACATCCATTATCAATTAGACACGAATATCTGGCAAATAAATATTTAATCAAAATTAGAGAAAAAGATTGCTGCAATAATCTCAATAATCTTGCTTATCTCACAACACAATGTTTAACAAACAAATATTGGAAGATTAAAAATAATCCACCTTTGGTCGATGCTTTTATTTTTACTAATAAATTTCAGAAGTTAATTCATACTGTCGACAAATATCCAATGTTTAGATTCAGCTATGTTTGAACCTAACATCATATTCCCCTTATATTCATTTTCAAACATAGTTAAAAACATTATGATATCTATTCTTTCAAAGTATACAAATTATTCATTCCAATAAATATTTTTCAGTTAAAATGTGTTTACATGATACATGTTCAATTTACACAGCGGAGATGTATGCAATATGGCAATCCCTCACTTATATATTTGAGAACAACTTAGGCAATAGTCTTATAATAACTGATTCAAAAGCAGCATTGGAAACTATAGGAACTAAAAAATTATATAATCAGGTAAAAATTCCCTTTTACTTAATATTAAAAACTATCTATACCTATTAAGTAATTCTGATATTAAAATAACGTTCATCTGGGTAAAAGGACATGCTGGCATTAGAGGGAATGAAATTGTAGATAGCCTTGCTAAAAATGCAGTTTTTTGATTTTTATAACACACTTGACCTATTGCTGTCACTAAAAAGACAAATCACTCATAGTTGGAATAGTGTATGGCAGGAATACGTAAAAGAGTCTAAAAACCCACACACACTTATACATCCAGAAATACCCAAAACAATACCACATATTCAAGAATACAACACAAATAAATACTACACTACGATAGTAACTAGAATGAAACTTAATCATGGTATCTTTCCTGCGCACCTTGCTAAAATAGGAATTATAGGCTCTTCTATATGTTCATGTGACAATAATTCAATAGCTGATCTTAACCATTTAATGTTTTCCTGTAGAAATCACCAATACCAAATAAATATATTTCTAAGTTTTCTTATTAATCACAATATTTCTTAACCGACAAATTTAACTCACCTATTAAGTTTAAACGAAAAACCTATTTTATACGCCTTAGTTGAGCTATTAAAAACCACACATATTTCAATATAAAGTTGAACATTAAAATTAAATAAATTTGAGGCTAAGAACTAAGTTTTCTACGGCCAAAATTTCACACACACACACACACACACACACACACACATCACAGGATTAATCATGGTATTAAAAAATATGTTTCATACCGGCTTTTAGCAGACGTTATAGGTTGATCACTGTCTTCATAATCAGACACCCTTTTCCTTTTGGCTATTCTTTTATTTTTAAAACCTTTTGGCAAATCATAACTGCTTTTCTTAATAAACTGACGAACGTCAGAAAAGCATTTTTAGAATCCAGTTTATCGATATTCTTTGACCCAGTCACAAAATGAACGCAAATGTTCAAGAGTAATGCTTAAATGGACTTGTACAGATTGCCATAATTTGCTTATGGTATTGACACGTGTTAATAACTCATACCATATATGTAATGACATATTTTCCAAACCGAACATTTTGTTTAAAACGGAATCGTAATCACTGAATGTGTCAGATTGTTCCGTTTAGCGTTTTAAGTTTTCTATGCATTCAACAACATCATCAAATTGCAATAATACGGCCATCACCGCCTGGATTCTACTTTCCCACCTTGTGTCTGATAAATGCTTCATGGTAAGTTTTAATTCATCTTTGAATACTAGGTCCACATCAGTAGGTCTATACGTAGTTCGTCAGAATATTTATTGATGTGGAGGGGGTGAAACACCAACTCGGCGCGTCTCCAAGTGGTGGATAGGAGGGGCCTTTGAGATGATATTATATGAGGAGGAGGTCTGTGGGGAAATATCTGGGGGCTCGTTGTATCTAAAACCTCAACTGGCAACCCTCGAATACCCTGCAGTGAACCAATGTTACCTGTTCCAGTTGTAGTATTGTGGCTAAAGGATTGCACACAGGATTACGATGCCAGGTGAAATTTCGAGTTTACCTTGAAATTACCTGTTATACCAATGTCTCCTGGCTGTCTGTGGTCAAGTCTCGCGGGCCAGTGGGATGAGGGGGGGGGGTCTTGGCTTTACTGCCCGGACCAACCTCATTAAAAACCTCAAGTCAAGGTGGGAAACCAGGCCGAAGAATACGTGTCTATATAGGAGAATAGTCCATACTGATTTCAACCTTGGAGCATCGGGGGGAACTACTCCATTGTATTAAACCCCTTACCTCTGCATGCGGGGCTCTACAACAAAGGACCCTAATGACCCTAGCTTCTCGTGGGATCATTTGTGGACAAAGAAAGTAAAACTTCCACCGGAAAAGTAGTGGAAAAAACCTCATCCGGGCACCTCACAGCGCCCTCTGTATCCATCCCTGTCCCAACAACAAAGGAAGAAGGTGAGGGATCTAGTTAACCGTTACCATTATATTCTCGGTTCATCAAATGGCAAACCTGGAGGAACCAGTGTGGTAAGACATAAGATCGACACTATTGATGCTCTTCCTATCCTCCAAGCTGCTCGACGACTTCCTCAGGCAAAGAAGACAGAAGCAAAAAAAACTCTTCATGAGATGATAAAAAACGGGGTAGCGGAACTTTGGGTGTTTTGGTTTCTAGTTGAGATGGATTTTGTGGGGTTTTGTGAAGTTGTTTCCAAATGTTCCTACCAATGTGATTGGAGGAGTAGCCATTTTGAAGAAGAGCTTGTTTGAGAATTGTCAAAAAAGTTGTTCCTTAAAATACTATTCGACTCTTCAGTAAACATCATTATTTTGTATTTTCCCTGTATAACTTTTATTCTGGATTATTAATTTTCAGCGCATTAGGAAACTTTTATTAAGAATAATTTTTTTTTTGAAATGTAAGATAAACTTTTATACATTTTTTGGGACACACTGTATACATAACATTTTTATAAATCAAGAAATACTTTTTCGATTCCTATTATCATTTTTATATAAACATTTTGAATTTGTATTTAAATTTACTTTACTCATCAATCAACATCATTATTTTTTATTTTCCCTGTATAACTATCATTATTTTAAAAATTTTGATATTTGATCATTGATTTTCACGGCGTGCGGAAACTTTTATTATAAATAAGGTTTTTTGCGAAATGTAAGATAAACTTTTCCACATTCGTATACATTTTTTGGGAAACACTGTATGAATTTTTTCTTAAAACGTGCCAACAATCGTTCGTCGTTAATCCTAATCCTACAAAAGTGTGAAGGAACATTTTTAGCTTGTAAAAATAATTTTTTTTGTTTAGTTTTTAACCCCCTCTCAGAAATAAACAGACACACCTCTAGTTTTAACATTTTAACTTTATGGTAAAAACATTTTTCACAGTTACTCACCTATTTCTGCTAACAGACCAATCTCTAGCTTCTTTCAACCAATTAGCAAATCGTTTATCCCTAACGAATTCCGGAACCCAATACGTGTCAGCTGTAACGCTCTGCAATTGATCTCGCATATGCTCGACTCTGATAAACCAAGAAGGAACGGCTCTATATATTAGAGGAGTATCAGATCTCCAACAAAACGGGTAACTGTGTTTTATCTGAAACAACAAATTTTCAAATTCAACTGAATTTTCATAAATTTTTAATATCTACCTGTGATTGATGTACAAGTTTTCCCATTTCCTTCAGTTTAGCAATAATATTTTTATCGGCATCTTTTACATATTGTCCTAGAAAATCAGTAACGGGTTCTACAAAGCATCCCCGAGCATCGATAGGACATATGGGGTCTTGATCTCTCACTATAGCTCCGTTAGCTAAACAAACTCTGTTATCGTCCTCACCGAAATATGGAGCTTGATGTACGATACCAGTACCGGATTCGGCTGTCACATAATCATCAACGAAAACTCTGAAACCCTTGTCTTTTAAATGCGAGAAATAACTGAAAATCGGTTCATATTTCAACCCCTTTAGTTCTTTACCGGGGAAAGTTTTTAATATTTCAACGTCATCAGCTGGGAAGATTGATTCTATACGACATTCTAACATAATATAGATGTTTTTAGTGCTGATCTGTTTAAATCTAGCGTAGATCAATTCAGGGTGAACACAAGCTGCTAAGTTGCTTGGAAGAGTCCATGGGGTTGTAGTCCAAACGAGTAAACCAGCACCTAAATTTAAATGGAATACGTTATTCATTTAAAATTCGACAAGTGTGAAATAAAATTAAAGTGAAAAGTACAAGGGAGCATATAGGACAAACATTTATAGGCACAAGTGGAAACATAGAGGTGAACCAAAAAGAGAGTAATAAAAGGAAAAGTAAATATGGATACAGAAAGTAGTGGAGACAAAACACGGAAAAGGGTAAGAGAATTCGAAGAAATTATCATAAAGAGCAAAGTATGTAAATGATCCCCTGACAAACCAAAAGGTAACACAGGGAGTGAACCTTTATTGGTTGAAATGATGACTGAGTTGATGATGAAGAAATAATAATGGACATAAAATATATTAGAAAAGAAAACAAAGAAAATGTTACGGAGCTAGAAGAGAAAAACAAGAAACTGGAAATAGAATTAAAAAAAAAGAAATGAACAATTGGAAAGGAACCCACACCTGTAAGGATTAAGTATATTATTTTATATTACTTTCAACACAAACATACCTTCTTTATCATCTATAAGTGGCAAACTAACGGTGACAGCAGGATCTACAACGTCCTTGTAGTTCTGTCCAGTTTCGAAGTTGGATAGGGGAGTATTACAAGCAGTTGAATACGGCATTACTTTGTTTCCTTTATAAACCAACCCTTTAAGATACAGTTGTTTAAATATCCACCAAAGAGTTTCCATGAACCAAGGATATAACGTTTTATAATCGTTTTTGAAATCTGGAAAATTATAGATTTAAAAAAAGAATTTATTTATTTTCGTTTCGTTTACCAATCCAACGACCGATTCTTCCTACTATTTTTTCCCAATCTTCGCTATATCTCATCACAATCTTTCTGCATTCAGCGTTATAATTAGCGATACCCATTTTCATTACATCTTCAGGTCCTTTTATACCCAGCGTTTTATCGATTTCGTATTCTACTGGTAAACCATGGCAATCCCAACCGAATCGTCTTTCTACGTGGAAACCTTGTTGGTGAGCGTAACGGGTTACTACGTCTTTAATAGTACCAGCAAGTATATGCCCGTAATGAGGCAATCCAGTAGCGAAAGGTGGCCCATCATAGAAAGTATACCTAGTAATTTGTCAAGTTATTAATTAAATAATTCTATTAATGAAACTTACTTAGGTTTTCCTCTGGATTGTTTGAGACAGTTTCTAAAGGCGTCAATTTCTTTCCAATATGCTAATATTTTTTCTTCTTCGACAGGAAAGTTTACCGTTTCCGGTACTCTTGGAATTAGTTGAGATTTCGTTTCTGCCATATTTATGTTATAAAAGTTTCATCAGTATTTCATCATATGGAGACTCGGCAGTATGAATACTTAACCTATTTGTTCAGAAAGAATTGTCAACTCAACGTGGCTGTCATAACTTGAAATAGGCAACCAGTTAACTTTGAAAGTGTTGTGTTGTAACATACATAATGGCGTTTAAACAATATATAGGGTAATGAAATTAACTGTTTCGACCCTTACTTCGTAGAATATGCTCAATTTTTTAGAATTTTCAATAACTTTTATTATATTGTGGAATTAACTAGAAATCGTGAGTTTCATTTAAAACACTAATATATAGGGTGTTTAACTTTTATAAAAAATAATACTGAAACGGTTATTTTGGGAATTAATATCAGTAGATATTACTTTACTAAATATTAGCGATGTATGTCAACCAAAAGGTTAATTGGAAAAAAATAATTGAATGGAAGTAGTGAATTAACCGTACTTAACTTTGGGCCGTAGTTTTCAAGTGTGGTCACGTGATATGAATTAGAATTATAGATCCAAAAATTAGAATAGAGAAAGCCTTATGAAATAGAGGTTGAATCAAAACCTTAGCTCATTATATGATCTAAGGTCAAAACCTCGGAAAGAAAAAGCAATATAAAGTAATCAGGCTCAATAGTCAATCCGAATTAACAAGTGTCAAACATACTCCTCAAGCTGAAATTGCAAAAATCAGGCGAAAAAAAGCTAAAAAAAGCTTTAGCTACTCTTTTATTTAATTAAATATTAGACAACATGCAATTAACGACGTGAGCATAGTTTTCTTGAAGTTATATTTGTAAAACAGATCCGTTAATGATATTCGGTAAAAAATTAGCTTTGACGCTACCCTATTTCAAAAGGCGCTCTATTTTTATTTTTTGATCTATGATACAAACTCGTACAACGTGACCACATTTGACACTTGAAGCCAGCGTCTAGTGTCACCTTGAGGCTGGTTCAGACGTAGCCAGTAGTTCAGTCAAGTGGTCCAGTAGTTTAGTGTCTTGACCCATTTGTTTTAGGAGAGCTTAATGGCAGTGGAGTAAACGGTCGAGATTGGTAAATAGAATATAGACAAACGTTGTCTTTCTTGATTCGCGCGAAACGTATTTATAGTAAAATTTGAATTGATTTTATGAATGAGCACCTCAAAACCAAAACCCTCTCTATGAGCCAACTCCCTGAATTACTCTTCATTGAACAACTATAGCGTTATATAAACAAGGGTAGCAGCTCCCACCACACTGAAAAGTCGATTAGCGCGCCGACTAGACACTTTTGGATAAGTAATTAGACACTTTTAGCTTGTCAAAAGTTTTTACACGTATCCTATTGGAGTTACGTTGACGTAAAGAAGTTGTCAAGAAAACCTTTTTAGCAGATAACGTATCGTTTCGTGCTAGCAGATAACGTATCGTTTCGTGCTAAAACCAGAATGGTCAAAGCACTATTCTTTGGTAAAAGTAAAAAAATAATGAAAAATGAACTTTGTGGTTATAATCAAACCAAACCAATATCAAAGAAGACCTGTAAAATAGCACTAACAGCACAGAATACTGATACGGATATGTATACGGAGAAGGGACGTAACAATCCGTTCTCAACGCGTCGTATCGGCTGAGCCGTAATGGGTCTACACATGCGCAGTTCGTTACGGATACGTGAGAAATTTAAGACAAGCTAAAAGTACCTATTAAGTAGTAGTAGTGTAGTCGCTTCGAGTTAGTTGAAGGATCTATAAAGATTTTGTTTGACACTCGACTTTGTGCTAATAACTCGTCTAAAACACTGGTTTTATGTAGATGCTGTTTTTACTCGACTAGTTTACTTCCCTGAAATTCATTCTCGAACGAAACTTCTCCCTCGGGAGCATTCCGGGTCACCGATTCTAAATCTAGCATCAACGGCCGTCCGCCGGATACATGGACATCATCTCCGAGAGTTTTCTAGTAAATTTCATACAAACAAACCGAAAATCTTATCAGTTGGGTTTGGGGAGACGTTCGTTTCCAATATGGCATCGACGATTTCCCCCTGGATACCTCGTGCACTGGAACATGAATATTGACGTCACCTCCAGGAATATCGATAAAAATTTAATATTTAACAACCCCCTTGATAAGAATTTCGTAGCTTGCTCGAATTTAACCGGAAACTCTCGGAGATGACGTCCAGGTTAGGGTTTTGGTCGACATTTGTTCCAAATCTGGAATCGACGGCCACCCTCCTGATACCTGGTGCACCAGAAGCTGGACGTCATCTAGGAGAGTTTTCCGGTAAAATCGAAAATTTTATCAGAGTTGACATCGGCGACCACCTCTCGGATATCTAGTGCACCGAAGCTTGCGCGTCATCTCCAAAAATTTTATCAGAGAGGTTTTGGGGGTGTTCCTTCCAAATCCGGCATAGGCTACCACATCCCGGACAACTGGTGTACCGAAACCTGGACACCATCTCCGAAAGTTTTCAAGTAAATTTCGAACAAACGAACCGAAAACCTCAACGGTTGTTTTGAGAAGCGTTCGTACCAAATCTGGCATTGGCGACCACCTTCTAGTTACCTGGGGCATCGAATCCTGCATATTGACGTCTTATCTGGAAATTACGTTAATGTCCAGGTATTCGGAGGGTGGTCGTCGGTTCCAGATTTGAATAGTACCGACCCCACCCCCTCTCCAAAACCCCACTGATACGATTTTCGGTTAGTTTGCTGGATATTTACCGGAAAAATCTCGGAGATGACGTCCATATCCAGGTTCTGGGGCACCAGGTATCCGGGGAGTGATCATCGATGTTGGATTTCGAATCAGTGACCCGGAAAATCCCTGGGGGAGTTACGTTTCAGGGTAAACCTCGGAGATGGCGTTCATCAGCAATCCTGAGCTCCAGGTGGGTGCTGGCAAACTGAAACGATATTTACACTTGGCGAGGAGAAATAAAACACTTAATAGAAGAAAATTTTACTTGTTATATAAATTATATGTGTATAAAACAAACAATCCAAGATAATATTTTAAATATAAATTTTTCTCTATTCTAGAGGAATTTGGTCCATTATTATCTGAAAGAAAAATACGGATTTATATTCAACTTGAAAGTAAGTTAGTTGTGGCTTTTTTACGATTAATATAAACTATATATTCAAATAATATGAACAAACGATCACGTTTCTATAGGATATTCGCCGATTATGTAAATATAAACAAATTAAATATCATAGACGTTATGTTGAATTTTTAACAATGTCAACGGCTGTCAGTCAATGAAAGGTGTAAACAAATTAAATATCATAGAGGTTATGTTGAATTGTCAGCCACTGTCATTTGTCAGTCAACCAAAGATGTAGAACACAAAACTTCATTAATGACTATCACAAATCCCAAATAATACTTATGGTCCTTACAGTATTATACACGACTTATTCTTCAAATTCCTCTAACACCATGACATTAAAAGTATTTTTGTCAAATATACACTGTAAACTATTGTGCATTCGAAGTTTGTAGTGCTTATATCATAATTAAAGCTCAAAAATCACATGGCCTAATTCATATAATCAATACATCATTTCGGGTTCGCTTTCCATAGAAAACACAACATAACCTAGCATTAGCTCCTGATCTAAACAATGCGTCAAATGTCAAAAGTCTTCCTTAGACGATATTATTTGATACTTTTGTACACATTATTTAAATTGTTTATACCAGTTTCCAGCTTATAACCTCTCAAGAATAGGTTTTTCGTGAATATCTCTGTTTCTAACCGTCCAATCGTATTTATACTTATAATGAAAATTGTAGATAATTAAACTCTACATAATTTTTGTTTGAAATATTTTTTTATACGGCTCACCGTTTTTGAGATACATCGCGGAGAGACGTATATTATGACATAGTCTCTCCGCGCTGTATCTCAAAAACGGTGAGCCGTATAAAAAATGTTTCAAACAAAAATTACGTAGAGCTTAATGATCTACAATTTTCATAATAGGTGGAAATACGATTGGGCGCATGGAAAACGAGATTTTTACGAAAAACTGATTTTTATAACCATTGACCTTTAAGATTTCAAGTTCCTTGAGAAGTTATAAGCTGGAATTTGGTATAAACCTTTATTTAGGCAAACTAAACACATTCAAGATTAAAACAATATTTACAAATGACAAAACCGCAACAGGATGTCAACCTAAAGAAAGTTAAACTGAAACAGGCCGGTAGATGAAACCTTTTTTTTTCTTTGGCCGAAGGACATAGTCCATTTAGCCATGAGCTACAGTACTAAAAAGGGTACCAAATATGTTAACTGTAAGAATCAATTTGGATAGGTTAAGGATATACGTTTCACACCCAGGGGTCTTTCAGGGTGGCTAACTCACAGAAAAGGTAGACCACGCTACTAATAGGGAATAATCAGGTTAGGTTCACTTACAGAGGAGAAGGAGCTACATAATATTACAGTTTTAAATTGCATGCTTTAATGAATGTCAGTAAAACGTTATAAACAGGTAGCTTATTTAATGCCAGTAAGTTCATTACATTGAAGGGAGGAAGAACATCGATTTTTATTAGTTCTCTATACATATCTTCTCTGTTGTGTATATTTATTACATTAAAAAAAAATGTGTTCCAGGTCGCATATACGGTAACAAGTGTCGCACAAGTTCGAATCTATTACTTTTATTTTATTAAGATGTGCGGGATAGCATGCATGGCCAAACTTAAGTCTACTTATAGTGACTATACTACTACGCGGTAATTGATAGTTCCTGTACCAATATTGGTTGGGAATTTCTGGATGTAGGAGTGTAGGTTAATATCGAGAAATGCTGCTCCTAAGTAATGATTTTTTGAGAAACATATTTGTGTGTCGGTCACCAGTTGTAATATGACGTCATTGGTGCTACATCCTCTTCTAAAACCATATTGACCCGAAGGAAGTGTTCATTTAGAAGTCATGAAAAATTCTAATCTCTGTTTGATAATTCTCTCAAATGTTTTCAATATACACGACAGCAAAGTTATGGGTCGATATGAGTCGGCTAAGTCAGGACTTTTTCCGTTTTTATGTATGGGTACTACTATTGATCTTTTCCAATTTTCAATGATATTATTATGAATCCAGACATCGTTGTATATTTCTAGTAAGAACAATTTTGCGTTATGTGCTAAATTCCATATCATGTCATATGTAATTTGATCTATGCCAGGTGATGTATTATTAGTTTTTTTAAGAGCGAATGATAATTCGCTATAAATTATGGGTTTGTTAAATAATTCATTATCTGTATCATCTTCTTCTTCATTAATATTTGTAAAATCTTGAGATACTGAGCAAGGTGCGATTTTATTCATAAATTCCTCAACCCAAGTTTTTGCATGTTTTGTTGTTTGACTTACTACCTATTGTGATTATCTGCATTCTTTTAGCTTGTTGTTATAATTCTGTACTATACTCGATAGTCGAAATTGTGTAAAGTGAGTCAGAGCTATCTAATCAACACTTTGGTTAAAGCGCAGTTGCCATATGTATTCTAGAGAGAAATGCTGTATTTTATAAATACACTTCAAATCCATTGTGTCAATATTTCAGGTACAAAAGATGCAATGTAATTAAGTCAATACCAATTTAATATATTTATTCCAAATTTCAAGCAGACTAATAATAATTAGTTTACTTGAAATGTGAAATAAAGTGTTTATGTATATTTCTTGAACGCAAAGTTTGTTGTGAAAAACTCGCCGATTTGACAATGTTGGAGAGTCGCTTCAATGTTCCGGCTTTGAGAACGAGATAGATAGATCGAGCTACGCGAATGAGACAGTGATAGTAAACAGTTATGTGAGGTGTTTATTCTCTTCATGAGCGTAACATCAGTATTTGTGTTGTGGTTTTGTGTGATAAATCGGTTATTATTGGTATTTATTGTAATATTTATATCGGTATATTTAGTGACAATAATGGCGGAGTGTAGCGGTGTTGGCGATAAAAAACGGCGTCGTAACAATTTAATTCGGGAAGAAAAAGTCCTCATATTAAATGTGTACGAAGGACTGCGTGCCATGGACAAACAGTTGGGTGTTAGTGACGCTGTGATTAAGTGCAGTTATTTAACTAAAGTTTCTGAGAGTACTATATACAATATTCTAAAGAAATCGCGGGACGGATCTTTGACAAGAGAACGAGGTGAAAACTGTAAACCGGAAAGTAGGGGAAGAAAGAAAATCGTTTTGGACGACCAAACACGGAATGCTATACGTAGGGAAATACATTCTTTTTATTTTAGGAATGAAATCCCCTCGGTAGCTAAATTGAGCAAGGTAATAGAAGCTGATGATACTTTACCAAACATCAGTGATAAAGTTTTGAGACGAACTTTAAAATTAATGAATTTTCGTTACCAAACAAGAAGTAGAAACAGTGCCTTAATTGAACGAAATGACATTGTGGAATGGAGGAGAAATTATTTAAAACAGATACGACAGTTTCGTAACGAAGGACGGCACATATATTATCTTGACGAAACATGGTTAAATGAAGGCCACACTGTGTCAAAAGTGTGGCAAGACATGAATATACGAAGCAATCGACAAGCCTTTATGGAGGGTTTCTCTTCCGGTTTAAAAGCTCCCTCTGGGAAAGGACGTCGACTGATTATCACTCACATTGGCAGCGAGGAAGGATTTGTAGAAGGTGGATTACTAAGTTTTCAGTCCAAAAAACTGTCGATTACCATGAAGAGATGGATGGTAACCGGTTTGAAACATGGTTTAGATCAATTTTAACAAAGGTAACTCCTGTTTCAGTGATAGTTATGGATAATGCTTCATACCACTCTCGTCGACTGGAGCAAATACCTACTTCAGCTAGTCGCAAGAGGGTTATAATTGATTGGTTAGAGAGTAAAAGCATTCCGCACAACGAGGCAATGCTAAAAGTTGAATTATTATCTCTCGTACGGAAACATAAAAGCAGTTATATTAAGTACGTTGTCGATGAAATGGCGAAAGATTTCAACGTCTCAGTTGTTAGACTTCCTCCCTACCACTGTGAGTTAAACCCCATCGAGCTGGTTTGGGCCCAAGTGAAAAATTATGTTGCGAGAAAAAACAGTACATTCAAAATGGCTGACGTTGAGAAACTGTTTGACGAGGCGCTGCATACCGTTACTGCTGAGAGTTGGCGTAAATGTATTCAACACGTGTTAAAAGAAGAAATAAAGTTTTGGGATTTAGACATACGTGTAGAAGTAATGACGGAACCACTCATTATCGATATAGGAGGAGAAAGCGATGATTCTGAGGAGTCGTCAGGGAGTGATACCGCTTCCAGTTAGTCAGACATTTTACAAGTGACCTCGCAACATACCTTTACTTATTGGTAATTTATTTTGGTCTTGACAAACAACTTTTTTTTAGTTTTAGTAGTAGTAAGTTGGAATTGACTTTTAAACATTTTTTTATTTTGTTTTAACTTACTTATGAACAACTTGTGATAAGTTATTATTTCAAATGTTAAAAATTGAAATTCCAGATATTTCAGTATTCGCACCCTTAAACTATGATACGCTCATGGAGTTCACTTTAAATCGGTAGATAACCGATGACGTCACTTTACACAATTTCGACTATCGAGTATAGTTGTATTTTTATTTAATTTATTACAAAAAGTAATCCAATGATTTTTGGCTTTTATTTTTAGGAATCGTTTTGTTACAGCAATTTCTTTGTTGACTATAATATAATTCTCCGATGAACTTAGACGTTTATATGCACTAATTGCTTTTTTTCTGCGTTCTGTTGCACAATCGCACTCACTATCTCACCAGGGTGGTGGTGGTGGTTTGTTTCGTTTAAAAGTTTTTTTCACTGGTATAGCCACAGAAGCTGAAAGTTCTATATCTTTCATGAAATATTCATATATTTCATTTATATCATTAAAAGTTTCTGGGATTTTTTTAAAATAGCTTTGAGAAACTGAGTTATATTTTTTCAGTTAGCTTTCTTAGTATTCCATTTTGTAGTGGGATATATTATCGTTTCTATTTGAGCTCCTGAGTAAAGAAAATTAATTAGAATAGCATAATGGTCTGATCCTAAGGTGTCTGGTAACACTTGCCAATGAATTCCATTTGCAATATCGGAAGTAGCGAATGTTAGATCAATCGCCGACTTATTGGTTGTTCTTGATATCTTAGTTGATGATCCATCGTTTAATAATATCATGTTGTTAGACTGATTTAAGGCATTTACAATGTTTGTTCCTGATGTATTGGTTTTGTAAGATACCCATAATCCGTGATGTCCATTGAAATCACCTCCAATTAAAGTGGATTGATCGGCATATTCAAAAAGTTTCATGAAGTCTTGTGTACTCATTTTAGCGTCTGGTGGACAATAAATTGAAATCAATGTAAGACTGAAGTCTGCGCCAATTATTTGAACTGCACAAGCTTGCATATTTTCATTGATATCCTCGATAATTTTCTTTGTATTTTATAGTGTTTTTTTATTAGTATTGCCACCCCAGTGGTGGCATCAAGTCTATCTATATGTACAATATGATAACCAGGAAATGTATAAGATTTATTTGGATTAAACCACGTTTCTGATATTAAAGCGATATCAATTCTAAGATCAGATAATATATTATTCAAACTGTTTTTATTTGATACAGCGGAACGTGCGTTCCACTGAAGGATATTCAAATTATTAGTATTCTTGAAATTCATCGTCTCTTGTCCAGGTTCTTCATTACTAGAAAATGCAATTTTTTTAATATATTTAACATCTATTGAGGAAAGTTCTTCGAACGAGTTTATTGAGCTGAGGACCTTTTGAATTGTTACTAGGACTTTTTCTACTAGATCTTCTTGAGTATCGGAATTCTTAGGATTGTTTCTGGAGGGGTGCGTAATTGGTTTATCAGGTCCGAATCTGAATGGATACATAGGTGAAACATCGACTTCTGTAATAGGGGATGAGGCTTTTCGTTTCTTCTGGCCATTAAATTCTGACAGTGTTACGCATCGACTATTTCCATGATTTTCTGTATTATGAGTACTTGCTGTTGTAGAGGAGTAGGTATTACTTTTTCTATGTTTGGCATTTGGATTTGGAAGAGAGGGGAACTCTTGTTCATCTAATGTCGTTAGTGTCTGAAATCTATTGTTGGTTTTGACTATATTGGCATAAGAATTGTTATTCATCCGTTTAGCTTCTAAGAACGTTAAGTTTTCCTCATCCATCTTCTTTTTAATTTCTTGTTGATTGATATGAGCGGGGAAGGTATCGACTTTATCTTTTCCACAGTTTATACATAGTGCTGTAGTGCTGCGACATTGTTTTGCTACATGGCCGTATTTTAGACATTTAAAACATTGCGTAACTTTATGTATATATGGTTCAACATTACATGCTACAGAATTTATGTATATGACGGACAGTAGTTTATTACCCTCAAACGTGACAATTACAGATTGTCTTGGTACTAAAATTGTCTCATTATTACGTATTATTTTTCTTTTAATTCTACTAATGTCTGAAATAGGTATAGGAGAGAGAAAGTTACTGAATAAATATTCTTCATCAAAAATAGTATCAACATTTTTTATTACTCCTTTTCTATTTAGCAAATTATTTGGTATGTACGCTTTTAAATGTTCATTGATCAGATCAGGATTAGTAACAAGTTTATTAGCATCAGATATATTTTTAACTTGAACTCTAATTCTATTTTTGCCCACATTATCAATTTTTATATATTTTGAATATCAAGTTTTTTGTATAGGATATGACCTACGGCCATGGGATGTAATTTGCCAATATATCATTGACCCTTTAAATGAATACATAAACAATTTTCGAATATAAATTTGGTTTTTGTAAATTAAACACCTTACTTTTTTGTTGTATTTTATCACTGATTACTTTTTCGGCTAACTGATTGTTGTTTTCTTTACCAGTCAGGACAACTTTTTCAGTGTCGATAATTTGTGAGGGCACCTTCCCATTATTTACATTATTATTGTTTGTTCCTCCTTTATCAGGGGGAGGATCGTCTTCCACAGTCACTGAGTGTTATTTTCACTAATAATAAAATTGAAAATCCAACTCAAAACTATTTTATCAATATTAATAATATCCGTTTAAATTCGACACTCAGAACTAACGTCTTTATCGTACTGAGTATAAATTCGAACTGGAGGTGAGACCTAAAATGAAAAAAAAGAAGAAGACAAATATGTAGAGAAATTGAATACAATAGAGGTTAACTACAACTGTCAACTGTGGACAGGGACGTATTCACCCATATCGACAATTAATTCAAAAAATCGAATAGATGTTAAAAATTAATTGATGAGCTATTACTGTCATGTGTCATTAATGTCGATATTGACGGCGAATATACTATAAAAAAAGTTATTTTCGTGTGTGTACTTAATAATGTTTGTGTGACAATTATATTAGTATTTTTATAAATAAATGATCCGTTTGCCATATTTATTTTAACAATGTTTTTAAGCTGATTTCTGTAAAGAGCCTTTTTTTAGTAGAAGCTGTTAGAAATGTCAAAAAACAAACGTTGGACGCATTGGCAGACTAAGCAAAATATACAGTAAAAAATTTATTATTCTGCAAATTATAATCGAATACAAATAAAACATTATCTCTACTTCATAAAAATGTTGGAATAATATCAAAAATATGTTTTGAGAACAAAAAAACAAAAAATAATTTGCGGAACGTAGAAATTTCTTTTTATTCAATTATCTTTATATAACCTACCTTGGCACAAATATTTTTGTATTCCTGATCATCGCACCAGGCCGATCTTTCTGGTAATTCCCTTCCCCTTCTACGCAATTCCTGACTTACTTCAATCAAATCCAAAATAGGTATCGGATCCAGTTGATGTCTGCCAATGAGCCCAACTAAATATTCGATGTAATGCAGCCTGAGCGTACACACAAAAAAAAGACAATCAGATAAATGTTATCATTTTGTAAACGCTGTTTTTTTTAATCAAAACTACGTTAAGTGACTGAGAAATTGGATATAATATAGTTGCGAGTAAAAAAGTGAACGGCTGTAAGATTTTTTTTAGAAGAATTACGATACAAACTAATAATTTTCGATAAATATAATGAAATTAACTGTCTCGACCCTTACTTCGTGTAATTTACTCATATTAGTGTTTTAAATGAAACTCAATGTTTCTAGCTAATTCCACAATATAATGAAAAATGTTGAAAATTCTAAAAAATTGACAATTGTTTCGATAACTGAATATCATTGTCAGAATGACAGAAGTTACATTTTATTTTATGCCTACCTGATATTTAGTAGTTATTTTTGTCTATACCAAGATTGACTAAATATAATTAATACTCCTAATAATATATTGGCAAAGAAGCTTAATAATATACTTAATAGTTACGGATATGCATCTAAATACACAATTAGAAATTTAATAGAACTAATCAAAAAATTAAAAGCATTCAACTTGCAAGATAGCTAGCTCTAAGCTGATTTCATTTGACGTTACTAATATATTCACTAAAATTCCTCCTAAAGAATGTCTAATACTTGTAAGAAAATTAATAGAAGATAAAAATATTAATCCAGATATACTTAATTTATTCGATGTATGTATTGATCAGAATTATTTCACTTTTGACAATAACATATATATTCAGAATGAAATCCAATGGGAAGCCCTATATCACCTATTTTGGCAAACATTTTTATGGACAGTTTAGAAATAAAAATCTTTGAAAGTAATATTTCAAAAAATGTTTTATTTTGGTATAGATATGTAGATGACATATTAGCTTGTTTTATAGGTAGCGAATGATATATTTCTCAACCAAAAATTAAATTTACATTAGAAGTTGAAGAAAATAACTCTACAATTTTCTTGATTTGAAAATTGAAAGAGTTAATAATTTACTTGATTATTCAATTTACCGAAAACCAACACACATTGATGTGACAATTCCATATAGTTCCAATCACCCCATGTCACATAAACTAGCGGCATATAATTCAATGATACATAGAGCATTTTGAGTTCCTATGAACAAATGTAATTTTGATAGAGCGATTAATACAATTAGACAAATAGCAACATCCAACAGTTATCCATTACATATGATAAATAAGCTAATTAATAAAAAAGAGGCAAAAGTGGCATTACAACTAATATTTCCTAAACAAAGTGAAGAATTAAAAACATCACATATGCAGGAAATATTTCCAATAATATTTTAAAGATAGTATCTTTAGCAACGAATACAACAATTTCTTTTAAAACAGAAAGTAACGTAAGTACAAAATTGTTAAATGTAAAAACAAAAATACCACCATTAAAGAAATCAGGTATACATAAACTCAAATGTCCAGAATGTAATGATGTCTATTTGAGTCAGACCCTTAAAAATTTTGAAATCCGATACAGTGAACACTTACGCGCATACAGATTAAAACAACCAGATAAATCCCATTACGTAAAACATCTACTTGACACCAATCATTCATTGACACCTAACACAGAACTAGAAGTACTACATATTTGTGATAAGAAACAAGAACTGGATTTCCTTGAAGAGTTGGAAATTAGAAGACACTTAAGAATCCCACAATATGAAGTCGTCAATGAATAGATAAATCTAGGGAGTTCTCCACTATTAGACTGCCTTCTTAAGTGATAATTGTAAAGATCAGCAGATATAGTTTTCCAGGTTTTCCATATCATTGCACAGTTATACTGATTTTAATTGGAAAAATGATATCCAGGATATCACCATAGGGCTAATAATATCTAAGCTTCAATATTTGTAATATCACATCTTCTTCTTTTTTCTATAAACATATATCAAGTCAATCACAAGGTAGGTCACTTCTTGGTCTAGCCTAAAATAACTACTAAACATCAGGTAGGCATCAAATGAAATGGTGATCGAAATCCGGGTCAAATTTGTGTGATGTTCCTTAATTCTTATCTTGAAAGTTCTTCCTGCTTGCCCTATGTCAACTGTATTTTTTATAAATTGTATTAAAATATCACACGTTTCGTTACGTTATACCTTTCCCAGTTAATAAATATTTACTTATTTTACACTAAAAGTTTGCATACTAAATATTTTTTCAAGTGTTGAAGGTGATCGAAATCCGGGTCAAATTTGTGTGATGTTCCTTAATTCTTATCTTGAAAGTTCTTCCTGTTTGCCCTATGTCAACTGTATTTTTTTATAAATTGTATTAAAATATCACACGTTTCGTTACGTTATACCTTTCTCAGTTAATAAATATTTACTAATTTCACACTAAAAAAGTTTGCATACTAAATATTTCTTCAAAAGTGTTGAAGATGATCGAAATCCGAAATGTAACTTCTGTCATTATGACAATGATATTCAGTTATCGAAACAATTGTCAATTTTTTAGAATTTTCAACATTTTTCATTATATTGTGGAATTAGCAAGAAACATTGAGTTTCATTTAAAACAGTAAGATAAATATAATGTTTTATACAATAGTTTTGGAAAAACAAACAGCGTTTTGAATACCTGTTTCAAACGTAAACGATACATGTCTCGGGGCGTTCCGAATGCGTTCGGAGGCAACTTTTTAGCGGCTCTTCTCACAACAGTTTCCAAATCGTCTGTCGATAATATACTCAAAGTTTCTAGTTTATATTTTTGCGTCAACGTACATAAATATTCTACATAGTGATTCCTGAAATACGTTGAACATTGACACTAATACAAGAATGGTTTGAATCAAAGCCACAAAATAAATGTTGACGAAGAAATTTAGCCATTGATAGATGAGTTGAGTTAAATTGAAAATAACACAGGAACAATTTTTTTGATTGAAGTGTATGTGAAAATAGATATTGATGGACTTACCTGCACAATCCAGATTCTCCTGAATGTACTTCGTTATTACAAATCGAATCTACTAGACCGGTAGGTGTTTCTTTTTGAAGCGGTACCAAGCATTTAACTACAGGTGCGGAAGCACTCACTTCCGCGTTAGGGTATATTTTAAACGATATTTTGTTGTCCTAAAATAATAAAAAAATTATTTTTCTCTACAACTGCTACGAAAAGAAGATGACGTTGATGTCCAGGTATCCGGAGGTATGTCGTCGATTCCAGATTTGGAACGTACGTCATCCCCAAACTCATCTGATACGATTTTCAGTTATTTTGCTCGAAATTTACTGAAAAACTCTCGGAGGTGACGTCCACATCCAGGTTAGGGTTTTGGTCGGCATTCGTTCTAGATTCGGAATCGACGGCCACCCTCCTGATACCTCGTGCACCACAACTTGGACGTCATCTAGGAGAGTTTTCGGGTAAAATTCGAGCAAACGAATCGAAAATCTTATCAGAGCTCCCCGAGGAACGCGAAGTAACGGCGAATCGAAGGTTTCCAGCACTCGCGTCGATGTTATAATGATTCACTTCTGAAATCTTTCCTGCGGTCTTGTCTGAGGGCAGTCCTTACTGCCGATGATACCTAAATATCACCTGCATCACTCAGAACACGACGGGAATGAAAGTGGTTTCAGAACAACACAAAAAATAAATGAAAACGAAACCGAAATAGTATTCGCGTCGGGGGATAGGGGAGCGCTAGGATCTTCCTCTCCTATCGCTATCCTATCCCTACGTCTGTGTCTGACTACTCGACACCTTCGCGAACGAAAATCTGTTTTTCTGGACGAACTACGTCGCTCTTTTTACTATCAATTTTCCTCCTTCGTTTTTGGGTCATTTTTCTATGTATTCAGGGGAGTAAGCAACAAAGAAGATTGACCCCTACCGATGCGATGGAAGGTCTTCCTGGAAAGCATCGTTCTTTTAGGGAAGGGGCGGGTTTAGTCGAGTGTGTGTGCGTCAGTGATGACGTGTACCAGTTTTTATTATGTACGACCTATACGTTTTAATTGCTAATAAATAGATAAATGAATAACGATATAAATGGATGAATAAATAAATGAAACTTTTGATATCCAGGAAACTGTAAAGAGTGAGTGAAAGGAAAAAATATATATATAAATTTGGATAATTAAATGTTGTATATTTCCAAATAAACACAAAATTACTAAATTCTACTCACCGCAAGTAATTTCTCCAGTTCGTGTGGTTCTTTATCTCTCAAATAAAACAGACAGTTCCTCGGATGGTGGGCGTGCAGTCCTAATTTAGCACAATATTGACTGACCGTACATTTGGCGCCCATCATGAAAGGTTTGCCGCAACCGTAACAGAACTCGTGTTTGCATTGGGTGCACGTGAAGTGCATGCAACCGCCTTTCGATAAGGAGTATCTGAATTTGCATTTGGGACAATCGATACCGTTTTCTGCGAGGTGTTTAGCAACGCCGGACGCTTGATTTTCGGGATCGTTGGCGTCCTTCCATTCGGCGAATTGTTCGCAGGTTATACCTTCGTGTTGTTTTTCCCACTTAAATACAGAGAAATTTATAAATCATTTTATTCCGATTTTCGATTTTAAAATGATAATATAATTTCTAATTATTGAATGATATTATTCGGTTAAATTTTGTTGACTTAAAACAAGCTTTTGACAAGGTAAAGGTATACATAAAATAGTAATTAAAACAAAAAACCGAGTTAATTATTCTTATTACGCAATAATATTGTAGGCATGTTTATTATATTGTATTTTTAAATCTATATGTTGAAAAGTAATTTTTATAATTTTTTTCAATTTTTTATAATTTTTTTTTCAGTTTTTTTATATTCTCCCAGTTTTTTATTATTTAAATAGTTTTTGAATTTTTTTTATAATTTCTATCTTTAATTTTTTTATAATTTTTTCAATTTTTTGGTTTTTTATATTTCCAAAATTTTTTTATAATATTTGAAATAATTTTCAAATATCTATATATTTTTAATGTTCTTCAATTTTTTAAATATTTTCCAATTTTTTATAATTATTTAAATGTTTCTTTTTCAATTTTTTGAATGTTTTTTTTTTCATTTCTTATAGCTCCTTAAATATTTTTTCAATTTTTATATATATTTTTTTAATTATTAAGGTTTTTTTTTAATTTTTCCCCAAATTTTTGATAATTTTTAAATATATTTTTATAACTTATTTAATATTTGTTCAAGTTTTTATAACAATTATTTTCTTTTTTTATTTCTCCATTGAAATTTTATTTATTACTAATAAAATTGTGTTAGTGGGTTATTAATTATAAAAATACCTACATACCGGTCTTCTACAACTAGCACACGTAACCGACTTGCAATCTGGACATATCAAACGTTTCTGTCGAGGATGTGCTATGAACCCCGATGAACACTAAAATAACATGAAAAAAAAACCACCAAATATTACTTACTATACACGGTGATTCATTAATAAAATCCAATCTCTAAAATGTAGAATCTAACTACACAATATTTTTGAATCCTGTTTTGATTTGTTCATAACTAGATTAATTTTCGAGTTTATTGTTTTAAATTAAAAAAATTATTCATTTTTCATATATAAACGACAACAAAAATCTTCAAAACTAATAGATAAACAACAATAAATTAAATTACGATGTAAGGGTTCATTTATTTAGATATGTTTTATTAAATCACCTTTCTCTATTAGTTAAATCTATATTTAAAAGTAGGAACTGCAGAAAAAGAAAAAGTTTTGCAAAACTCAAAAAAAGTCTTGGAAACCTCAATATTTTGTTTGAATCACCAATATTTTTAGTGCTAGATTTCACAATTTAAAAAATGAACATTCTAAATAATCCACATTATATTATTAGACATTAATTAACAAAAAAAAATAATTAACAGCAAAAAATGGTCTCCTATATACAAGATACAAAATGTTGTCTGAATCACTATATTTTGAGTCATAGATTCCACAAATTTAAATGATCCATACTGTATATTAAACATAAATTAATCGTTATAACAGCAAAAAATTGTCTCATACAGTTTTGTAGATACAAAATTTTGTCTGAATCACTATATTTTGTGTCCTAGATTCCACAAATTCAAAATTGAACATTTCAAATGAGCCACACTGTATTTTAAACATTAATTAACCGTTATAACAGCAAAAAACAGCAAATAAAAATAATTAACAGCAAAAAATTGTCTCCTACAGTTTTCAAGACAGAAAATTTTGTCTGAACACCATATTTTGAATCCTAGATTCCATAAATTCAAAATTAAACATTCTAAATGAGCTACACTGTATATTAGATATTAATTAATCGTTATAAGAGCAAAAAACAAGTAAACATAATTCACAGCACAACTTCTCTCTTACAGTTTTCAAAATTGAAAATGTTGTTTAAATCACCATATTTTGGGTCCTAGATTCCACAAGTTCAAAATGAAACATTCTAAATGAACCACACTGTATAGTTACTCATAAATTAATCTTTGTCACAGCAAAAAACAACAATAAAAAATTATTTACAGCAACAAATTGTCTCCTACAGTTTTCAAGATTTGGCTGATTCACCATATTTTGAGTCCTGATTCCACAAATTCAAAATGTAACTCTCTAAATGAGCCACACTGTATGTTAGATATTAATTAATCGTTATAAGGGCAAAAACCAACAAGTAAGAATACTTTACAGCACAATTTCTCTTCTACAGTTTTCAAAATTGAAAATGTTGTTTAATTCACCATATTTTAGGTCCTAGATTCCAGAAGTACAAAACGTAACATTCTAAATGAACCACACTGTATAGTCAGTCATAAATTAACCTTTGTAACAGCAATAAACAACAATAAAAAATAATTTACAGCAACAAATTGTCTCCTACAATTTTCAATATTTGACTGAATCACCATATTTTGAGTCCTAGATTCCATTCATTCAAAATTAAACATTCTAAATGAGCCACACTGTATATTAGATTTTAATTAATCGTTATAAGAGCAAAAAACAAGTAAAAATAATTTTCAGCACAATTTCTCTCTGACGGTTTTCAAGATAGAAAATTTTGTATGAATTACCATATTTTGAGAGATTCCACAAATTTAACATTGAACATTCTAACTGAACCACTCCGTATAGTCAGTGATAAATTAATCTTTGTAACAGCAAAAAACAACAACAAAAATTATTGACAGCAACAAATTGTCTCCTACAGTTTTCAAGATTTGTCTGAATCGCCATATTTTGAGTCCTAGACATCACACAATTAAAATTGAACATTCTAAATGAGCCACACTGTATATTAGATATTAATTAAACATCATAAGAGCAAAAAACAACAAGTAAAAATAATTTACAGCACAATTTCTCTCGGGCAGTTTTCAAGATAGAAAATTTTGTATGAATTACCATATTTTGAGTCCTAGGTTTCACAAATTCAAAATTGAACATTCTAAATGAGCCACACTGTATATTCGATTTTAATTAATCGTTATAAGAGAAAAAAACAAGTAAAAATAATTTACAGTACAATTTCTCACCTACAGTTTTCAAGATTTGTCTGAATCACCATATTTTGAGTGCTATATTCCACAAATTCAAAATAGAACATTCTAAATGACCTACACTGTATATTAGATAATAATTAAACGTTATAAGAGCAAAAAACAACAAGTAAAAATAATTTACAGCACAATTTCTGTCTGACAGTTTTCAAGATAGAAAATTTTGTCTGAATTACCATATTTTGAGTCCTAGATTCCACAAATTTAAAATTGAACATTCCAAATGAGCCACACTGTATATTAGAGTTTAATTAATCGTTATAAAAGCAAAAAACAACAATAAAAAATAATTTATAGGAAAAACTTGTCTCCTGCGGTTTTCAAGATTTATATAAATCACCAAATTTTGAGTCCTAGATTCCACAAGTTCAAAATGAAATATTTTAAATGAACCATACTGTATAGTCAGTCATAAATTAATCTTTTTAACGGCAAAAAATAACAATAAAATATAATTTACAGCAGCAAATTGTCTCCTACAGTTTTCAAGATTTGTCTGAATCACCATATTTTGAGTCCTAAATTCCACAAATTGAAAATGGAGCATTCTAAATGAACAACACTGGATATTCGGTATTAATTAAACGTTATAAGAGCAAAAAACAACAAGTAAAAATAATTTACAGCACAATTTCTCTCTGACGGTTTTCATGATAGAAAATTTTGTCTGAATTACCATATTTTGAGTCCAAGATTCCACAAATTTAACAATGAACATTCTAAATGAACCACACTGTATAGTCAGTCATAAATTAATCTTTTTAACAGCAAAAAACAACAATAAAAAATAATTTACAGCAACAAATTGTCTCTTACAGTTTTCAAGATTTGTGTGAATCACCACATTTTGAGTCTTAGATTGCACAAATTCAAAATTGAACATTCTAAATGAGCCACACTGTATATAAGATTTTAATTCATCGTTATAAGAGCAAAAAACAACAAGTAAAAATAATTTACAGTAACAAATTGTTTCCTACAGTTTTCAAGATTTGTCTGAATTACCATATTTTGAGTCCTAGATTCAACAAATTCAAAATTGAACATTCTAAATGAACCACACTGTATAGTGAGTCATAAATTAATCTTTATACCAGCAAAAAACAACAATGAAAAATAATTTACTGCAACAAATTGAACATTCTAAACGGACCACACGATATATTAGACATTAATTAATCTTTATAAGAGCAAAAAACAATTTCCAACACAATTTTTAAGATATAAAAACAAATCACCTACCTGTATACACCATTTGAAATGTGGATCTTGCATCAAGGTCCTATCCCTCAATTTCCTTTGGAACAATTCGTGAACGGGTTCGTCTAAAATTCCTTTCAACAGAATATCCAAATTACCAAAATATTCTGTGATATCTTCGCCGTTTACGTCAGCGCTAGTCAGATCGGGTTGTTTACAAAACGGGCAATTACAATCCATTATACTCCTATCGGTTATTTGGACGGTAAAGTAATTTTTAGCGCATTCCTGGCAGCACCTGTGGATACACTTCAGCATCGATATCATCTAAAACATTAAAAACGATTATTAAATTTAGAATATATGCAAATTTGATTTAATTACTTGTTTCATTGGATATTTGCCTGCGCACAATTCACAGTCTTGTTGCAAAAACGAGATAGCAGCATCGACTGAATGACAATTTTTTACGGCTTCTAGTGCTTGTTCCTTAGAAAATTTCATGAGCAGTAAACTCGAAGCTAATTCTGCTTGTTCGTAAGTTTCGACTTGCCCTTCTGCCAAAAGTTGTCTGCTCTGACGCTAAAATGAAACTCGTTAAATGTTAAATAAATAATATAACAAAATATGAGTTAGTGGAAGAAATAAAAAGTATTTCTACGACTAATATAAAAATAATTTATTTCCATACGTAAGACTCTGTATAATCCTCAAATAAACGTTTGCTTCTCATTCAACATTATATAAAACTATAGCCAAACTTCATATCGCCTGAAGTATCTGCTACTTTATAAATACATATCCACAAATTTCTGTATATTATTTTATCCATATTTAAAAAATTTAAACTAGACTAAGCAATGGTGGCGTGTATTTTCCAAATTTTGGCCTTAATAGACCAGTAAAATAAGGACAAAACCGAAAAGTGACTTGGTGAAAGCTAAAAATCGTTCTAAAACCATAAGAAAGTTTTGAAAACACTTGTGTTTCGAGTTTGCATCCCTCCAGGGGATGGGCATAACTTTTGGTACGCCAAAAACGTCAAATTTTTTCGCTTATAAAACCTAAACAACGAATCCTAGCGAAAACCTCATCAATAGACAAATTAAAGAGTATTCAATTCTGCGTCGATTGACTTCCCCAACTTTAAAATTGAACCAATTGTAATTGACGGCCGAAAGACGGCAATTTTACCCATACTTATATGCCAAATTCCAAAAACAGTCTAAAGCCAAAAGTTCTATCCTGGTGCACCTGTTGAAAGGCAGGACTTAAACGTTCGACAATCTGGCTGAATTGTAATGGCCAGGCGTTCTTTAACGCTCCTGTTGAGGATGTTGCGATTTGGAGAGCAGTATATATCACGAAAACAAATTAACAAAAACGTTCTCCCTCCATCTGCGAATTATCGGACAATTGTATGGAACCAAAAGAGAAATCTTCTCTACAGGAACAAGGTACTTAAAAATCTATTCATAAGAAAGAATTATGGACCTTCCTAAAAACGTTTAAAATCACATAAGAATCACCTCAAATATTCGATGCTGTTCCACAATGGTAGACGTAAATAATTTATCTCACACCAAGACTAAAATGGCTTTGGGAGAACGAATAAAAACCTTCAATCATGGGTAAGGTTGCATCCCCTATTCTGTTACAATGACACAACTTATCACTATTGTCAATGGGCAATTTACCCGACGTTGAGTTGACTCAACACAAAGAAAGGTATTTTTACGATATCCGAATCTGAAATACAAAAGGTTTTTTTTCAGTAAATCACTGTCGCAAAATGAACATCTTACAGTAAGACGAATTATCGAGCAAAAATCAGTCGTGAAATATCTCTCGTCCGAGAAAGCAGAGGAAAGAAATATCTTGTCCGAAACGGATGCGCTTGAGTGTGTAACAAGTATCTTTGAACATCTCTTGAGAGTCAATCTCTCCGGTCAGATTAAAACTCCAAACTAATCAAATCTAAACTAAACCAGGAAAATTACGATTTTACCTAAAAGTATGAAAATATCCATCGCCAACTCAATCACTCGTTGTCAAGACTATCTTAAGGTTTTAAAACGATTTCCAGCTTTCCCCAGGTCACTTTGAGATGCCCTCCGTTTGATATCTAATTTTACTTTACTATAGTGTATACAGTGTTAGGAATATGCTTTGGTCACATGTTATTTAACACTGTTCATAAGCGACAATGCGTTAGAAAGAAACAAATATAAATTCAGTGTATTATTCTTTTTCTCTAACGACAATGTGTTACAAAACAATTATAAGGTCATTGTAGGTATTAACATGATATTCGAAATAGTGAAAGAATTATTCACTGAACGATTTGAAGTAAACTTATACGTTGCCGGCTTTCGATTGTACATTTATATTAATTATAAAATGCATTCATCTAACACGAGAACAAGTTATTAGAAGCTATTAATTATGATAATTCGAGAGGTTGTAACAGATTAAGATAATTAATCCGATCTATTTATTTAACATTTTATTGTAATACTGGAAATTGTTCTAGTTTTCAATTAGAAAGCGGTTAAAACCTTTACTTTTTTGAGATTCGGCAGCGTGGAAATATGTAGACGAAACACTTGTACTGCTTTTTTGTATCAATAAAAATGGTTTCACTGTTTTTACGTTTGTTTTCAAATGAGAAACGAGTTCTTTGTGTAAATACACACAGTACAAATTAAAAAAACATTTTCGATAATAAACTTAAATAAAATCGAATTCTAATGAAAATACGTATTATTTTTAAATAAAAGTAATATTCTGATAGGTAATACATTAAAAAACTTCTTAATTCTTCAATTAATTTAAATCAAATGTTCGAATAAACCCCCGTTTTGAGCTAAACAGTAATCGAGCCGGTTATAAAATATAGGAGCATTTGAGGTGTTATTTCCATACAAGCTTGTAGAATTTGTTTCCTAAGTTCATTCAGAAAACTGGCCCTGTTCTCCCGGAATCCATAAATTCTTGACTTCACATAACCCCAGAAAAATAAATCGTTGGGTGCCAAATCTGGCAGGCCATACGTAGAGATTATCCGATTGGGAAATTGTGTAATTAAAAAACTTATTGATAATCGATAATTTTGCGATGCACAAACGTCATGTTGGTACCAAATATCATTGAAGTTGACACCTAATTGTACGAGGGCAGGAGTAATTTGCTTTTGCAGCATACTCAAATATATTTTTCCGGTTAAATTGCCGTCAATAAAAAATGATCCCTCGAAAGACGCACGCGCAATTCGTATAATCTACGCTGCCTACCACCAAGCCTCTCTCTAACACACTGGTAATGCCATGTGCCTCTTACATTTTGCCGTTGGCTATGAGGCGATTATTGTTTTACGTTAGAATTAAATGAGGAATGATTTCTATTATTATTAAAAAGGAATATTGTATGGGCACTTATACTTTCAACATGTAGATTAAAAATGAAGAGAGGGGATAGATAAAAAAAGAAAAATTACAGGCGGTTTACGCTAATCGTTCAGAATTCAATATTTGACATTTTATAATATGTACAGTATTTAATTATTGAGTTGCAATAATAAATTATTTCAAAAAGTAGCCTATTTAATGTCACTATCGACGATTTATTGTTTTTCATATTATAACCATTAAAATTATTTCAACCTATTTTTAGAATCTTTATAATGATAGAAGTGCTATTTAAAAAATAATTTAACAGTTAGTGCAACAGGCATATTATGATACGCTGTTAAAAAAAATAGGTGATACTTGTTTCCTTCTAACACATTGTCGCTTATAGAATCTGTGTTAAACCAAAGAATATTCCTAGCACTGTATAATTATATAAAGCCGGACTACAACGGCCCGTGGAATGGATGTTCTGGGTTGAGTGTCAAGGTTGGCGCGTCGAAATGTGGTCGGTCAGTTACCACGGCGCAAGTATGATCGTGGTTTAAGACATGGACACGCAGCGGTTGTAGTGTGAAAATATGAATCGTGAGCGGACGTGTATCGTAGCTTCCAGGCATCATGAATTAAATTTCTGTTTTTATGATTGTGAGATAATTGACTCGGCTTCATAGAGGGATAAAAATTTCGTTCGACCACTCCATAGCGAAAGCACCACGGCACTGACAGTTCCACACGCCTAGCCGTGTCGTTGGAGCGGTATACACCTGTTACGCGCTTCTTTGAACTGTATTGATTTACCGATACATTACGTGTCTCACCGCTCCGACCGAAGATCGCCAACCTGCCCTATCAGACGAGGCGTGAACTAGAAAGTTAGGCGCGAGGAGTACCATTCCACGTTCCATTAGATCCCGGATTAATAAGATCGAAAAACATATGGTATCTGAATATGATCAGGTTGACAGCTGACACAGACATATTAGTTTACACAGAAAATAACAACTGTCACATACAGGGTGGGGCACTATGAATGAACTATTCTCTGGCATCTTAACGGCAAATAAAATTCGAAAAAATTAGATGTAGAATTAAGTAGATTACTTAGGACTATAATTTAAAAATATTTTGGAATATACAGGGAGCTCCAAAAAAGCGTATCGTATCAAAGTTAGGTTCCTTTAAATGGAACACCCTATATTTTATCACATTTTTGAATTGTACTATTAAAAATAATGTAAGTTCATTAACATTTCCCTATACCTATCTAGTTCAGTTTCCAGGATAAATCGATTTTACATAATTTGTAGACCCTCCGAAAAAATACAATAACTTCAAAATAAAAACGAATAACCACATTTGCTTTACACTATCTCACTAAAAGCTTTTAACATTCTGCTTCCAATACTTACCGCTATGCTATAATATACAGGGTGTTTTTAATATGACAGTATAACACTTCTTCTTCTTTCGGTTCCGTCTTCACCTTAGTGAAGGTTGGCAACAATCTCGGCGAACTGGGTTCGGTTTTGAGCAGCTCGGAATAAGGAATGTGAGTCTAGTCCGGTCCAGTCCCTTATGTTTTTCAACCACGAATGTTGGCGTCTTCCTATACCTCGTCTGCCTTCTATTTTGCCTTCCATTATTATTTTCAGCAGCCTCATTCTATCACTCCTGATTACATGTCCCAAGTATGCGGTTTTTCTCTTCTTTATGTCGACAACTAAGTCTCTGTCCTTACCTAATCTTCTCAGAACTTCTTCATTACTGATGTGGTCTGTCCAGGGTATTTTTAAGAGCCTTCTATACACCCACATTTCGAAAGCTTCTAGCCGCCTTAGTGTTTCGGGCTTTAGGGTCCAGACTTCGGATCTGTACAGCAAGACGGAGTAGATGTAGTATAGCACTAACCATTTAATACATAAATTTCTGGCTTAATTTAAATGGAACACCCTGTATCTGTTGGGTCTGTTAAACGTGGGAATTTATTACCTTTCAGTTGGTATTAGGGTTGCCTATATCTAACTCTGATAGTTTTCGAGAAATTTTAAATCAGTTTTTTAATATTCAATTATTTGCTGACATCTAGTTACCTATGACATGATGATACTCCGATGAAAAGTTTTTAAAAATTAAAAATTTGTTATTTTGACAGTAAGTGCTTTGTTGTATGATTTATGATTGATAAATTAAAGGTTTCTTAAATTAGAATTTTATTAAGGGTAAGTACACTATTATTGGGCATACAGATACAATAAGCTTCAAAGTTATAAAAAAATAACTACGAAAAATTTAAACAAGGTGTTCAAAGTGACGCCCATTTTGTTGGATACAAATTTCTACTCTTTTAAAAAAGTTATTGTTCACTTTCTTTAACATTTCTGGTGTTACTGTTTGAAACGCTCTGCTTATCCTATCCTTCATGTTCTCAGGAGTGGTTGGCTCGGTATTGTAGACAATACTTTTTATGTAACCCCAAAGAAAATAATCTAATGGCGTCAAGCATGGGGATCTTGCCGGTCAAAGATAAGGGCCCCCTCGCCCAATCCTTTTTTGTGGAAAAATATTATTTAGGTATCGCCGGACAATTACAATGTAAATGAACAGACGCACCAAGTAAAATATCAAACATTATACTGAAAAAATTTTCAAGTCATTTTTTAGACCCTCTAACTTTTATTTTCAATAATATTTTTCTGAAAGGTGTCTACCCAAATGCTTTCAAAAAAGCCTATGTTGTTCCTATTCATAAAGGAGGTACAAACACTGATATAAATAATTATCGTCCTATATCCTTAACTACTAGCCTTTCTAAAGTATGGGAAAAAATTATTAAAAGACGTCTTACTCGATATTTTATTGATCGTAATTTGTTAAGCCCAAATCAGTTCGGTTTTATTGAGGGCAAGTCTACTAGTGATGCAATCATGAAGGTGGTGGGTCAGTTGTATAAAGCAGTTGATGGTAGCACTCCAACTATTGCTGCCTTATTAGATTTAACCAAAGCGTTCGATTTGGTGCCACATTTGCGTTTATTAGAGAAGCTAGACAAACAATTTGGTATTAGGGGTAATGCTTTAAAACTATTAAAAAGTTATTTAACAAATAGGGAACAAGCAGTAAAAATCAAAGATATTATTAGCGAAGAAATGACTGTTAAAAGAGGAGTGCCCCAAGGTACAGTTCTGGGGCCGCTTCTTTTTTTGTGCTACATCAATGACTTTCTTAGCCTGAAAAATATTGGTAAGATTACGGCTTACGCCGATGATACGGTTTTGATTTTTGACGATAATAATTGGGATACACTTAAGAATAAAGTATCATTTGGACTTTACTTAGCTAAGAAATGGATGAACATTAATGGTCTACTTCTTAATGAAGCAAAAACAGTAATTATCCCTTTTGCCAAACGTAAAAAAAGTTTACCTTCATATAACAAAATTATTACACATTTCAGTTGTGACTGCTATGCATCTTCTACGAATACTTCTACATGCACGTTTAACTCTAATACTTTACCTTTACAAAATAAGGCTAAATATCTTGGGATAATAATAGATTCCTTTTTAAGTTGGTCTTACCAAATTGATAACATGTTCAAAAAATTAAGATATTTAATATATGTTTTTAAAAAATTAGCAAATATTACAGATATACATTCCTTAAAAATTATCTATTATGGACTTGTAAATTCTATTCTAGGGTATGGTTGTCTCGGTTGGGGTGGAGTTTTTGATACTACTCTAAAGCCGCTGGATATTCTTCATAGAAAAATAATTAAAATCATGTATAAAAAACCATTCGATTTTCCTACAAAAGATTTGTTTCAAATTAGTTCGTTCTTAAATATTAGACAGATATATGTAAAGACACTTTTAATGAATTGGTATATGAAAAAAATTTACACTAATGCATAACCTCATAATTATTTCACAAGAAATTTTGGTAACGATAATGTCTATTCTTTTAGTACAAAGTCTAGATTGGGGGGGAGATACTTTTTACATTACATTCATATATTTATAAATTTTATCGATAATAATATTAGAAATTTAGAAAGTGTTAATGTTTTTAATAAACATTCTGTTGAATGGATCAAAATTAACTATGACCAAATTAATAACATATTTTCTCATTAATCAGGAAAAAACTTATTCTCACCTTGCATTGCTTTTTTTGGACCGGTGCCGTTAGGGGGGAATCATAGATTCATAAATTTATGAAAATTTCTAAAATATTAAGAAAGTTTAATACATTTTTTGATTTTGTTTTATAATAGTATAGCATTATATATTACATATGTGTCATTAATTTTGTTATCTTTTGAGCCACACACAAGAATTTTCTTCTGTGGCAATAGAAAATGTATTTTTTGGATGTGTATTTTGGTACTTAATAAAAAAATTTCAATTTCAACCATCTAACTGCAGCCACATTTTTTGTCTTGTAGCTAGTGGAACGTCATCTAAAAGTTCGGGTAGTTTGTTACGTAAAAATTTACGAAATTTTCTTCCAGTTAGCGTTCCATTAAAAAAATAAGGCCCCATTATGTGGGTTCCAACGATTCCTGCCCATACATTTAATGACCAACGATGTAGATGATCAACACTTCGGAAGTAATGCGGATTTTCGTCGTTTAGTAATGAAAATTATGTATGTTTACTAAACCGTTTTTATGAAACGTAGCTTCATTCGTAAACATAACAAAATCAAAAAATCTTCAGGCCCTGCCACTTTGTCCATAACCCATAAACAAAACTTAATACAATTTTCAAAATCCCTATCAAATAGTTGCTGGTGCATTTGAATATGGTAGGGATGAAATTTGTGTCCTAGCGACACTTCTCTTGCTTATACCTAGTTGCTCACAAATACATCTTTGACTAGTATGTGAAATCTCAACAAGCGCATCCATTACTTTAAATTCTGAATCGTCTGTAATTGCAGATTTTCGTCTAGAATTTTTTGTATATTGCACACTTCCAGCAGTTTTGAAAACTTGCAGTAGTCTTTTAAAAACATTTCTGCTAGGATGATCTCTATTTGGATACTTTTAAGCGTATAATCTACTTACTAAAAAACAGTTCTCCTGACACTCACCAATAATTAAGATCATATCTATTCTTTCTTCGTTAAGAGTATTTTTTCATGTTTAACCAGGGATTAATAACTATGTCAATTATTAAAACTTAATAATGCATCAATACTATACAAATACAATACACAAATACCCATTATACAAATTTATAAATTTATTTGACAGATGGAATGGTATTAAAATAATATATATTTGAATGACATTTCATAGGTAACTAGATGCCGGATAAGTGAATAATATTAAAAACCAAATACAGTACACAGTCACCCACTTCAGAGGACATGAAGAATAGGATAATGCGAGCTTTTTAAAGAATAACACCAGACTTTTAATTTATCAATCATAAATCATACAACAAAGCACTCACTGTCAAAATAACAAATTTTAAATTTTTAAAAACTTTCCATTGGAGTATCATCATGTCATAGGTAACTAGATGTCGGCAAATAATTGAATATTAAAAAACAAATTTAAAATTTCTCGAAAACTATCAGAGTTAGATATAGGCAACCCTAATACCAACTGAAAGGTAATAAATTCCCACGTTGAACAGACCCAACAGATACAGGGTGTTCTATTTAAATTAAGCCAGTAATTTATATATTAAATGGTTAGTGTTATACTGTCATATTAAAAACACCCTGTATATTATAGCATAGCGGTAAATATTGGAAACAGAATGTTAAAAGCTTTTAGTGAGATAGTGTAAAGCAAATGTGGTTATTCGTTTTTATTTTGAAGTTATTGTATTTTTTCGGAGGGTCTACAAATTATGTAAAATCGATTTATCCTGGAAACTGAACTAGATAGGTATAGGGAAATGTTAATGAACTTACATTATTTTTAATAGTACAATTCAAAAATGTGATAAAATATAGGGTGTTCCATTTAAAGGAACCTAACTTTGATACGGCACGGTTTTTTGGAGCACCCTGTATATTGCAAATTATTTTTAAATAATAGTCCTAAGTAATCTACTTAATTCTACGTCTAATTTTTTCTAGTTTTATTTGCCGTTAAGACGCCAGAGAATAGTTCATTCATAGTGCCCCACCCTGTATGTTCCGTAATTTTATCAAAATAGTGTACTTTTATATATTTTCATCAGAATCAAAAGGAATAATATGTTATCTATGCCTATATGATTTAAATGAATGTTATTTCTAAAATGTGTGCGTACCTTAAGATGGAATGACTTGACAGTTAGTAGTATTAAGTGTCCAAAGCTAGAATGACGTCTGGGGGAATAAAAACGATATTAAATGATTTTTTTTTTAATTCTAAGCTTTATACAGTTACCTCAAAGTCCGTTAGCGTGTTTCTATTATCCCTTTCATCATTATCGCTATCTTCTCTTTCGTCATCATTATCGCTTTCTTCATCTTCGGAATATTCATCCGATTCACAAGTTTCTTCGATACTATAATATTTACTTTTACTCATATCAATTACGGTGTTATCCCTGTTCAAATTCATATTCAACATCTCTATGTCGGAATTGATCCTATGTACGTCATCAGAATCTTCTTCTTCTTCTTCAAATTCTTCGTAACTATCTTCATCCTCTAATAAATCTTCTATGTTACTGTCCGATACCGAAGATTCGCTATCGTTATCCAAAGATTTAGTGTAGGAAAGTTTTTTAGAACTAGTAGTAGAATCGAAGGAATTTTTGTTGGAAGAAAGTAATTTTTGTTTATTGGCTTCCGTTACGCGATCGGTTGGAAAATCCGGACTGTTATCTCGAGAACTATACGTTTCGATATCATCTTTAGTTTTATTTTCTGTTTGTGGGAGTTTAGTTTCTCTTCTGAACGAAAATTTCGTTTTTATCGGTATTTTGCTTGTACCAGTCATCGGTGACAAGAGCGCGTTCGTTATTGATATACAACGTTGTTTCAATAACGGTATTCTCGAAGGTTTTTTTACAGTTTGCGCCGATGATACGTTTGGTTGTGTAGACAGTTTTTGTTGATCTTTATTTAAATTATCCTTTGAGGAAAGTGATGTTTCTACTTTATTTTGTTGTTTTGTGGAAATTCTGATCTGATTTGTATTACTGTTATTATTTATTTTGGGTAGAATGATTTCTTCACTTTTAAACGTTTTTGATTTATTATTTACAATATTCTTCTCAGATCTGTTTCGTTTTTTAACCGGTCTTCTTCTATTTACCTTAAAAGTCGCATTTCTAGTCAGAATACTTGAATTTGGATCGTTTGATTTTACTAATATATTTTTTTCTTCAATATTATGTTCATTCTCTTTGTTAATTGGAACTTTTACCTCCAAATTATCATTATTTTCATTATCTAGTTCTTTATTTCGAACTTGTAGCTCTAAATTATTATATTCATTTTCTAGTTCTTTATTGGGAACTTTTACATCTAAATTATTATTATTTTCATTATCTAGTTCTTTATTTGGAACTTGTAGCTCTAAATTATTATTATTTGCATTATTTAGTTCTTTATTTGGAACTTTTTGCTCTAAAGTATTATTACCTCCATTATCTAGTTCTTTATTTGGAACTTTTAGCTCTAACTTATTATTTTCATTATCTAGTTCTTTATTTGGAACTTTTAGCTCTAAATTATTATTATCTCCATTATCTAGTTCTTTATTTTCATTATCTACTTCTTTATTTGGAAATTGTAGCTCTAAATTAATATTATTTGCATTATTTAGTTCTTTATTTTGAACTTTTACATCTAAATTATTATTATTATTTTCGTTATGTAGTTCTTTATTTGGAACTTTTACATCTAAATTATTATTATTTTCATTATCTAGTTCTTTATTTGGAACTTTTACATCTAAATTATTATTATTTTCATACTCTAGTTCTTTATTTGGAACTTTTAGCTCTAAATTAGTATTATCTTCATTACTTAGTCTTTTATTTGAAACTTTTAGGTCTAAATTAGTATAAACTTCATTATTTAGTTCTTTATTTGCAACTTTAAGCTCCAAATTACTATTATTTTCATTATCTAGTTGTCTGTTAGGAACTTTTAGCTCTAAATTATTATTATCTCCATTATCTAGTTCTTTACTTGGAAGTTTTGGCTCGAAATTATTATTTTCATTATCTAGTTCTTTATTTGGAACTCTTAGCTCCAAATTATTATTATTTTCATTATCTAGTGGTTTGTTAGGAACTTTTAGCTCTAAATTATTATGATTTTCATTATCTAGTTCTTTATTTGGAACTTTTAGCTCTAAATTATTACTATCTAGTTGTTTATTTTGATTTTCTACCTCTTTTGACCCACCCACTTCTTCTGTTATATAATTTGAAGATCCAACTTCATTGTAATTAAAATTATGTTCAATATTCTCATATTCAGTACTAATACTTTGCTCGCCATTCCCGTTAACAGTTTGATTCAAGACTACAGAAGATTTAATAGTGTTTTCATTATTTATATCTAACTTTGATCCAATTTCATTTGTTTTTTCAACAATTGGTACAATTTTTAACTGACTAGATTGATTGATACTCATTACATCTTCATTTACTGTAATTTGACTAACATCCTCAGTAACATCTTCATTCTTTAATGTTCCTATTAAATTTCTATCCTCATTTTTAGTAAACGGTTTTAATAAAATCGAAGCTTTACTTTCCATTATGCTATCTTCTTCATTGTTCTGTGTGTTCCTAACCCCGAAATATAAATTTATAGTAGAAATGCTCTTTCTTCTTTCGATTTTCTTTTCCGGTTCTTCCATGGGTGTGTCTAAAGCGTCTAAAAATTCCTGGTTGTGTAAATCACTTTCGTCGTCTGATATTATCGATTCGATGGGATAGTCAGCGATGTGGATAACGGTACTACTTTTTTCTATGTATACTTTGCCAGCTGTAGGTTTCTGATCAACTTTGTTATTTATTTCTTGAAGTGGGCCTGGATCAGAAGATTGTTTAGTATCTTTATTTGAAGTTTCTTCAATAGACTGAGTTGTTTCATTTTTGAGTGTTTCTTCATCTAGATTTAATTCCGTGGCTGAATTTATTGCTTTTTCCAATATTCTTGGTTCTTTTACATCTTCTTTAGCATAATTTATTATAGTATTTGTATTGATATTGTTTTCTTTTTCATTTTCTGTCTCGTGAATTAAATTTTGACTCAAAATTTTGATATCTTCCAAATTTTTTAAAATTTCGATTTCTAAATTATCTAAAGCTTCTTTATTGGCTTCCATACTATCTCCTCGTTTCCTATCGTTCTCTTCAGGATAATTTAGACTCGAATTTTCGCTGGAATTCATGCTAATTATAGGAGAGGGGGTACTTACTGCTTTCGATTCCGTTTTTAAAAATGATTCGTCTGTCGATACATCTAAAAATATTAAATGTATAAACAAACTGCGACTTTTAAAAAATATTATTTGAAAACGATACTTCGAAATTAAAAAATCCAAAGTAATAAACAAAAAAGCCGAAGTAACTGACAATAACATGTTCAAACGAGCAGAATATATACAGTGTAATTAATTGAAACACTGCCTTTAAGCAAGAAAACACATTCAATTTTCCATCTGGCAACTATAGGAATTTAAATGAAATTGTTTAACCTTAAACAAGGTAAATATAATCACTTATTGACCTGTCAAAACTGCAAATTAATATCACTCCCCATTCAAAAGATATTGGGAAATATTCGTTTTAAATTCCGATGAGTGTTGGATCACCCTGTAAGTTTTGAGAGAAAATAATGTAGATACATTGTTTTACCAAGACGTAAAAACGAATGGGAACATGGTAAAAAAATTTGGCACAACAACGTTTTCAAAGGAGCAGAATATACTCAGGGTGATTCATTGAAACTTTGTCTTTAGGCAAGACAATACATTCAATTTTCCAACCAGAAGCTAGAGGAATTTAAATGATATCATTTAACTCTAAACAAGGCAAATAATATCACTTATTAACCTGTCAAAACAGCAAAATGATATCTTTTTGTTCAAAAAGATATTTGATTTAAATTTCGATGAGTGTTGGATCACCCTGTTTGTTTTGAGACAAAAGAATTCTGCTCAAATGGTTTTATTAATTACATAACAAATAAAAACGAATGAATACTATTATAGAAACATAATAAAACCAAAAAATATTAACAAAAATTCATAAAAGTGAAATTTTTATCCAATATCTCTAATTATCGTGTTTTGTTTGCCACCCTGTATAAACACTCTGTATACTAATCAAATATTGTATAAAGAAAATCTTACCCCTTTTTTCTAGTGTCCTAAAGTCGACCCCCTCATTACCTGCCTCATTTTCATTACCAACTGGTGGCCCCCATATTCTCATTAAAAACGGTTTCAACTGCATCTTACTCAGTTCGTTGTAGGCTAGTTCCAAGTCACCGTGATTGGCCGTTAGGGCTGTTATTATGTCTTCGCGATTATAGTCTCCGCGTGAAGCCAAATCAGCATACTAAAACATTTGTCTTTTAAATTGCGATAAAATTGTTAAACAAATTAATTCGTACCTTTTTTTGACGCATTTCTACGCATTCTTCTACTGCCGGCCACAAATTTCCTTTGTGTTTTCTTAATGCATCTCTAGCTTCTTTTTTAGAAACAGTACCGACTATATTAATCGGTCCTTCACGACCCATCTGAGTAGCTAACGTTTGAACACTGGAAACTGTATCTTCCCAATTTGCTTTTAACCACTCTATCGGATTGTTGTCTTTACAGTGTAAAAGTGCTGCTTGAAGTTCGTCGGCAGTATATTTGTACTGTTCAGCTTCCTAATAGAATAAATATTTAAAAAGCTATCAAAAAACAATATGATCATTTGAACCAACTCAGAGAATACAGCAAAACTAAATAATGTGATCAAAAAATAGCCGAACTAGAATAATACGTACAGAAAGATGAATTTCATTCTCCTCTCGGTGAAATTTTCATCGGCGTCTAGTCTTTGATCATCGTTTAAATGATCACGATCACTTTTAAATGGTGTAAACCACTTATCAACTTGAGTATAAATCATTACAGTAATTTTTTTTAAACAACATGTAAGTATAAAGTTTAAAACTAATAAAATTATTTATTTTGTTTTCACGACTTAACCTCAAAAACTGTTGTTTGAAAATGAACTATCAATGTCAATCATTGAACGTTAGGTACGTTCGATTGACTAAATCGTTACGTATTCCATGATTTAAATTAAAATTCGGTTATTTATAGATCACACTTGTTGTATTTACGTCTAAACAATATTTTTAGTCTGAATCGTTTGTTTATTCCATTTAGAGGTAGGGGAGGTAAAACTGAAGGATTCGAAAATTCTGTTCAGAGCAGTCCAATGTAAATCGTTTCGCTCGGAATATATTGACCGACGAGAAAGATTAATCTATGATGTATCTGTGATATGAGTTTATGTCATACGGTACGTTCCACTTAAAGCCCACTACGATTGCAACACTCACTTTATCGTTCCACTTAAGGTCCGTAGTCGTCGCAAGCGGTTGTTCAATGTCATTGTTTGCGACCGGGTCTCCCCCACTTTGGGTCTGAGTGAGCTTTCCTCAAAACGTAACGGCAATTCAAGCCACTGATTCAAGCATGGCAATAGTCTCTCATTCGTTTTCTCAAAAACGCAACCATAAGTTCACGGGAATCAATTTTACCCCGATATATGCGAAATATTTACTCCACACTGCACGTTTTCGCCAAGCCGCCATTCCACTTATAACTTTCACCAATAACGACCGTGGTCTTTTTACATAAGTGGAAAGGCTATTTCAGCGGTCGCGGGCATTGTGGGCTTCAAGTGGAGCGTACCCATAGTCTCGTCGTGTTTTTTTATACAAACATTTAATTTTTAGTTCTTTTGATTAAGTAAAAATCTGGCATAATATTGAGGAAGAAAATTTCCTGTAATACAGGAACATATGATAACATTATAGTTGGAGGTAAGAAAGACTAAAACACAAAAAACCAAAATAGGCCAGAACCGTAACAGAAAAGCACAGGTAACAACGAAATTAGAAGTGCGTTAATATCTATGGTTTATTCGGTCGGGGCAGTTTGATCAGTGACTATGTGTCCGGTAAATCAAACTATACCTTCACATAGGCGGGTTATTGGGGATAAAAAATTAAAAAGAACTGGAATATTTATTTATAAAGGGCCGAATTAGAAATATAATCGAGCAATTTCGAAGTTATATGTTAGTTTTATCGTACTACGTTTATAATTTAAGCTCACCCTTAATAATTTCACGACTTCCATGCCTGACGTTTGAAATGGATCGCATCCGTTTATTTCGTTGACGTTCCGTTCAAAATGATGTTGAAGAGCTTCCGGCCTAAGGTGACTTTGATTCGAATTATTCATCTGGAAAAATATAATAATAAACCAACAAGGTGAACACGTTTTATTTAAATAATTGTCTAAACTCAAAGCCTGTTATGGAGTATGGTTAAATACGCTTAGGGGGAATAGTAAAAAAGCTTATAGCACTCTAAAATAAATAAATAAACACCCTGCGGTATGCGAGATCGATCTGACTGGGTCTCCTGTACAGTTCCGGTTTCCTTAGGTCCATTATACTCTGCGATTGTCTAATATCGGGCTGAGACGGACGGTGTTTTGGTGGATAATTTCTTCTATTAAACGGCGATTCATCGACGTACGGAATCGGACTTACCTCCCTGCTTCCTGGTAAACTCTAGAAAAAGTACGACATCTATTTTATATACCAACAAACCGATATATAAGATGGAATATATACAAATTTACCTGTGAGTCGGATGTATAAGACATTCTGCTTGTCGATCTGTGCAATGATGACCATTCTGAATTAGGCGAATGTAAGGATCTGGATCGCTTCAAATAATTGTCACGATTACGACTTCTACCTCTTGGAGGACGATGGTTTGTTTCTAAAGGGACGTCTTCATAGGTCTAAATAATGTAAAAAAATGTAAACAGTAGATTTTGGGCGTATTCCGAAATCTCAACAGTATGCTGGCCAGTGGTTGTGACGTCATGAACTCGACTCCATATTGCACTGGTGATAAAAGTGTGACGTAGAATTATTTCGGTGGGTGTAACATTATTTGAAAGAAACAAGACTCGTGTTTCACGAGAACTTTTTTCAATACGCTGTTACATTCTCATCACTATCAGAATTTGATAATAATTCTTCCAATTCTGCCTCATAACGCTTTATTTCTGTTTGTACGCATTTTATGCCATTTTGGCTGCGAGGGACCTGCTTCAAGGTCGACCATTTTATAATTACTGTCATAGTTAACCAAACCACAAAAACTCAAAACAGCGGCTAAAGTAAGGTAATGTCAACGAGGCTATTTAACCTTGTTGGGTAATGTTATTGTTTCTACCTGTGCTACACTGAATTACAACCGTTCCAGACTCGTGCTAAGAGAATACTGACAGGTGACAGGTTAACTGAATTGTTGCAGTGGACGAATTTGAGCGCCGTTAGAATAAAGTGAAGAATGGCTAGGACACGTATGCGCGCCGTTAGCGGTGAATCTGTTAAACGCTAAACACACAAAAAAAACATTAATAGACTACTTTGCATACTCTGCAAATAAAACCGACATAAGTAACCTATAAGTAAAAATCAAAATTGGCATGATTTTAGCGTGTACCAAAAAACATTAATCCGTGAGATTGTAGCTTTGATTACGTTTCACGTGTACACAATTTTTAGATTTCCATACAATTTAGCGTGTACCTAGACACGGCGTTTTAAATATGGCGTCGATTTATAACGTCAAAGAAAGTGCTTGCCAACATATTTCGCAACTAGTCACCAGTATGTCGTCAATTCATGACGTCATAACCACTGGCCAGTGTACTGGTATGAATTTCGGAGTACAGGCTTTGTAAAATTATATGTAACATAGCTGTATAACTGACAGTTTTTCAAATCAAATTTTGACAGTATACGAGGATGAAACTACTTTTCTGGCTATATAGATCACGATGAATATTGAGTTACATTTCCTAGAAAACAATCTGGTTTCAAAAACTGTCATTTTCAAACTAGCAGAAGTGCAAATAGAAATTCGCATCTCTACGCCTATAGACGATGGGAGTGTCACGTCGATCGGCCATCTTGTTATGGCAGGTTAAGGGTTACTTTCCTTTTGACAGCGTTTATTGTGTTATAAGAATGTTTTTTAAATGAGTGTTTAGAAACTATTTTGTTATTTTTATAACCGTAAGTACTTTTTGCATATTACTTATATTTGGAAGAAATCCACAGAACACGTGTTGTTGTCATATTCTAAAATTGGGAGAAAGATAACCTGACTTTTAATAATATACTGAGTATACTTATTTTAAAATATACGTACATAACAAAAAAAAACACTTTATAAAGATAATTTTAAAATTTTATTTGGAAAGTAGACACTGACCAACCATAACAAGATGGCCGAACTACGTCATCATTCCAGTCGTCTATTCACCATGATCTTGAAATAATAAATATTATTTTACAGTTTCCTGTAATGCGGCTGATCATTGGGTATGTTGGGAGTTTAATTTAGGATTGTTTTATTGTTGTAAATATTTAAAATTTTTAAGGAAATGGTTGTACTTCGGTTTCCTCAATCTTCACCCGAAATATTTTTTTTCGAACAACTTACAAATTTTTTGGAATGCAAAATTTCATCGAAATCGAAATTATTTTTTTTTTCAATTTTCCCAAAGGGAAATTCTTTAAAAAATTCAACTTTGATGTTTTATAACTCGATTTGTATTATCGGTGGAAAGTTGCTGTTTTTTTTTTATAATAGTATGAACACTCCTCTTTCGATTTTCACCAATTTCAGACTTACCATTCCATACACGTAGTTAATACAAATTTTTTTGAGATAATTTAAAAAACATATTTACTTCAACTTTAACCCTGTATATTTTTTTCAAATGAGAAATTGAAGATATTAATTACAGTCAGTTATGAAGATCCATCTTTTTTCTATCGAATAGTGTAAGAATAAAGTCGACATCTTCTAAAGTTTCGGAATTATTGAATTTTTTATGAAAGCATGTTGAACAAATTTCAAAAATCTTGTGATTTTGTACCAGAGAATTGAAAATTTAGGTTCACAGAGAATGTGTGGAAAAAATTATGTATTTTGTATAGGAAAATCCAAAAAACATGTCAGTTTTTCTTTACGATTGATAGTTTTCCGGGAAATTCTATTTTCGTTAATTTTTTTTAAGTTTCCACATAAAATAATTTTTTTTCGAACAACTGATACATTTTTTGGAATCCTCGTATCAAAAAACTTCCCTATGCAAAATATCATCGAAATCGGAATCAAATTTTTATTTTTAATTCAAAGGGTCCCCCCCCTTGTAAATTCTTTTAAAAAATTTAACTTTGTTATTTTATAATGCGATGTGTATTATCAGTGGAAAGTAGCTATATATTTTTTATAATAGTATGAGCAGTCCTCTTTCGATTTTCACCAATTTCAGTCTTTCCACTCCATAGAAGTAGTTACTACAAATTTTTTTAAGGTAATTTTTACACAAAATTTCAAAAATTTTGCAGTTCTGGTCTGAAAATTTGAAAATATTTTAAACAAATTTTTAGCCGAGTACCTGATGGTGGGTTATGATTTATGATAGTCAACAAAGGGTAAGTCACAAAAAAATGTGCCACCCCCACTACGCGAAGTTTGGCCCTCCCTCAACTCTGGAATAAATAGACAAAAATGTTTTTTGCGAGATATCGAAAAAGTGGAAAAGATGAAATATGTAGAGGGCGTTGAGATACGTATATAGACATTTACAAACTACCTTCGGGGAAGTATAAATTTCGAAAATTCGATGTTCAAAAATTTCCAAATAATTTTTTCACAACCCTGTATATACTCTACATTTTTCTCTACCGTAACAATAATAACTAAGGACGAGCTTTACCCATATTGTTAATAGATCAGATTGGAGATTCTGAACAATATGAAACAGAAGTTTACTGTCAAGACGATTAATTATGTAAGTAATAGTATATTATACACCAAGGTGGTGAAGACTGTTGTTATTGACGAACACCAAGATTATTTTGCGAGGAGCTTTGCCCCGAGCGAAATAAGGTGCGAGGCCTATAAATGTCTTCACCGCTGTGGCGTATATACAATGTTTTCCACTACTAGCCAAATTTAAGACGAAAATTAAAAATAAAAATGTTTCTTGTAAAAATCCAGTAGCACAGGAATTCAAATTCGGCTTTCCACTAATAAAACAAAAATCAAGTAGTCTGATTTAAGATTGACATTTCCACCCAACGTTTGTGAATATCGCCATGCTGTAGCTACAGGATGTCATCAGTCACTATTGACACACCTCACAGAGTACAAGATGGATGAGAGACATCACAGAACACAAGATGGATTCCAAACCGAGCTTTGACAAGGTGAGGAAGTGTCTGACGGAAATCTTTAAAAATAATAAGAATCTTTCAATATAGTTTAGGTTATTCAATATAATTATTACTAAACCAGTAAGCAAATAGTTATACATCATATTTTTGTAAAAATAGCAGTAGTTCAGTAGTTGCATAAGTTAACCTAGTATGGGTGATAGTATGGGGGGGACGGGCCCCCCTGTGGAAACAGGACGCCTTGATAATAGTGGAAAAACCAACGAAGACAAAAAGATCTCAATATTTGAAAATATAAAGTACTCTGTGTATGATTCAGCTCCCTTTAAGGTTATGGTTCAGCATAAAGATATGAACGTGGGGAACTTACACCCAGTGGAATTGGGCAGACTACTACATCAAAAAAAAATATGTGGAATCAAATCAATTGAAAGGAAAGGTAGGAATAGAATTACTATCACTTTTAGGCTACCAAAAGAAGCTAATGATTTTAAAGAGAACAAAGAGTTCTATGGGCTATGAAATGTTTATCCCGGCAAGTTTAGTCTCATGCAGAGGAGTTGCCAAATCTAACTGAAGAAGAAGTCATAAAAAGAACCAACGAAGAAAGTGAAGGAGTATATAAAGTACTGCAAGTAAAGAGACTAAACAGAAGAGTAGAAGATACATCCGATCATTCAATTAAGTATGTACTGACTGGCTCTTATATTTTTACATTCGCTGGCAAATCATTTCCTAGATTTGTTAATATTTATTCTAACAAACTGGAGGTGTCTACATATATTAGACCTATCTTGCTCTGTAGAAACTGTTACAGGTTCAATCACTCATCGAAACAATGTAGGAGTAAGGCTAGATGCGCTAAATGTGGATCCGATAACAACTTGCATGAAAAATGTGATAATTTTCCTGATTCAGAGGTTTGCCTGTACTGCAAGAAGAATCATCTAGTCTTTCAATGTATTAAGAAACCAGAGGTATGTGATGAACTAACTAAACAAAAACGAATTAACGAAGTTATGAGCTTTCAAAACCTGTCTTACTTTGATGCTAGAAAAGTAGTATCTCCAGGCGAGACTTTGAATAATAATATCCTGCCCGATAATGTTAATTTTTCCCCTCTGTCTTCTAAATCAGTATCTAATAGCCTAGTAAATGTTTCTCAAAGGAGTTCGACTATCCCTAAACCAAGTAGACCCTCATACAGTTCTACTGTGACACAAAATAAAAGAAAAAAAGTAAGCAGCCCAGGATTCGATAATCAGGCTCATAAAGCCTGCCTTTTAAGTAGTTCAATATATCCGTTATCACCCATTAATTCAATGTCAGGTAAGATCAATTCAGCTACTCCAGCTCTCATTCTATCCCAAAAAGGGGCCTCTTCAATACTAGAAATAATAATCCCTTAAGTCCAAATAGCACCCCACTCCCATCTTCACCAACACCAAATGTGAATGAGATACTTAATCTCTCAGATTATCTAAAAAGCACTGATACAAATGCAGAGGACCTCATATCAATAGTTAAAGCATCTTTTTCAGGTTTAGAAACCTGTGACACACTTAGAAGTAATATGGTGAAAGATCTCACTGATGCCTGCCAAAAATCTGCTTCAGACTCAGCCAGCAGGCAACTGAGGAGCAAATGGAGGAGGCAGTCTAAAAGTCTCATCCAGTCAATTTCCCTTGTGCATCATCATTTTGGTTTTTCATTTTAATTTAATTTTCCCATTCACTGTCATTCAGTGGAATATACGTAGTATAAATTCGAATAACACTAATCTTCAATCACTCCTGCACAGGGAGAATCCTGACATAATTATGCTTCAAGAAACATTCCTTGTTAATAACATTAATTGGAAACTTAAGAATTATAAAATATTTAGACTTGATAAGAGTGAGGGGCGCAATGGTATAGCTATAGCTGCCAAAAGTAAGTTAAACCCTAACCTGTATAATCTCAACACTAATAATAAAACCTATGGTATGCAGATACAAGCTGTGTCTGTGAGTGATACAGTCTTTATAAACGTTTATGTGCCGTACAATCTACGGTTGAATAAATCATTTCTTGCAGATATTTGTAATGAGCAGAATAACTTTAGTAATATTGTTATTGGAGGAGACTTTAATGCAAAAAATATAATCTGGGGGAATAACAGAAATGATCATAATGGTAACTTAATAGAAGAGGCTTTTTTGGATAGAGATTTTGTTAATCTTAATGATGGGTCTCCAACTAGAATCAACCTTCCCGGACAAAATCCTAGTATTACAGACCTCTCTTTTTCATCCTCTCAAATTGGAATAAATTGCTCCTGGACCACTCTCCCCCTAGATAAAGCGGCTCCTCGGAAAATACAGAGCTGGAGATCAGGCACAATTTATGGGAGGCTAAGAAAAATAACATTCTTATAAAATTGGGATGGATTCCGAGCCATACCTCCATAAAGGGGAACGAGATGGCAGATACGCTCGCCAAGAAAAGCCTTGAGTTGGATCATATAAATTTCAACTTGGTTGAATATAGAAATATTTTACCTAATATTAAATCTGATATCTACGAATTATGGGAAGAAGAATGGAGAGAATTGTGTGTTTTGAAAGGTCAACATTTATACAGGCTATTGGATCACTTCCCTAAAAAGCCATGGTTTAGTGAAAGCCAATTGAACAAATCTAAATTATCCACTTATTCAAGATTAAGAATTGGGCACTGTTATTCCAAAGATCACCTAAACAGAATTGGACTGGTAGAGTCTCCTTTGTGCGATTGTGGAGCAGTAGCTAATCTCAACCACATTTTTTTTAGTGTGCAATTAACAAAGGTGTAAGGGACAAATTTTATATAGACATAATTAAATGCTTTAACCCGCTTGCTATGGTGCTTAATCTAAATTGTATATTGAGAGAGACTGCTGATTGTGTAGTTTTGTTAGTTTGTAAGTTTCTGAAGGACATTAACTGTAAATTGTGAATGGCTTTGTAAACTTGTGTGACTTTAGATTTTCGCATGAACTAAAATTTAATGTGAATTGGAAATCTATGTAAACCTTTAACTTTCAGACAGGAAGGAGTGATGACTATGGTCAGACGCACGTGAGTGCAACTTCTTTCAGTGATTATAATTATCTAGGTAGGAAATTTCATCTGGGTAAATAGTTCGGAAGAATTGAGCCCAAGATCTCAAAAAAGAAGAAGAAGAAGATGGACGACACACCTCATAGAACACATACATTTATGATAGGTGACTGATTACACATATGACACACCCCACCACACATCGGCACACCAACCTCCTAAAATTTTGTATAGTGACTCCGGAGTGCCACATGTCGCCAATTTTATGATTGAATATTAATCAGGACATCTCACAGATAAACCCTATTGATATTAAGCTCACCAGAGCCAGTACAACAGGTGCTATAGTACTTTAAGTACGACATTTTTGTAATTTTTGGAGAAATTTCAGTTTGTTAGCACGATACAACCCCCGGAGTATCTACGAGTGAATAATTTTATAATTAGATATTATTCAGGGCGCCTCAAAGATGAATCCCATTAATATTCAGTTCGCTACAGCCAGTACAACGAGTGCTATGGCAGTTGAAGTACCAAGTTTTTATAATTTTTGGAGAATTTTCAGTTTGTTAGCACGATACAGCCTCCGGAGTCCAACAAGTCACCAATTTTATGATTGAATATTATTCAGGACATCTCACGGATGAACCCTATTTATTTTCAGCTTACCAAAGCCTATTATACAGGGCTTACTAAATATTTACTTCTAAAGAAATTGTAGTTAACATTATTACGTAATAAAAAAACCATTTTTAATTTAATTTATTTCTTGTACGGTTGTCGAGAACGGAGTTATAAGACGTTTCGAATACACTGTAAAAATGCTTACCTGCGTAGACATATTCTGAGGAGGTGGCGAAGTTCCAGTAGAAATAGAAGTGACATTTTGATGAGGTTTTGGTTGCCTACTTTCACCCGCACATTGTATTACTTCATTTTTTTTCACTTCACTCAAATCACTGTCTATTGGTTCGAGACCGAAGTTATTTGTTTTGTCTACGTCACTGTTAACCGAGTAAGAAGTTTCTTCATCTCCTGTAACAACAGGATAATCATTAACAAAAACTGAATACACTCAACACGCTAAACAGACACGATAAATAATGGTTCAAAACGAGGGTCCACCAACACAGGGATCGAAATATATTAAAAACACACGATGAATTAATATGGACACTATTTATTGAAAAAAAAAGTTAAGAAGTAAGTAATAAATATTAATTAAGTTGAAAATTTCCAAAAATATTTTATTAATTAGTTAGAGACACAAACATATCTAATACATGTATCACTTGTTTTTCTGAAAAGCACTAAATTTGGTTCCGGGCCAAAAAGAAATTTTCCTAATGCTCCTACCTTTCTTCGTTTCCGAATGACCAGACTTCGTATCTGTATCCGACAATCGCATTTTGCTCAATTTGTTCAAAACCGATTCGGTTTCGCTATAATCCCGACTAAAATCGTCGCTAGACATATTGGTTTGTTGTTTTCCCCTTTCGTCGACGCCTTCTTCTATTTTAGTCATCGTTTTAATCGCCGAAGAAGTCTTGCAACACACCTGACATACTTTCGTATTCGGTTCGTTAACGAAAGTGCAATGCTCGCATTCCCATTGACATTCGGAATAGTTTTCTGCGTTACCGGTCACTTTTAATCGGTTGCTGCCATCCGATAATTCGTCGTCGGTATCGCTAGATGGCGTGTGTAGGCTTCTTTTATTTCTCGGTAAAGAAGGTTGTCTCTCGGGATTACTTCTAACAGGAAGATCTCTAACTAACGATGAATTATCTCTTTTCGCAGAAAAACGACCGCGCGATGATCTTCTATCGCTAAAAGTTGATATTCTGTCGTCTTCGTCCTCGTCTTCCGTATCTTCGATATATTTCTTCCTACTTCTTCGACTTTGGTTCGATTTTCTCGATTTGACGCTTTGCGTTGGAGAAGCGGGTCGCGAATGTTGGAAACCTTGAACGCCGCCAGGATGCATGTTACTAACTGACATCGAAAATTGCGGCGGGTACATTGGTATATTCGCCTGATTAGGCCAGGGATTCATCCAAACGGGATTTGTCACATATCCTCTGGGAGCCATATTTAAACTGAGGTTGCTACCGTGCAGCTGTTGATCGTATCCGAATTGGTTCATCCACGGCGTTGGGTAACAAGGAGGTGGATAGTTCAAGTTTGCTAGTGACTGAGCCTAAAAGAAAATAAAGAAGAAATAACGCCACGCGAATCGTTTGAACTAACCTACCTGTTGTACCGGTATGAATCCGTGTTGGTGATGCACCATAGGGTGATTCCTGTCAGAATTCGGATAAAACGTATCGAATTTTCTCGGAACGTTTCTTCCAATATCCGATCCCGATATGCTTCCAGTTCTCGCTCTACCGTTCCACTGTCCACCTTCCGAACCTGGGAATCCCATATTTTTACTGGAGTTCTAACAAATTATACATTTAAGTAAATACGGAGCTTTAAGCAACTATTATTGATTTACCTGGTCGAAATCCGATGATGCGTTAGATAAAGTTCCATTCATCGCTAATTGGTGTTGCTTGTAACGTTGTTGCAACGATGGACTCGGACTGGGAATGAGTCCTCTGCTATTTAAATCAACTGCCGACATGTCACGTTGATAAGCTGAAATTAAATTAAATATCCAGTAAGATCACCCTATACATTGAATAAAACTTTCTCAGCTTTCTTAAATGTATCGCCCTGTATGTGTGACGGTTTTAGAACGTTAGGTAACGTCACGCGCTAGCTCGGGTTGGTTCGGGAATTTTCGGTACTAACTTCAAATCTTTATTTTTAATTTATTTAGACTTTTTAATAGCAACTAAAAGTAAAAAATAAAATAAAAACAGCAAATTATTTTAATACTTACAATTCGGAGGCGGAGGTAGCGGTCTATTGCCAAACACGTCTCTAGAAAACCCTCCATGACTCTCTCGTCTCGGCATCGTTGATGATCTGTTCATCTGAAACAAAAAAAAATTATTATCGCTTCAAGATTTAAAAAAAAATCCCCATATTATAAGCCATTGTGTTCCTCAAACGATCTAGAATTTGCCAGTAGAATTGATATAATATAACTACAGACGAATTAAAATATTTATCTAATTTTCTTCATTTATAAATGTACACGCGTTAAAAGTATTTTTACGTTATATTTAAACCAGATTTAAAGGCTTTGAATTTAGATACAAATAAAATTAAATCATTGTATATTTAAAGCATACTATATAGAGATGAATTAAACAATAAAAAACAACTTAAAATATAAAAACACATACAGGGTAATCCAAAATTGTCGTTCATGATATTTTTTGTAATTGAAATAAAAACTTGGACACTAATATAATCTTAATTTCCGGTGTAATCGAATGTGCTCAAAGTGCTGTCAAAATAATTTTTAAACCATAGACATAGAAATGGACTGCGCGAAATTATCACAAAAGTTACCACCACCGACCTATCCTAAAATTAGATTTATATATAACTCGATGGTGGCCACTCTCTAGAAAGAAACAAAGCAACTGTGTTCCCAAAACATGTAATTTTTCGGCAAGCCTGTGATAACAAAGATCATTAAAAGATTAATATAAGGAAAAAAATGTTTTAAATATACAATGTTTGTTTATAGATAATACAAAATATATTACCTGAGTGTGTCTAACTGGTACTGGGCTGGGACAGGGAGAGGGTCCAAGTGATCCTGCTCGTCTATGACGTCTGGGAGGAGGTACGGGAGGTGAAATGGCTTCCCCTTTAGGTGGTAAAGGTGGTCGAATACTCTCTTCCAGTCTCTATAAAACAATATATTTTGTGTTTTTTTTTGTTCCAGAAATTAAGTTAATCATTGATGATAATAATAATTTAATTACTGTCCCTCGTAATATAGACAAAGGAGTAATGAACTAATTGCACAAACCACGTATTCTATGATCTGTGATTAGTTGTAGCTGCACAAACCACCTACTCTATGATCTGTGACTAGTTCTATGTTTATGTTTAATTAGGTCTGTTTCATACGTATGCGGCTCCTTTCGGTCGCTCCGACAAGGGTATAAGTATTCGAAAGAGACGCTAACGTCATCCTATTTGCGTAAAACCGGCTGGGATTATTGAAGGTTATGAAATGTACTTTATACAACTTTAAGGCTGGATCCACATGCATCCGTGATCACGGACGTACGTGTGCGTTTCACGGATAGCCAAAAATATGATCATCCACATGTGTCAATCCGTTCACGCATTCGTTTATGGTACCAAACGTCAAAACAACCTCAAAATATTCTAATATTTTTGTCATTACCGTATGACTAATACACCGATCTTCTTAAATTATGAGTGTTTGTCGTGTTAGTGTAAATAATAGGACTTTAATGATTTCCTGTTAAAACAGACAATTAGTGAATGCTCCTCCCTGGGCACAAAGCAATTTAGAGAAAAAAATAAAAATAGCATACCTAATGTATCTGCAAAACAATAGGCTTATCACACAAAACCCACAAAAAAGAGCAATGTGGACAAGACAAATTTTTATGGATGAATATTTTCTACACTCGACATTTTTTTAACCTAGGTAAAAAATTCTTTTCAAAAGTAGTCGGCGAATCACCAGAAAAACGTAAACAAAATAATAACCTAACCTCAATCACGCATGAAAAGTTAAGATTAACCAACTTCAATCCGTTCTGACCTTGAAACGTGCGTGATTTTGATCCCTAAAATGTCATTAGTTGATATTGATCACGTGGTATACAACGGATACGTATCACGGATGCATGTGGATTTCAGCCTAACTGATGCTCTCCGCCAGTGATTTCCATTTTTGACAACTGACATTTGATAACCTCCAATAATTACAGCCAGTTTTAGCAAATAGGATGACGTTAGCGTCTCTTTCTAATACTTGTACCCTTTTTTAAATATGGCGTCGCATTCATGTCGTCACAAACACTGGCTAGGGTACTGGTGAGATTTCAGAACACCCAATATAATGCTTGTGAAAGCCGTGTATGTGTGACTAAATTGTATTCGTTTTCTGTTTCCATCGAAACCGAACCGTAACGAATGGAACCGCATTCGTATGAAACAGGCCTTACCCGTCTGGTATGTGTTTGTCGTTTCGGGTGTCTATGGTACATATCATCGCAGGAGAGGCAAAAAATTTGTTTACATTGATCGCAATGTACACTGGAAGCAGAAGAACCACATAATTGACAGTGCAATCCATCTTTTTTTCTATCTGAAATAAAATAATGTTATTGTAGAATAAAATCGTTCCGTTGAAATTATTTATGTATAAAAAACGTTAGGGAAAATTTGATTTATTATGTTTTATACTCACTATTAATATTTTTTTCAGGTAAGGGAGGTGCAGTATTTGAATATTGTCCAAACTCTATGACTTCATAATCTGGTTCTTCTATCGTTTGTCTATGATTTAGTTGCGCTTTTCTGTTTTCCTCTTTTGGTACAGGTGGTGCCGGGCAACTGTTTCCTGATTTACTCTATAAAAAATTATTCAATCTTAAATAAACTAGTTCATAATTGGTAATAACATTCTTAAAAAATAAACCGTCTAAAAAATGAAGCTGAATTTAGAATCAAGGGTAGCGTTGCACTTGATGCTTACAAGTCTCGCTCACGGCCGTGATTTTTCCCGTTCCCCACACGCACAAATTGACGCTTTAGGCACTTGTTGTATAAACTACTATTTTTTAAGTAGATAAATGATGACCACCTATAATTCGATAACAGAGTAATTGAGTAGATTAGAAATTAATTACGAATGATAATATTCTGTTATTTAATACAATTTTTAAACGTCCACTTAATTCACCTTACGTTGTGAGCTCGACTTGAGAGAAAGTAGTGACGTCAGTATTGACATTTCGGGCGCGACCACAGCGACTGTGATCGTCAAGTGGAACAACAAAAGGAACGTTTTGAGCGCCAAGGGTAGCGCGTGTTTATAATATTGTCTTATCTATGGTAGCGCACTTAAATGATCTTGTTTAGTACCCTCCCTAATCTATGTTTAGTACATCCATGGTGAGTAGAGGGGAGGAGACTAAACGGCTTGCCTTCGAACTGGCCACTTTTCATGTACCAAAGTAGCTGGTACACAAATTCGCTGCCAGGTCCGCAGTGTCGCATTCTGGGCTTGGGAATATAAATGCAATTGTTATACAGTGAGAAATTATTAAAGAATTTTTATATATTTAATTCATTAATCGTCAAATTGTTTTGTGCCTGGTTGTAATACTGGTTACGGTAATTTAAAGACATGGAACAAGAAAAATGGCGTGAAAAACCCTAGTTTATTCCGACCTCGCACGGTAAGTCAATCTTGAAATTGTAGTCATTAACTTTAAATAATAGTCTTAAAATTGCTGTTCAAATAACCCTTAATAATATATAACAATCTATGTTTAAGGACGAAATGGCTAGAAATTGGGAAAACGCTATTAGGCGGGCAGACAAGCTGTGTGTGAATTACATTTTTTAGATAGTGATATTGAGCGTTTTTACACAACTACGGTCTTAGATGGATCTATTTTTCAAATGAAAAGAGGTACTCCCAAGATAAAGGAAGATGCAATACCTTCTATTTTTCCATCTTTTCCAAAATATCTGAAGAATTCAACAAAAAAACGCAAGTTGCACACACAATGAGATTCTATTTTGCTACCCAAGAATAGAAATACTAAAGCATTGGTGATAAATACCGAACAGGATGGAACAGTACTTGAGGAGCTTAAAGATTTGTTAAATTATGAAAATTTGCCTTCGACTTCTCAGAAATCGCGAAAATTGACAAAGGACATATTAAGCAAACTCATACCATATCGTAAAACTCTAATAAACATTAATAGTATATGTATTATATAGATGCTTGTGCCTGTGAGTTAATACCTCATATTTCTGAATTCTTGTTTGTACTACCACTTGTGTACTAAACGTAGTTATAGTTCTCTAGTCTAATATGTGATCCATTAGTTTTTGACAGCTTGTCAATTTTCATGTTTTACTTTCACTTCAATGAATAAAAGCAGTGTTACTAGAACTTATTTGATATTTATTTTATATCCGCTCGGATCGGTACATGTTACATGGTGTCAGGTGTAAAAAACTTGATTGCAGAACTCTGGAAAAACGTCCTAGAAAAGCTCGATTGAAAATGAAAAGTGTTTGTGCGTAGCAAGCAAATTGGTATCTGCTGGATTAGTACCATTCATTGCATATAAATACACTCTAGTTCTTGTGAGATAGTTCCAAACTCTAGTATTATATTCGTGAGAATAACTAGTAAGTACACTTTTCATAATAAAGCAAAAAGCTGACGTAACTGTAAAAATTCTTTACATTTTTTTTTGCTCACAACCGCTGTCGAGTTTTCAAAAAGTAAATTGGGCGAGATTTAACAGTATCCAGTAGCAATGGAATCATACTTTAAACCTCCAGATCCTTTGTCAATTGAAGGAAGCTTAGCTGATAACTGGCAGAAGTTTGAACAAAAATTTCATAATTTTTTGACTGCTACAGGCTTGAGTAATGGAAATGATGAAAAGAAAATTGCAATTTTATTGAACCTAGTAGGTGATGATGGGCTTGATCTTTATAACTCGTTTGATCCCTTACCGGTAAACCAACAAACGCTTGACAATGTCTTAAAGAAGTTTAAAGACCACTGTGAACCCAAGAAAAATGTTATATACGAGAGATTCTTATTTAACAGCATTACTCAGCAAGAAGGACAAAGTTTTGATAGCTTTTTGACAGAATTAAGAACAGCCGGAAAAACAACTAATTATGGTAATTTATTAGAGGAGTTCATAAGAGATAGGATAGTAATGGGCATCTATAACCAAAGCACAAGAGAAGAATTGTTAAGAAAATCCGATTTAAAGTTGTCGCAAGCAATAGACATCTGTAGAACTAGAGAAGTTAGTCAAAAACAGCTGAAAGTTTTGCAGAATGAAGCCAGTGTGAGTTCTGTAAAATCTAAGCAGTTTTCAAAAGAAAAAAGAGAAGGGAAATGTGAGTTTTGTGGCTATGTACACCGAGAGAAAAATGTGTGCCCTGCTTGGAATAAAACTTGTGCCAAGTGCCAGGGTCGCAATCATTTTGCTAGTGTGTGCAAAAAAGTACAAAATACTAACCAGAATGAGAAGAAATGGGAGAGAAAGAAAGATGATAGAAGATCGGGTAAGAAAAAAGTGCATAATGTGCAAACAGAAAATTACAGCGATAGTGAATCAGAAAACAGTGATTGTGAGAGCAGTTCTGATGAGTTGTATGTCCAGTCAATAAGAAAAGTTGATACTGTAAATAATGCGAAGAAGGCAATGTCATGGTTGCAGGCAATTGATGTTGAAGGACATAAGGTAACATTCAAGTTAGATACTGGATGTGAAGTAAGCATTTTAACGTTGAACATTGTTAGAAAACTAAAGTTACTTGACAAAATGCAAAAAACTAAAGTCAAACTAGCTCCTTATGGCAATTCTGATTATGTATTCACTCCATTAGGAGAAATCACATTAAAATGCCAAGTTAACAACATTGTTAAAAACATATTTTTTACAGTTTGTGATAATGATGAATTGCCATTACTGAGTTGTGTTGATTGCGTTGATCTAAACTTGGTTAGAAGAGTAGACGCAATATTTGCAGAGTCTTGTCAGTTTACGTCACTTGATAACGTTGTTAAAAGATATCCTGTCGTTTTTGGGGGTCTTGGTTCTTTTCCTAGAGAACATCATATAGCGTTGAAAGAAGGTGCAATTCCTGTAGTTCAACCACTTAGACGGATTCCAATTGCTCTGCATGACCGTCTAAAACTTAAGCTTCATGACCTTGAAAAACAAGGAATCATAAGAAAAATTGATAAACCGACTGAATGGTTGAACCCACTAGTTATAGTTGAAAAGAAAAACAAAGATTTACGCTTGTGCCTTGATCCAAAATTCTTGAATTTGGCAATAAAACGAGAAAGGTTTTTAATACCTACAGCAGAAGAAATAGCTGTTAAACTTAACAATAAAGAATATTTCACAGTCTTGGACATGAAAGACGGTTACTTTCAAATTCGTATTGATGAACAGAGTCAAGAATATTGTGTCTTTGGAACACCCTTTGGAAGATATGCGTTTTGTCGTTTACCTTTCGGAATTTGTTCAGCTCCTGAGGTCTTTCAAAAACAAAACTATGAAATATTCGGTGATATTGAAGGCGTAGGCCTGTATTTCGATGACCTAATTATAACAGGCATTAATGAAACTGAACATGATAATAATTTACGATTGGTTTTGGAAAGAGCACAAAAATATAATATTAGATTCAACAAAGATAAAATTCAATTAAAATCTAAATGTGTTAAGTTTATGGGTCAAATTTACTCAAAGGAAGGAGTCAAACTGAATAAAAATTATGTGAAACCAATTCTAGAAATGCCAAAACCAAAAGACAAAACTGGGTTACTAAGAATATTAGGTATGGCTAAATATTTAGGCAAATTTTTACCTAATGTGTCAAAAATAACAGCCCCATTGAGAAACTTGACCAGAAATGATGTTGATTGGAATTGGACTGAATCGCACGATGAATCTCTAACAAAGCTAAAAAACATGTTAACTAATGCCCCAATTCTGTCATTTTTTGATTCATCAAAAACTATAGAAATAGACACCGATGCATCTAAGGATGGTCTAGGTGCGTGTCTGTCTCAAGAAGGTCACCCGATAGCTTTTGCGTCTAGGACCCAGACAGCACACAATAACCATTAGACATCCACAAGATATCCTTCATGGATATCCAGTATATCCACTGGATATAGATGGATAGCCTATAGACATACAATGGATATCCATATGTCCGCCTATATCTAGGATATATGTAATATCTTATGGATGTCTTTGGAGATATCTACTGGATATCTCGTTAATATCCCATGGATATCCTATGTTCACATTTGGTATATCCAATTAACGTCCCATGGATATTAGTAGGATATTTTATATTCACATTTGGTATATCCTTCCTCCTCAAACATGAAAATCTGAGAATCTATGACTAATATCTACTGATGGAAATACAAGGTGGTCCAACAAAAAAACGCAAATCAAAAGTTTTTTATGTCTACAGATATGGAATAAAATTAAGAGAAAATAGTTAATCCAGTCAACCAGTACAAAATATAATAGATACACAGGGTGGATAGTCTAGTATTTCAGTGGACAACTGTAGAATATTGTGGTCCAATGAAAAAGATTCAAATACCCATCGCGTATGCCTGTTATATTTTGTACTGATTGACCAGAACTATTATTTCCAGTTAATTTTATTCCAGATCTGTGGATATATACAACTTTTGGTAAGCATTGTTTTTGTTGGCCGTCTTGTATTTCCACCAGCAGGTTCTAGCCAGATATTCATCTGTGAGTAAGAAGGTACAAATGGAATTAAAATCTTCATAATAGTAGTATTATTTGACATATAATGAAATGATATACTATGGAATAGAATGATAGAAAATACTTTATTTTATATAATATACATATTTGCATATACATCAATAATTCTTCTTCTTCATCACCCAGCTCATCAACTCTGCACGGTGATTTCTGTAAGAACGAGAAAAGGAAGATTGACAATTTTCAAGGTGAACTATATACCGTATACGCCCGAATAAAAGATACACCTTTTTTTGTAAAATAACATTTTGAAAATTGGCCTGCGTCTTGTATTCGAGCACATAACTGTAATAAGAACATTTCCCACCACCTAAACACCATCATTATTATTTAGCTCAAAAGAATTTTTACTCAAATCAGCCGAGCAACCAGCTCAGTTTATCATGAAACAAAGTAAAAGCCGAGGTAAAACTTATTTTACATTTCTACGCCATGCTACTTCACATTGTATAGATATACAAAACGCTTTTAATGTAGGTAATCAATCATAAATATCAATAAAATATAGGAGACGTAACAATATTCAGAATTAAGGTAAGAAACATATACATACCTAATTTTTTCCCAAATCCAAACTATCGATAAAAATAACCAACCACTTTTGCACGTTTATAGAACTATGATAACCTAACAACCAAAATGACGAGGGGACGATGCTACATCAAACGGTCAAACGCGGCATCGACCAATGAGAGAACAGTGTATAGTTGGTAGCATAGTTTTGCGGGTATTAATATGGAAATCCACTGATGATGCATTATTTTCTATTATAGCATTAAACGTTAAGTCATGGCATATTTTTGTTGTGTTAAGAGCATCACGTATTATGCCGCATTCGTATTGTTGATTAAACTCATTATAGTCTGATACAATTTAGGTGTACCTATCTTTTTTCAATACATTGAACTCAGACAAAAAATGCGACTGAAAATAATATTAGATATCCATGGATATACAATGGATATAATATCAGGAGATTAAGACATTTATGTATTGAAGGTATTCTGTATTAGAACTTCCTTCTCAATCATTTTTTATGTGATTATTGAATATATTATCAGTAAAATAGATAATAATTTTTTTTCCATATCTATGAAGTACATTCAGTGGATATCCATTAGATATCTTACATGGACTGGATATTCAGTGGATATTGGGCTATCCACTGGATATCTAGTGGATATTGTGTGCTGTCTGGGGAGCTTAACTCCCTGTGAGCAAAAGTATGCACAAATAGAGAAAGAGATGCTAGCAATTGTGTTTGCCACACAAAAGTTTCATTATTTTATTTATGGCTTTGATGTAAAAATTAACTCAGATCACAAACCATTGGAAACAATCATGAAAAAAGATCTAGCATCTATTTCATGTCGCTTGCAACGGATGAGACTCCGTTTACTAAATTATAACATTACAGTCAATTACAAACCTGGCAAATTTCTTTATGTGGCTGATACTCTTTCGAGAGCCTTCTTGCCAGAAACTGGGTTAAAATCTGATCAAGAATTTAATTTTGCAGTACACTCCATGTCAAAGAATTTGGCTATGTCTGGGGAGAGAAAAGAACAGTTTAGGCAAGAAATCTTGAAAGATGAGGTTCTTAAACTAGTCATTAACTTTCATAAAAAAGGCTGGCCCAATAATAAGAATGAAGTTCCTGTTTCTGTAAGGCATTACTATAAAATCAAAGATAACCTAAGCTATGTTGATAAATTGTTGTTTTTTGGTGAGAAAATTGTTGTTCCATCTTCTGTAAAAAGTGATATGCTTAAATTATTGCACGAGGGTCATGTTGGCATTGAAAAATGCAAGAATCGTGCGAGACAAATATTTTATTGGCCAGGGTTATCTGTTGATATTGAAGCCTATGTTAAAAAATGTCATATTTGTGAAACTTTTGCTAAAAAACAGCAGAAAGAGTCGCTATTACCTCACAAATTACCTAAACGTCCATGGGAAAGAGTGGGGTTAGATATTTTTTCATATGCTAATAAAAGTTTCCTTATTGTATTTGACTCCTACTCTAATTGGCTGGAAATGCCTCAAATCAAAGACAAATCTGCAAAATCAGTTATTTTGACTTTAAAATCTGTTTTCTCTGTACACGGATCACCTGATAAAGTAACTGCTGACAATGTACCATTTAATAGCCTAGAATTTAAGACGTTTGCAAAGAACTGGAATTTTGAAATTAGTCTGCGAAGCCCTTATTACGCACAATCTAATGGACTGGCAGAAAAAGGAGTAGATATAGGTAAGAAAATTCTAAAAAAATGTTTGAAAGAAAATTCTGACATACATACCGCTTTATTGCAATATAGAAATTCACCGCTAAAGTATATTGGTTACTCCCCTGCACAGTTATTAATGAATAGGATTTGTAAGACAAAAGTACCGATAAATTCCAGTTTGTTGCAACCAAAACTCTGTGAAGACGTTTCTGAGAAATTGTTACATAGACAGAATATTTACAAGTTTCACTATGATAAGAATAGTAAAGATCTAAAACCTTTGGACCCTAAAGCCAATGTAACAATTTTTGACCATGTAAAGAATAAGTGGGAGCCTGCACAAATTGTTTCTAAGCACAGCTCTCCTAGGTCTTACATCGTAAAAGATTCTTTTGGCAATCTGGTCAGGCGCAATCGAATTGACCTTAAAGAATCATTAAATGATTATGTTCCTAAAACTAAAGAGCCTGACTTAGATTATAGTCATATCGAACCTTCAGCTCAGCCTGCCGTGTTGCTTAAAAATAAAAGCCCTTCACCGGAAGCTTCACCAAAATCTTCATTATCCAGTCCAAGAGTTTTAGATCCTGGTGTTAAAACTAGATCTGGTCGGGTAATAAAAAAACCGGAAAAACTTAACTTATAGGAGGGGATGTATTATATAGATGCTTGTGCCTGTGAGTTAATACCTCATATTTCTGAATTCTTGTTTGTACTACCACTTGTGTACTAAACGTAGTTATAGTTCTCTAGTCTAATATGTGATCCATTAGTTTTTGACAGCTTGTCAATTTTCATGTTTTACTTTCACTTCAATGAATAAAAGCAGTGTTACTAGAACTTATTTGATATTTATTTTATATCCGCTCGGATCGGTACATGTTACAGTATATTAAAGTATAAGTGGATAAAGAGGTCTTTCAAACACGCGCGATTTTCGAGCACGACGGCGCAGCCGAGTGCTCGAAATAGAGCAAGTGTTTGAAAGACCAGTTATCCACGAATACTTTACGCTATTTTTTTTATTGGTGCACTTCGGAATCATAAAATATTATTATTATATTATTACTACAAAAAAATGGAAGTCCATCCTCGATGCCCAGCCAAGTTTCGCGAACGTCAAATAGTATTTATTTTTATTTGACGTTACGGGGTACTGCTGTCAGATCAATAATCAAAAAGTTTCTTTATTTATATTTAAAAGGATACAGTGTATATATAAATATATAAATACATTTTGCAGAAAAAACCAAATAAGACATTGGTTCCCAATGAAAATATACTATTTAAAAACTAATAAAAAAAGTTGTCAATGATACTTACGTTTCTCAAGTTGTTGTTACCAAGGGGACTTTAAAAAACGCGCGTGTTTGAAAGTTCGATTTAAACACGCTGACGCGTGCTTTAAAAAAGTAATATGAGGCATCAATAAAAAAAATTATTACATTCTTGTATTAAAGAAAATATATCTTGTAGTAAATTTTTCGTAGTATCTAATGTAAACTAATATGAAAATTAACTTTAAAAATTTGTTTTTGATCAACAATGGGCTTGTCCTTTGACACAGCATATGAAAAATGGTATGGGACTTTTCTTTAGCGAAGCAAAGGAATTTCGGACAATATATTAACTTCAGCAGCTATTGATTCAGCTTTTTTTATAAGTGAATCAAAACTTTCATCAGTATTCTTTTAGCAGATAGCAAATTAAATTTTTCGAGACAGTTACACATTCGGAAGTATTAATTTTGGGATTTTGATACATCATACTAACAACGTTAATTTTTGATAGATCGCCCCAAATTATCTACTAAAGTTTGTGTTATAATTCTGGTTTTTAAATATCTTTTTTAAATTTTTATTATTTCATTAAGGCTTTTAAACATTTTTATTATTTAAAATTAAAAGTTTAATTGTAATCTAATGAAACATATTTTGATTTACTTAAACTCAATTTTTTTGGATTTCACTTCTTCGCCAATTAAATTAATTGTTATGCACCTCTAAATAATGAGGTAGTATGCGACTTTTAATATAATTCAAATTGTCTAACATGTATTTCTTTAAAATTTACATACGCATTTTAAGAATTCTTTTTTTATAATTTATAAAATGTTTAGTGAATGAAAGGCTGCTCCCTATAATTCCCGCCACTCTGTGCAATTGTACATACGCCTACTGAACCACCGCTAGGAACGACGCTGGGCTGACTAATAATTCAAATATAATGGGGAAAGGCACAGTGTTCTTAAAAACAAATAAGTTGGTAATAATCCTATTTAAAGCTAGGCTGATTATTGTAAATATAAATTATAAAAATCTCAATATTTTCCCAAAAATTTGAGCAGTTTCTAAACACTCTCATTACAGTTACATGCATTTAAATAGGGTAAATGGCGAAACGTAGCCCAGAGCCGAACACTTGCGCCTCTGGTGGGGAACTTCGAACTTTCTATTATGGAACATAAATGTGTGCAATTTTAACTTGACAGCGTATATTGTCGTTTAGTCTCCTCCTTTCTAACCTCTATGAGTACATCTATAGTAGACACTTGGAACATTTATCAGAAAATATAGTTCTGTGAAATTGTCAATTTTAAAGAAATAATTTTAGTAAATTTCATATTTTATAGTTGGTGTGTTGATTTTTGTTTTTAATATGGCGAAGATACTGACAAAATTTTGACAGTTTATATTAACGAAAAAACACTAATTATACATGTTTTTTCATGACGATGTTTACTTTACCGAATTTTTGTCGTGTTTGTCTGAAATATGATAAAAACCTTATAGATTTGGCCCACATTGAAAATGAACCAAGCGAAACCTTAATGAGTAAACTTCAACATTGTGTATCAGAAGTGGTTAGTATTTTATTAATTTTATATTTCTAATTAAAATATGGATGCCAGAACATATACATAAAATAGTAATTAGTGTATTAAATTAACCTATACTGTATAACAATGTATTTTAACCTTTTATACTACAATAGCGTTTACAAATATCTTTTTAATGGTAAAAATGTATTACTACCGTAATAATATGTTAAATGTCTTGCAAAAACTGTACTTTTATAATTGATATTTTAGTTAAATTGTTGCTTTTGTGAGAAATAAATGATATATTTACAATTTTTTGTTATTAATGAAGGGGAGTTTTATAAGTTACGTTTTTTAGGAATGGACAGTTTTTAAGCCGTTGCTATGTCATCCGTGTATAAAAAAATTAAACATAGCATACAGTTTCAAGAAACAATGCGTGCAATCTGCGGGGGTATTAAAGAACTATATAGAACTAGTAAAAGAATCTCAGAAAAAAAATGAAACACAAAATGCAGTGAAAGCTGAAGGTGTAATCCCAACAACGGGAGGTGCTTATATGCTCCTCCCCAACCAAAAATATGTAAAAATTTTAGTAGGTGCTCAAAACCAAACAACAAACACGTTTCAAAACGTCTTTCTGAATCTAATTCCAGCGAGTACGTTGAATTCAAACGTAGCACCAAATGTAGAAACTACAAACGGAATTAAAACAAAAGACACCAACCAAAACGTATTTGTAAATCTCAACAATTCCTTCCCCAAGTTGGTACCGGTGTCGCAAGTGACGAAAACACATCCCGAACCCGAAAAACCAGTAAATCAAATCCTTACAGAAAGTAAAAGCGAAGAATTGAGTGTGGAAATAGATCCGACTGTTTTTGAACTGGAAGAAGACGAAACCACTCGAGACGACGAAGAAGAAGAAGCAAATGATTATGACGAAGTTATATCACAAGCTAAAATTGATCTTAAGGATGGGAAACTAACAAACGGGGTAAAAGTGCAAAATGGCAAACCGGAAGAAAAACATTTCGTTCCTATATTACCTAAGAATACCGAGGATTTTATTTCATCAGGTAAGAGTCAGAAATATCGTTAAATTAAAAATATTTTTTTCAATTTAAGCAATTAATCATGCTGGTGTTTATTTAATTTTTTTTGTTAAATATCGAGTATGACTTATCAGTTTTTGCCAACTTCTTATTTATGTACCGGGTTATCAGTTAAGGGTAGCGAGCGGCCATATCTCATAAGATATTGGTTGTATAGATTTAGAAAAAAAAAATCTTGATAAGTCTCCAAGAAAAATTGCTGGAAATTATTTTCGAGTTTGTCAAACGTCCGTTAGAGGCCGTAACAACCAACACTAAGTAGAAAAATGGGACTTTCAAATTCAAATTCATTTATTCATCATTCAAATCACAATAAAGTAATTTATAAGACTAGTCAAATATTTAAAGTTTACAAGAAAAAGAACAAAATATTAAAATTACAATTACAACAGAAGTTAAAACTAGATAATTACAATACAATTCAAATACAAATAAAACAAAATAAAATGCCAATTGGGATGATTTCTATTCACTACAATCCAAAAATTCCTGAACAGAATAAAATGCTTTTTCACATAGATATTTCTGTGTTTCTTTCTTAAACCGATGTGGGCTTGTTTTAATATTAACAACGCATTTTATTTTGTTGAAACACTTAATACCCATATAGAAAGGAGAATTCTGACCGACTCTCAGTCTAGAATACGGTAAGTGAAAATCATCAACCGCTCGAGTATCATGTGAGTGAATATCAAAATTATGCTGCAGTGAATTTCCATTAGTATATATAAAGTTTATTAGTTGGAATACATACAAGCAGGGTAAAGTAAGTATTTTAAAGGATTTAAAGATATTTCTACATGACTCAAGCGGAGATATCCCCGCCACATTCCTTATAGCTTTCTTTTGCATGATAAATGCTTTCTGAAAATGAGCAGATGAGCCCCAGAATAACAACCCATACTGTAGCGTTGATTGTACAAGCCCGTAATAAACAAGTTTAAGAATACCCTCAGACACAGTTTCTCTTAATCTCCGTATTAAAAAACACAAAGAACTAATTTTTCCACATACATAGTCAATATGCTTTTCCCAAGTAAGCTTACAATCAACAATCAAACCAAGAAACTTAATTTCGTTTGTACTTTTTATAGATTTTCCATTCACTTTTATCAATAAATCATAATCAACACTAACATTTTTAGGAAAAAATTGCATAAATAATGTCTTACTTGAATTAAGAATAAGACCATTACTATCACAGTAATTACTAAAATTTTGGGAGACGCAATTACATTCACTCACCAAATTTTCGAGATTTAAATGGCTTAACAATATATTAGTATCATCTGCGTACAGGACAGTACGTCCAAGACTAAGACAGCACTCATCGGCAACATTGTTCACAAATATAATAAAAAACAAAGGACCCAGAATAGAACCTTGAGGCACTCCAAGGCTATTCTCCCTTTTATAAGATTTAGTACCATTTATCTGGACCGTTTGCTCTCTGCCCTTAAGATAGGATGCTGCCCAATCCAAAGCAACCCCTCGTATTCCACTTGCAAACAATCTGTCTAATAGAAGTTTGTGGTTTATCGTATCGAAAGCTCGACTTAAATCATAGAACAAACCCACAGAATGTTCCTTTCCATTGAGAGCAGAATAAACAAATTCAAGACAGTCCAGAATAGCTGTGTTTGTAGACTTGCCCGGACGAAATCCATTCTGACTCTTATTTAGTATCCCATTGCGTTCCAGGAATTCTATCAAACGTACCGAGTAACAAATCTCAAATATCTTCGACATTTGACTCTGAACACAAACTGACCTATAGTTCTCCATTTCACTCCTTGACCCCTTATTTTTAAATACTGGGATACACTTTGATATTTTAATAGAATCTGGAAATTGCCCACTTATGAAAGATTCATTGATAAAAATGGGACTTTTATAGAATTTTGCTTAATGAAAGTATATCGATGATATCATTTTCATATTTACTGACTATTCACCTACACTTTTTGACAAATGTTTTGTTCTATCTATCAAAATAAAGCGGTGGGGGAGGTTCAATTGTTTTTTGAAACAAACCAAGATATCTCCCGTTTCGCCTGACTGATTTTATCAAATTTGGGCTCATATGAAAGAGCATAATTTACACTACAAAACGCTTACTTGGTTTTGACTTTCGCCTTCGCCGCTAGATGGCGTTTACTGAAATGATAGCAAATTTTTGAGTTTTTTTTCAAAAAAAAAAAACAAATGTAATGGTAATGGTATATTCATTTTTACATATTTTAATTTTAATGAAAAAAATGAATCATCTACCTTTTTTTGAACCATTGAAATTGATCAAAATATAATTTTATTACATTAAAAAATGGCACGACACTGCTTTTTATCAAAATAAAAATCATTTTCGTAATCATTTATTAGTTCCTAACAAAAAGAACTCCTTGGCTTTTTTTCGTTAGATGAACAGTTTTGGATTGAAAAAATAAGATAGGTTTACATACTGTTTAAACTAAAACCACATTTAAGCAAAGCAGGCCATGATCTATATTAAGAAAGAAAACGGAAAATTGTCGATCACCCTGACATTCATTTTGACAGTTCCTGCTATTAACGTCTAATTTAATGTTATGTAAAAACTATTTTTACAACAAATCATGCCTTTTACGAATGAAGAAGCCTTTGATATGTTGAGAATTTATTTTCAATGTTTTGAAAATGCGGCGATTGCTTCTAGGCAGTATGCACTGCGTTATCCCCTCCGAAGACGGCATTCGAGAATAGTTTTTCGTCGTTTAGCCTTACGTTTAAGGCAACATGGCCAAGTGAAACCAACTCCAACTTTGAGAAGAAATCGTAGAGTAAGAAGAGAAGATAAGATTATAAATGTGTTGGCTTATATTCATGCAGACCCCCATTTAAGCATAATAGAGATCTCCTGATATTTAGGAATGTCCTATGGCTCAGTGCAAAAAATATTAATGGATTTTAAAATGCATCCGTATCACATCGTGATTCATCAATCCTTAAATGAGACCAGGGTTGTATAGAAAAACCCATCATTAGAAAAACCCCCTGGGTTTTATGGGTGGGTTTTTGTTATAAGAAAAATCCAGATGAGTTTTTGTAATAAAATTTGCTATATCAACTAAGAATTAAGAAACACGAAACACCGATGCATATCAAATCCAATTTCCAATTTATTTTTAAAAAAATCTTGCTTTTTTTTACATTTAATTTTAATTTTGTTAGGAGAAACAAAAAATCAAGATTCCAGATTCTAAAAGCAAACAAAAAAATATTAAATGGAGATTTAATACAACTACAAAATGAAAACCTTGTTCCTCTAAGTACATATTAAGTAATACTAATATAAGTGATAACAATAACATTATACCTATTATAAAATTATTTGGATTTGGTTTGGTTGGATGGTTTGTTTAAAAATCTGTAAATTCTCACCATCTTCGACACTTTTTCAACACCTAGCTGATTTCGGAGCTTTGACCAAACATGACCAAAAGTTGAAAATATGCGTTCTATTGATGCACTTGAGGCTGGACAGCTATGCAAGTTTGAAAAGAAAGACCACATATCAACTAGGTTTCCATACTTCTTGATTGATGTTTCATTGTTTTCATTTTGTTTCTTTAAATCCTTTTGCTTTTGCATAAACTTATCTTTATTCAAAAGCCACCATTTGTACCCATTGAAATTTTTTAGGATTTCTTTTTCAAACATGGTCTTTGAAAATATGTCACAGTCAGACATACAATAACTTGATAAACCAGGCACAAATTGCGGATACTTATTGTGCAGCCACTCTTCAGCTCTGACGTGATTATCATAATCTAAATCCTAGTTATTTGGTCCTAAAAAAGTAAACTTAATTTACATTACATTTGCTCATGGGCACACAAAAAAAATACCTTAGATATCACCAGAATCCAGTTTTCGTTTTGGATCTGTCAAATAGAGGCTAGAAAGTGAAAGGGTTCCATTGCCTGATTAAATCTTTTTTTTAGCGCTTCATTATAAAATTCCAATTTTTTCTCAGAAATTAAATTTAACCAGGTTTCAACTACATCCGATAGTCCTACGTTATCTCCTTGAAAAAAATCTAGGGATTTTCCAACAATTTCCAGCTGGTCCTGCAAATCAATAGCGTTTTTGTATAGATTCATCTCATCTATTTTTTATCTAATCTGATTATCCATATCGTCATAGTTTTTGGCAATGTCTCTGTATAAATGAAAATTTTGACAAAAAGTTTTTAGGCATGCCAACTGAGAGTTCCATCTGGTATCATTCGGTAGCTGTGGCATTGCACCATCTCGATCTTTTAGAAGGCTGAGTGGAATATGATGGTTTCTAAAATATTTATGAATTTCCACTATATGTTTTATGATATTTTGTGGCGTGACAGTTTGCTCAACCAAGTTTAAGTAATGAGAATTACAACCGTATGTTAGTATATTTGGATTTTCCTCTTCGATTATTGTTCTTAAACTTTTCATTTTATTCTCGTTGTCTGTCACGACAGCAAATATATCTTTGTTATACTCTTGATTCACTTTTGTTATGTTTTCATGAATAATCTCATAACAATATTCAGCAGTTTTTTTTTCTGGTCCACTTTCTATTGTACTCAGTAAACTGGATGACTTTCCTGTGTGAATGCGTACTGCTATAATCGGATCGTTTTTTATACTAGACCAACCATCTGTAACTAGTGTTATTGGCCTATTTTCTTCGGCCATGTCTTTTTGAATTTGAGCATTGACTTCTCCAAATACTTCATTTAAAAGACTTTCTGACAGATCCTTTCTTGTAGGAGGTTTATAACCTGCGCGTAACAATTGTAAAAGTTCTTTAAACTGTGTAGATTCCACCTGTCGAAAGGCAGTATTTGAGACATAAAAATACCTAGCTACAGCCAAGTCAATTTTACGTTTGGTTTCTTTTCCTGTTTTTATTACTTCAAGTTTTGCCTGTTTCAGTTTCTGTTTTGGTTTTTGATAAGGTTCTAAGACATTTCTTTTACGCTTTAAAATTGAAATGCCGGAAGCAGAAGCAATGGTCGAACTCAAACAAGACATTGATGCTGATGATGTTGATAATTGCGTATTTTCATTGTCATTTATATTTAATTCCATTTCATCATTATTATCTTTATCATAGTTTGCAAAAGGGCCGCATTTATTTTTAACTAAAAGAAAAGAAACAAATACTGAAATACTTAATCAGGAAAATCCCTGTTGGAAATGAGTAAAATAAAATTACCATGCTATTTTTTATTTTACATTTTACGACAAAAAAAATATATTAAAGGTGTATCAACTATTAACTAATTGTAATTAGTAATTAGCTAAATTAACACATACCAGGTTCAGCAGGGTCCACTGTGGGATTTTCTGAAGAATTGGCTGCGTTTGGTGTAAATATAATATCTTCATTTTCACTTTCTGTGTCTGTGTCTGACAGTTCGGACACAGACACCAAATATTTTTTACACTTTCTTAAGTGATTTTTAAGTCTTTCTACTTTTGCTCTAACTTGCAATTTGCAATATTTGCATCTACAAATATCCCCATCCTTGAAAAACCCGTTCCATACATTGGATTGCCGTCTACCTCCTCCTCTATTTGAACCTCTGACAGATCCTCTTTTTTTAGTCTCAAATTTTGACAATTTTTTATCCATTACAAACACGTTTTACCCTTCAAGTCATTTATTGAATTTTACTGTACTGTAATAAATAAATATGAATTTAATTATTGTTTGAATAATAATACAATAGTGATAAAGACTTGTTTACCTTAATTTAAACTTAGTAGCAAGTAAAAACCAAAACACAAATAATCACCTGCACTGGCTGCAGGCTAAACCCAAGTGAAAAACAATAACAATGCGAATCACTGCTGATGGTCTCTACCGTGACGACTGCCAACAACTGTACCTGCACACACAACTATTCACCCCCTCTCATAACAGCTGTGAGCTGTGAATCCCCGAACTCCGCGTTGGCGCGTTGTAAAACATAAACTAATTTATTAACAGAGTTGCCAAAGCCAATACACATTACATGAGGAAAAGTCAGATTAACCCTTAATTTATAATTTAAACCAAGATATACATTAATTAAGTTAAATTAATAAAACTAAAATCATGCGAAAATGTTATTAATTAAGTATATTTGAATAAACATAAAGCCATCCATACTTCATATTTGATTTATTTTCATAACAAACAATTGCAGTTACGTCTTTAATATTACATGTTTTGGCATCAATGCATTCAGGCAACTGAAAACTTCCAGTATTTACCACTAATAAAAGCGCGGCATTTTTAAATTTGCAAAAACCCAGGAAAACCCAGTGGGTCGTCTTTTTCTAAAAAAAGTGGGCTTTTGCACAAACCTGAATGAGACTGACTTTGAACGTAGGCTCGATTACTGCTACTGGCTTAGAGATTTCATTAGGGAAAACCGTCATATTTTGTCACAAATATTGTGGACAGATGAAGCATCTTTTTGCAGTAATCGCAGGGTAAATCTTCATAACATGCATTACTGGTCGAACACTAATGCACACTGGTTACTGGTTACGTGAAGATTATCAGCAGGGTCAATGGAGCGGTGTTATTAATGGTGCTATTATCGGTCCGCACATCTTTAATAGCAAGTGACATGTATTTGAACTTTATATTGAACGATTTACCAGTACTCTTAGAAAATGTGCCTTTAGAAGTAAGAAGAAACATGGGGTTTCAACAAGACGGATGCCCGGACCATTATTTTCGAAATGTGCAAGATTTTTTGAACAGGCATTTTCCTAACCGTTGGATTGGTAGAGGCAATCTATTTTTCTGGCCACCACGGTCCCTTGATTTAACCTGCCTTGATTTTTATCTGTGGGGCCGAATAAAGGATTTGGTGTATAAAACTTGATCAACTACTAGAGAAGACATGATAGTCCGAACTCAAAACGCCATAAATAATATACCAAGAGTGGAAATTGAGGCAGCTGTCAACTCCACCCAGAAAAGATTGGACCAGTGCATTCAAAGAAATGGACAACGTTTTCAACATTTACGACAAAACTATTAATTTATTTTTAATATTTATTTTTAAAGTTTTGTGTTCTTGTTTTTAGTGTTATTGCTCTTGCTGTTATTGGACAGTTTTATTAAGTGATTACCAAAATGATTTTTATTTTGATAAAAAGCACTTGCATGCCATTTTTTAATGTAATAGAATTATATTTTGTTCAATATCAACGGTTCGAAAAAAGGTAGATGATTAATTTTATTCATTAAATTTTAGAAAAATGTATCCTCTTTTAAAATATGTAAAAATGAATATACCATTACATTTGTTTTTTTGAAAAAAACTCAAAAATTTGCTACCATTTCAGTTAACGCCATCTAGCGGCGAAGACGAAAGTCAAAAACCAAGTAAGCGTTTTGTAGTGTAAATTATGCTCTGTCATATGAGCCCGAATTTGTTAAAATCGGTCAAGCGAAACAGGAGAAATCTTGGTTTCTTTAAAAAAACAATTGAAATTCCCCCACTGCTTTATTTTGATAGATAGAACAAAATATTTTTGTCAAAAAATATAGGTGAATAGTCAGTAAATATAAAAATAATATCATCGATATACTTTCATTAGGCAATATTCTATAAAAATCCCATTTTTATACTTAGTGTTGGTTGTTATGGCCTCTAGCGGATGTTTGACAAACTCGAAAATAATTTCCAGCAATTTCTCTTGGCATGAGTATTTTTTGGTGGCTGTGCTTTCCTGAACTTTAGGCCACCATGCGATCGCACCATACACCATCATTGGTCTGATTACTCTGGTGTACAACCAGTTTACCATTGTCGGAGTTAGTCCCCAGGTGCACCCAATTGCTCGTCTCATCGTCATTAGCGTAATCTGAGAACGGCTTGTGATGCTCGCTAGATGGCTGTTCCAGGTTAGCTTGCCATCTAACCGGATTCCTAGATATTTTGCCTCCCTGGCAACCTTTATCTGATGGCCGAAGAGTTTTGGCACACTAGTAATCTCTGCAAGTAAGCGTTTTGTAGTGTAAATTATGCTCTTTCATATGAGCCCAAATTTGTTAAAATTGGTCAAGCGAAACGGAAGAAATCTTGGTTTGTTTGAAAAAACAATTGAACCTCCCCCACCGCTTTATTTTGATAGATAGAACAAAACATTTTAGTCAAAAAGTGTAGGTGAATAGTCAGTAAATATGAAAATGATATCATCGATATACTTTCATTAGGCAAAATTCTATAAAAATCCCATTTTTCTACTTAGTGTTGGTTGTTATGGCCTCTAGCGGATGTTTGACAAACTCGAAAATAATTTCCAGCAATTTCTCTTTTTTTTCTAAATCTATACGACCCTACCCTTAATTGATCATCCGGTATATATCAGGGCTGCAATAATTTAAATCAAATGACTTAATTCAACTGATTTTTTCAATTTTATTCATGAATTAAATCAAATTATAAATTGCTGTGACAACAAGATGTAGAAGCAGATAACTTGTCAGGAAATTCAAAAAAATATCCACACATTAGACTTAAGAAAACACAAACAGGTTGCAACAATAAAAACAGTTTGAAATGAATAAATAATAACAAATGATAGTATTTTATGCAACGATCATGTAATGATAGCCATTAAGTGTTATATCCTGCCAGGACACAGTTCAGAACACACATAAGCATCTGGAGCATATATCTCACCTAGTGTTGGTTTGTTCCTTCGTTAGTTTGGTTGTGTAACATGCATACATTCTACTGGTGTCTCCACCTGTTTTACAACCCCTTTCTGACTTTGTAACTTTCTCAAAGCAGTCGCGAATTAATGCAAGCATTGTTCAAATATTTTTAAATGTTTCAAACACCCTTTGTTATTTTAGTTTGTGGTTCTGCATTCTCATCACATGAACTCAACATTATGGACAGAAACTCAATAATTCACTAACAGTTCAACAGGAAATAATTATAAATTAATATTAATGTTCACGCAAGCAAAGTTTTCTGAGGCACACTCACATCAGAATTACAATGTAAACAATACGACTGCAGTGCCATCAGTTTAAGTGTATAAAAGCAACATCTCCTGGACTCTGTCAATACGACAAGCGGGACTAATATCTTTTATAGACTCAGCTGTAAAAACGATCCGCTAGTTTGGTTTGAGTAAAACGTGGACTTGTTTCCTTTATACAATAACCACTTTAATTGTATTTTCATTCTAATTATCATGATTTTTTATACAGAAAGGTTTATCATAAAAAATTAGTGCTTTGGGATACTGCAAAATGATAACTCCAACCGAGATCTAAAAAAGAAATGTTTGAAGGAAGTAAATGTTCTATTTAGTCAACACTTTCACTTAAACTTAAAAAATCGCACAGTCTAAAATAATGAAATCATTGAGCTCATATTTTAGAGGAGTACTCTCAATGACATAATTTATGAGGAAAAACATTGAAAATGTATCACATTTTCGGATTTCCGAGATACCAAGCGTTAAAGTCTAGTTATTGGAAAATTGAAAACACTTTCACTTAAAGAATCGCACAGGCCAAAATAATGAAAACATTGAACTCATATTTTATACGAGAACTCTCAAAGGTATAATTTGCTAGGGAAAAAATCGAGAATGTACCACACGTTCGCATTTCTGAGATACCAAGCATCAAAGCCTAGTTATTGGAAAATTGAGAAACATTGAGCTCTTATTTTAGAGGAGTACTATCAAAGGCATAATTTATGGGGAAAGAAATCGAGAATGTACCACTCATTCGCATTTCTAAGATACCGAGCCTAAAGTCTCGTTATTGCAAAATTAAGAAGAAGAATTGGTTTCTGGAGAAAATAAAGAGTTGGGTCTGTTAAGGATTTCTTGGACAAACTTAGTTAAAAAATTTGTTTGAATACTTTCGCAAATCATAGCACAAGGTTTTTTCTTCTTTTTCCTTTTTTTCTTCAGCATTCTTCGTCATACTTGTGAGTGCAGTATTATCTCTTCAACGTCCATATTGCAAATGAATCATAGGTTAGCTCAGATTTTTAGTAAAATAAACAGCACTGCTGGTGTCTCCCTTGGTTGCTGTGGTAACCACAGTCTTAGTGGGATATAGCCCTGATACATGCGAGTGTATTGATGGCCATTACATGAAAGTTGTATACATTATTTTTTCTACTCCCATTTAATGAATAATTATCATTTATTATAACAAAACAAAAATAATGAAGGGAACTTAAATACATTTAAAACTTTTTAACGTATTTATTATTCACTCTTATTTGTTTATATATAAATTATTTATCGCACAATTTGTAAAATTTATTTGGTGGGCTAAGATTGTTGAACTGGAGGGCACACGTTAATGTTTGCTTTATTCCTACATACTTATATTTAGAAAATTAAAAATATTTTTCAATTTAAATAATTAATCATTATGGCTTGTATTTAATTTATAGTCATATATCGAGTATTCAGTTGACTTTATCAATATTTGCTATCTTATTTATATACGTCTGTTATATTAAAACAAATGTTGTTTTGGCTGTTTTTAATTTATTTTACTTTCAACGCAGGCCAACATTTTTTATTCTCTTCATCAGAAGCTTCTGGTACATTCAATTGCGAATCATGCCAAAAACCGTTCTCGTCAAAGAAGCTTCTTAAAGCCCACATCAATCAGTTCCATTTAGGTAAATTACCGTTTAAATGCCAACACTGTTATATAGAATTCGCTACTAGGAAGGAATACGAAATGTGCATGAAAACGCATAGAAACGAAACTGAATCATCAAACAAATCATTAACACTGCAAGATTTCGCTACAAAATCAACGGATTTACAGTTATCGGACATAGAAGCGCTTATGGCGCCTTCGGAAAATGGAGAGTACAATTGTGATGTGTGTTGTAGACCCTTCAATAGTTCTACAGGACTTCTAAGGCATAAGGTAATTTTTTTTGTATGAGAGAAAAGTCCCATCAATTAAATAGCTTCTATTTTAGGTACGAAAACATAACCAAAAAAATAAGAAAAAATATTTTATCAAAGGTATGAAAAACGCAAAGTGTGATATATGTAACCGCGAATTTTCCACGCAGTCCTACATGCAACTCCACAAAAAGTTGCATCTCAGAGACGACATCGGTTATAAATACAAAGTGTTCGGGAAAAGTAAATACGGAGATATCGATAGTAACGAGAAACAAGTGAAAGACGAAGAAATGTACCTAGACGAGAAGGTGGAAAGTCTAGACGTTACCCCGGATATATTCACGGAAGACGATAGCAATGAAGAAAAATACGAGGATCCTTCAACCAGTACCGATATAAATGAGAGCAAAATGGAATTGGACGAAGATAATCACACGGAAAATGAGACAGATGACGATGAGGATGGAGAGGAAGACTCCAAATTGACTATTGATCTAGATGTGATACAGAAAGATGAGGAAAGTGATTAAAAGGTAAGTTTATCTTAATATTTAATGTAAAATGTTATAAAAAAACTTGGGGAAATTAGAAAGGGAATGCAATTACTATATTGATGAAAACAGAAGATTAAAGTGGTATAAATAAAAAAATAGTTGGTTTAATAAACTAGAATCCAGTGGGAAGAAGGAAAAGAAGAAGACACCAAAAATCGTTCCTAGATGAGGATGTTAAAAAAAGATTACAAGAAAAGATATTGTTTGGAGGAGGGAGATATTGGCAGTTGAAATATTAGGATATTCATCAGGAAATTACAGGGACAGATAAAAAGAGGATATTTATCAGGAAATGACAGTTGAATAAGAGGGCATTCAAGAATATTCATCAGGAAATGACAGTGATGGTGAAATATTAGGATATTCATCAGGAGATGATAGTAACAGTTGAAATATTAGGATATTCATTAGGAGATTACAGCAACAGTTGAAATATCAAGTTATTCAAAAATATTCATCAGGAAATGACAGCAACAGTTGAAATATTAGGATATTCAAGAGTATTCATCAGAAAATGACAGCTACAGTTGAAATATTAGGATATTCATCAGAAGATTACAGCAACAGTTGAAATATTAGGTTATTCAAGAATATTCATCAGGAAATGACAGCAACAGTTGAAATATTAGGATATTCAAGAATATTTATCAGGAAGCGACAGTTGAATAAGAGGATATTCAAGAATATTCATCAGGAGATTACAGCAACTGTTGAAATATTAGAATATTTAAGAATATTCATCAGAAAATGACAGCTACAGTTGAAGTATTAGGATATTCATCAGAAGATTACAGCAAAAGTTGAAATATCAAATTATTCAAAAATATTCATTAGGAATTGACAGTAACAGTTGAAATACTAGGATATTCAAGAATATTTATCAGTAAATGACAGCAACAGTTAAAATATTAGGATATTCAAGAATATTCATCAGGAAGAGACAGTTGAATAAGATGATATTCAACAATATTCATCAGGAAATGACAGCTACAGTTGAAATATTAGGATATTGATCAGGAGATTACAGCAACAGTTGAAATATCAAGTTATTCAAGAATATTCATCAGGAAATGACAGCAATAGTTGAAATATTAGGATATTAAAGAATATTTGTCAGGAAATGATAGCTATAGTTGACATATTCAGATATTCAACAGGAAATGATAGCAACAGTTGAAATATTAAGTTATTCAAGAATATTCATCAGAAAATGACAGCAACAGTTAAACATTAGGATATTCGAGAATATTCATCAAGAAGTGACAACTATAGTTGAAATACTAAGATATTCTTCAGGAAATGACAGTAACAGTTCAAGAATATTCATCTGGAAATGACGGCGACAGTTGAATAATAAGAGGATATTAAAAAATATTCATCAGGAAATGATGGCGACAGTTGAAATATTGGGATGTTCATAAGGAAGTCACCACGGCAGTTAAAATATTAGGTTCTTCAAGAATATTCATCGGAAAATGACAGCTCCAGTTGAAATATTAGGATATTCATCAAGAAAATGATAGTGACAGTAGAATAATTAGGAAATTCGTTTATTTAATTTTTTAATTTCCTTTACATAGACGAATATTAATCTCTGTAGTGATAAAGTGAAATTTATGTTTCAGAAATTATAATCATCATCTTCGTCTTCGTTTAATTATAGATAACTAAAATAAAATGCGGAATCAATTTCTGGCCGGTGATTCTTTATAATCGTTTCGAGATAATATGTCGTAATTGACATGAGAAAAAAGAGAATATTTTTATTTGTAAATAATAAATTTAGTTTTAATTGATTTTAAAATCGGTAGACGAAATTCAACGTATCGGGTTATAAATGAGACATGTTATTGAAATTTGAATGTATTATTATTTATTAGGCATACTTTGATTTTTTTTTACTTAAGAAATTAATATGGCCGACATCCGGTTTCACAGGAAACGAAATTATAAATTCAAATGGAACACCCTGTACATTTTTACCTGCCGTTTCAAATACATACATTCCATCTGTCAAATATCAATGCTCTAGCCGTTTTATTTTCTAAATATTTTTTTCATCGTCGACCTAAAGTGACTCCCCAAAATATTTTTTTAATCTTTATAACACCAAGCTTTTTTACATACGTGCGATACCAAGCGGGGTTCATTTGCACCCCATTTTTATTGTCTATCTTTGTAATTTTTACACTTTTTTAAGTAAAATGAAAAAAACGCTAATAAATTATTTTGTTTCTATCTATTTTTATTTCAATTTAGTTACTAAAAAATAAAAAAAAAACCTTAATTAGGTATTCAAAATTAATTTTAATTTTTTGCTTTACATGGGATACAAAAAATTTCTTTTTCAGAGTGATTTACACAAAAAAAACGCTCACATTTTACACAACGTTGTCTTGATTTTCTATCTTTGGTTCTTTCACAGAGAAAACATCTACCTTGAGTTCCTACAGGTCTTGTTGAAGGGATATTTTGCTCCAATTCTGGAACAACTTTAAGAATATTTTCTTTTATGCTTGCTTGCAAACCATTAGTATTTCTAAATCTATAAATCATATTTCCCTTGGCCAGTTCCTTTCCCAACTGAAGAATATATTTTCTTCTTGCATCTAAGTGCCCAGACCCGTAATTTGGATTTTTAATTTTCCATATTTTATAGGCATTTATTGCTCCAATATCGATAATATGGTAAAAAAGTACCATGGGCCATCTAAGAGTTTTTCTTTGAGTGGTATATTTTGCTGCCATTTGGTCTGTTGCATCTACAGCTCCTTTAGTACTATTATAATGCAAGACAATATCTGGTTTGTAGTCTGACTCCTTATTACTTACTTTGTCATCGTCATGCTCGGTTGATAACAAATTAACGGCATTGTTATTTTTCGTCACATAAGACACTAATGTACAATGTTTTGGAAAAGCAAACATTGAAGAATATTCTTTTTTTGAAGATGATGGAAGTAGTTCCTTTGGTATAAACGTCTTATTTTTGCGCAGAGTGCCACATAATGTAAGCTTCTTATCCAACAATTTTTGAGACAGCCGAAGACTAGTAAAGAAGTTATCAGTTGTGATACCATATCCTTGACTTAGATAATCAGAAAGTTCAAGAACAACCCGTTCACCTTGTCCTTTTTCAGGCTTGTTGCCTACTTTGCCTAACAAAAAAAATCGGTAGATAACATAGCATAAATGAAAATAAATGACTTACCTAAATACACTTGCATATTCAAAGTATAATTGTATTCACAATCTGCCAGTGCCCATATCTTTATTCCATACTTTGCTGGTTTGCTTTTCATATAGACCCTAAATGGAGCCTTTCCTCGAAATGGGACGAGCTGCTCGTCAATGCACACGTGCGTAATCGGATATAGTGCTTTTTTACAGTTTGATACGAATTTATCAAATACTTCCCTTATTGGTGCAAGTGTCTTCTAACTTTCTCTCAGCCCTGGTCTCAAAATTATCGAACCTCAAAAATTAGGTCAGAAAATGGAATCGATTTCTAGACAATGTTGCTGTTATTATAGGCCGACAATATGCAGGATGACTAGTAAAAAGCATTTCAATGGGTTCGTTACTAGCTTGCAATGCTCCTAATGTAATAAGTAGACCTATATAGGCCTCGATTTCTCTTCTGTTAGTTGGCACATATTTCTTTGTACTCTCGGGATGAGTTTCATTATAATTATCAAAATAAAATTTAGCTTTCCGGTTGGTTTCAGCGACAATAATGTTAAATATATCGTCTGAAAAAAACAGCATAAACGATTCTTTGATCGTATCTATTTCTGCACTGGTAGGTGTAAGTCCTGGAACATTCACAATCTTGTTTACCTGCGAACGTTGAACTTGATTATTTATTGGCATTTTATACCACTGGGTACCATCTTTAGCTGTATAAACAGGAATATCAGCTACAGGTACCTCTAAGTTAATGTTTTCTTCATCAGAAGAAGCATAGATTTCTTCATCGAATTCTTCTTGGTCCGATATATGGTCCTCACTTTCGATGTCGCTTGCATCATCTTCCTGCAATAATTCATCATATTCTGGATCATCATTTTGCAACATCATTAACATTTCCTCCTCCGTTAGAGCTTTTTCATTTCGAATTCAGAAATTACTCATTTTCGACCGAATAAACAACCACGTGGCGCACTATAAATCGACAAGTTTATCTTACACAGACGCTTGCATAAACGACACTAAATATTGGTATACGTAAAATGCCAAGCGAGGTGCAAATGCACCCCACACTCCAAAAACCTAAATAATGACTGAAATGGAAAAAAATCCATCCATTTTAGGTAAATTACATTTGGAACCTAAAAAATGCAGCTACTAAAAAGAGGAAATAAAACAAAATATAATTGGCTTAGATATATACAAAAAAGCACATGTGGGGTGCATTTGCACCCCGCTTGGTATTATAAGGGTTAACGATTTAATTGAAAAACTTTAGTTTTTAAATCAACAAGCAGTTTTTTTAATAGAAACATAATAACTAGGTTTAAAATGATTCACCCATTAATTTCCTTAATTCCTATAGTTTATAATTTTCTAATATCTATTTGGGCACTTTGTTCCTGAAACCGACTCTGTTTACGAAATTTGAAATTTTTTGGAAAGAGTACATAACGCGTTTAATACAAATAAATAAATGCGCTAATTTTGCTCTAGTGTACTAGATTTAGCTGTCTTAATTCCCTATTTATTTAATTTCAAAGGTTTTATACAGTGTGGCCCATATATTCTCAGTTTTTTAAATATATGGGCCAAACTATCGTAAATAGACCCTTTGAAATCAAATAAACGGGGAATGAAGACAGTTAAATCTTGATCTTTTTAAATTAAACATGTTAGGTATTTTTTCCAAAACTTTTAATAGTTTGGGTTTAAAAATTAAAGTTTTTAAATTCAATCAGTTACAAATATTTAATAAATAAAACTAAAATTGTTATTTAACAGATTTAATGTATATATTTGAATTAACAGAATCCAAATATTTAAAAATATACATTTAAATTTTGATTTCGTTGTTTCCTGTGAAACCAGAAGTCGTCCATATCGATTTCTTATGTCAAAACAATCGAAATTAGGGCTAAAATCACTCACCCAAATTAAAGTAACATCGAAAAGCCCACTTAAAAGTGTCAATTACACCCGATATATTTTATCAGTAATCGAATCGATTAGATCTTGACAATTAGATGAATAAAATACGAAATTTTGTCTGCCGATACGTCCTTAAAGTGCCTTATATTCAACATTTGCAATACCTCTTGTACCAATGGGGGTTCACAGGACCGTCTTTAGATCCCTTCACCCACAAAAATATCGATAAAATTCTTGTGTTTAATCAACAAAATCGGTTTTCATGATTCATTTTCTGCTGCCAAAACGTTAAGGATAAACTGCAAATTCTATAAGTAATTTACAGAAACTTGCTTTACGAAATGAAATACGTTTTGTAGTATATTGAACGTTCAATCATCTTCAACTAATTGTGATATTAAGAGAAAAAATGAAAATGTTGCAGTATTATCGAAATTTATATTATTTTTAAAATTAAAACTAAATTTATATATTTACTTCGCACATTGTAATTTTAAAGACGTACCTATCCGAGTAGAAGGCTTTAACTAAATACACGATATTTGTCGATTTTTATCTCTCCACATACATACAACAGTTTAAAAAAATTAAAAATATCATCTATATATTTGTGTATTAATTAAAACTTTATATATTATTCTGTGATAAAAGCCGCTAGTTAAACTAGTAAACAGAAACCTCCAATTTTTTTTATATATATTTAATTAGTAGGTAATGAAAATTTACAATTTATTCTATTCTCAATTTACAGATTTTTTAATTTTTATAGTACATTTCATGTGGTTATTAATAGTTTGAACTCCCATTATAAACTTATTTTTGTATAATGTCGAGAAAACTTCCGGCACAACTCCATATGTTGCTTATTTTTGTTTAAGCTTAAAACAACTCTTACTTGCTGCTAATTTTTGTATAATTTGAGAGAACTTCCAGTAAAACTCCATTTGTTGTATAATTTTGAAAGAACTTCCATCAAAACTTTTTTACTTATTTTTTTGTATATTATTCAAATAACTTCCGTAAAACTTCCTTTTTTTATAATTTTGGAAGTACTTTGGGCACAACTCTGTTGCTTCTTTTTGTATAATTCTGAAAGGACTTCCGACGAAACTTCGTTCTTTACTCCTTTTTGTATAATCTGAGAGAACTTCAGGTATAACTCAGTTTTTTAATTTTTTTTTGTATAATTTTTAAAGAACTTCCGAAACAGTTGCATTTTTAGCTTCTTTTGTATAATCTTGAAGGAACTTCCGACACAACTTAATTTTTGATTTCTTTTGAAAAAACTTCCGGCGCAACTTCTTTTTTGTACAATCATTAGAGAAGAATTTCCGGTATAACTCCATTTTTAATTATTTTTTGTATAATCTAGAGAGAACATCCATTTTGTATAATTTTGAAGTAACTTCCGGTACAATTCCATTTTTACTTCTTTTTGTATAATCTTGAGAGAACTTTCAGCACAACTTCAATGTTTTACTTTTTCTATAATATTGAGAGAACTTCCGCACATTTTCCATTTTTTACTTATTTTTCTATAATCTTGAGAGAACATCCGGCACAATTTCCATTTTGTATAATTTTGTAGTAACTTCCGGTACAATTCCATTTTTACTTCTTTTTGTATAATCTTGAGAGAACTTCCAGCACAACTTCAATTTTTTACTTTTTCTATAATATTGAGAGAACTTCCGCACATTTTCCATTTTTTACTTCTTTTTCTATAATCTTGAGAGAACATCCGGCACAATTTCCATTTTGTATAATTTTGTAGTAACTTCCGGTACAATTCCATTTTTACTTCTTTTTGTATAATCTTGAGAGAACTTCCAGCACAACTTCAATTTTTTACTTTTTCTATAATATTGAGAGAACTTCCGCACATTTTCCATTTTTTACTTCTTTTTCTATAATCTTGAAAGAACTTCCGACACAACTTCCATTTTTTACTTTTTTCTGTATAATTTTCAAATCACTTTTGGCACAACTCATTTTTTTGCTTCTTTCCTGTATAATTTTCAAATAACTTCCAGCAAAACTTCATTTTTAATTATATTTTTTATAATCTTGAGAGAACATCCTTCAAAATTTCCATTTTTTATTTCTATTTTGTATAATTTTAAAATAACTTCAGGTACAACTCCATTTTGACTTCTTTTTTGTATAATCTTCAGATAACTTCCAGTACAACTCAATGATTTACTTCCTTTTTACATAATTTTGAAAGAACTTCTGGCAAAACTTCATTTTTTACTTTTTTTATATATTTTTCAAATAACTTTCAGCAGAACTCCATTTGTTGCTACTTTCTTGTATAATCTTGAGAGAACTTCAAGCACAACTCAATTTTTTACTTTATTCTGTATAATCGTGAGGAATCTTCCGACACAACTGTTTACTTCTTTTATGCATAATTTTGAAATCACTTTTGGCACAACTCATTTTTTTGCTTCATTCTTGTATAATTATCAAATAACTTCCAGCACAACTTCATTTTTAAATACATTATGTATAATCTTGAGAGAACATCCGGCAAAATTTCCATTTTTTATTTCTATTTTGTATAATTTTGAAATAACTTCCGGTACAACTCCATTTTGACTTCTTTTTTGTATAATCTTGAGAGAACTTCCGACCCAATTTCAATTTTTCACTATTTTCTATAACCTTGAGATAACTTTCGCACAATTTCCATTTTTTACTTCTTTTTCTACAATCTTGAAAGAACTTCCGACACAACTTCCATTTTTTACTTCTTTTATATTTAATTTTGAAATTACTTCCGGCACAACTCCTTTTTTACTTCTTTTTCTATAATCTTGACAGAACTTCCAGTACAACTCAAATTATTTACTTCCTTTTTACATAATTTTGAAAGAACTTCTGGCAAAACTTTTTTTTATATATTTTTCAAATAATTTTCGGCTGAACTCCATTTGTTGCTACTTTTTTGTATAATCTTGAGAGAACTTCAAGCACAACTCAATTTTTTACTTTTTTCTGAATAATCTTGAGGGATTTTCCGTCACAACTTCCACTGTTTACTTCTTTTATGTATAATTTTGAAATCACTTTCAGCACAGCTCAATTTTTTACTTCTTATATAATCTTGAATGAACTTCCAGTACAACTCAATGTTTCACTTGTTTTTTACATAATTTTGAAATAACTTCTGGCAACACTTCATTTTTTACTTTTATTATGTATTTTTCAAATAACTTTTGGCACAACTCAATTTTTACTTTTTTGTATAACCTTGAGATAACTTCAGACACAACTCAATTTTTTACATAATTTTGAAATAATTTCAAGCACAACTCAATGTTGTACTTTTTTGACATAACTTCCGACAAATCTTCATATTTTACTTCTTTTTGACATAATTTTGAAATAACTTCCGCCACAGCTCAATGTTTTCCTTTTTGGCATAATTTTGAAAAAACTTCCGCCACAACTCAATGTTTTGCTTCTTTTTTGTGTAATCTTGAAAAATCTTTCGGCAAAACTTCATTTTCAGTGCTATTTTGTATAAATTTCAAATAACTTACGACCATTCCATTTTTACTTCTTTTTGTATAATTTTGAAATAACTTCCAGCACAACTCAATATTTTACTTCCTTTTGACATAATTTAGAAAGAACTTTCGCCACCACTCAATCTTTTGCTTCTTTTTTGTGTAGTCTTGAAAAATCTTCCGGCAAAACTTCATTTTCATTCCTTTTTGTATAATTTTCAAATTACTTTGGGCACAATTTCAATTTTTACTTCTTTTTACATAATTTTGAAATAATTTCAAGCACAACTCAATATTGTACTTCTTTTTGACATAACTTCCAACATAATTCTATTTTTTACTTCTTTTTTGTATAATCTTGAGAAAACTTCCGACAAATCTTCATATTTTGCTTCTTTTTGACATACTTTTGAAATAACTTCCACCACAGCTCAATGTATTACTTTTTGACATAAGTTTGGAAGAACTTCCGCCACAACTCAATGTTTTGCTTCTTTTTTGTATAATCTTAAGAAAACTTCCGGCAAAACTTCATTTTTCACTCCCTTTTTGTACAATTTTCAAATAACTTACGACAAAACTCCATTTTTACTTATTGTATAATCTTGAAAGAACTTCCAGTACAACTCAATATTTCACTTCTTTTTTACATCATCTTGAAAAATCTTCTGGCAAAACTTCATTTTTACTCCTTTTTTGTATAATTTTCAAATTACTTTTGGCACAACTTAATTTTTTAGTTCTTTTTACATAATTTTGAAATGTTGTACTTATTTTTGACTTTCAAATAACTTCCAACATAACTCTATTTTTTACTTCTTTTTGACATACTTTTGAAATAACTTACGCCACAGCTCAATGTATTACTTTTTGACATAAGTTTGAAAGAACTTCCGCCACAACTCAATGTTTTGCTTCTTTTTTGTATAATCTTGAGAAAACTTCATTTTTCACTCCTTTTTTATGTAATTTTCAAATTACTTCCGACACAACTTCATTTTTTACTTCTATTTTTACAATTTTGAGGAAACTTCCGGCTTAACTCCAATTTTTACAATTTTCAAAAAACTTCAGGCACAATTAAATTGTCTGCTTCTTTTTGTATAATTTTGTGAAATGTAAATGTAGAAGCATCAATCAATACATAATAATATGCTCAAATGATTACTCCTAATTTAATTAGAGCCTTTATGACGTTTACAGGGTAGGTTGTTGTCTAATACCAAATTTTTTGAATATAGAGACTTGTTTTGCATATAGACTTAGTATAGTTCTTCAATTTGTCCCTCATTCTGTTGATTGATCTATCTATTTCTCTATTAGAAATTTTATATGTACTTATCAACATCCTGGAGAAATTAGATAAATATCTTCATTTAATGGAAAAATAAGGAAATTGAACAGAGAGAGGATATAAACATGCAACCGAATTCAAACAAAATTTTGTATATATTGTTGTTTCGGAAGAAATAGGTACACAACCTATAAAATAATAATTTTATTTTATGAAAAGAAAGATACGCAATAATGACAAGAACGTTTAACACAGAAGCATTTTAGGATATTTTTAAAATGTTTAATTTTTTAATAAATAGAAATATCAACAAAGGTATATGTTTAAAATTAACCGTATTTATTTTTGAAATGCACGTAAAATTGTTAATACACATTTGCAATAATCTATTGTGGTAGTACAGCCAGGATGGTCAAAATCTGGTTTTAAAAATGATTATTTCCAAACTTTTTATCCAATACTGTAATTTCTGTTTCATAAAATTCATATCGTTCACTCTTTTGACCATTTCAATCAGTTTCTGTCATTTTTTATTCTTATTTGATGAATTAATTCAAACTAGAGCTTCGTGACTCGATAAGTTTGAAAAAAATTTGAGGTTATAACCAAATTTTTCAAAAAATGAAACATTTATTTTATAAAAAGTTACATTGATATCAAAAATTTGAGGTTATAATCAAATTTCTCAAAAAAATACAACATTTAATTTATAATAACTGACATTGATGTCAAAAATTTGAGGTTATGGTTGTAAAAAAAAGTATTGACAAATTTAAATGCATTTTGAAACAATTTCTTTCACTGCAATACAGTATTGATGTGTCGTGAGTTTTTATATAATATATATATATATATATATATATATATATATATATATATATTTTTCGTTAAAGACTGTCATATCATTGGCAATAATTTTTGTTACATTGATATTATATATCGAATAAAAGGACAATTCATAAGCGGTTTCTTAAACTATAGTATATAAAGTTGCATTTTGGTCACTTCGAAATAAATTCTTGAAACTTAACAAGAGAAATCATAATAAAACTAATTGTAACCTCGAAATAGCTGACATCTAGTTTTAACAGTTGACAGGTGTTTCAACTGTCAAAAAGTAAAACATTTAGGTTATAAAAATGACATTTATGTCAAAAGCAAGAGTTTTTATAATTGATACGAAGATATAAAACACCAGGTTATTTTTACTGTCCAGAGGAGGAATCGAATAGTTTGTGTTTAATTGTGGGTTGTCTTACACACACATCTTTATACGAAACCTTTTAAACTAAAGAAATAATATAATTAACATTAAATAATTACATAGGAGCAATATGAAAGAATAAAATAGTGAACTATGTAAAAATGACAATGTCTTTTGTTCCTCCGCTGTCAGAGGCCTCATCGACTAATTCCTACAGCTATAAGAGGTCCCTACTGGGTAGACAACGAACACAACGAAACTAATTATAACATCTAAATATCTGACGTCTAGTTTTGACAGTTGACAAGTGTACCAACTTCCAAAAACTAAATTTCTCAAAATGTAAAACATCGATGTTATAAAAAATGGCATTAATGTTAAAAGCAACAGTTTTTATGGTGTTTTTCGATCTCAGTAATTGAAAATATATGAGAATTTGTTATTAGGCAACTAATATAAAAAACTGCATTTTGGCCACGTCAAAATAATAATTCTTTAAACTCGACAAGAGTAATCATAACAAAACTAATTGTAACCTCCAAATAGCTGGAGAATATCTAATTTTGACAGTTGATAAATGTGACAACTTCCTAAAACAAAATTTCCCGAAAAGTAAAACATTTAGGTTATAAAAAATGACATTGATGTCAAAAGCAACTGTTTTTATGGTGATTTTCGATCTCGGTCATTGAAAATATATGAGAATTAGTTAGTATTCAACTATAATATAAAAAACTGCATTTTGGCCACGTCAAAATAATAATTCTTTAAACTCGACAAGAGTAATCATAACAAAACTAATTGTAACCTCCAAATAGCTGGAGAATATCTAATTTTGACAGTTGATAAATGTGACAACTTCCTAAAACAAAATTTCCCAAAAAGTAAAACATTTAGGTTATAAAAAATGACATTGATGTCAAAAGCAACTGTTTTTATGGTGATTTTCGATCTCGGTCATTGAAAATATATGAGAATTAGTTAGTATTCAACTATAATATAAAAAACTGCATTTTGGACACGTCAAAATAATAATTCTTTAAACTTGATAAGAGTAATCATAACAAAACTAATTATAACCTCCAAATAGCTGGAGAATATCTAATTTTGACCGTTGACAAATGTGACAACTTCCTAAAACAAAATTTCCCAAAAAGTAAAACATTCAGGTTATAAAAAATGACATTGATGTCAAAAGCAACAGTTTTTATGGTGATTTTCGATCTCAGTAATTGAAAATATATGAGAATTAATTATTTTTCAACTATAATATAAAAAACTGCATTTTGGCCACGTCAAAATAATAATTCCATAAACTTGTCAAGAGTAATCATAAGAAAACTAATTATAACCTCCAAATAGCTGGAGAATATCTAATTTTGACAGTTGACAAATGTGACAACTTCCAAAAACAAAATTTCCCAAAAAGTAAAACATTTAGGTTATAAAAAATGACATAGATGTCAAAAGCAACAGTTTTATGGCGATTTTAGATCTCAGTAATTGAAAATATATGAGAATTAGTTAGTTAAAAAGTTACATTTTGGTCACTTCGAAATAAATTCTTGAAACCTATTTTTTTAACTGTAATTTTAGTAAACTGATCTAAGGAATTTAATTATATTAATACCCTATTTTACAAACAAATACCTAAACCATATTTAGGAATTCCTAAATGAAACATGTGTTTCACCATGCAATAAGTGACACTTAAGATGTGTAGGAAATACCTAACATTAGGGCCTAAGGCCTTAAAGTTTTTAGGTAATACTTAACCTTAAAGTATATTACAGTAGACTGTCTTGATGTACAATATCATCTTTTGTTTCCCAATATGGCTCGGTCAGTACTGCACAAGGAGATTTTGGAGCAGGCCAGCCATTTTATTTTGAACGTATTGCTTCACCAATTGTAGTGTTTCATCGGATTGTGTGGTTACTGCCGATTCCTTCATTTTTCTTCTTGATAAGGCATCTGCTATTAACAAATGTTTTCCTAGCATGTATTCGAGAGTACGATTGTATCTCAAAAGTTTGAGAGCTAGAGCTTGAAACCTCGGTGTTAGAGACTCTAACGAATTCTTCAACAGGCCTAGTAAGGGTTTATGGTCTATCTCCACTTTGAAATGTTTTCCATAAACATAGTGTTTGAAGTGTTCACATGCACTGTTTCTATTTGTGCATATCTGGATTGTGCCGAGATTATGGTTGCTTAAAGTGACATTTCGTTTTAATTGATGTCATCGGAAAGGATTTGGAACAAGCTTTCAAATGAGGTATCGCTTGCCGCAAAGATCCCATTTAAATTTATCTTCTAAAACGGCACCCGTCCTTATGTTTACTGTTTACAATAGAGAGATATCGGTGAAATGAATTGCGCATGTGAACGTTATTAACGTACTGCCGTATTGGTTTTACGTCAAGCGGTATTTCAATTTTATTTAACAGTTATCGGAAGCGACGCTTTACCCGCGCTATTCGATAATGTGACTTAACCTAGCTTTATTGCATAGTATGTAGATCATTTGAAATCTCTACTTCATTTTCTATTGTAGGTATTACTAAAAAAAAAAATAGATAAAACGTATTCCATAAAGTCATAAACATATTTTGATATAACTGTTAAGTATCTTGAATAAAACTTAGAATACGTTTTAAATCTGCAGTCTACTGTTGAATTTACAGTAATAATCATGATCACTAGAAGAAGAAGGGGCATTCTCATTATTTTCAGGTTCAGTACATACATTCATTTGCTTCAAACTCAGAGTTCTAGCACACTCATCTCTTGCTGATATTCCTAGTTCCTGAATTTGTTTTTCTTTGCTAATTTTCTTTTTTTTTGTAATAGGCTTAACATTAGCATTATTACAAACATCGCTTACTTCTTGTAGAAGCTGGTCTCTTTCACAACATATTTCTTCCACTCCAGACCTACACTTAAAAAAATGAATAGGCATATGAAAATGAATAATACTAATATAAGTATATAATTATTCATGAAAATTATTTGAATACCTACATTATCTGGTTTCCTTTGTCTTTTTTCAACCACATTTCTAAAAACGGAACAAATGATCTTTTAGAGTTCTTATTAAAAACTATTTTCTAGTTATGACGTGTATGTTGGATTGGATTGTTTCCCATTTTTCGGGGTCTTCCAACGGGTTTAAATTAATAAACTCTTTGATCCATGTCGTCCTCTGGTCCAAACCTTAATCTTTTTGGTTCTCTTTCAGACATTTTACTATATACTCAAAACGGAGAGTTTATGTGGTAAATCCACAACAAACAACTTTAACATAGAAAACTCTGCGCATGCCCGGCTAGTTAACTATTAAGCGCTTAAGAATCGACTCGCGCATACGTTAAATGTCAAAATAACATATGCGCTACTATGGCTTGACGTTATTTGGGTTACCGATATCTCTCTAATACCTAATATCATTAAGAAGGTAGTGTACATTCCTCAGTTCAGTTTCCCAAAATTTTTAATTTCTAACTTTTACGGTTAAAAACAAATGTAGGGGAGGGCTTTAGACTCGCACCGAAGAACACGAGACTATACACTCCAGAGTTGGAATTTTATCTGCCCAATTTGAGCTCTTTTGACCCTGTATATAGTGGAGGGTTAGCTACTTATTTAAAATTTATTAGAGGTTTTTGCAGTTAAGACAATATTGTTCTTCACTTCTTTCTGTCCTGCATCTGTCTGTCTCAACCTTGTGTACTCCCAAACGTTTACAACCTGGATATCTTTCCTCATTAGGTCTCCATTCTGTTATTCTCTTTTTCTCCATTCTTTTAATGTGCCCGTACCAACGTATCCTTTTTGATTTGTGTTTACTATCTCCTCATTTTCTAATATATTTTTAATTTCATAGTTCATAAGTCTTCGGTACTCGTAACCTAGTTTCACTGGTCCATATTTTTTTTAATTATTCACCTTTCATATATCCTTAGTTGTTCTTAGTCTACTGGTTTTACCGCCGACTTTTAATTTTGTTGATCGGCTTATTTTTTTATTCTGAATGATGTTTTTTATATCCTCATTGAATTCTTTGCCTTATCTCGATTTTTGTGTCATTTTTGTTACTAAACTTGGTTCCCAGGTGATGGAACTTTTTGTGAAGCGATGTTATTTGTTTTTAGCTATTTAAAATGAACATGGCAGCTGTGTCTGACAAGGTGAGTGCGCAGTACGCATGCGTCAAATTGAATGCTATTGGAGGCAGAGAGTAGTGCACAAAATAATTTGTATGAGAAATAATAACAAAACTATAATTATAACCTCCAAATAGCTGACATTTGATTTTGACAATTAACAAGTGTGCCAAGTTCCTAAATGTCAAAAATAACAGTTTTTATGGTGATTTTTAATCTCGGGAGATGAAATACACGAGAATTAATTATTTTTCAACCCTAAACGATTTCATTGTTGACCAATATATTTATATCAGTTCTAAGGCATATCAAAAGTGTGAATATAGGAAACTCGTAATATAAATTGTCCTTTTATTGGACAATGTGCTCGATTAAGTTGAACAACGTCCAAAGTTTTTTTTATATCGTCAAATTATATTAAATAATTAGTTTTTTTTCTATTATAGCATATAAACAAATAGGTATGTAATCATAATTTTTATTATAGATATATATACGTTAAGATTTTATATATACCTACCATCCTCTGATGATAAGATGATTAAGCGTAAGATTTTTTTATTTTACGCATTTTGTACATAAATTAACAGTTAAGTGCTTCTATGACTGACAGATTTTAAATTTTTGCACTAATAAGTAAGAAATAAATCGTTTTTATGACCGTGTCTTTTATTTAACTTTCACATACAGGGTAGATAGAAACAGGATAGCTTTTTACTCTTCGATTTAGGTCACTGAAAGTAACTATATATATATATATATATATATATATATATATATATATATATATATATATATACTAGCTGACCCGACAGACTTCGTCCTGTCAAAAAGATTTGTAATGTGGCAGTTTTTTTGCCTACGTATTTAAAAAAATTCTCCTGAACAGAACCGTCACCCTGGTGATAGGGCGTTGTGAATAAAAAATAATTAAATAAAACATATATAAGGATTTAAAAGTAAGTAATCGCTTTATTGTTAATCATGTGAATCATAATTATTATTATTATCATTGTAGTGCTTTGTGGTATACGATGTTTTTTGTTTGATTACCTGGCGCATAGGTAAACAAATCTGATGGTTTCCCAACACGGGAACAGGCAACATACAATTGACCATGTGAGAAACATGGGTTTTCTAAATTAATACCACAAACACTTAATGATTGCCCCTGGGACTTGTTTATAGTCATAGCAAAAGCAAGCCGCACTGGAAACTGTAGTCGTTTAAACTCAAATGGCACATCAGTCGGAATCATTGGGATGCGCGGTATGAGAACATCTTCTCCTTTATACTTTCCTTTGAGTATAGTTGCTTCTATCACATTGTTTAGTAATTTTTTTATCGCTAAGTACCGTTGCAAAGACGCGGTTGGTTGATATTTCGCAACATTATAACCACCGATCCAACCTTTAATTGGAGATTGTGAGGTGGCAATCCTGGCAAATCCAGCGAGTTTAAAAATTCCGGTGGATAGTTGACTACATCATCTTGATTAGTAGCCGAATCAACTGATTTATATATCCTCAATTCGCCTGTAATTTGTTCTTGAATTTTCAAATTTAATTCATTTACATCTATGTTTTTTGCAGCCAGTATAGCTCGTTCGCTCAACCAATCATGGTTTCTGTAAAGAAACATCTGGAAACACCTTCTGAATAAGTTCATCTTTTGATCGAGTTAACTGACAAAAACTTTGAGGAAAGTTAATGCAGCCAGTCAACATGTCTATAGGAAATTTGCCATTACCAATGTCAATGAGTTGTTTAGAGAATATGTTTCCAGATTGGTCATTTTGCAACTCGACACGCATATTCTTGCTTAAATGAAGTACTTTGACATGTTTCCACAAATTGGAGGACTTTAGACATGCATTGAGTTCATCAGCTGGCGTTGATCGTGGAATCACTGGCAATGTTTGACGAAAATCTCCTGCTAATAAAATCATTGCACCACCAAATCGATTATTATTGCTCCGTAGATCTTTTAAGGTTCTGTCTAAAGCCTCCAAAGATTTTTTATGTGCCATCGTGCATTTATCCCAAACAATCAATTTACATTGCTGCAAAATTTTCGTCGTCACGTTCTTGTGCAGTACGATTAGATCGGTAAATAGCTTGGTTTGTAGCATTTCTGGTTCTTCTACCTAAATTGCTTCGTCTTATAGGAGGCATATCAAATATAAATTATTTTTTCACTAATCACGAACTAAACAAACACTAACTAAGTAAACACTCTGCACAAAACACGATATACGAATTTGTTTCGTGTATCAGTTATGTATTCTGTGCTCCAACGCACACACGCACATTGTTTTGATAGATATGATCTTTGACGTTAGGAACACACCTACATTGCTTAGACAACAGTGAGTGCTTGTAATTTAATATGAACTTTATAACATAGCAATGAAGCTCAAATTGACTACGTTTTAGTTACAAATCATTTGTATGGGAAAAAGAAAAGGGCTATTTTTAGGGTTTTTCCAGCAATAATTCTAATTTTTCTCGCCGTAAAAACCATCCTTGAACTTCAACGAACATTTAAAAAAAAGATTTGGCCAAATTGGTCGAGGCGTTGTTGAGTTATGCGCTTACCAACACATTTTGCGATTCATTTTCATATTATAGATATATATATATATATATATATATATATATATATATATCAGCACTACAGGCCTATCTGGCCCTCGGTTTCGAGATCTTTCACTCTCTCTCCATTTTTTTCTATTCCTCGCCTCGTTCTGCCAGTCCCTTACTCCCACTGATCTCAGGTCTCTCCTAACCTCCTCCAACCATTTCTTATTTGGTCTTCCTCTTCTCTTTTTACCACCTTCTCCCCCTTTCAGCGTTGGGTGATTATACAAATCTGATAATTCTCTGTTTGTTCTTCTTCTGTATATTCCATTTTCTTTTATTCCACCATAAATCTTTCTGAACATTTTACGTTCCCATATCTCTAGTTTATTCTGCTCTTTTTTGTTCATTGTCCAGGTTTCACAAGCGTAGGTAACTGACGGTCTTATTATTGTTTGGTACATTCTTATTTTTGCTGTTCGTGATATGTCTTTTGAGTTAAGCATCTGTGATACCATTCCTGCTGCTTTACTGCCTTTTGTTAACCTTTTTTCTATTTCCCTTTATCGTCTCCTTTATTTGTGATAATGACTCCCAAATATTCGATTTGTTCCACTTTTTCTATTTTGTAGCTTTTGTTTCCATTACAATTTATAATAATATCGGTTTTTTCATTATCCTTCATTACCATGTATTTTGTTTTTTTCTCGTTGATCACTAGACCATATTCTCTTGCCTTCTCTTCTAGTAGCTTAAATACGCTTATCAGTTCTTTTCCGGATCTTGCCATAAGTACTATGTCGTCCGCATATGCTAGACACTGATATTTATTCCCATAAATTAAACCTCTGGTTTTTATACCACTTTCTCTTAGTATAATTTCCTGAACTAGGTTAAAGAGGGTTGTGGATAATGGGTCACCTTGTCTCAGACCTTTCTCTATCTTGAATTCGTTAGAAGTAACTATCTATTCGAGAATTATATAAACAACAAAAAAAAATTAATAAAATAATACTATAAACAGTTACACGAATTACTATTAAAAGGAATTATATTTAAAACACATTTATGACCACGTTATGTTGGGAGAGAGGCCAAAGAAAAATATTTTGCTCTTTACAATAAAAAAATTTACGTCACTGTCACTTTACTTTTTCTTTCATCAATCAATGTTATCGATTCCCTTCATATCTTTTATTTGGCGAAAACATCATTTATTCGGAAAGAGGCGTCCAACAAAGGGACCCTTTGGCACCTCTCCTTTTTTGCATATCGATACATAAACTTACAAGCAACATTGACACAGAATTCAATGCTTGGTACCTTGATGATGGTTCTTTAGGTGGTAATACTAATTCCGTGTTCAAGTCTCTTGTCTATATTATAAACAATTCCAAGGATATTGGTCTTGAACTCAATTTCAGCAAATGCGAGTTATTTTTCTTAGAATCGCCAAATAATCTAACCATTGATTAATTTAATTCTGCAGCACCAGACATAACGATTACCAACAGACAAAATTTATTTCTATTAGGTGCTCCTTTATTAAACGAATCCTTTCTATCAGCTTTCAATGAAAAACTAACCTTTTTCAAAAAAATGTCATCTCGTTTTTCCTGGTTACCGACACATATTGCTTATTACCTTCTCAAGAATTGCCTATTAATTCCAAAATTAACATATATCTTCAGATGTAGTCCGACCTGGTTACATAATGATATCTTAATCAATTTTGACAATACCATTCGTCATTCATTAGAGTCATTAATTAACATTAAATTAGAGGACCTTTCTTGGAAACAAGCTTCACTACCTGTTTAATATGGTGGTTTAGGAATTCGCTCAATCATTAAATAGTTCAAAAAATTTCAAAAATTACATTCTGCCTATATTTTTCCACACACAAGACCCTTTATTAATGGAGGCAGAAAATATTTGGTCATTAAAGTCTAACAAAGTTGTACCCGATGAATATAAATCCTTTCAAAAATCCTGGGATATTCCTTTATTGAACATTGAAAAAGAAAATCTGCTTCAGGAAGCTATCAATTTACCAGACAAGGCTCGTTTGAATGCAGCATTTTCAAAGGAATCAGGAGCATGGTTGAACGCTATACCGTCGGCCCCATTAGATACGCTTTTAGATGACGACAGTTTCCGTATTTCTATTGGTCTCCGTTTAGGTTGTCAAATTTGTGTAAAACATCGCTGTCGTTGCGGAGCTGATGTTGATGAATATGGTAGACACGGCCTAAGCTGCAAATTAAGTGCCGGCCGTTTTTAACGTCATTCTGCAGTAAATGACCTAATCAAACGAGGCCTGTCATCTGCAAAGATTCCCTGTTCGTTGGAACCGTTAGGTATTTGCCGCGACGACGGTAAACGTCCAGATGGTACGACCCTCATTCCATAGCAACGCGGCAGACCAGTTATATTGGATTTCACTTGCACTGACACTTGGGATCCGTCCCATATCCGATCCACATCTACTTCCGCAGGCACTGCAGCTTTACAAGGCGAAACTTTTAAAATCAATAAATACAAAAATTTGAAGAACATTTACATTTTTATTCCTGTAGCAATTGAAACCTCTGGTGTTATCGGTCATGAAGCTTTCAAATTCATTAAAGAAATCGGTAAAAAAATATCAGTAGAAGCCAATGATTCAAGAGCAACTTTGTTCTTTATACAACAAATAAGTATTGCAACTCAAAGAGGAAACGCTTCATCTTTTCTCGGTACATTTCCCCGTTCTAAGCCTCTAGAAGAACTTTTTATGAAACCTAATCATAAGAAACCTAATTCTTCTACCACTTTCAAAGTTTCTCACATTACAGACCCTAAAACATGTGATCTTTCCTTTTTCCGAAATTCTTATTTAACATCTTCATTCTCTTCTTCAGAATGTGTACCTTCTGATAATACATGCGTTGACAATTTAATAAATTATGCCTCCAACAAGCTTTTGGGCCTCAATGTACTAAAAAGTCTAGATAACCACCAGCCAGATGATGTCCCATTCATAGGAATACCGAAGAAGATGATTATGCTAGAGAATGATGCGATTCCTATATGCAATAAATTATCTTTGACCAAAACAAAATATAAAACTGATTTACCCCAAATAGAGTTGGAGACATCAAATAAAAATGTAAACGACCAAATGGAAGTTATTTATACTAACAGTGTGGCATACTCTAACAATACTAATATAGACAATTTGTATGATGAAGATGATAACGGAAATCACACATCAGTAGCCGATTTGAGTAAAAATTTTAATGACAAACTCTCCAGAACAGTAAAGAATGGTACTAACCTCGCCAATAAGACAACTGTGGTTAAATCCAAAATATCTGATGTGACCAATAGAGTGAAACCAATAAGTACAAAATCTATATCAACCAGAGTTGAAAAATCTAGTAATAATTTTTCGGCGACCAAAAAAATATGTCATTGCATCCAATAAGTGTCAAAATAACCGCAGTCAAATTCAAAATTGGAAGAGAATGAAGACGTAGAAAAAACTAATGGTTCAGAAGTCAATAGGGTCGTAGTAACTGAGGAATCAATAAACATCAATTCCCTTTCTAAAAATAATCCTAGTGTTAACAACTTCTCTTCATACATTTCATTTTCGATTAAAGATTATCAGAAAGGGAATGATACTCAACAAGAACAAAAGGACACGTCTAAAAATGATGAAGATAACAAGGAATATATTAACAAAGTGAACCAGACCAATGATCTATCGACATCATCCAAACTTTCCGAATCCCTAATATCTACATCCAATTCAGTAGCAAACAACATCAATTCAAATTCATCACACCGATCAAGTGAGAAAGACAATAATAGAATCCGAGATTATTCGTACAATGATAATAGTTGCGAAAGAGCTCTTAACGATATCTCCACAATTAGATCCATAAAGGGTATTCCCCAAGAATCTTTGGGTCTTAAAGGCCTCAAAAATATTGGTAACACATGTTTCATGAATAGTATTATCCAATGCCTATCAAACACAAGGTGGCTATTAGAATATCTACAGAAAGACGCATACATAAGAGATATTAACATAAACATATCTAGCATGAAAGGAACACTAATTAAAGCATTTGCTGAAGTTATTCAAGAGCTTTGGTCTGAAGATGGTTCAGACTGAGTGGTTAATACAGTATCATTGAAAAGTAAGATTCAGCGATTTACTTCAAGGTTCATGGGATACACTCAACATGATGCATATGAGTTTCTTCGTTACCTATTAGCAGGACTTCACGAAGATGTCAACAAGGTATATGAAAAACCAAAGCCCATATTAACAGAAATTGATGACAAATTTAGTGATATCGAGAAAGCACAAGAATTTTGGTTAAAATATGCTAGAATGGACAACTCCAAGATTGTGGATAACTTTGTCGGTCAATTAAAATCAACAATCAAGTGCACACACTGTGGTCACTGTTCAGTTACCTACGATCCCTTTTGGGATTTATCCCTTTCGATACCACAAAGAACAGGTCAATTACGACTTTCACAATGTTTAGATTCGTTTACAAGAGAAGAAACGCTCGACAGTGCTGAGAAACCAACTTGTTCGAAATGTAATGAACGAAAACGATGCATTAAATCATTCTCAATTCATAAATTTCCGAAAATATTGGTTATTCACCTGAAGCGCTTTTCGCAAACAGAAAGATTTAGTGGAAAACTTAATGTTTCAATAGATTTTCCAATAGAAGGGCTTGATATGAGCCATTACGCGGCTGATAATGTGGCACCTTGTATGTACAACCTCTACGCTATATCAAATCACTGTGGAACCAGTGCGTTGACAATTTAATAAATTATGCCTCCAACAAGCTTTTGGGCCTCAATGTACTAAAAAGTCTAGATAACCACCAGCCAGATGATGTCCCATTCATAGGAATACCGAAGAAGATGATTATGCTAGAGAATGATGCGATTCCTATATGCAATAAATTATCTTTGACCAAAACAAAATATAAAACTGATTTACCCCAAATAGAGTTGGAGACATCAAATAAAAATGTAAACGACCAAATGGAAGTTATTTATACTAACAGTGTGGCATACTCTAACAATACTAATATAGACAATTTGTATGATGAAGATGATAACGGAAATCACACATCAGTAGCCGATTTGAGTAAAAATTTTAATGACAAACTCTCCAGAACAGTAAAGAATGGTACTAACCTCGCCAATAAGACAACTGTGGTTAAATCCAAAATATCTGATGTGACCAATAGAGTGAAACCAATAAGTACAAAATCTATATCAACCAGAGTTGAAAAATCTAGTAATAATTTTTCGGCGACCAAAAAAATATGTCATTGCATCCAATAAGTGTCAAAATAACCGCAGTCAAATTCAAAATTGGAAGAGAATGAAGACGTAGAAAAAACTAATGGTTCAGAAGTCAATAGGGTCGTAGTAACTGAGGAATCAATAAACATCAATTCCCTTTCTAAAAATAATCCTAGTGTTAACAACTTCTCTTCATACATTTCATTTTCGATTAAAGATTATCAGAAAGGGAATGATACTCAACAAGAACAAAAGGACACGTCTAAAAATGATGAAGATAACAAGGAATATATTAACAAAGTGAACCAGACCAATGATCTATCGACATCATCCAAACTTTCCGAATCCCTAATATCTACATCCAATTCAGTAGCAAACAACATCAATTCAAATTCATCACACCGATCAAGTGAGAAAGACAATAATAGAATCCGAGATTATTCGTACAATGATAATAGTTGCGAAAGAGCTCTTAACGATATCTCCACAATTAGATCCATAAAGGGTATTCCCCAAGAATCTTTGGGTCTTAAAGGCCTCAAAAATATTGGTAACACATGTTTCATGAATAGTATTATCCAATGCCTATCAAACACAAGGTGGCTATTAGAATATCTACAGAAAGACGCATACATAAGAGATATTAACATAAACATATCTAGCATGAAAGGAACACTAATTAAAGCATTTGCTGAAGTTATTCAAGAGCTTTGGTCTGAAGATGGTTCAGACTGAGTGGTTAATACAGTATCATTGAAAAGTAAGATTCAGCGATTTACTTCAAGGTTCATGGGATACACTCAACATGATGCATATGAGTTTCTTCGTTACCTATTAGCAGGACTTCACGAAGATGTCAACAAGGTATATGAAAAACCAAAGCCCATATTAACAGAAATTGATGACAAATTTAGTGATATCGAGAAAGCACAAGAATTTTGGTTAAAATATGCTAGAATGGACAACTCCAAGATTGTGGATAACTTTGTCGGTCAATTAAAATCAACAATCAAGTGCACACACTGTGGTCACTGTTCAGTTACCTACGATCCCTTTTGGGATTTATCCCTTTCGATACCACAAAGAACAGGTCAATTACGACTTTCACAATGTTTAGATTCGTTTACAAGAGAAGAAACGCTCGACAGTGCTGAGAAACCAACTTGTTCGAAATGTAATGAACGAAAACGATGCATTAAATCATTCTCAATTCATAAATTTCCGAAAATATTGGTTATTCACCTGAAGCGCTTTTCGCAAACAGAAAGATTTAGTGGAAAACTTAATGTTTCAATAGATTTTCCAATAGAAGGGCTTGATATGAGCCATTACGCGGCTGATAATGTGGCACCTTGTATGTACAACCTCTACGCTATATCAAATCACTGTGGAACCACTTATAATGGTCACTACACAGCATTTTGCCGACATCCCTACACGGGACAGTGGCACGAATATAACGATTCAAGAGTGCTATTAATATTGTGGAAATCTTTAGTCAGTGGAGAAGCATATGTTCTCTTCTATGAACAAGATGACACAAAATCCCACCTTTAAGTTTAATATTTTTTTTTATTAGTTTTTAAATTATATATTTTCATTGTGAACCAATGTCTTATTTGTTTTTTTTTTCTGCAAAATTTATTTATATATTCATATATACATTGTATCCTTTTAAATATAAATAAAATGTGCTTATTATAAATCATTTACGTCACTGTCACTTCACTTGACAAGTTTTCTTTATACAAATCGGAAAAGCTAAGTGCTAAACACTTGAGACTATATACATGTTCTATTTGAGAACTGAGACACATAGATAATCTACTTTGGAGGAATATTTTTCCTCCACATGGTGTTTAAATTAAAAAAAATATCACTGTCTATCCTATATATCAGTGAACCACCCTGTACATTTATATTTGTTTGTATAGCGCACAATTGAATTCAAGAGTGGAAAAGAAGAAAACGGGGAACTAACCCCATTTCGTAGGATATAAACTTACCATCCATTGAGGCATGTTTCTTGCCATTCTGAGACGTGTTGAGGGATTGGATATATGCATCGGCCTCCATTTTTCACCCTTATTCTACGCAAAATAAATATTCATTGGTCAATATAATTACCTGCTTTTTTTCGAATAAAAAGTAATTCAGTAAATCAAAAATTAGATGCACATTGATATAAAAGTAACGTAAACAATTTTCCTTATAATATATACAGATGTCTATTTTTGATAGAGGTCAATAAAAAAATACGCCTTTAAATCATATCTATTTTCAAAAATATAAATTTATTTAATATTTTTCAAGTCATTTCAATTAAAAAAAGAACATTTAGAGGTTAGAAAACATTCAAATCATTTAAATTATCGAATATATTTATATACTGGGTGTCTCATTATATCCTGACTGTTTTTAAGAGCTTATATCTTCGAAACGGTTCTAGATAATAAGATGCGGTTTTCACAATTACGATTAAAATTACCGTAAGTTTTGTTGTGACACATTTATATAAATGGCCTACTTCCGGTTTACCCGCTAGAAAAGTGGCGTATTTTCAGAATACAGTAGATGTAATTTTTTAAATGGGACACCCTGTATATTAAGCAATTTCTTAAAAGACGCATATTTTTACTTTATAACGCTACCTTAAAGTTTAAAATCGGTGCACAGAAAGCGAAGTTAGATAACTTTAACTAGGATACTGTAATGAATCATATATCTTATTAATAAATAATAATCAAGGAGGCGTTGATATGTCTCATCACAAAGATATTGCGATCATTGACAGAACGTCACATTGTGTTTTATATTCAATAAAATTCAAGTGTTTAATCTCTCAAAATGCAGTATACAGCACATGAAAAATCTCACACAATATTTTTATATGCCAAACTCAATCCTATGTTCAGACTAGAAGACGATTTAGAAGACAGTTCAATAATAATCCTCCTGCTACAAATACCATTAAAACATGGTTAACCAAATTTAGGAATACTGCTTCTATATCTAGAAAAAGGAGAATTGCAAATGGAAATTTAGAAGAAATGTTATCTGTTTATGAGCTTGTACAGAAAAATCCGAAAATTTCTATTAGAAAAATAGCATAAAATTTGGAAATGGACAAAACTAAAGTTTTTAGAGTTCTAAAAGTTCTCAAATTTAAACCTTATAAAATTCAAGTTCTACAAAAAATTAACGATCGGGACCATGCTAAAAGAGTATTTATGTGTAACTCTTTCAGATTTGTACGGTGTGAAACTTTAACAGATTTGTACAGAACATATCCAAATTTTAGAATTATTATGTCTGATGAGGCAGCATTCCATATAAATAGACAAGTTAATAAACATAACTGTAGAATTTGGGGATTAGAAAATCCAAGAGAATTTCGTCAACATGAAAGAGATTCTCCTAAAGGTAATGTTTGGTGTGCAGTGTCTCGTGAAAAATTATATGGACCTTTCTTTTTTGCAGAAAATACAGTTCGTGGTAATAATTATACCGATATGTTGGAAAACTTTTTCTATCCCCAGTTAGAACAAGATGTTATTTTAAACCAAAATGTTTACTTTCAACAAGACGGGGCTCCACTCCATTATTCCAACATAGCAAGAGAATCTGTTAACCAACAATTTGGAAATAATTGGATTGGTAGGAGTGGTCCAATAGAATGGGCTCCAAATTCTCCAGACCTGACTGTTCCAGATTTTTTTATATGGGGATATATGAAAGATAGAGTCTACAACCCGATGCCTGCTACTATTGAGGAATTAAAAAATAACATACGGCAGGTAACGGAAAATATTCCTTTTGAAATGCTGACAGCAGCATTTGACAACTTAGTGGTTCGATTCCACAAATGTATAAACCAAGAAGGAAGACACATCGAACATTTGTGTCCTAAAACATGTTCTTATTTGTTTTTTACTGTTCACTTTTAATTACCAGCTAATGAAGTTTTTGTTTATGACAATTTCAACTTTATATCTGAATCATTACAATATCCCAGTTAAAGTTATCTAACTTCGCTTTCTGTGCACCGATTTTAAACTTTAAGGTACCGTTATAAAGTGAAAATATGCGTCTTTTAAGAAATTGCTAAATATACAGGGTGCCCCATTTAAAAAGTTACATCTACTGTATTCTGAAAATACGTCACTTTTCTAGCGGGTAAACCGGAAGTAGGCCATTTATATAAATATGTCACAACAAAACTTACGGTAATTTTAAATCTAACTGTGAAAACCGCATCTTATTATCTAGAACCGTTTCGAAGATATACGCTCTTAAAAAGTCAGAATATAATGAGACACCCTGTATAATAATTTTTTTATTGAATAATTAAATTTTATAATCCTTCTCGTATATATGCACATAAATAATAATTATATAATGTTGTACTTTTGTACAAATAAAAAAAATAATTTACTTACGTTCATTGTGGTCCGAATAACACAAAAAATAATAGCAACTTTGATGCACTTGCGATAAAATCACGCAAACCGAAAATTGACCCGATGCCGTTCAACTGTTGACTACCCGCCGTTCTAATATTAGGTAAGCCAAGCAGAGTTTGATAGCTTGCCAAAAGTATAAGAGAGTATAAATACAACATAACATTCTTGAATATTTTAATTTAGAATCGTAGTACTTTCCGGGGAAACGCTAACAAAAATCTAGAACATCAATTAAAAATGTTAAATATTGTTTATAAGCTGTGGAATAAGTAGGTGGCCAATAATTTTACTTCCCGTTTGAATTTTCGTATTGTTTGACATCGTTTGTATCAAATAATATATAGAATGTCTCGAAATTAATGTTGTTAGTTGAAACATATATAAAATTTAGTAAAATATGTTAATTACATATATTAAATTTAAAATGGAATTTTCCGGAAAACTATACATCAAAAACAAAGACTGACATATTTTTTGGATTCTTCAACACATGATACTGCATACTTTCCCATAAATTCACTGTAACCCCAAATTTAAAATTTTCAGGTTACAATTAACCACAAAATTTTTGAATTTTTTTAACATGCTTCCATATAAAATTTTATAATTCCGAAATTATAAGAGATGTCGATCTCATTCTTCGGCTGTTCGATATAGGAAAGAAGCATATTGATTAATGACCATATTTAGTTTCTTCAATTTAATATTTGTTGAAAATATACAGGGTTAAAGTTGAAGTAACATTTTTTGTCAAAAATTACCTTCAAAAGTTTGTAGTAACTACGTTTATGGAATGGGAAGACTGAAATTGGTGAAAATCGAAAGAAGACTGTTCATAGTAATATAAAAAAAATACAGCAACTTTCCATCGATAATACAAACCGAATTATAAAGCATCAAAGTTGAATTTTTGTCTAAATTCTTTTGAATTGAAAATAGAAAAAATTGATTCCGATTTAGAAAATTGTGCATTGGGGTTTTTTAATTAATTTCTCAGTTGGAAAAAAAATATCTCGGTTGGAAAGTTGGGAAAAATTAATGAAAATCGGATTTTCCGGAAAACTACACATGGCCAGTGCGGTTCTCGTGTCTGAATACCATCAAAACTATTCATATAATCGCCAGAAAAAAAACTAAGAATTTTAGAATAATAATTATTATTTTTTAATTCATTTACCAATTCGAATTCAATAATCTATCATATTTTCAATGTCGACGATTAGTTATAATTATATCTGAATAAAATACCACGATTTTATACCTAAAATTCTAATGAACGCCACTTCCCTTGGTCTAATTTACTTTTGAAATGAAGGTGTGTCAATATCGGCTCATGCTATTCTAATCCCGCATTTGCAAGTTGAGTTTAGTAAAGTTGTCTAAATTAAAAATATAACTATCTCATTGCCGAGAATAAATACGGTGTGCGAAATCTCAAAGAAGTTTATGAAATTATTCTTGTCGTTATTAATTATAATTGAAAGTGTTGACGCCATCTATTACGCAATAGAGAAATCAGTATTTGTACATAATTAGCTTCCTACAGTGACATAATATAGAGTCACTCCATGTATTTGATCTCTGGAACCACTTTAATCATGGAACACGAAAACAATTGTTTTTTATTCCGTGCTGTAGTATTGGTTCTGGTGTGTGGTTGTTATTGGTCTATGCCAATGATCTGGTATTAGATCATTGGTCTATGCTGTAGTTGTTATATCAATAATTTAATTTGTTTGTAAATAAAGATTTAATGGATTTTTAATATATGTATTAACAGTCACGAATATTAAATGACAAGATGTCCACACGTAGTGCATGTGCTTCATATCTTATCTGATTGTTGATTGATTCACAGAAAACGTTTTAGTAAATTTCGAATGATGTTGGTTCATAGATTGGTCCGTCATATTTGGACCAACCGCATTCGAATGACAAATTGATGACGTCATGAATCGGCTGGTTCAAGGTTGGTTAACCGAAACTGGAACCGTGCTCTCGAGCACGGTCCACTCTCTAGTTATTTGTTCTATCTTTATCTATTCTCCAATTCTCCCAACGTTACTGTCTTATTTACTTTTGTTTTGAGTTTAAAGTTTTGTAAACAGAAGTGGGTTCGTGATTTTTCAAAATGATGACGGAATCTTTAAGTGCAGTGAGCTTCGAAATTAATGAAAAAGTCTGACGTCATCGTTTACGAAGCAACCGGTTAACCATTAACCAACCAAAAAGCCATTCGAAATCGCCGTTTGTAACTAGATTTGGTAGGGTCGATATTTTAAATTCAAATGCGTGATACAGAGATGTAACACGGGTTTTAATAAAATAATATATTAGGAGATTGCTTATCGACCAAATCTATCTAGTAAAAACAAATAATACTTTTCTATTCAATTAATTCATATTTGAAACTAGTAGCGCCATCTTTGTGTACTTGATGTAAGTAGCTAAATGGAACTAGATTTGGTAGAGTCAATATTTTAAATTCAAATAATATGTGATAGTGAGATGTTAAACGATTTTTAATCAAATAATAAATATTGGAATATTTCTTATCAAACAGAACTGGCTACTAAAAACAAATAATAAATATTCAATTAATTCATATTTGAAGCTAGTAGCGCCATCTTTGTGTACTTGACGTAAGTAGCTAAAAAGAACTGGATTTGGTAATATTTTAAATTCAAATATGCGATAGTGAGATGTTAAACGGGTTCTAATCAAATAATATAGTAGGATATTTATTATAAAAGAAAACTGGCTACTAAAAACAAATAATAAATATCTATTCAGTTAATTCATATTTCTTCCGTATTTTATTGATTGATCATGATGGTTTCAGTCTCCTGTCGGGCCACCTAGAGGTCATATGTCATTGGTATAGCAGACCATACACAAATCAACTATTGATGTATAAGATGTAATATATTTTCTTTCAAAAAGCAAAATATTATTTACAAATGAATTACAATACAAATTCTAGTCACTCTAAGAAATGTTACTAATACAATTAAGAAAAGAAAACCAGTTTCAAAATTAAACGAGAACTTGTTACTAAACATAAATTTATAATCATAAAATTGAATGTCAACTCAAAATAATAAATGTTTATTTTCTACACATTAAAGGCTTATTAACATATCGTCCTAACCGAGATATATAAAGTGTCACATTCGGAAGTATCATCCTTAGTAGGAGAGATAGGATTTTTTACATTTTTCTGATTTTCACTTTTATCACCTGACATTGATTTCTAATTTTAACACTTACTTGATTTTCGCGCTAAGTACATCATTTTTGATATTTAACTTTGAGTGTCATTATTAGTAGATTCAAGGCAGGGGCGTCTAAGAGATACTGGGTTAGGATTATTCATCAAAAACGACGATTGTCTTCTTACTACCCTATCTAGATTTTCTTGAACTAAAATTGAACGTCTTGTGTGTTTATCTAATAATTCACGTTGAACCCAGAAACCACCCTTCTTTATCATTACACTTTGACCCTTATCGAATGTTTTGCACTCTTTTCATGATACTCTTTAGCTTTAGATCTTTTCTCGGTCAATGTAAGGTAAGTGTTAGTAGCTTTTTAGAAACGGGTAATTCTCAGTAAGCGATTGTTTAGCTGTTCAGGTGGTGAGACGCCAATACCTGTTAGAAGGTAAGTCCTATATTCAAGTTCAAGTAGTGCTTGAGAAAAATAATGTCCAGAGTCACGGCATCTCTTTAGAATATCTTTACAAATAGCAACATATTTTTCCGCAAGTCCATTAGATTTGGAATACCTTGAATTTATTTGAAGTATTTGTTTTTAAACGGAATATTCTCTGAAATGATAGTAGAAGTAATGGTATGAGTAGCAAAGACACAATTTCAATTTTAAAATTATTTCTATAATTCTGTAACATTTTTACTATTCAAGGGAACTCAAGTCAGTTACTATAATAATAATATTTACTGACAAATAATATTTTCGTGTGTTTCTTTCAGAAACAGAACATTTGGTCTTTCATGTTGCGTAGCCAGCCAGCCAATCCAGGCAAATATAATGCTCTGGTTTTTCTAGATTTCTCGGTTTCAAAATGACAAACATGTAGTTTTGAGTCGCAACTTTTATGGAACAACTAGTCGATGATCATGAAAAACTAAATCTTGAACATGCTGTAATGTTTTTCTTATTTATTTAAATATTAAACGGGTGGGATAAACTTTAAACATACGGTATGGCTACTCACGAATTTATTTAAACACTTAATTTATATACACACAAACTTAATTATTAACTTATATCAACACTTCACTGTTCGCTATTTCGGTGTATTCTTGTTTATTTGTCGAGATCACTTTATCAATTCCACTAACTCTCCATCGTGGGTCCTTTATATATGAGTGCCTTTTTTACTAGATAATTCTAGATTGCGACTTACACAAAAACAATTGGCGCTGGCATTTTCTAGATAAGACTGGTCACAAAAACAATGTCTAGATAAGATAGTCACAATCGTAAACAGTTATAAGAAATCCCTACACATCCGCCATAATTTTAACTTTCATACATGGCTTAGACAGAGTCTGATTCAGGTACTATACCAGTGTGCTGTTTCGTAACAATACAAATTTTCTTTAAGATTGAAAAATGGTCTGATTTCTAGATTTGTAATTGAATTTTTATCGTCTGGCCATCCATCCTCACAGAACTCAATAATTTTAGTAAAAACTGAATCTTTAGAAGTAGTCTTTTTCAATTCAAGAAGACGTTCAACCGAAATATATAAGTCAAGTTCAAGAGAATGTACAATTTGTTTCATGCCAAGATCATCTTCAACATTAGATTTAACAAAAAACTACCTAGATAAAACGTCAGCAATATTCATAAGCTGTCCTGGAAGATATTCTACAGTGAAATTATACTAAAGCAGTTTCAACCTAAGTTTTTGAAGCTTAGAAAAATTTTTGTAAATATCTTTTTTATGAATGGCCACTAAATATTTATAATCACTTTTTACGGTGACATGCATACCAAATAGAAACTGATGAAATTTTGATAGATTTAAGTTTAATAAGCGATATGAACAGGAAGAATGCTTTGATAATTCAATAGTTGGTTAGTGTATGGTGTGCCATACCAATGACATATAATTTAACAGTAGTATTAGCTAAATTCAACTGAAAATAGGGGTATTCATATATAACTTTAGACAGTTGGTTACCCATTATATTCGAATAATAATCGTGTATTTAATTAACAAAATATTAGTTATAATATTTAAATTCTATAATTATATTTTACCGCCATCTACAAATTAATAGCTGAATTAGTGTGTATACGAAACTAGTTTTCTTTCACTTCCTTGACAAGTGACTTTGACGTAATTTCTGTCAAGTTTAAGTCAAAATAAAGAGGGTATTTTGTAAATAAAATTAAGGATAATTATTATGAATCTTTTAATAAAACTAATTTTTGTGGTTAATTTTAATATAGTACTTTCGTATGACGGTACAGTCACTGAAGAACTATTCATAAAACCTCTTCACAGTCAACAAGTTTATAATTACTTCCAATTTTCTACGAAATGGGATATAGATCCGGCTACAGAAACGTGTAGGTATTCAAATACAAATTTTATTGACTAATATTAATTTAGATATCACTAAAATCCAATTTGTATTATTAAGTGATACTTCTTTTCAGTTCAACACAGTCCATTATTCCCGAGACCAATTGGTGAATTAATACAAAGATTTGGTATTCAAGAATTACATATATCCCTCACGTCGGGCTTATGGAGGTACGAAAATTGGGGGTATCCAGTAGAAGACGCTCCTAACGGTGCCGAAGTCTATGTATGGTTCAAACCTACTGTTATCGATGTTGATAAAAATTGGAAGCTTCTCGCTAATTCCCTATCTGGATTACTTTGTGCTTCTCTAAATTTTATCGACAGCTCCAATACTGTCAGCCCTCAATTTTCGTTTAGACCAAAAGGTGTTGTAGAATCTAGTCAAGTAAATAATTCTTTCGTAAGGTAAGTGTAAATAAATAATTTTACCCATCATGGGACATTCAGTATAATATTTCTAGGTATGCCACATTGCCTCAAGAGATTGTTTGTACAGAAAATTTAACACCATGGAAAAAACTGTTACCTTGTGATTCAAAAACTGGTCTGGCGTTGCTGCTAAATTCGGGTTATATCCATAACACGAGATATCATTCCATAGGTTTACATTTGCGTCCTATTTGTAGAGATAAAACATGTGAATCACTATCGTTAGAATTGCGACAAACTGTTTCTCTAGTTTATGACTATCTCATCTTGGGAACTAAAAATTGGTCGTTGAGGAAACTGTTTGGCCAAGGAATTAATAAAAAATGTGTACTTGTTAGTAAGAGTGTAGTTTACGTGGATACGACAAGCCAAAGTTTTGAATTAGAACCTAGTCCAGATGAAACTATAACTTCTATTCGCGGGGGACAAACCACTGTACTTCAAAAATACGATGTTTCCGATAAATTCTTAAATATATACGCGAAATACCCAAATAATGATGTTATATCTGTGAATATACCTCCACCTCTTTACGCTAATCAGTATTTATCAGGTTTCGGTCAAGAGAGAGGTGGAATAGTGACTAAAATAGTGAATAACCATTGGGCGGAATTAGACGTAGTTTTAATGCAGAATATACCGTGGTTTATACCAATCTACCTTCACACTTTAAAGGTAATTGCTAACGGTAAAGAGATCAAACCGTTAGAGTTATCTTACGTTCCAGCTAGGCAACGACAAAGACCTAATTATTTGGAGGTATTAGTGAGATTACCATCGCGATCATCTACTAACGTCGTTATAGATTTCGACTATGTTTTTCTAAAATGGCAAGAATATCCTCCAGACGCTAATCTAGGTTTCCATATAGGTTCAGCGGTTATTTCCTGTTACCTACCTAGTGCTAGAAACTATACGGGTATACCTCAAGACGGGACTTTCATTTCAGACAGTTTTAATGCTTCACGTAGTGGATATTTGGTTACAGTTCGTACAGAAACTATAGTAATAACGTTACCGACACCCGATTTTAGTATGCCTTACAATGTAATCTGTTTGGCGTGTACTGTAGTCGCATTGGCGTTCGGGCCTATGCATAACATCACTACTAAGAAACTTGTGTTGAAATCGAAGAAAATGGAATCTTTGATTGAAAAAGCTAAGAAATTGTTAGCAAAAATTAAAAAATAATTGATATTTACTTTGTGATAACAGACTGATTTGTAGTTATTTGTAGAGTATTTGAATTAAACAGTTTTTTTATAAAGTGTTTTCTTTATTTGGTACTTTAAATTTTATAATAATAATAATAATAATATACCATAATATTATTTTTTTATTTCTAATATAACTGTTGGTGGAATGATTTACTGTACCTACCTGAATGTGTATTTCAAATCTAACTGTTGGTGGAATGAATTAGTGAACATATAAGTGTCATTTTATTAGATGTTGCCAATACTACAAATATTTCTCAATAATAAGGATAAAAAACTGTTAGTGAACAGAGATGATGAATTTTACTTCCTTTGAAACCCCTGGTTCTTGATCTAACCCCAAACTGTTGAGTTTTTGTTGGACATAATATGTGTAGGAGTTGTAATTAAATCATTTTTTTTACTAAATCACTACTTTATTGGTGTTGGTTCTGTGCAACACGCCAATTAAGAACTTTAATTATGTTTTTGTTAAGTGTAAGTAGTTAATTAATAGCTTTTTGCCTGTATTGAATATAAAGGTTTAAATATCTGAACATGGAATGGTAATATTTTATGATTATAGAGAGAGACATAAGATTTATTGTTATGAATAATTTTACAATTTTATGGGCAAATCGACATAATTCAAAAATAGATAAAAATATAAAAAATAAACGGTTTTAAAGATTAAAACTAACTTTTCCGCATCTGTGGCCCTGAACAATATTCTATGATAAAATTGTTACTTGTATACACTTCGGGGGATGTATCGTGCTAACAAACCAAAATTTCTCCAAAAATAACCAAAAATTTAGTATATATGGATTTATAGGACCCGCTGTACTCGCTCTAGTCAACTGAAAATCAATAGGGTACATCTGTGAGACACCTTGAACAATATTCAATCATAAAATTCATCAATCGTATACTCTCTGGTGGCTGTATCGTGCTAACAAACTGAGAATTCTCCAAAAATGAGAAAAATTTGGTACTTCAAGTACAATAGCACCCGTTGTACTGGCTTTAGTGAGCTGAACATCAATAGGGTTCATCTTTGATACGCTTTGAATAATATCCAATCATAAAATTGGTCACTTGCATATACTCCGGAGGCAGTATCGTCCTAACAAACTGAAAGTTCTCCAAAAATGACAAAATTATCGTACTTAAAGTACTGTAGCACCCGTTGTATTGGCTGTGGTGAGCTGAAAATCGATAGGGTTCATCAGTGAGATGTCCTGAATAATATTATATCATAAAATTGGTGACTTATTGAACACCAGAGGCTGTATCGTGCTAACAAACTGAAATTTCTCAAAAAATGACAAAATGTCGTACTTCAAGTACCATAACACCCGTTGTACTGGTTCTGGTGAGCTGAAAATCAATAGGGATCATCTGTGACATATCCTTAACAATATTCCATCATAAAATTGGTGACTTATTGCACTCCGGAGGCTGTATCTTGCTAACAAGACATGTAAGGAAAAGTGGCCGACGACGACGACATACACACAGGATTTTTTTTCTAAAAACCGTTTTTTCGTGTTGTTGTTGATGGAAAACGTAAAAATAACTCAAAATTTTTATTCAAAATTCCAATTTTTTTTGGGGTAAACCAATACTTTTCTCGCATATTAGAGTTGGGCGGAAAAGTAATACTAACAATACGAAACATGATATATAAAAATACAAATTTAAATTAATAATTATAATACAATGTTAGCATTGTACATCATACCAAATATTGAACTACGCCAATGTGACTCAAAAGTCTAGGGTAGATTGCAAAATTCTGCCACTGAATAATAAGGTCTCTCAAGCAGAAACGCCGTTGTCAATCTCCGGAACCTATTAAATGTATTTGTCACTTTTAATTCTAAAGGTAGCTGATTGAGTGGTTTTTTGGCATTGAAGGTGATGGAATTTTTTACCAGATCAGAGGTGGGTGTTGTTAAGTAAATATTTAAAAATTGATTTTCTTCTAGTAGGGTAACTATGAATTGGTCTCTCAGTTAAATTATGAAAGTGTTTGCGAACCAAACACGCGGATTCCAAAATGAATAGAGCGGGAAGAGTTAAAATTGTGTATTCTTTAAAATAGAATTCGCAATGCGTCCTACTATTCAAACCATAAATGTAACGAATACCTCTTTTTTGTAGTTTGGAGATAGATGCCAAGAGGTGCAAACTAGAAGACCCCCAAAAAGGCAAATCATAGCGAAGGTGCGATTCGAACAAAGAGTAGTAAGTTGTTAAAGCAGTACACAAATCAAGCTATTGTATGTAATCTAAAATTGAAGAAAGTATTTTAGAAGTACGAGTTTGTGAATCCACTTGCATTTTTAGATGAAACGACTCAAAAATATTTACCAAAGACCTCTGAGTGGCACAATCATTAGTAAAGTCAATATTAAAATCACCGCATAAAACTTTCTTGCTCTTAACAGGCAGATCGAGCGTCAAGTAAATTTAGAAGGTTTTCAAAAAAAGAATGGACATTTTATTGAGGTGGTCTGTAAATACAAATTATATATAAATCGATATTTTTTCTGTAAATTGTGGAAAATTCAAAAGTATTTTCTACTTGTAGAAAATAATATTTTAATAGAGTCAAGAAGTCCTCGTCAGAAGATAAAATTAGGGTTCCACAGTGTGCTGAATTACTCCTATCATATCTGCTAATAACTCTATATTTTTCAATAAAAACATGTTCATTTGCTTGTAGCCAGTATTCAGTAATAGCAACTATAAGCGGGAACCCCAATTCCTCCAAAAACAAACACAACTCGTCCGTTTTATTGCGTATTGACTGAATATTAATTAGAACCATTCTTAATTTACTGTCCTTAAAACTAAGTGAGGATTCTAGTTCCTCTGGACACGTCCTATCAACTAAACATTTTTCTTGGGAAAATAGGCAGTAAAGTAACGTCTATTACACTCTCTAATTTTTTGTTGGTGAATTCTCCGGTCCGCGGTGATGTAAGTTCTGTAGATGGATAGATCTTCATCCACTTCAATTGAACTTATGCCATAAAAATCGTGAAAGTTATAATAAATTTCCCTTAAAGCTATGGGATCAACGGGCAGACCCACGGATGCTACTAACACCTTTAGACTTGTGAAAGTATAACCTTCAAAACATACAGACGATGGTTGGTCATGTAGATAGGCGAGGAATAAGTTGAAAGATGATGAAATAGCCGGTTCTCTTAATCTAGGCATAATATAACGATTGCCTCCAGTAGAGGACTCCTGTGATAATCTGACCGTAGGAGGAGTCATCGGGTCCAGCGAAAAGTTAGTGTCATTTTGTGTGAATCTTTTGTAAACTGAAATGATTTATCACACGAAAAGCAGTTTGATTTACATACGGCTATAGCATGTTTGTCAGATGTGATGGCTACTGCTGCGGGACGAGAAGGATCAGATTTTTTACTATTTCTTGATTAACTGTCACAGGCTGAAGAGAATCCATCGTCGTAGGAGGCGAGTCTTCTTGGGACAATGAAGATTCAATTGACCATTTTAATGAAACTCCAGGTGATCATACATCATTGTTAAATAATTTGCTAGCAGATATTTTTGTTAGAAAAAAAATTCTTGAGCTTACGTTTGCTTGACTTCTGAATATGGAGTGGGAATATTTTGGGTTTATAGAGAGTGGTTAGTAATAAGTAAGAATTGTTTTTAGGTAGGATTTTTATAGAACAAGGCAAGTTTTAGGAGAGTAGATGAGATGATGCTCGTCACAAGTACAAGGGGCACATTTTTAGGTTGCGACGGTATTTATAAGCGATTAGTTCGTAATTCGAAATAGAGCTATAATAGCCCCGCCATAATATATTCTCCCATTATCTAGACACTTACTTAAGTAGCTTGGTGCTGGGCATATGTGAAAACTTTATAACTGGTGCCATCTAGTGGAAAGTGTTTGAACAAATAATTTTTTCATTAAAAATTAGAAAAATCTCAACTGTTTTACGAGGAAATGAGAAAGTTTGTAATTTTAAACAGAGCGTCAGCTATACTAGCCCCACCCTAACATTCTTCCATTATCTAGACACTTACTTAAGTAGCTTGGTGCCGAGTATATGTGAAAAATTTATAATAATGGAAATTGTTTGAACTATAAGTTTTTTCATTGAACAGAAGAAATATCTCAACTGTTTTATGAGGAAATGAGAAAGTTTGTAATTTGAAATAGAGCGTCAGCTATACTAGCCCCACCCTACCACTCTCCCAGTATGAGGAAATGAGAAAGTTTGTAATTTAAAACAGAGTGTCAGCTATACTAGACCCACCCTACCACTCTCCCATTTGGTGCCGAATATATGTGAAAAATTTGCAAGTGGTACCATCTAGTGGAAATTGTCTGAAGTATAAGTTTGTTCATTGAACAGAAGAAATGTCTTAACTGTTTTATGAGGAAATGAGAAAGTTTGTAATTTGAAACAGAGCGTCAGCTATACTAGCCCCCCCTACCACTCCCATTATGAGGAAATGAGAAAGTTTGTAATTTAAAACAGAGCGTCAGCTATACTAGACCCACCCTACCACTCTCCCATTATGAGGAAATGAGAAAGTTTGTAATTTGAAACAGAACGTCAGCTATACTAGACCCACCCTACCACTCTCCCATTATGAGGAAATGAGAAAGTTTGTAATTTAAAACAGAGCGTCAGCTATATACTAGCCCCACCCTACCTCTCTTCCATTATCTAGACACTTACTTAAGTAGCTCGGTGCCGAGTATATGTGAAAAATTTACAAGTGTTACCATCTAGTGGAAATTGTCTGAACTATAAGTTTTTTCATTGAACAGAAGAAATATCAACTGTTTTATGAGGAAATGAGAAAGTTTGTAATTTGAAATAGATCGTCAGCTATACTAGCCCCACCCTACCACTCTCCCATTATGAGGAAATGAGAAAGTTTGTATTTTAAAACAGAGCGTCAGCTATACTAGACCCACCCTACCACTCTCCCATTATGAGGAAATGAGAAAGTTTGTAATTTAAAACAGAGCGTCAGCTATATACTAGCCCCACCCTACCTCTCTTCCATTATCTAGACACTTACTTAAGTAGCTCGGTGTGTTTTCATTGAACAGAAGAAATGTCTTAACTGTTTTATGAGGAAATGAGAAAGTTTGTAATTTGAAACAGAGCGTCAGCTATACTAGCCCCACTCTCCCATTATGAGGAAATGAGAAAGTTTGTAATTTAAAACAGAGCGTCAGCTATACTAGACCCACCCTACCGCACTCTCCCATTTGGTGCCGATTATATGTGAAAAATTTACAAGTGGTACCATCTAGTGGAAATTGTATGAAGTATAAGTTTTTTCATTGAACAGAAGAAATATCTCAAATGTTTTATGAGGAAATGAGAAAGTTTGTAATTTAAAACAGAGCGTCAGCTATACTAGCCCCACCCTGCCGCTCTCCCATTATCTAGACACTTCCTTAGGTAGCGTGGTGCTGAATATGTGTGAATACTTTATAGCTGGTGCCATCTAGTACGAATTGTTTGAACTAATAAATTTTTTCATTAAAAAGAAGAAAAATCTTAACTATTTTACGAGGAAATGAGAAAGTTTGCAATTTGAAATAGAGCGTCGGCTATACTATTACGTGACAATAGAGGCTAAGAAAAATAAAAAATATATACTTACTGTGTGATAACAGACTGATTTGTAATTATTTATGGGGTATTCAAATTAAACAGTTTATTTTAAGAGTTTATTTTATTTGTTAGGTACATTAAATATTATAATATCAAATATTCATTTTATGTCTAGTATAACTGTTGGTGGAATGAATTAGTGCACCTATAAAGGTGACTTTTTATTAGACGTTGCCAATGCTACAAATATTTCTCAATAATAAGGATATTAAGTAATGACAAAGTTAATAACAATAAGAAGCAATGGAACATCTAATGGCAAGTTAATTATACAAATCGAGGTTTTATTTGAGACTTAAATAAAATCACAGCACATTAGTTTCAACAAAATATGGCAATTTATTATAATAAAATAAATTCATTTCTATTTTAGATTTGATAAATATTATATAATTTGAGGAAATTTCTAATTATCTGAATATTTATTCGAAATTTTTGTTAGAAAGTGAAATAGAAAGAAAGTGAAATAGAAATGAAAAAAGTGAAACGTAACTATTCGTTTCATGTTTGGAATTTATAGAGTTAGAAAATTTTAAGAAAAATTGTTACAACTGGTATAAGTATAGTGAAAATTTGTATATTTCCCGCACCTCCTCCATCATCGTCACCGATTTGTCTTTGTCGCCCTTCCCTGGCTTTGGGCTGAGCCGCGCATATACTTTCGCAGTCTTCTTCTTCTTCGCATAAATCGCAAACGTGCGTCGTCGGTGGTATATAAAACACCCTAGCTCGTCTCGCTGAGAAAATAAATAAATAAAACGATAACCCCGTTTATTTAGTTGAAATAATTAAATTTACTTACAACTGTCGTAATAGTCGTATACGACAACTGGTACCGGTTTCAGGTTTGCCATTTTGTGAGTTCTGTACGCGGATACTGTGGGACAGTATTCGATATTGGTTAGATTATTGAAGTAAAGCAATATTTTCGTTTGTTTATTTCGCGTTTCGACTTTTTGAACGTTTTCTGATAATTCCAGACTAGGTAATGCGTCTATATCGGCCGTAAATCCCGAAGGCAACGTCACCTCCATTACGGCCATATTGCTTTCTTTACTTATAGTTAAATTTTGATCTACAAATCTACAAAGGAAAGTAAATAGAACTAAAAAACTGTCAGTCATGTCATCTCCTTTAAACTGCGAACCCGAAATGTTAAGTATTAAACCGTATCACAGGAAACTGTAAAAATATATAAAATATTTAATTTTTAGTATAACTGTTGGTGGAATGAATTAGTGCACGTATATGTATTATTTTATTAATGTTGTATTTCTAGTATAACTGTTGGTGGAATGAATTAGTGCACTTGAAGATGTCATTCGATTAGATGTTGCCAACGCTACAAATATTTCTCAATAATACGGATATTAATTGACATCAAATCGCAGGAATCTGTAAAAATAATATTTTCTTCAAGATATAGAGATGGGGATTGCGAATTGCATATTTGATAGTTTAAAAATAACAGAACATCTTCGGGGAAATGTAATCCAATATTCGTCGCGGCATTTTCGTCAGGAAAAACCATTTTTCAAACAAATTTTTAGGTTGGTATTGTTAACAAGGTACAAAAATATCACTAGATATTAAGAAATAGTAGTTTGTTCATTAGAAACTAAAAGTTGTAACGTAAAAAATAATAAAAACTAGCTAGAAATTACAATTCGTTTTAGTAAAATATTAATAACACGCAAAATAAACTCGAATAACAACAGAACAATCGCTTTCTGGGGAAAACAACAATTGTCCTGGTTCTATATCCCGAAGATGTGGTTTGAAAAACTGTTATTTTAAAACTGTCAATAAATATTGTTTTTACAGTTTCCTGTAATGGGGTAGAGTACTGTAAAATAATATTTATTTTGAGGTATAGAGATGGGAACTTCCACTCGTTTCTCTGATAGACGTTTTTCAAACCACATCTTCGGGGAAATGTCAATATTCGTCGTGTTTCAGCTAGGAAACCAGTTTTTGACCACTTGTTCCGAGGAATAACAACTATTTTATTGGTTATAATATGTTTGAAAAACTGTCATTGACGCAAGTAGAAGTTCCCATCTCTTTACAGGAAACTGTAAAAATATTTATTGCGGGGTATAGAGATGGGAACTTCTACTTGCGTCTGTTACAATTTAAAAATAACAGTTTTTCAATTATAATATAACAAAGAAATTAGTTGCTTTTATTTGGAAAGTCTGTCAAAATCTGGTTTGAAAAACTGTATTCCTGGCTGAAATGCAGCGACGAATCTTGAATTACATGAAATATGAGACAGAAATAAGCGCAATGGAAATGAAACACCTAAGAAAAAGAGCGGGAAACCTAAGTGGAACAGGATAAATAACGAAGTAACAAAACAAGAACCAATAGTAGAAATAATCGAGAAGAAACAACTGATTTTGGTATGGACACATCGTAAGAATGAAGCCAGATTAGCGAGAAAAGTAATAGAATGGGGAAACATTATTAAAAAATTAAGGGGAGACCAAGGAAGGAATTCATCGATCAAATAAATGAATTGAAGACGGTAGAAAGGGAAAAACTTGGGAGGAAATGGGGGAGTTGGCAAAAGAACGATACGGGAGGGACCGAAACCTACTTCCGACACCTGAAAAGGTAAAAGGAAATGAGCAGAAGATAATTGAAGGGCTTGATGCAAGAACCTGCTAAAGGCCAAATTGTTCAAATATCAGATTATGAAATTTTTTGGGCAATAAAGTGCTGCTGCATCGTTTGGTGCAATAGCCGGCTTCAAAAAGTCATAGTAAATAGATTATGTGATCACACAGCCGCCTTTTGCCCCAAACGAGATAGTTATTCAAAGCCACGTTTGGGTATGTTGGAGGCAAGAATGTGTCATGTACTTCACATAGCTGGTTTTTGCTCCAAACGAAATCTTCACCTACCCTTAAAAATTTGCAAGTGATTTAAGCAGTGGTGCGTTCGGGTGTAGCAATTTCATTTCAAAATATGAGTACTCAGTATGAAGAAAGTGAGGAAGATCCTTTCCATTGTTCAGATAATAGTGATCAAGATCCTGATTATATAGAAAAGCCAGGAAGTAGTGGAAAATCAAAATATAGACCAATTTCACATATTGCCGCTGATGATATTATACCAAGTAGTGATGACGAACAAGGTATGTTTTTACAGTTGCATTTGAAGCAATATCTACTTATTTTATTATAATATTTTAGGCAATAATTCGACAGAAGAAACATCGCTAGAACAAAGATGTAAAAAGCGCAAAAAAACTCCATCAAATTGGAAGAGAAACCAAAGAAAACTGAATAAGAATACGGGAAAAGAATACGTTAATAGTGCAGGAAGAGTGGTTACAGCAAAATGACAGGGACCCAGGTGCGAGTGCCATAAAAAATGTTATGATAAATTCACAGAGTTGGAAAGAGATACAATTTTTAATCAGTATTATCAAATGGCTGACAAACATGTCCAAGATAGCTACTTAGGGTCTTTGATTGTTGCAAAACAGGTGAAACGAAGGCGTCAAGAATCGGATGCTCGTAGAAAACAATATTCATACTACTATTACATCAAAGTTGGAACAAAAACAGAAGACGTTTGTCGTACCGCTTTCTGTAATTTACACGCCATAGGTAGATCACACGTGATGAGAATAGCATAAGTTTGTGCTTCCGGGTGTTTTTTCAAAAAAGACGGCCGTGGCACCCACTACAATAGACCAAATAAAATATCAGAATCAACTGTTGCGGAACATATTAGAAGCTTCCCAGCAAGAAATTCACATTATTCAAGAAATTATAATAAAAAGAAAACTTATCTTCCCGCCGAACTGAATGTAAAAAAAAATGCATGAACTGTACCTCCAGAAGTATGAACCAGGAAGCTACAGACTCCTCAAAGATAATCAGAAAATAAAACCTAAAGTGTCATACGACTTCTACTATAGATATTTCACAGAACACTTTAATATTTCCTTCGGATATCCACGTAGTGATACGTGTTCCACATGTGACTCTTTCAAAATACAAATAGATTATACCGACAACCCGGAAGAGAAGCAGTCCTTGATTCAACAGAAGGAACTACATTTACGGAAAGCACAAGCGTTCTACGATGACCTGAAAGCTAAAACTGCGTTAGCAAAGACGGATGCAACAGTGGATGTTATTTGCTTTGATTATCAGCAGAATTCACCGTTTCCTGTACTGACTACTGGACAAATTTTTTATGCTCGACAAATTTGGGTGTTCAATCAGTGTTTTCATTCCTGCTCCGACAATAAGTCTGTCAACTATATGTTCGATGAAACAGTGGCCAAAAGAGGTTGCATTGAGACAGTCTCATTCCTTCATCATTTCATTGAGAAATATGTTGATAAAAATGTTACCACTTTATATATTTTCACCGATAACTGCGGTGGCCAAAATAAAAATGCTGCTTTGGTGCATTTTTTGATGACCTTAGTTGGCAGCGGTCGATTTCTCAAGATAATTCATCACTTACCAGAACCCGGCCATAGTTTCTTACCGTGCGACCGGGATTTCGGTAAAATTGAACAAAGAAAACGTAAAAAAGAGCTCTTGTATGTTCCTGAAGAATGGTATAATTTAGTAGAGAACTGCGGTAAGAATTTTATTGTCGAGAGAGTTTCTAAAAGTATGATATTCGACTTTAAATCTTACCTACAGCCACACTTCAAGAAGTCAGCAGTTGTTAAGAAAAAGCCATTTACACTTTCCAAATACAGGGTATTGTTGTACGATGCTAAAAATCCTCAACAGGTGTTTGTTGGATACAACCATTCCACTGAATATTTGATGCCATATGTTTTATTGAAACCTAAAGGTACTATTCCCGATTTAGAGAAAGTACCCCGAGCATACCTCTGAAGTATAAAAAATATGACAGCATCATGCCATTGGTTAGAAAGTACGTCCCACCTATACACTTACCATTTTATGACAGCATCAAACGAGGGGAAGAGCAGGACAGCAACAGCGATTCCGAGTAGCCAGTAACTTCACACCCAAGTTTTGTTTCACTTCAAATGTATAGGAGATTATGTTGATATTTTAATAAAGTTTCATTTGGAAATTAATGTAGTTTTTTTGTTTCTTGTCCTGTTTTTCCACCATTTTGGTAGCAAAAAAGTGCTATGTGAGTACTTCCGACGAATTTATAAAAAAAACTAAAATGAATTTCGAGTTGAAAACAAACACTATGGATCACAAGTGCATTCATAGTCTCATAACAGACTTCAGTTTTCATTAAAAATCATACTAACACCTTCTCGACGTTTTTCTCACTTTTCTCGAAATTAGCTAATGTGAACATAGCAGGTTCTTGCACCGAGCCCTTCAATTTACCATTTTCGGGTTCGCAGTTGAAAGTAAAGATGGATTGAGTTGTTCTTTGTCAAATAATGTCAAAGATCGGTCATTTGTCAAATAATGTCTGTGAAATATCTGTTTTTATCTAATAATGTCAAAGATCTCACTTATCAAATAATGTCAAAGATCAGTCGTTTGCCAAATAATGTCAAACAGCTGACTTTTATCACATCATGTCAAAAGAGCTCTCTTTTGTCAAATAATGTCAAAGATCTGTCAATTCTCAAAAACGATACTTACGCTATACAAATTGACAATTGTAAATGGTAACTGTTGGAACTTTTATCGACTTGTGGATCTAACGTGAACATAGGCCAAGGTCCGGTGACGTTGGTATTGTATTGATAAGATACTTGGAACATCGCCAGTCCGGTACCTTGCGCGGTTACGTTTACTTCTCGGCTATTTTTCCCTATCTGAAAATATTAAATGATAAGCGCAGTGTTATTAATATTGTAATGTTTTTGTTATTTATTTAAACAATAAACGGGTGGGATAAATTTTAAACACTCGGTATGGCTACTTACTAATTTATTGAAACACTAATCACTAACACTTAATTTATATATACAGTATATTCACTTAGACTAATTTATATAAACAGTTCACTAATTTATTTGTTTATCTCACGATGTCAAATTATAAACTGACTAACTCTTCCTGATCAGTCCCTTTATATACTAGTGCCTTTTGTACTAGAGAATTCCGGGCTGCGGCTTATACACACAAATAATTTTTTTGGCCTTTTCTAGATAACTCTGGTCACAAAAACCAGTTCTAGATAAGATAGTCTCAATCGTAAACAGTTTTTTATAACTGCGTATCCGCCATAATTTTAACTATTATACCTGGCTTAGACAGGGTCGGTTTTAGGGACTATACCAGTGTGCTGTTTCGTAACATTACCCTCTCCTTAAATAGAAGTTCCTCCTGGAACTTTTGTGTAGCCGAGACTGGATGTTTGAATCGGCAACTGGCCCCATTTCTACACTTTCCGATCTTATGGAAATAGCAGGGCACCGTCTTCATCGGATACTGATAACGGGGGTTGTAGCTGCAAATTAATATCTGGACACCGGTATCTTGAAAGATAATCTCTACCATGTTCCTGATGATTCGCCAATCCAACTGGTTACTCGCTATCTTAGGCATAGCCAGTTTCTTCACGTTGGATTCCAACACATGGTCTCGGAGGTTTCGAAGTGCTTCCCACACATCGCGGTAGGTAGATCGATCTTGGAATTCATTTTTAGTTACCACGTAGAAGACGTACCGCGAATTATGTTTCAGTTTCTGTGTCTTGCCAGGGGCTGGAATCTGGTCTTCAAGTTTTTCTAATTGCCCGAACTTCTTTCGAAAGACGGTTGCCAACCCTCGTGCGTTCTTGATACGGGCGGGGATGTTGTATGCCAGTGAATAATCTTCCGGGAGAGTGAACAAATCTTGTTGTTGTTCCGAAGTGACTCCATATCTAGCTTTTCCGGTACCTCCATACGCGCCCATAAATTCATCGAAGGTGGGGCCAGACACATCTCGAATAAGGTTTACTCCTTCCTCCAGGTCATAGTCTCCTTCGAATGGCGCTAGTCAGTTTTGGTGAACTACTTTTGGTTTTCCGTTGGGGATCTTGCTTATGCGATATATAACATCATTGATCCTTTTCTTGATTAAGTATGGACCTTTCCAGGATTTTTGTAATTTTGGAGAAAATCCTTTTCTCCTCGTCGGGTTGTGTAACCATACTTTGTCCCCTTCTTTAAAACCGCTTTCTGTGGCCTGCGTGTCGTACCGACTTTTCATTCTGTCGCTGGCAACTTGAAGATTTGTTCGAACTAATTCATGAATATCATCCAGCATTTTTCTCAATTGGATTGCGTAGTCTTCGCCTGCTAGATATTCTCCAGGCCGGCAGCCAAATTCCAGGTCACAAGGAAGCCTCATTTCACGTCCAAACAGGATTTTCGCTGGTGTTTCACCCGTGGACTCATTAACAGCAGATCGATAAGCCAATGCGAATAGGGAAAGATACTGGTCCCAATCTCTCTGATGGCTGGATACTACTTTGGACAGGTATTTTCCAATAGTCCTGTTCATTCAATAGATGGCTTTCAAAATTTCTTCCCTGGTCACTGTGGTCTTCCAAGGATACTCCATATCGGCTGATAAATTCTTTCACCAATACATCCGCGACAGTTGTGGCCTCTTGGTTCGGGATAGCGTAAATTTCCACCCACTTTGTGAAATAATCTATTACAACCAGTATGTACTTGCTACCATTTTCTGTCATCGGAAATGGTCCAGCGATATCTAAAGCAATCCTTTCGAAAGGGCTTCCAACATTGTACTGTTTCATGGGTGCCTTTCTCTTGCGATGTGGTCCATTACTCGTAGCACAAGTCGTACATTTCTTACACCAGTCCTTCACATCGTCGGAGCTGTTCATCCAATAAAACCTTTCACGAACTCGCTGAAGGGTTTTCTTCACTCCCAGATGACCTCCCGATGGATTGTCGTGTAACTTCTTCAGTACCTCAGCTACTCTTGTTCTCGGGATAACTAGCTGTCTCCTCATCTCAGAACCATCATCGTTTTCAAGGACTCTTTTCAACAGCCCTTCTTCCAGGACAAGGGAGTCCCACTGAGCCCAATACGCCTTGAGTTTCGGTGAAAATCTTGACACTTCTTGCCAGGTAGGTCGCCGATTTTCTTTCTTCCATTGCCGGATCATCTTCAGGTAAGGATCATTCTCCTGATCTTCTCTGATCCTGGTGGGTGACCATTCCTCGTTGACCACTGTAATTCTTGAAACTGCAACTTCCTTAGATTTCGACTTGTTGCATTGTGAATAGTCTACAGGGCATGGCCGTCTAGGCAAAGAGTTGGCTTTTCGGTGATTCACATCAGCAGGATGTTCACCCCTGTCTGATTTCCCCTGTGACTGGAGTTCTTGGGTTACAGGAATCTTGGGGCGCTTAGACGGACTGCGTACGTGCTCTAGATCGCCACACTCCCGGCATTTGATCTTTTTCGGCATCTTGTCTGCCATACCTTTCAACAAGTTGACGATCTGGTCAAGTTTGTTATCGTCATCTTCTTCCTGCATGGTCCTACCTTTGTTGTACCGCGAGCTTTTCTTGGCTGCTTTGCATTTAAGAGGTTCTTGGTTTGCAGGAGTCGTAGGACGCTTACACAAACTGCGTGCATGCTCTAGCTTGCCACAATTACAGCACCTGATTTTCTTCGGCTTCTTGTCTGCCATACCTTTCAACAAGTTGACGATCTGGTCAAGTCTGTCATCGTCACCTTCTTCTTGTATGGTCGTACCTTTGTCGTATGCCGAAGCCATCGTGGCTGCTTCATATTCAACGGCAGCTGTCAATGCGTCGACTAATGTTTTCGGATGGGCTGAACGAAGCGTCCTCTGCATATCGGGGTCACGTAAGCCATCAATAAAGGCCTGGATGCCCAGACATTCCATCATGTTCTCTGGTGCTGACGGATAAGCAAATCGAACTAGTCGGGCAATGTCCACTTCATATTTTTGAAGGGATTCGTCACGCTTCCGCCTTCGATTCTTCAGCTGGAATCTGTACAACTGTTCCAAATGTTCGTGACCATATCGCATGTCCAACCTCTTCTTCAGCAGCTCGAAGTCGTCCATTTCTTCAAGCGGTATCGTCTGAAGTACATCTAAGGCATCTCCCCGAAGCGCGATTGTTAAGTTCACTGCCTTCTCTCTATCGGACCAATTATTCACTCTAGCGGCTGCTTCGAATTGTTTCACATAATTGGTCCACGACATTTTTCCATCAAACGTTGGGGCCTTGACTCGTGCAAAACTGCCAATGTCCTCTATCCTGGAAGTTATTTCTGGCTAGCAGGGTTTTATATGTTCAATCTTCTTTCCTTCTGCTGGCTTGTCTTCTGTTCTTAAATCTGCCATATTTCTCTCCAATTCCTTGATTTTCTCGTCTATCGTTGTCATCTTGTTTTCAATGTCTGATTTAAGAGACGAAATTTTATTCTCGACGTCAGCAGCAATGTCTTTTTTTAACGATAAGATATCGGCAGAAATGTCATTTTTCATAGTGGAAATCTTCTCGTCCATGTTAGCAGAAATTGACGAGATTAAGGTGGAAGGCTCGTCATCAAATAAAACTGTTTCTGGATCAAAGCCGTCGTTTTCCAGTGCCACTTTAAGTCTTTCTACTAATTTACTTTTCTTACCGGTCGTTTCCAACTCACGATCTTCCAATTCTGCTCTTAATTCCGCCACTTTCAAATCACACAGTCTCTTGGCCATTTTTACGTAGCAATTTATTTATATTATCCCACTTCTGATACGAATGTAATGTTTTTGTTATTTATTTAAACAATAAACGGGTGGGATAAATTTTAAATACTCGGTATGGCTACTTACTAATTTATTGAAACACTAACTCACTAATCACTAACACTTAATTTATATATACAGTATATTCACTTATACTAATTTATATAAACAGTTCACTAATTTATATTCACTAATTTATTTGTTTATCTCACGATGTCAAATTATAAACTGACTAACTCTTCCTGATAAGTCCCCTTATATACTAGTGCCTTTTGTACTAGAGAATTCCGGGCTGCGGCTTATACACACAAATAATTTTTCGGGCCTTTTATAGATAACTCTGTTTACATAAGATAGTCGTGAACTCGTAAACAGTTTTTTATAACTGCGTATCCGCCATAATTTTAACTATTATACCTGGCTTAGACGGTCGGTTTTAGGGACTATACCAGTGTGCTGTTTCGTAACAATATATAAAAATAAACTTACCTCAGCGATTTGCTGTATCATTAAATTATTCCTATTCACGCTGAATTTTCCAGTTCCTTCTCGTCCGTATTCGTATTCTATCTGTATATTAGTCGGACTCGCTAATCTGGTAACGATTTTATACAAAGCTTGTAACCCCACGACCGTATCGTGCGAAGAAGTGAATCCGCCAAGATTGTTTTGTTGTTGGAGCAACCATTTCAACACCGGCACTGCATCGTCGAGAGAATTCGATTCTGAAATAAATAAAAGAAGAAGATGTGGTCGATTATTTTTAACCTGTACTTACCGATCATTGTCATCAAAGCGTAAGACGTAGTTTCGATATCGATCGATCTGGGTAACTTCCTCCAAGGATTCTTCTCTTCGTTCGGTGGAACATCTCTCGCCCACCATTTTGTATCGAGCATCGTTCTAGATTTCGATTCCAATAAATTTAACGCGCTCTGTTTAGACGCGTGCCCTGTCAAATGTAGAACATAACCACAAATAGCGATTGTGTAAACGGATTCTTCTTCTCCTATATTTCTAGCGAGGTAATCGAGGCCTTTGTTTACTACGTTTATAGTCACAGGATCGTTCCGCTATAAAAAAGAAGAATATTAGACGTTTGTATTTATCGGGTGAATAGTAAATCTTACGTGATTCGATTCGTGTAACGCCATTACTACGAATGCTGTCAGCGCCAAACTGTTTCCGGTATTATTTTGTAATTCGGAATGAATTATATTTCCGGTTTCATAAAAACTGCCGTTTTTAACTTGACGTTCTGTTAACCACTCGACGGCGTTTTCTATAACGGATTCATCTACGTATATGAAGTTTTTTATTTGACTTAAAGCCATCCCTGTATAAGCCGTCAACCTAAAAAAGCGTTTAGAGAGTATAACCTTGAAAGTATGTATGTATTCTGTATCAGTAGAAATACAATAAAAATTCAAAAAGTATCATGTACGACCAAATTATGTTGTTAGAACTATCCAAGATCTTGTCTTTAGAAGAAGACGAAAATTAGCAGCTTTAATCTTTAATTCAGTGTTCCCGTACTCTCTTTGTATATCTACTTGTATCATCCATCTTGTGTCATGTGTCAGCTGCCATCTGTCACGTGTTTTGTGTCGTTTGTTGTTTCCCCTACTGGTTTTTCCTACCTTTGTATATTCCCCTGTATATTATTCAACAAAAATTATTTACCAAACACTTCCGGTGGAATCTTTCCACGGAAACGGCGAGAACGATCCATCTTTCCTTTTGTAACTGAGTTGTTGTTGGTAGCTGATTTCCAAGTTTTTCGTAGCTTCGTTTTGTACGGTCGGCGTTAATTGTCCGGTGATTTTTAAATATTGTAGTACTATCAAATTGGACATCATATGTACTAAATTTTGTTCGCCGCAATCGGTCGGTAGTCTTATGACGTTATCCAGATGAATCATCGCCGGTCCTAAAAACGTACCGACCGTCGATACTTCCACTAATTCGGAACCTTCGACTGCGTTTTTGGGAATCGAGAAATTAATCGATTTCTTGAAGTTCCCATTGTTTCTAACATCGATCAGAATGGATTTCGTGTAGTATTCGGTTTCTCCGCTAGGCTAAAATCAATCAAACTTTTAGTTCTATGGTAAAGTGTTAATAGAACTACTTACAAGAACTAACAATTCCTTTTCGACGACATCTTGATTCTTAGGACTGCTCGCTGTCACTCTAATTGGTACTGAACCAATTTTATTAGCTACTATGAAGAAAGATAGTGAAGATACTGTATTTTTGGCAACTTTTATTCGTTTCCTACGGTATAATTCCACCTCTAAAAAGATAATTTGAGTAAAGCATAAAGAAAATATTAATAATTATGGAAATTATAATTAAAGAAGTGACAAATGAAGAGTTCTATATGTCAGTCGTGCAAACATAGACAAATTAAAATCTTATAGTTCTAAAAGTTTATCCTGCGAACATAGACAAATGAAAATCTTAGAGTTCTAAAAGTTTATCCTACGAACATAGACAAACATACTTACTTTTAACGTTATTGTCTTCCAAAGAAGCTACAAATTCGAATTTTTGCAATGAATTATGTAAAGTAACATCAACATTGATATCTTCATCAATATTATTTCGAACAACGACCGGTATACTCAAAATGTCCCCTCTCTGAACTGAATACGGTAAATCTATGGTTACAACCATAGATTTAATGACCTTAACTTTCTTTTCCGTTGTCGATATTCCCAAACCGTGTAACGGATCCAAAGAGAAGCCTGTGATGGACCACGTGGTCAAACTGTTCGGTAATCTTCTCCTTAGGAAGGCTTTTCCTTCGTGAGTGGAGAAATTGTTGAATAACCAAGTATCCGCTACGTTTTGGGATAGATACACTTTAGGTTTGTTCCATACAGGTTTCGGTATCCTGCTAAAAGCGTAAGGACCTGCTAACGGGGGTCTAGTAACCGAGTGAATCGGAAGTCCTAAACCTCTGTCAGGTTTTACTGTCGAGGGACCGTAAAAAACGGGGCGTAGGTAAATATCTTCCACTAAAAACGGAAATTAATTAGTATTGGTACAATTATAAACTTCTAATTAACGTTATAAATAAGTTTGATATAAAATATGATACTTACGAGTGGGTTTTGCGCGGTTGATGTGACAATTTGTTGCTATATCCGCTCCAGATTCCTTAAAGTGTAAAATAGAATAATTCAAACGTTAGGCTCACACAAATTTTTTTTAGCAGAAATCAGAAATTTTTTAACATGCCTTTATATTTTTTTTATAATTCCGAAACTATGGAAGATGTTAGATTTATTTCTATTTCATTCGATAGTGAAAAGAGGCATCTTAATTTCTGACCATATTTAAATTCTTTCGTTTTATATTTGTACAAAAAATACAGGGCTAAAGTTGGACTAAAAGTTTTTGTAAAAAATTACCTTAAAAATATTTGTAGTAACTACGTCTATGAAAAGTAATGACTTAAATTATTGAAAATCGAAAGAAGATTGTTCATACTATTATAAAAAAAACACAGCAAAAAACGATTCAGACAAACACCTTTAGAGAGCCAACGTACTTCTGTGTGCAGCAGCAAGCGATTGTAGTCTTCATCATTTTCATTGCAAAGCTTATGAAACAAACGGTCATTCAATGAATTGCTTCTAATGATATTGATTGCTTTAACAACGTTATTGAGGGACGCATGCAGGCGTTCATTTAATTTTTTTTGCAACCAAATGCTGACGGTACATACAATGTACAGCGAGTACATTTGGCACTGCTTTTCTCAAATGTGCTATAAAACCCTTATGACGCCAGGTCATTGCTGTAGCACCATCAGTAGCAGCAGACAAAATATTGCTAATAGGAATATCTTTCTCTTGAAAAAATTCTTGCATGATATTAAATATAGAATGTCCCTTTGTATCAGATTCCAAATTCTTAGCAAATAATAACTCTTGATGAATGTTTTCTTCTTTTATAAATCGTACGTATGATAAGAGTAGAGCTTCGTTACTTGGTAGAGTTGATTCATCGAGTTGAATGGAAAATTTGCAAGTCTTTAGGTAATCGCATAATGATATTTCAACGTCATTTGCCATTTCATCTATTCTTCTTTGCACTGAATTATTACTGAGAGGAATTTTTTTAATGATATCAAATGGTGTCTTATGGATGGAGAACAGTTTTTAATATCTCTTCGACTGCCGGCAAAATTAATTCCTCGCCAATGGTTTGTGGTTTTCCTGACTTTGCGATTAACAATGAAACGTTATATGAGGCTGGTAGCCCATCATCGTCTCGTTTAGAAGACGATGCAAAAAGGTTTGATATACTTGGCTGTTTTAAATATTGTTTTTCGAGTTCTTGAAAATAGAATATATCTTTGTTCTTCTTATCAGGATGCATTTTATGTAAATGCTCTTGTAGCCTAGAAGGTTTCATAGCTTCATTTGAAAAAGCTTTTCGGCAAATTAAACACATAGGTAATGATTTGTTTGTAGAAGATTCCGCAAATCCCTATTTTAAATATTCAATACTGTATTGCCGGCATTTCTTTTTTAATTTAGAAGTAGATTCAGCCATTTTCATACAAAAATTAAAGTCTCAATAGATTTATAGATAGTAATGTTTTTAAAATGACACACCACTCACGATTATTTACTACGGCAGAGCTTATTATTCACGACTATATATCGCGGCTAAGCACATACAACTAACTAACAAAAAATTCGTAGAGCTGTTGCTTTTAACGTTTCATTTGGTGCATGATTCAACTTGTCTGTGTGCGAACATGTCGAAACATGTTATTTTGTATGAACATCTCGGGTTCGCTTATCAACGTGCGAGGACAAGTCATATACTTCTATTCTGAACTAAAAGAAATTATTATAATTATTAGTATTATTATTAATGCTAATTTAAAACTGCTCATTAACCCTTATTAAATCATTTTTATTTCACCATTCCTCTTGACTGCTTATTATTTGCTTCTGAATGCGCTACCGCCCCCATAAAAGGCTGCAGCGACCACAGGGGGGCGGTATCGCCCCCGTTGGGAACCAATTGGCTAGACCAAGAAGTGACCTAACTTGTGATTAACTTAATATATGTTAATAGAAAAAAAAAGAAGATGTGATATTACAAATATTGAAGCTTAGATATTATTAGCCCTATGGTGATATCCTGGATATCTAGTTCTTGTTTCTTTTCACAAATATGCAGCACTTCTAGTTTTGTGTTAGGTGTCAATAAATGATTGGTGTCAAGTAGATGTTTTGCGTAGTGGGATTTATCTAGATTTCCTTAAAGAACTGGAAATTAGAAGACATTTAAGAAACCCACAATATGAAGTTGTCAATGAACAGTTAAATCTAGGGAGTTGTCCACTAATAAACTGTCTTCTTAAGTGATAATTGTAAAGATCAGCAGATATAGTTTTCCTGGTTTTCTATATCATTGCACAGTTATACTGATCTTAATTGGAAAAGTGATATCCAGGATATCACCATAGGGCTAATAATATCTAAGCTTCAATATTTGTAATATCACATCTTCTTCTTTATTCTAAGTGGGGGAAGAGAAGCACCAACCTGGCGTGTCTCCAGGTAGCCGATAGGAAGGGCCTCTGAGATGATTTATACGATAAGGAGGTCTGCGGGGAAATACCTGAGGGCTCGTTGTTATGATATAGTGGACTGTATGAATTTGAAAGAAGAAGTGTGGTAACGAAACAACTTAAGATCAGTTAACAAAACAAGAATAAGAGCCGAATGTCTAATAATTAATAATCAGTCTTCATGCGACATCCACTATTTACATGTGTAAAATATTTATTATAAAATAAATCGCTCTGAATTATAAAAAAAAATTATCTCTGGAAAAGTCGATCGGACTGAATTAAATCAATAAAAAACGTTAATTACTTTACTTTTTATGAATTTTTAATAATTAAGGTACTTTTTAGGTCGTGGCCGGCTTAAATGCAATTTTCAATGCAAATACATATTTCTTTTTTTATTAAAAATTCGAGGAAAATGATAAAAAACAATTTTGTGCAGGTTTTTTATTGTCTATCGATTTTGATTAATTGTTTTTTCGCCATCTGCTATCATTTTTGAGAAAATTGCAAAAAAGTGTTTTTGAGGATGGTTTTTATCCCCTCCCTTCCAGGCTAATTTTGATTTTTTAATTAATAACTATTATTTTATATACAAAAACGAAGATTTCTCAAAAATCAGTGTTCCACAACTAATTTAAAATCTCTACCTGACTAGTAGGTACCTTTCTAATGATGCTACCCTTTAATAGATTGCGCTACATTTTCTATGATTCAAATCAAGAATTCGATTATTTAAATTAATATTTTACTTACGAAAATTGCATTATGTATGTTACTAGATCCGGGATACCAAATCAGTTTATTTTTTGAGTTCCTTTTGAAATGAGGATAAGGTGTTCCGTGAGCTACATCAAATCTTTTTAATTCTTCAGCTATACCTTCTAAAGACAAATCGTAACCGTTTTTAATTCGCCCTACATTCTCGTCAACGGCCATTAAACCGATGTAGGAATTCTGTTCGGCGTTTATGGTAAATTCCACGTCTAAATCGGGTGCGCTTTCTAACGTATTAGGACGGATATCGACCTAAAAATAAAATATTAGTTGTATATTTTCGGTTATATGCGTCCAAACCAACTTACAAAATTGTGCAAAAGTCCGTCGACTTCTATATCCAAAGCGTCTCCAATTAACTCCCCGTCTTGTCTAACATAATATACAATCAAATGACAGACGGGTACCATAGCGTGCGTAGCGATGAAATGAAATTTAAATTGTTTCTTATTTTCCACTTGGAATGTGTGTGTTTTTAATACATCGCCGCGTGCCATTAGAATGTAACTTAAAGTTTTCATGGGATGTGTACTGTTAACAATTATCTCCACGTCTAGGTTCACAATGGGACGCTCAGTTTCAAGGGTGGCTTGAAGGAAAGCGTCGCTGAATGAAACCGCTGCCGGAATGGGAGTACTTCTTTCTTTCAAATCGCGAAACTCCACCTGGGGGGATAATAAAAAATCATTTATTACCTTCTTCAACAAAAAAATTATCCCATTTAGTTCTTCTAGGAACCCTTTGTTATATATATTGTGTTTCTTACTTTGTTTTTGTAATTATTTAAATTGGCGCTTAATTTTAATTTGGTAAAACTGATTTATTTAAAGTTTTTCAACTTAAAATTAGGTACCAGTTCAAATAATTAAAAGAATAAAGTAGGCAACACAACATACACTATTAATGTAAACAAGATAATGTACGTGAAATAACATTTCAAATAATTACAATAATAAAGATTAATAGAGTAATTACAAGAATAAAGTAGGCAACACAATATACGCAAATTAAGTAAACGAGATCATCTACCAGACGAGCGTCTCGGGACAGTAAGAATTTGGCTTTCACACACTTGCGCACTTTGAGATCTTTAAATTCACATGTTCCTATCGTGCGACGTTGCCGGTTCCATTGTAGACAGGAAACCTTGGGGAGGGATATATTAATTACAAGAATAAAGTAGGCAACACAGTACACACAAATAAAGGAGATCGTCTACCTGAAGGATACATTAATTACAAGAATAAAGTAGGCAACACAATACACACAAATAAAGTAAAGGAGATCGTCTACCTGAAGGATACATTCATTACAAGAATGAAGTAGGTTACAAAATATACATTAATAACGTAAACGACATAATCTACTTGAAGGATTAAAAACAGTCGAAAGAAATTGTCCGTACTGAAATTCGTAGATCAGTTTCACAACTTAAAATTAGGCTTTAAAGTTGGCAACATTATTAACGTAAAAGAGATGATATTCCTCAAGAACCAATTAAAATAATAAGAATAAAAGAGGCAATACAATAAATTTAAAAACGTAAATGAGAAAATCTACGTGAAGGAGTAAAAAAAGACGAAAGAAATTGTCACTACTCAAATTCGTAGATCAGTTTTACCAATTCAATTAATTACATGATAAATTAGGCAAGACAATATACACTAATACTTAATATACTAACATACTGACGTAAACAAGATAGTCTACCCGAAGGATAGATTAATAACAAGAAAGTAGGCAACACAATGTAAACTAAAAAGGATAAATGACTCGCTATAAATAAAAACATTCACCTTAACATATTGCTTTGTAATCTAATTTTTTAAATAAAATTCTATGAACAATTTTATAAAATGCTTTAGACATATTAATATAAATAAAATTATTTTGAATACGCTGATCAATAAAGTCTGTTGACAGTGTGTAATTGTTTAGGGATATTTTATGAAACAGTGTTGGTTCACTGTGAAATTGACGATTCAAATAATATTTGGAATTAGTGTTAATATACATATGTTGGTTGGCAAACCTTCCTACAATCTTGTTTAGGGATATTTTATGAAATAGTGTTGGTTGACCGTGAAATTGAAATTTCAAATAATATTTGGAATCACTGTTGGTTGGCAAACCTTCCTGCAATCTTGTTTAGGGATATTTTATGACATAGTATTGGTTTACTGTGAAATTGACATTTCGAATAATATTTGCAATCACTGTTGGTTGGCAAACTTTCCTGCAATCTTGTTTAGGGGTATTTTATGAAACAGTGTTGGTTGACTGTAAAATTGACGTTTCAAATAATATTTGGAATAATTTGCTGTGAACATATGTACAACGAAGTTACTAATTTTCCGATAGGCAAAAGCGATATCATCATTAGGTACCTTCTTATTCTTCTATTACTTAAATGACAAATTGTGTTTCTCTCTCACATACGGCGTTAGTGTTTGTTAAAATTGACACACCGACAAAGTTTTAACTGAAAGTATCTAGTAGAATTAGTATGTGAAGAGCAGGGAGTTCAAAAATAATCGTCATTAGTGCAGTGGTTCAGGCACGGGCTACCCTTCACTTTAGCGCAAACCGATAAATGGCCTGCAATCAGGGGGTGTGCACTTATACTTATTAAAAAAGGTACGCGTTCTTCGCGCCATCTATATTTGTCACGAAGAACAAGTCACTTCGGTTGCGTTAGGCTGAATAGCCCTAGTAGCTGTTGCCTTCAAATGGTGGAAGAATTTCGGTCGCGTTCGTTCTCGTTCGTTAATCTCTGACATCCACAGACAAATAATTGAGGTTAGGCATTTAAAGTTTGCCGTTATTGTCGGTTGGTTATTATTTTATTTTATTGATTTAATTCAAAATGCCAGCCCCTCGAGAGCGTATTGTTCTCAATTGCTTTAACCAAGATCAAGATGCTCCAAGGTAGATTATAAATATCATTAATAGTTAAAATAAGTAATTTATATTGATATTTTACAGATATTTTATTCCCGCGGATGAGCGTATAAAAAATATTAACGAATCAATAATCCCAGTTTATTTAACCAGCCAAGAAGCATTTTAAGGGGGAAAGTAGTTTCTGGTAATCATTTTTTGGTTGTATGTAAAGAAGGGGGAAAACTAAAAAAATTTGCACTTCCTGTTTTAAATTTACCTGGTCAGCATTTCATCGTAATACTATCAGATTTAAACTACTATGTCTATTGTTTTTGTAGATTTCATTGCTGGGGATAATTAGAAGAAAGTTGCTTTTCCTTTCCAATTAAACCACAAAATATGGTTGCAAGTACTCCAAAAATAAGAAGTATGACATTAATTATAAAATCTGTTAGATATGTATGTAATAAGATTTTTTTATAGAATTATACTCTAAATTTGAACTAAGTTGTTGCAGCCTTTCCCCATTCTTAGAAATTATAAATCAATCGAATTTAAATTTTCCGCCATATCACACAATTTGAATTTACCACCATTTAAAAGCTAGAATCGACGACAGAACCCTTCTTTTAGTTTTTGGTGACAAATAAAGATGGCAGCACATCTGCCGAGGCATTTTTGTCAGTGAGTTGCCCTTCTTACCTCTATTATTTGTCTGTGCCTGCAACCGGGGTGTCATTCGACAGCATTTGACAAGCTGAGTCGAATGGGTTTCAACTTTCAACTTTAGGAAACGCTCAGGGACAAATATATGGCATTTTTCGTTTTTAATGTTGTCTATGGAGAACATTTTTTCCATTGAAAATAACAATATTCAGATAATAAAGGAAACTCGAACCCGCAGGGCTGACATACTTTAAAAATCCGTAACTTTTGAACCGTTCGTTTCCTACGTCAATCGACTCAGCTCGTCAAATGCTATCAATTGACACCACATTTGTCCTAAAATACGGTTTGCGAAAAAGTGAAGAGTTATCCAGATACGACCGATCTGAAGATAATTTTTTATCATAAGATGCATCTATTTTTGAAATGTATTTAAGAAAGGCCTATTAATTCTCGAGAAATAATTTAAATAAACTGGACAGGACTCACCAACTAGGTACTGGTTAACTCGTTCGTATTCTAAAACGTATTTAGAATTCAGCAACACTTTCTAAATTTATAATTTAGAAACCGGAAACCACTTACACTTTAACGATGTAATTCTTCTGCGAAATATACACGCACTGGCTTTACAATGCAAGGTTTTATGATCTGATAATATATTCATATAATTACTATTATATTCTTAAATAAATTTGAGACAACTCTTATTTTGATGTTGTCTCGTGGGGGTTTCAAATTCAACTACCTAAACTTTTTACATAAATAAATCCCTTCTCCTTTGGTTACCAAAAATTCCTTTTTTTTTAAAATACAAATTTATGTTTTCCTATAACAAAGAGAGATTTGCATTCTTTTATTATAATTGCAATTTTGCTAGCAGAGACATCTGTATTTTGAAACTTCAAATATTTGTTTTCAAATCGTTATAAAATCTATCTATCATTAGGTATATTCTGCATTAATGTCATCCGAAATTGAAATGTCAAATTTTATTTGTATATTGAATCTTTCAAATTATTGATTATACAGTGTGTATCACAATTATTACATACAAATATACATATTTTTCCTTATTTTAATGTTTTCTTTAAAATATAGATAGAGGAACTGTATTAATATATATATATATATATATATATATATACTTTACGTTATAAATATACTCACCTCTAACCGCAATGCAGTAGTATTCGTAACATTTCTCGGAGTAACGTATTCTAGTTTTAAAAATCCATTTTTATCCAAAGTATATTTATTTTCATTATAAATCTCATCGACTCTAGAGTACCCGTGCCGTACGATCACTTCTTGTCCGTTAATTTGAACAGGAGATGCGTCGTGATTAGAAACTTGTACCTAAATAAAATAATAGAATTTTCCAAAAAAATTCAGTTTTATCGCTACACTTACATAAGCCGTGTATTTTAATCCGGGTTTGAAGTAATCGGACGTTTTGATTAGATCCATGTGGTAGTCGTATTTATGGATGTGTACTTCCATACTGTTATTTTGTCTTCTACCTGTCAGTTGTTCTTCTATAGCGACATCTATTACTACTGTCCGTTCGTATTCGTCGTTGAGACGCAGGTCTCTCTCAATATCGAATTCTACCGTTTCTGTACCGTCTATTTGGAAAACTTTTCTGATCGGGTTTTGGAAAATTGGTTGGATAACTCCAGAATATATCGTCGGATACATTGTTACTGTTGCTTCACCTTTAACCTTGTCTCCAGAGTAGTATCTGTAATTGGAAGATATTATTATCGGTGAAAATGTATTGCGAAGTCCTTACTTAGTATCGATTTTCGCCCTAATGATGTTTTCTTTGAACGTTGTGTGTTTTTTCGACTCAATATTTACAATAAATTTCGGTAAGACATATTCGGCTACTTCTATAGTTTTATTATAAGTTTGTCCGCGTATTTCCACTGATATATTCCAATTTCCCAAAACTGGACTCTTACTAAGTTTCACTTCTCCAGTAAAAACTCCTCTTGCAGCTTCGACGCGTTTCCAATCCTTCACGTTATTCCCAGAACCATCCTAAGAAAATGAATCAATTTTTAGTGAAATTCCAATGAAAAATTTAACAACCTTAAGTAATTAACCGCTGTTGTGATCAGATTTTAGTGATTGATCCTTATATGTAATGCTTCCCTTGTTGTTATAAAAAAGAAGAATGTATTGTAAGGTTAAGAGGTTAAGTGGAAAACGTTTTTGGCGGTATATAAGGAATCACCTAATCAGTTGATATAAAACCATATATTGATGTATGTCTATATTATGGATGTTACGCTGGGGAATATAATATATATTATAAAGTAAAGTGTGAGTTTTACTCCAATAACAAAAGGTTATGGGCCCAGGCATCCCGTAAGTTACTCATACTAGATTTTGCAAAAAGGAAAGGGTCAAAAAATAACAAAATGGCAGATAATGGAACATTTAAAAATAGTTTTAATATTGAACCGTTGAATAGTAATAACTTTCACACATGGAAATTTAGGATGCAGACATTATTTATGGAAAAAGAAGTTTTAGAATGTATAATTACAGAATATAACCCTAATAATTACACAGATGTTCAACAAAAGGAAGAAGCCAGAAAACGAGACAATAGATGTAAATCTTATATTGTACAATGCATGAACGACACTCAAATTGAATTGATCCGAGAACAGAATACCGCTTATAAGATGTGGGCCACTTTAGAGAAGAGATATGAGAAAAAAGGTATACCAGGCCAAATGGTATTAAGAAAGAAGCTTATAAGTATGAAATTAACAGAAGCAAAGAATCTAGAAATATTTCTAACAGAATTTGATGAAACAGTACGTCAGCTGAAAATTACAGGAGTAGATTTGAAGGAACAAGATTTAGTTTGTACCCTATTAATGGCAATGCCCCATACATTTGAAACAGTAATCACCATTTTAGAAAATATGCCACCTGAAGACTTAACATTAAATTTAGTAAAAACAAAATTACGTGCTGAAATAGAAAGAAAAAAAGCAAGTGGTGATAGAGAAATGAATAAAAATGGAAGAGACTATGTAAAGCCAGCAGCATTTACAGCAAACATAGGAGTATGTTACACCTGTGGTGAAAAAGGACACTATAAAAGAGACTGTAGAAGAAATAACAATGGAAGTAATGTATACAGAGGAAGAGGCAGTTACAGAGGATTTTCAATCAATAAAAGAGGACAGTGTAGAGGTAGATCTAATAGCCAAAGAGGAAATAGAGGAAATTTTAACAATTATGGAGATGGTTCAAGGAGTGCCAGCGGTAACAGAACAGGACATGGCAATATAAGAGAAACAGAAGAGCCTAGAGGTAATTTAGCTGAACATGAAGAACACACAGACACAGGTATATGTTTTATGACCCAAAATGACACTGTAGCAGACAAATCTGTAAGTAACCAAAATATTTTGTTTTATATAGATAGTGGTTGCACAAATCACTTAGTGAACAGTAAAGACTATTTTTCTGATTATATGTTGTTAAATAACCCTATTAAGATAGCTGTTGCAAAAAAATAATAATTTTATTGAAGCAATAGGTGTAGGTAATATTAAAGTATTTAGTGATGTACATGATAAAAAGATTGAATGTACCATTAAAAATGTATTTTATGTACCAAATCTTCGACAAAATTTGATGTCTGTGAAACAGTTGGAACTTGGCAACATTAAGGTAGTTTTTGAAAGTGGTAAGGTATTTTTATATAGTAATGAAAAATTAGTAGGGATAGGAAAACGAAACAAGTTATATGAAATTAGTTTTGAGGTAAACTTTAATGAATGCTTAAACACTGAAATAGAAAATAATGAATTAAAACTATGGCACAAGAGATTAGCACATATTTGGAGTGGAAATTTAGAAAAACTAATTAAAGGAAATATGGTCAATGGCTTAGAACATTTGAAAATTAATAAAGTTGATTTTTGTGAATCTTGTATACAGGGTAAAATGACGAGGTTAACTTATAACTCCAGAAACAAAGCAACTAGAATATTAGGCATAGTACACTCAGATGTGGTAGGTCCAATAACACCCATTAGTCATGAGGGTGAGAAGTATTTTGTGACATTTATAGATGACTATTCTAATTTCGTACAAGTTTTTATGATTAAAGGTAAACATGAAGTTTTTAAATGTTTTAAGGAATTTGTTAATGCTGCACAGGCTAAGTTTGACTCAAAATTATCAGTGTTAAGATGCGATAATGGTCGTGAGTATATTTCAGGTGAATTTAATGATTTTTGTCGTGAAAATGGAACAGTGATAGATTATTCTACACCGTATTCTCCCCAACAGAACGGAAAAAGTGAAAGATACAATAGAAGTCTAGTAGAAAAAGCTAGAGCTTTATTAGAAGAAGCTAGTTTATCAAAACGTTTTTGGAATGAGGCAGTTAGAGTGGCAGCCTATGTATTAAATCGGAGTCCACACAGTAATTTAAACAATAAAACCCCTGCTGAGATTTGGAATGGTATAAAACCAAACATTAAAAATATGAGAGTATTTGGATGCATAGCATTCTCCCATATCCCGGAGCAGTTTAGAGGTAAATTTGATGGCAAAGCAGAAAAGTGTATAATGATGGGATATACCAACACAGGGTATCGTTTATGGAATATAGAAAAAGAGAAAATTATTGTATCAAGAAATGTAAAGTTTAATGAAAATGAATTCTACTTTAAAACCAAACATATAAGTATCTGCATGGATGATGAAGAAAATAGACAAGATGTTGAAGACTTCGGTGAGGAATATAATATGAAGAAAAATGAAGAAGCAGAACTAGATCTGGATGTAGATGGAAATAATAGTAATGAAAGGGAAAAAAGAAAAAGAAAATTGCCAGAGAAGTATTCAGACTTTGAAATGTTCATGGCATTTGATGCTATATCGTACATAGAAAATGTTCCACAGAGTGTTGAGGAAATAAATGGAAGACATGACAAACAAATGTGGATAGATGCAATGCAGAGAGAACTAGACTCAATAAATAAAAATGAAACCTGGAAAATGGTCAAAGCACCGGTAGACGCAGAAATATTGAACACAAAATGGGTATTTACAAAAAAGCCATTAGAAGAGAAAATGCAAGACAAATACAAGGCAAGGTTAGTTGTGCGTGGGTTTGCACAAAAGAACACATTCACTTTTGATGAAATATATTCTCCAGTTGCTAAGATGTTCACTATCAGAACCCTATTATCCATTGCTAATCAAAACCATTACTTTATTAAGCAATTTGATGTTAAAACAGCATTTCTGAATGGTGAGTTAAAAGAAGACATTTATATTACACCACCAGAAGGTGTAGAATGCAAGAAGCATAATGTTTTTAAGTTGAACAAGGCACTTTATGGTTTAAGGCAGGCAAGCAAGTGCTGGAATCAAAGAATTAATGATTATTTAATAAATTTGGGATTCAAACGGTCAGAAGTTGACTATTGCCTTTATACAAAAGGAGATGGTAACAATTTATTATATCTGTTAATATATGTAGATGATATGTTCGCAGGACCAGACTTGCAGACCTTGGAAAGGTATAAAAATATGTTTATGAAAGAATTTGACATGAAAGACAAAGGAGATTTGAAAAATTTCTTAGGACTCGAAATTGACTACAACAAGGAAAAAGGGATTTTGAAATTGAGTCAAGAAAAATATGTAAAAGGAATTCTAAACCGTTTTAATTTTGACAATTGTAAACCATGTGGAACTCCAATGGAAGCAAAATTTAGAATTAGCATATGTGAAAGGAATGAATTAGATGCTAAACCTGTAAAACCATTAATTGGATGTCTAATGTACTTAATGTTGGGCACGCGACCTGATATCTGTTTTTCAATCAATTATTTTAGTAGATATCAAGATAAAAATGTTAATGAAACTTGGATTGGACTGAAAAGGTTGTTGAGATATCTAAAGGGTACTGCGAGTGTTTATCTAAAATATGAACGAAAATGTAGTGAAACACCATTAGTTTGTTTTGTTGATTCAGATTGGGGAGGAGATATTTTGGATAGGAAGTCGATTACAGGGTTTGTTATTAAAATATTCGGGAATGTAGTTGGATGGGTAACTAGAAAACAAAACTGCGTTTCACTTTCCAGCTCCGAGGCAGAATTAATTGCTTTATGTGATGCAGTTCGTGATTGCTTGTATTTTAAAAGACTATTAATAGATTTTAATGTAGTAACTGATAATTTCAAGGTATATGAGGATAATTTGGGTTGTATAGCATTGATAAAAAATCCTGAGAACAACAAAAGATTAAAACATATAGATCTCAAATATAATTTTGTATGTGATGTTGTTAATAAAGGACATATGACATTGAAGTATATTAATACCAAAGACCAATTGGCAGATATTCTAACAAAAGCCCAAAATAAGGACCAATTTTGTTTGAATAGATTAGGATTAGGATTGAATAAATTAGGATAGGAGTTGCAAAGTTTTCTTTACAGGTTTAGGATAATCATTTTGTTGGTAAGCGTTGGGTAAAATCTTTTAGAAAAGAGAGGGTATTGATTTTGTTTTTATTTTCACTTTTAATAGTTTACCAATTTCCAACTAGTCAATGTTCATGTTTTCTGTATATCTGAATATTTATAAATGTATAAGAATAAGGCAATAAGGTAAGCATTAAGAGAGGGTGTTGTGATCAGATTTTAGTGATTGATCCTTATATGTAATGCTTCCCTTGTTGTTATAAAAAAGAAGAATGTATTGTAAGGTTAAGAGGTTAAGTGGAAAAGGTTTTTGGCGGTATATAAGGAATCACCTAATCAGTTGATATAAAACCATATATTGATGTATGTCTATATTATGGATGTTACGCTGGGGAATATAATATATATTATAAAGTAAAGTGTGAGTTTTACTCCAATAACAAAAACCGCAAACACGATCTTTATACATTCTATCCTTTTCTACTAACAATACGTACACTTGTCTTTTAAGTAATGACATAAGTCCTTTTGGATACCTCATAATGTATAAAAAGAGATGGCGACAAACATCATTGCCGCTTAAATCTGGCAGCGAGGAGGAAACTTATTAAACCTCAAAAGCCCTCTTAAAAGGGAAAGTGAGAATCAGCCTCTCCGAAGCTGCTAGGTTTAAATACCTCATCAAACAAGGCCTCTCAATAGAAAAGGTCAGACGAAAGGCCGCTGAACCATTAAGGTGGAAGACAAAGGACTAAAAAGAATCAATTCAGAAGAAGAGTGTTGTGATTTAAATAGTTAGATTATGTGTAAAATAAAGATGGATTTATAAACTCTGTTGTTCGTTATTGGTTATTCGTGATTCCCGCTGCTTGAAAATGAAACATTGATATCACATACATGCGTTTATAAACCGTTGTTGCCGTGTTGTTCGTCGTTCGTCGTTGCTCTCAAATAACCAAATTTTATATCTTGTTATTCGTGTTTCGCAGTTCCACCAATGAAGTTAGTGCCACGTGACTTGATTTATTCCAATCATTTTAAACTCAAAACTGACACTACTGTTTTTACGGTCAGTCAAGAGAGGCGCTACATAAACTACTATTTATTGATGCACTTCGGAAGCATGAAATGAGGAAAACTATTGGTGCTACCAGCTGTCGAGTTAAAAGCACTAATCAGATTCACTCTTGTGATGCGCGATTTCTACATTTCTTACCTGACGTGGCGCTGTTTACGATACGAGCTTGTGGTTTGGTTTGGTTATGACCAATCAAATTTCGACAACGCCAGCAACGAAAAACGATATAAATTAGTCGACTCGGGAACAACTGTCAATAACGAATCGCCAGCAACTTGGAAAAGACGGCAAGCAACGAACAACTTGAACAACAGATTTTATAAATCCACCTTTAATGTTATTGTAATCGAAGTTTTTTGGATAATTGAATGACAAAATACCTATCAATATGACATTAAATAGAAACAATATCAAAAGCGAAACATACATAATAAAGAGATTTCCCGACGATCAACGGAGAAAAAAACCAAAAGCGGCAGACAGAGGCAACAGTGTCTCAATGTCCTCCAAACCAACCATTAGTTAGGTCACTGAAGGAGTAAAAGTGGATATTCTGCCACTAACTATCCAGAGGTTCTCCCGAGTGTGGAACAAATAGAAGTCGCAAAGGAAGACATATTGGATACAATTGTTGGGTTGTGAAAAGGCTACAACAAAGCCTTACTTCCACAGCTCACATAATAGACCTGGATGGCTAGCCCTAGCATGCGCCACCGTTTAGTGGTTGAAAGGCGTCATTGGGAACATTAAGCCCTGGGAGGACGTCGAGAAGAATTAATTTTGACCCTTACTGTCAGCTGTCATATTTAAAAATCTTGGCACTGTTATTTTCAGCCACTGAGTAGTTTTCAAAGCGTTTTATTATAATATACATTCCAATGTATTCTCTAAAACGGCTTTTTTTTAAGTTCCTAATCTGTTATTTTTATTTTACGGTAAATAACTTCATATTTATAATATGTTTAAAGCAAGATTAATCAAATATTGCCAGCATAAACGTAAGATTTATATTGTCTAAAAATTCATGTGGCGGGAATCTTGTGTATACTGTAAACAAATCTGACAATATTAGAACTACTATCTATTATCCGAATTCTCCACTTTGTTGAAAAGTAGTGTGATACTATTTAATTGAAACGGCACCAGCGGTAATACTAAAAAAATATACTAGTGACAAGATACTCAAATAGTGAAAATATTTACGCACACGACAATGTCATAGTAGCCACTTTGTTTTGATTCATGTATGTGTAGAAATGACAGTTATTACCAAATAATCGATTAATTTCAACCCAAAATAATCGTAGTAATATCAAAATATCGTTTCGTTTCATCCTCGTCCATAATCACAGAGAGAGAGAGAGAGAGATATTAAACATTCTTGAAGTGTTTTTACTGCATTTTAAAACATTCAGTTTTTGTCACTCCATTTTCTCAAAATGAAACCTCTCTTTACTTATAGTCGGTGACATATTTTTAAACTTTTTAAATAAAATGTCGCCTAAATTATAAAAAATACCTCAACATACTAATTTTTATAAAACTGCACATGTATTTTATTCGGATTTTTGATAATTTTGAGGTTATATTTATGTATGTCATACAAATATAAGAATTAATCGAGTTACTGTAAATCATTTGATAAATCGTTGAATTGTAATAAAATAATCGATTATTCTTCTCTATTTCTATGGTTTTTGTGTAGATGTCATTTTGATGGAATGTGTATTATTTGAATGATAAAAAGCCCTGTATTAAAAAGTATTTATCTATGATAAAAAGTTGTTACTTACAGTCACAAAAATATGTACGACTTCATTCCTTACTTCAGGCGTAGGTTTCAGTTCCGTATTTAACAAAAGAGCTCTAAAAAGTATAGTACCACCCGGTTTATAAACTTGCCTATCAGTTTGTATAAGTACATTATAAGATTTTTGAAGATACTGTAGAGGATAACCAGTAACAAAATCTACTCCACCAGTTCCACGAACTTCTAACTCATAATCACCATCTTCTATATCATTAACCTAAAAAGTCGTTAATACAATTTTTCACACTTGTTTCACTAATATCTACTTATATTACTTTTAATTCGCATGTATTGGTACCATATGGTTGTACCATGATTTGGTCTTGAATGAAAAGAGGTGTACCACTATGAGAAGTACCGCGAATTACTGCTGTTATTGTTGTTGGTTGAGATGTAGCCTCGACACTAACAGCACAACGGTAGCTGCTGTTTGGTCTTATCACTCTCGGGCCAACTACATTGTAATACCTTAAAAATAATTAAAATTGTAAATTTCATAATTAAAACCAATACAGTACAGCAAAATAAATAATATATAACGTATTCGGATACCCGAACATTGATAATTAAATTAAAAAAAATTGAATCAAAACAGTATGTAATCTTTGAAAGTTTACAGATTTAATTTGACTTACCCTGTAATTAAGAACATCTAGTACATGGGGCAAGTGAAAGAATGTTGTATTGCAATCAGATCATATGTAGACAGATCTTGTTTATTTTATTATCGAATAATTGACATATCAGTGTAGCGAATATTTCTCAAAAACATACTGTTATACTGAAGATATTATTTATTTATAATAATTAGAAATATTTGATAGGATTTATAATACCTATGATGATATTACTTTTCCCGCCACACGTTTAGACATTCTCAACTCTCTGTCAAAATTAAAGCGCCCTTTTAAAATAGAAGGCTATGTTTGTTCTAATTTGTTTATTTGAATGTGCTGAAAATGTGAATTGTGTAAGTGAACTGGGACTATTTAAATTAGAAAAGAAAGCTCAGTAAGTTTTTATTATCTATAATTTCTTAAAAAATATAAAAAGCTTTCATGCCTACACTAAATACGTGTAGTCAGATATGTGTAATTGTCTGGAAATGTTTGCAATTTTACTCTATAATTTTGATTTACATAATATTCTCACACTATTGTACATTATATATTTATTTTAAATATATCTTTATTATTTATTAATGATAGAAAGTTTTCTCACGATTTATCTCTTTTTATTTCAAAGAAAAACTTTCACTTTGTACAAGTTCAATGACCTCATCAATGTACAATATTTACCTTGTTAAAAAAGTTACATTTTCATTAATGATACTTTTATACACTTGTTTTTATAATTTACATTGAATATAAATGTAGTTTTGCGTAATTAATGTTATATAGTATTTGCTGGGATAACTTTAATAACGCTAATTAATTCATATCTTTTCTTTGATGTTATAAATAACCTAGAAATTGTGGGTTATTATTTCCTTAGATAATTTTTACAATAATTATATCTAATTATACTTATACTTATACAAAATCATGTATAAGTGTTTTTCAAGTTAAAAAGGTATTATATAGTCTGTGAGTTATCTGTGATATAGGCAACCATTTTTCCTCTTATATATCAATAATGAAGTAACATACAGGGTGTTAATTTATTGCTTATCTTTTTTCGTGTATTAATTCGGTTTTATTAGAAACTAAAGAATATACTCATGTATTTTTGTTTTTATGGTTCAAAGGCATAAAAATATTAATTTAATTGCTTAATTTTACTTACCTAAATTTAGAAAATTTCGCAGATTACAATATATATTCTTTTACTGCTATAAACTGTTTATTTTTAAATTTTTGTTTCTGTAAAGTATTCTCGATCCTTACATTTTTTATGACGTAACTTTAGTTTTTTCAAATTTGTATATTAGTATTTATGCAATATTTAACATGAATCATATATATATGCATATTTGACATCAAGGACAAAACTTGGGACGAGTTTTTTTATATCTTGATGAACTTTTATGTCCAATATTAACGGTATACTAAAATGAAATACTCACCCTTCTTGACTAGATACATTCGAGACTAGTAAAAATATCGCAGAAAATATAAAAAACACAGCATCCATATTTTGAATTAAATAAGAAAATAAACCACTTTCCCACTATTTTTTTTAATATCAATAACTTTCACTCTATTTTAACGGAAACGAAATAACTACAGAACATGTTTATTGAATATTGTACATATTTTCGAACTTAGAATGTCCATTTGTGACTTGACCTTCTAACGCGAATTACTCACGATGTCTCCAATATACTGGTCCAAGTCGACTCGAGTAAACAAGAAGTAGGTATTTCCATATACATACCCACTCGTTGAATTCTCCTACTTCGGAGATTTTAAATCGTATTCGGCTTTGATATAAGAAAACGTTATTGTTCAAGATAGTTGACCATGAATTTATAAAAAAAAATGTTAATCTACATAATAAAATGGATTGCAAAATACGTTGAATTTCAATAGAAAGTTTTTTATATAGATTTTAATTTCCTCTGTATAGTTTATTTTTTTAATTTGGTTGTCGACAAGACATTTTCAACCATTGCCTAACACACTTCGATTGTTTCAATTTCTGATGCGACAAATGGAGAAGGCGATAACTAGAGGTATACATTCTATCTGTTGCGCATGTGCGTAGTTCATCTACAACCTTACTTTAGTTTCGGTTTTTTTTGTTTGCAAAAAAATACTTAAACAAGTAACAACAATACATAATTAAAAAGGTATATTGGATTATTAATTCAAACTATGATTATTATACCAACTTTTATTTGTTTCATTATAGTTTCAAATATTTAAAACTAAAATAACGGATGTGTTTGGCAGAAAAAAGCGCTTGTAAGCAAAATGGCGATCGCAAAGCGGGACGAGCTGTCAACTGCTAAGTAGCAATTTTCCTCTAGCTTTAACCGGGAAACCTAACCTAACTTAAATACATATTTCACTATTTTTGGGCTTACATTATTAAGTTTAATAATATTTTAAATGAATGAATGAAAAGTGCTTTGCGTACGAGTTGTACATACATTTTTTTCTACAACCACGTTTATTAATGAGAGAAAAAAGTAAATATTTTATTTAAACTTTGAACAGAAATAATGTAATAAATAAATATTGAATATAGAAAAATCAGGTAAACGTGATCAATTTTGAATTGTTATGCCTGTAAATCTTTCTTGATCAGTTTTCATTAATTGTAGTATTGTCTGTCAACGAAATTTCCTATAAAGATAATGTTGGATTGTCAAAAATAATTTAACATTGACATTTTCTTGTGAAAAGTGCCACAGCGTGTACTTTTCTCACTGTAAATTATTACTTTTCCAACGGATATCAAAGAAATTAAGAAAATACCTGCTTTGCGTATACAAATTTGTGTCGAAAAGCTTGTTTTGCATAGGGGTTGTAGAAAAAACAACTTATAAACTGATTTCAAAATAAAGAAAATAAATAAGCTAAATGACGGATTGTGTCAGCGCTATTAAGTGCTGTCAAGCGCTTTTTTCTGTCAAACCCACCCAATAAGCTTCTCGGTTTAGGTTGGTAGCGCCACGGTGCTGACAACCAGAAACTACTTAATATACATTACAATTGCTTATGTTATGGTGTTTTGTATACTTGTGTAGATAATTAGAGTGTTTTAGCGGTTATCTTCAGTATTTTAGACTTGGTTTTGGTTTTTAATAATTGTAGTCTTATATCTTTTCGATATTTAAAGCATATTTGAAGGTAACATTTTATTATATCATTATTATAATTGTTTTTCTTAAATAAAAAAATGTCTCCATAAAACTACTAATTTTTTAACTAAAAATACTTTTAACTTGAATCAATTGTTCGCTTATTTTTTATGTTCTTCACAAAACTCAACAATGGCATTAAAAGTTGTATAGTTTATTTACGATAAAAAGACGATGACGTTGCAAAACAAAATATTGTGATGTTGCCAAGCTGTAGTTTTTTCCTTTACTTAACGAAAACTAGAAAATTCAATCTGATGTTAGATTGACAGTTCTTCTTTTTCATTGTTCCGTGCCTCGTAGGGCGTAAGTCAAAAATATTTATTTAAAAATAAAAGGCTTGTATGATAGGATTGATTAATTTAATATAAATATTTATTCATGAAAAACTATGGATAAGATACAAGAAACAGTAACCAATCATTCTATATTCGAATTAACATTTAATTATTTTACATAGAAGAGGGTTAAATGACGAACTGGAGGTCCTTATACCTTATTCTATGCTCTGTAGAACCATCTTCAAGAGCACTGCAAGGGTTTACGCTAAAAAGGAATCAATACAAGCTGTAATCATCTTCATGCAAATTTAAATATTGTTTATTTATACAATATCTATTATATTTATTATAATAAAAATAGAATGGAAAAGAAAAATATGGATACACAAAATAAAATTTTGTTACAAGATATAAAAATAAAAAATCTCCCATTTTATCAGTATTATTTATGTAGAAATACTGTGGTCGTTGTTTTAATTTGTGTATTATAAAATAACTGTACCTAATTAATTTCATAATAGTTATTAGTGATTTTGAAAAGGTGGAAATAAAGCAAATTGGATAAAAATATACAAAAAATAAAACACAAGATTTCCGCTACTCCACTACAAAATCATCACGATCTTCATCGTACTGTCAAAATTAATAATAAGTGGAGGCACATCCTGTCCATCAAATACTACTGCTTTATCCCACCCATCTTGTATAATTTTTTCAGTGTGCTCTACTGTCTTTGACCAAATATCAGGAGTCACTTTTTCTAAAGACTTTTTCCATACACCCATTGCTTGTTCTGTTGAAGAACCATCAGTTCCCACATGATCTCCATAAATTTTTTTTAACTATGCCCCAAATATGTTCAATTGGGTTGAACATACAGTGGTAAGGGGGAAGTCGAAGCACTTTGTGACCATATTTTTCAGATAATATGTCAGCTTCATATACTGTTGGTGGTTTATTCCTACAAAAATGCATATATTTAAACAAAATAAGTTATCTAAGTATTACCATAATATATTGAAAAATGTTTATATCAACTTACCGATGTACTAAATTCAATAATTGGGTTTTGAGGAAAGTATTTTCAAAAGGAATATCATTTTGTATCAACCAGTTCTGTATATCAGCCTTTTTGGTAGCTGTTGTTGGTACTTTATTGATCACTGTACTGTGATAACTTGCATTATCCATCACAATTGTGGCAGGTTCTTCCAAGTTCACTAAAAGCTGGTATTCAAACCAATGCAAAAAATTTTCTCGGTTCATTTCACCGTGCTAATCACCATCTTGCCCCAGGAATAAATCCAGAAGAGGAACCAGCATGCAATACTATATACCTACAATAAGGAGATAACAAATTACTACTAGGTTTCCTGGATAGACTGCATAGCTCGAAACAACTATTAATAATTATATAGATTTAAATAAAATAGTGTGACCAGTAAATATTTGAAAAGGTCTTAAAATGGCAGGAATGTTAGTACATCATAAATTAATTGCTAAATTTTATTATTCAATTACCTTGGACCACCAATTTTGGGTTTTTCACGCTTCTATGATTAGAATCTTGCCAAGAACGTCTAACAGTACCGTCTTTAAATATCCAGGTCTCATACAAAAACACAAATTGATATAAACCTTCCCTTTTTATCTTGACATATTCATGTAGAAAATGTACACGTTTTAATGCAATATGTGGCAACTCCATTAAACCACGACGAGGATCATCTTTTTGGTATTTGAATCCAATATTTTTCACTATCTTCCAGAGTGATGTTAAACAACCATTAAAGAGTTCACGCTCCTTGTTAAAGTTTTCAAGGTTATGTGTTCCTCTGAAAAAATATTATGTTAGTTAATTGTGAATAAAATAAAACAGCAAATTCAATATACTCACTGTTTCCATACATTTCGGAAAGCATTTTGATCAAAGTTATCAATTTTAACAGTAGGTTTTATGCGTTGTCTCTTTTTAGGTGGGCTTTTAGGCTGTTCACATCTATTATGCTTGGAGGCAATACGGTTAATAGTGGTAACGCTAAGCTGTAAAGCTTCTGCAACTCTCTACAATATAATTATTTCAATTTATGAAAGAATAATATACTATCAAGTTTAATTAACCTAACCTAACATTAAAAACATTTAATCATTTACACTTTTAAATATGTAACAATAATATTAATAATGATGAATACAAATAGCGAATACTATAACTTACGTCTCTTACAACAGTAAACGGGAGAAGCGGGCCCCCATTTCGGCATTCTCGTTCAAAATAGCTCAACAAAGATGTTACCATCTCTTGACATTTTCTGTTCAGCTGCTTCGGCATTTTATTAACCACACACTGCAGATTTGCCTAAATAATTAGTTATGAAAATAACTGTTTTTTTAATCTTAAAGAAGCGATGAATTTAAAAGCACCAAAAAAACTTGTAAATATTAGACGATGATCGAATGTCAATAAACGTCAAAACAAACTGGGGAATTTTACCAGTTGATTTGACAACGTCTTGACGTTTTGCCAACCCGTTAGCTGTAAATTGCCCTGGCTGTTGAGGATAAATTGTATTCACGGTTGGTAAATTAATATTTATTCTGATAACCAGGAAAGTAACTAAAAATGACATCATCGTCTTTTTATCGTAAATAAACTAAAAAGGTAATCATTCCAGTAAAGTTTCTCGGTTTTCATCGCTAATTATCAGTTCACGTAATGTTAAAACTGTTGGTGTATTTACTTGCACATTAAGATCTTTATGACTATGGTCTGCATGAACTTCTTCACATCTGTGAGGATTCATTAAGACAATAATGCCTCTGCAGCTTCTCTGTCTTCCTGATCTTCAAAATCGAGTCTATTTTCACAAGGTATTGACATTTCTTGGGTCGTTTCTCTTAAAAGGAGAGTATCTTTTGATTTGACTCCTTTTCTAGAAGTTGTAGACCTGAGGGAACTGGGAACACCACAGTTACTAGTAAATTCTTGGAAGGGATGACATTACATTTTAGTGTTCTGCCTTTTCTGAAATTATATTATTCAAATTCTAGATATATAACTTGAATTCTTTAAAATGAATATAGCAAATTTTCATATAATTGGACAACCTTTTTAAAATTCCTAATCTATTCCTACCTTTCAACAAGTTCTCTGTCCCCAATTTCGGCTTCCACAAAAACTTTCAAATTTCTTGTTACTGGTAAACTGTGAAATCTCAATTCAGTATTTTTTGACCAGGAAAAGCACTTAGGAACACAACAGTATGAATAATTATTCATGTTCAAAATGAATAAAACTGGAAATAATTTAATTCGCATCCTCAATTTTACACCACTTTAAGTTACCTAAACCACAACAATGTATATTAACTTAGTTACACAAATACTCGTCAGAGGGAGTATCGTTTATGAAGATTTACCTATATCTACAAAAAACATATGTGAACAAATGTATGAACCATGTAGTAAAGAAACGCATGCGCAGAATTTATTCCTCTATCTATTGCATCTTCTGAACGGTCAGGTGCTATATTTATGGTCAGGTGGCATATTTTTATTGTTATTCCACAGTTTAGGTTAAAATTTATGTTAATAAATAATTTCCAATAACTCTTCTTTCGTGAAGATGTTTAAGGTTGAGTACATATTTACATAAGGTTAGCATTAATACTGCTTGTCAGTAAGAAAACATTCCCAATAACTCTCTATTCAAAATTGCCCTCTAGATTAAGGTTTTTCTTTTTCTTCTAGTTCTTTTTTTTGGTTATATATCCTAAGAATAATTTGAGCAGCTTACATAATTGTTGGAATTTACACTAAGTAATTTCAACTGTAGTAGGTAATACACGTATGTTCTGTGACACTTTATCGGATGAACAGGCGGATGGCCTATGGGTGGTTACCGATAGGAAGAAGTTTCCAGAGGGTTTACAAGAAGTAAAAGAAGTCTCTAGATGGTTAGCAAGTAATGACGGTAGCGTCTACGGGGGTTATGCAAAAAGTGTGTATGTTGTTACGTGTATAAGGTAGAGGGTGGTTTAGAAGAAGCGAAGGGGTTTTTAAGGGTAGCGTCTACGGGGATTACGCAAGTAAGGGTGTACGGGGGTTATGCAAAAAGTAAATAAGTGTGTATGTTGTTACGTGTATAAGGTAGAGGGTGGTTTAGAAGAAGCGAAGGTGTTTTTAAGGGTAGCGTCTACGGGGGTTATGCAAAAAGTTTTTTGGGGGTTTGGCCTGGGCCAATTGCCAAAATTTTTGGGATAATGACGGTAGCGGCTACGGGGGTTATGCAGAAAGTAAATAAGTGTGTATGTTGTTACGTGTATAAGGTAGAGGGTGGTTTAGAAGGAGCGAAGGGTTTTTTAAGGGTAGCGTCTACGGGGATTACGCAAGGGTGTATACAAGAACGGGGGTTATGCAAAAAGTGTGTTTGTTTTTACGTGTATAAGGTAGAGGGTGATTTAGAAGAAGCGAAGAGGGTTTTAAGGGTAGCGTCTACGGGGGAGGGGAGCGTCTACGGGGATTACGTAAATAAGGGTGTATACAAGAACGGGGGTTATGCAAAAAGTAAATAAGTGTGTATGTTTTTACGTGTATAAGGTAGAGGGTGATTTAGAAGAAGCGAAGAGGCTTTTAAGGGTAGCGTCTACGGGGGGGTTGCGTAAAAAGTAAATAAGGATGTATACAAGAAGTAATTAGAAGAAAGAAAATATATGGAGGATTGTGTGTGTGTGTAAGAGATGAGGGGTAGTGCTTACGAGGGGGAGGGGCTATGCAGTTAAGGGTTCTATATTTTGAAATTCTCAAAGGAATGTTATTAGATTGATAACCAACATTTTTTTTAAAACGGATATGTGTGTGAATTCATATCATTTTATAGAAGGTTTTTTATATTGTAATAAATGAAATCTCGCATTATTATGAATACATCTAAGACAAACAAACAGATTACAGCAACCACATTAGACGTTGCAACTTAGCAATAAGTGATGGGGATCTAACCATTGGTACAATATTTTGAAATTCTCAAAGGAATGTTATTAGATCGATAACCAACTTTTTTTAAAACGGATATGTGTGTGAATTCATATCATTTTATAGAAGGTTTTTTATATTGTAATAAATGAAATCTCGCATTATATTAAATTCGCTTAGTGGGTAATATTTTGCAATAGCTAGCAAACACGTGCAAACCAAATCATTTATTCAGACAATAGCGGACTTGTTTCAAAATATGATAAGATTGGAATGTCATGATAAGGGAATATTACTTCATATTACGGAATATTACTTTAGTATCTGTTAAAAAATATATGATATCAACTTGATATTGTATTAGTCATTAACGATAAAATCTAAACTGAGTTTATTCATGAAACAGCAGAATCTAGTTTTCTATCGAATTAATAAAAATAGATTTTATGTTGCAGTTTTTTTAAAATCATATTTAACTGATGTCTTTTTCTTATACGGGGTATTTTGAAAGTCTTGAAAGCATGGGCATGATTTCTTTTATAATAAATGAATGAGAGAATTGAGTGTTTGTATCACAATGTCATCGGAAGAGTATAGACGCAAATTGGAGGAATTTTCTAAAAGCGTTCGAGAATTGAGTAAAGATATTTCAATTTATGAAAATAAGATTAAACTGATAAAGCAGTTGGAGCGAATGTGCTTGGAGGATAACGTCTTCAAAAATCAGCGCCTACAAAAAAATATCCACAGAATTGAACCGGCTACAATATGATGAATAATACAATTCGGGAACAACAAGATGCCATCAAGGATGAAATTAATAATGTTTTTGCAATGACATGTATAATTTTAACATCAGTATTTATTTTAATATTGAAAATTATATTGAATATTGTAAAACGAAAGTTTAAGTCTTCATGTAATATAGACATAAATGAGTATACAATGTGTTTCAATAAAACAACTCATCAATTTTTTCTTAAGAAATTCAACAAGAACTTTTACGTTTTGGATACAGAAGGTTCGGGAACAACAGGATGCCATCAAGGATGAAATTAATAATGTTTTTGCAATGACATGTATAATTTTAACATCAGTATTTATTTTAATATTGAAAATTATATTGAATATTGTAAAACGAAAGTTTAAGTCTTCATGTAGTATAGACATAAATGAGTATACAATGTGTTTCAATAAAACAACTCATCAATTTTTTCTATTTATTTGAGTAAAATTACAATGGTATTACATTTAAAAACCAACATCGTAATCGTTCTACATTAATTTGTGTACAATTGAAAGCCCCATCGGCATGACAAGCATTCGAATGTTTTTTCAAACTTTCCATGGCTGAGGACGTTCCATCAAACTTGCAGACATCAACAACAGTTGTCGTAGAAATTCCATATTCTTCACATTTCTTTTGTAAAAATTCATATTTCTGATTACCGCGAACGTAAATACAATCGACATTAGACATTGTACTTTTCAAAATCTCGTCCAATTTTGAATAATCAACATCGCCAGAAGAATACTTGATTCCATGGATATGGTGTTCCAAAAAGTTGTTTGTTATTTTATCTTGATTGCTTAGCAAATGAAAGGGTTGTGGCGGCTTAAATATGTAGTGTCTATGTTTATATCCGATTTCGATGGACAATTCCTTAGGATGGAATGTACCCTCGATAATGAAGCCTTGAATGTCAATGAATGCTATTCTCATCGTGGTTTATTTGTAACTGTCTCGCTGTGTATTTCAACACTGGTATTATATGATCGTTTTGATAATTTCCGTTAGGGGGTAATACTCTAATAAACAGTCATGTATAATTATACAATATGCTCTAGTATTTGCAGGAAATCCTACACCTACTTCAATTTCCACTTTTATATCAACTGTCGATGCCCTCATACCCTCCTCCTGTTTGGAACAGTCTATGACAAAGAGAGCACGATCTTTGAATGCTTCATAGTCCAATGTTGGATGTACTATGCTGGAATTGGTATAGCTTCTATAGAATGAAGCGTAATTATGATAGGCAAGAGTATAGTCGTTTTTTCCGAAATCCATCTTTAATCGTTCGGTGGGCCAAAAATCTCCGTTCAAAGCCAATCTTACATTGTTGGTGTTCAAGTGATCAAATTGCGAAGGATCGTTTGTCTTCTTGTTGCGTCTATCTATTTGAAAGCATACGATAACATATCGAGGTCTCTCGACAGACGAGCTCGTTTTAACTGACCAAATCTCATTTTTAGCGTCTTTCGTTAACGTAGGCAATACACAAAGTTCCCATTTCCTGAACGGAATGAATATTGGTCGATCACTTTTTATTTGCTCCATCATACGTAATTTTATTTCATCGTTAGGATAGACGTGTTTAACTTTCAATGCCATGCTATCTATAACAAACTTTATTGTAGTGTTAGATGTCGTAGTACCTGTTGTTACTTCATTTACTATTACAGCATCGTTATCATGACGAGCACGTATGAATCGAAAAGTTTGTTTTCCATATGTGATTTTAGTATAGTCATTGAATACATTGAAAATGTGTTTTAGAGGAATCAACAAACTAAACGATTTATCAACATCATTCAATAGCGGTTTATTGGGATAATTCCAGCCAGCTAAAGCCATTTCTTTCGATTGTGGATTATAACACAACAAACTTCTTGCGGTAGTTACTATACCGGGATCTCGTACTATTTCTATTTCCTTTCCACTTTGAATGTAGGAACAAGAATCGAAGAGGAATGCACCGCAATTTGGCGTTAGATTAACATGTCCTCCTCCGCCACTAACTTCTAATTTTCCCTTAATTTCAAGTTGAGTTTCGTACATGAGAAAAAATGCGTCAGTTTGTTGTATGTCAAATTCCACAGAATCGCTGTTATTGAATGATTTCACATAAGGAACATAGGTGTGAAAATCTTCTTTTCTTATCGACTCTTCATATTGTGGATCTCGGTAAAGGTCAAATATCGAAGATATTTTCGTTGATGGTGGTGTCCTATCAGAACGCACGTACTTTCTTTTTAGTGTCATTCTTCTTCAACTTTAATCCGATTGCTTTGAGAAACGCCCGATTTGCAGGAGTTAGATGAAGCTTCGTTCTTTTGAACGATCTGCAAGAGACTAATTTTGTTGTAGATGATGAGGGACTTTTATAATAGTCGTTGTTGATAAGTAGACCCATTAACGTTCCAATAGATGTAAAAGTAACGTGCTTTTTTCTCCTCGAAAATTTACTGGTTCGAGATCTTGATTCAACACTCTTACGGTAATGTTGGTGATTTCGTTTGTGCTGCTCACAGCTAAGTAAATCGGATTGTTTGGTCGTTCGTTGATTGCATAACCAGGGTCCACTGTAATTGGGAAACTGAATATTGTATGAGCAGGCTTATCTCCGTCAAACGATCCTTCAGCAATATTGCAATCGAATAGTAGAGTTGATATTTTACAAATGTTAACAGGTAGATCGGAACGGTGGACTTTACCAGGATCTAGTATCTTTGGAGAAAATCCTAGTATTTTACTCAAACTATCAGAGTATTGAAAATCGATGGCGTGCTGTCGACTGTAAATTTCACACTGAAGAGTGTTGTTGTTGGGCTTCAAAGATATATCGGCCACAGTTGTATCCGTCTTCAATTTGAATTGATCGATGAGATAAGCTTCAATATCTGTGATTTCGTAACATCCTGACGGGAAGTTAATGGTGATGAGTCCTTTCTTACGATCATTTTTATTGTAGAAATAAAATTTCTCACCATCGATATTCGGTATAGAATGATACGAATGAAACCCCAACACACCAATAAAGTATTCTTTTTCAGGTTTCAATATTATCGGTGTGGGAGGAGTGAAGGAGAATTCATTCGATGTGGACGTTAAGTTCAACAGTTGAGACATGACTGTGATGTTTATGGGAGTGGTGTATTTAAATAATATTACTAGATTAGAAAAAACAATTTTATTTTTTCAAATAATAATTACATGCATGACAGTTGCGTTGTGAGCTAACCGGACCATCGACATGAGTACGTTGATCAGGTCGATTGTAATGCACAAAACAAGGCAAGCAAATTTGCAAGTTGAAATTCGATTGATATTCTTTTGGTAATTTATGCCAATTGTCTAATAAATCCCAAGGTTTAACTCGCTCTACCAAATACTTTAGAGGAATAGTTCTCAATTCGGCACTTGTAAAAGACGACAACAATTGTGTTTCGCCAACCAACCATGCTTCAAACATTATAAAGGAATTGCAAACACAAATGTCCACAGTTGATCTGATTGTAATTTTGGTATTGCTCGTAATTGTAAAATATTTTACTGCCAGCAAGATAAGTGACAAGTTCTCTCGGAGGCTTCAGATTACCAAATGAATCGAAATATTCGACGCAGTCATTCATCTTCCTATATGCTACCCAATGCGTGCCTGAGTTTTTAGACACATCCAAATTTAGTATTGCTGATTCACATCGTCGAGGTCCGTTTTTCGGTAGAGAATCGCGCATGTACACATCTCGAAAATATTTTATTTTCAATAATTTGGCAAACTTGATTAATTCATAGTACAATAATGCTCTATTGGGTAGCTTCAATGGTAGTTTTTTTTCAAGAATAATCCATATCCACCTTTAGCGTTCTTTCGCAAATACAATCCTTTACCTATAGGCTCCATAGCTTTATTATAACGATGATCTTCTTCCAATTTCTTTTGAGCATTTTTTGCATCGATCACAGTTTTCGCAATTCCCGCAGCACCGCCTGATAATGCTCCCAAAGCTGAAAGTCCAGCGAAAAGAGGTATTAGAGGTAAAAATCCTCCAGATTTAGCTACAGGTATTATTCTAGGTATTGGAACATGTTTTCGGCCTCCGAATTTTTGAATGAGAGATTTTGCTGCTCGCAATGCAAACATCGCTGTATCTGACAGCGAAGATCCCTTTTTCATGGATTTCTTCACCTTCATAACAACATCACGATGAAAAGATCTACGACGCTTCGGCTTCATACCCATTCCCAACTTGCGTTTGACCTTCATTCCAGTGGTAACGAGCCAGGCGGCTGCCTTTTCACCTAATTTAGCGTCTTTTGACTTTACTCGCTCCCAAGCGGCGTTTTCTAGTACCAAATCAGCTTTATGACGATCTGTGAGTGACTTGTTAGATGCGTATGCGATATCGTGATTTTTGCAAGCTGCGTCGAGAGCGTTGACACCTGTATCTCCTCGTAGTAGCCGTTTTTTCAGACGCGTTCCAGCTATATAAATAGAGGATTTAATATTGTGAAAAAATAAAAATAGTAAAACTTACGTCCACAGTATTGGTAGCCAGGAAAATGAAGCTCAAAAGGCAAATTGTTTATGAGTGAATTTAGCACACCTTCACCTCCGTGAATCAACATGAAGACTGACTATTTGTTCACGATGGAACCTATAATTATAGCTGCACTGTTTGAAAAGTATCATAAGATGGAGATTGTTAAACAAGAGCAGTCATTACCGATTGAAAATTTCGATAGCGTTTTGGAAGATAGACGTAGCCGAAAACATGGACTTTTATTACCTGATTCGTTTCGTGCTATTATTTGTGGCCCCAGCGGATGTGGGAAAACAAATATTGTGCTATCATTGCTGTTCAATCCAAATGGTGTGAAATTTAAAAATGTCTACGTTTATTCTAAATCTCTATATCAACCAAAATACCAACTGCTCGAAGAAGTATTGACTGGTGTGAAAGGTGTGGGATATTATCCGTTTAAAGAAAACGATGAAATTGTAAGTCCTACACAATCCAAACCGAATTCGATTTTCATTTTTGACGATGTGTCATGCGACAAACAACAAACAATTCAACAATATTTTTCCATGTGTAGGCACAGAAGTATTGATGTCTTCTACCTATGTCAGACTTATTCGAAAATACCAAAGCAGCTAATACGTGATAACTGCAATATGATTGTAATGTTTAAACAGGATGAAATTAACCTTAAACATGCCTTCAACGAACACGTTTCCCCCGACATGTCATTTGAACAATTCAAGAAAATGTGCTCTGAATGCTGGAATGATAAATATGGCGCTTTGGTTATTGTTAAAGACTTTGATTTACAAGATGGTAGATATCGTAAAGGATTCGATATGTATATAAAAATATAATAATTATTTAACCATTCATTTTTCATTATGATGTCATCTGATGCAGACGCTGTGCGAAAACGAAAAATTGCAGATCTGAAACGAATGATTAGAAAAAAGTATTTATCTTTTAAACTGAACAAAACTGAGCATGATGAGACACTAAATAGAATTTTCAAACCTATATCTAATCCACTCAAAGATATCGTAAATATTATGAATACATCTAAGACAAACAAGCAGATTACAGCAACCCTACCTCCACCACCACCACAGCCCACATCATCTAAAGAGAAAAAAGAACATGTCCCCAATTTTATCAGTGATGAAGAATTATACAGTTATGATCCGAAAAATGAATCAGTATTTACGGATGATGATGATGATGGTGAACCTCAAGTGAATACTAGTGAACATTTCTCACCACGAACAGTCAACGAGTACATCGAACAATATCCTACAATGGGTCGACAATGTGTCATCGATTTCTTTAACGAAGACTCACAAATCGATGATTTGTACGGTCCAAAGTATAATGCTGAAAACGATCAGTGGACTCTGGGGAATAAACGCATAAACTTTGACGCAAAAAACGGAGATATATTCGTAGAAGGAGATAAAGGATGGGATAGAATACCTGCTACTCCAGGTCTTTACCAATTACTTTTCTACCAACATCCCAAATATATCGAAGATGATTTACCTACATACAAAATATTATTGGAACGAACGGGGGTTCATTTGAAAAAAGATAGAACACTAAAAGGTTCTCAGCGGTGGAAATATATTAATATTATTAAAAAGCAATTTATTATAAGACGAAACACTACCACTAACATCGTAGGTAAAGGATTACCTGATCACATCATGACCTATAATGATAAAGATATAGAGTACGTTTACTGGGACGATGTAAACGAGATTGTTGAAAGACTTAGAGAGTTAATAGCTTCCAAGGATGCAGGTAACACTTCCAATGATAATGAGATTGTTGCCATTATACATGAACTTCGTGAAGCCGATTATATACATTAACCATCGATTGATTTATGTTCATTTTCAAAATGAGTCTCGACAAGTTCGGTCGACATTCTGACGCATATAAAAAGAAGTATGATACAAATCTCGAAGCACGATTTAAAAAAATCGAAATAGCTCAATTGTCGTTGAACACAAGTATTCAGCAAATAAATGATAAAATAAAATCCTTGATAAATAATGGATCAACTCAAAAGTATGTGGATAATGCAATAGAATCAAATAGAAAATTTATAGTAAACATACTTGACAAAAAAATGAAAGATACATTGGATGAAATACATAGAAACTATGATTCAAGGATTGCTACTCTCAATACAAACATTCCGATAAAAAAATATGTCGATAATCTCGTTTCATCGACAAATATCAGCAGACAGATACACCAATTCGCAGAAAAGTATCACACAAAGTGTCTAATCAGCTTTAGGGGCACGAAGAAATTCAACAAGAACTTTTACGTTTTGGATACGGAAGGTACGGCTTTTGTATTCCCTTTTGATTGTAAAATTGAAAATTGTAAACATTATGCTTCTGATGGCAGCGTTTTATTAAAGAATAATATGGAATATCAGTATCAACAGTTAAACGGCCTTAGCATAAAGAAGAACGATAAAATAGAATTCAAATTGGGTAGTAGAGATTATTTTTGTATGGATCTTCTCGTACAGTGTAATTTAGAAGAAGAACAATAATTGACCTTTAGAAATATATATATATATATATATATATATATATATATATATATATATATATATATATATATATATAACAAAATAACCTTCTTTGTTCACTATACATCATGTCTGCAGACAGGATTCAACTTGTTAAAGAATTGCATAAACCGATTCGACGAAATTATCCACGTCGACGAACAATAATCAAAGGTCTTGATGACTTATGGCAAATGGATTTAGCCGAAATGAGACCGTATGCAAAGCATAATAAAGGATTTAAAATGATTTTGGTGGTTATCGATTGTTTCTCGAAATTCATGTGGACTCGTCCACTCAAGACGAAAACAGCCGAAGAAATAACACGAGCATTTTCGAGTATTATCAGGAGTCGAACACCAAAAAATCTACAATCAGATCAGGGAACGGAATTTTACAATAGTAAATTCAAATCGCTAATGAAAAAACATAATATCAATCATTATAGTACATTTAGTACGAAGAAAGCTGCAATTGCAGAAAGAGTTATTAGAACGCTCAAAACGAAACTCTATAAACATTTCAGCTTAATTGGGAAATACCAATGGATCGATATTTTACCTCAAATCACAAAGGAATACAACGACACAAAACATAGTAAAACTGGATACAAACCATCAGAGGTGAATCGAAGTAACGAAAAATTGATTTTAAATAAGAAATTCAGTTATTTGAAAATCGCCGGACCCAGAAAATTAAATGTGGGAGATATTGTGCGAATAAGTAAAGCGAAACATGCTTTTGAAAAAGGTTACACTCCCAATTTTACAACTGAACTATTCAAAATTACGAAAGTCAAAATAACGAATCCTGTAACGTATTTGATAGAAGATATGACTGGATCGCCTATTAGAGGTTGTTTCTATGAAGAAGAATTACAAAAAACCAAAAATCCCCACATTTATCTCGTTGAAAAGGTGTTGAAGAGGAAACGTAACAAAATGTACGTTAAATGGTTAGGATTAGATGAAAAACATAACAGTTGGATTAACACTGATGACGTAGTAGTATAGATCACCAGCAACCAATCAACTTTAATTGAGTGGAGGACAGAGATAAACATATAAATTGATCGACATTAGTTTAGAAGTCATCATAATGAGTAGTCACGATTCTGGGTATTATAGTGTTACAATGTCATGTAGTGATAATAGTAGTTATGATGAAGAACCAAATTATGATCGTGATTTAGATCAAATTGTACTTAATTATGAAATTGCAATAAGAAAAGAAAGACATTATTTATTGCATACAGTTTTCAATGTTGGTCGTCGATTTGAAGTTGGATGTTGTCTGAGTCCTGTCAGAACTTTTGCACCTGCCATCATTTTATCATCGTTTATCGTGGAACCTTCAAAAATGTCATTTAATACTTTAGAATGGGATGAGATCATAGAAGTGCTGCATAAAAGTAACGAGTTATTCTTCAATTCTCCAGATGATGATGTTGTAGATTCTAATCCCATCATGTTGTACCAAGATTTTTGTCAAATAACTAAAGTTATTTATGATAATAAAATTTTTTTGAAAATTCAGAAAGATGATGTAACAGTTTTCCTCGATGAAGAAGAAGTTGTAGAAATTCAACGTGTTCATGAGAATTTGCTTCAACATCACATTTCAATTTTAAATAAAGTGAACTTTTGCGATTTTTATTATAATATCATTAATTTATTAAAAACATTTATATCGAATCCAATATGTGGCTTTTCCAATTGTTTAGATTTAATGTATGCTGTTTGTGATATTTATTCTTATGACAACAGCAGTTTAATAGGAAGAGCACTTAGAGAATATCTGTACTATTACAAAGTCCATGTAATCAATGATTTAACATTATAAAATTATGAAAATATTCTTTGTTTCATTTCACCTCTAACACAAGTAATGCTGATGATGAAAACTTTTATGTTGATTTGGAATCAGTATTGAACATCGAAAGTGAAGGATGTTTCTTTTACTATTAATAATAATTCTACCTTTAGTGGCATCTGAGAAAATTGATGTAAATTATCGAAAGATTTGGATATGTTAACAAGTCGGAACATGATATCACAAATATGTCATCGATTTTAAAAGCTTTCCAAGAGAAATTAAATTTTCCTGTAGATGGCACTCTAAATCCTGCAACTATTCAACTATTAGAGCGACCTCGATGTAGTGTAAATGAAAACGATCATGATGGTGAACATTCGTATCGCGTTAGAACAAAATGGGAAAAAGACTAACCTAAATCGGTATTTTCCTCAAGCATCACCGTCATATGTTGCTGAAAAGGCATATTTGGCAACAAAATTCCAAATTTACAATTTAAACACCAGTCTAAAGGAACAGCACTTCTTACTCATGTACTACTTATGAAACTTCAAATCGACGTAATAACGTGAAAAATTCTTGAAAACCTGTGGGAAGGAGCTAGGATAAAAAATCAAGTTTCAAGGTTATATGAATATTGTTTTATTAATTGTATTTATATACATATTACATCAAATAAAAAAACAGTACATATTACATTAAAGGCAAAATGAAAATTATACATTTGACAGTACATATTAAATATAGTTATACAGATAAAAGCAAAAACTGAGGAATTTGAGCTTGTACAAGAAAACTTGAAATTCTAGTAATACGATTACAAATTATCTTAGTACATAGATCTACCAAACTCTTCATCTGAAAATAAATTCCAATCAATTTATTATAACTCCATAATACTATAATGTCCCCACGGAAGAGTGTCATGTGATTCAGGTATCAAATATCTTTTATCATCTGATGGGTTTAAAGCAATTTTTGTCTGTTCAATGGTGTATACATCATGTAACTTTGATAGTATACAACGTTGAGTTGCATGCATGAAACACTCTTCTTGAGGATTTTCTATAAATTTCTGCAAACAGAGAATATAATCATCAAAAGTTATTTTTTTCTTTACCACATTAGACTTAATACCTTTAGCTTTTTTTACATCGTTTTCCTCACCTAACACTCTGAAGGCATACTGTTTAGAACGTAAACCTACAAAATGTGTCATAATTTTCGAGTTATTTTCATCCTTCATAATTCCGGGTACTTTCTTATTAGCTAGAGGAATATCCCACACATTATTTACAGGATAATCACTAGTATCAAAACGGTGAATATCCGCCTTTATTACTTCTTCATATATGTTATTACATTGAATTTCGTATACTAAACTATCAGTATCGGTATAAAGTAATTTACATTGTTCAGGTGAACATTTGGTCAGCATATAATCATAATGAAATTCATAAACACATATTTTTGAAATATCTAAAATTGCTAATCCTATATAAAGAGGTTTGTCAAATACAATTTTAGTTTTCTTAAGCTCTATAGCCAATAAAGGATTCTCAATATCATCGTTAAATATAACACGACTATGAAATGTGGGACTTGCAATTAAATTTCTAGCTCCTCGTTTGCCATACCACGTTCGAACTAATTTCACTAACCGATGTTTACGCAAATTTTGCATCGTTTTCCCGAATACTGCATTATTCATAAGTTTATACAAATTTTTTTCAAAATTATTTTTTGCGTGGGATCTCATCAAAGTATTCAATTCTATATAAGGCTTCAACCAACAACTTTGCTGAAATTTTAATACCCTATGAACTTTCTTAAGCAATAATCCATGAGCTATAGCTTGCTTTAAATTTTTGTAATGTATAATATAATTTTTTTTATTATACAGAGTAGTCATTAATTTCTTTTGTTTAGAATTTGGTGGTGAAATATGTTCTGCACAGAATGGCAGATCTTTGTGTAGATCGTGTTTATTTTTTGGATACTCTATATCAACCTCGAGCAGGTACCCTTCAGGGGAATCATCTGGAATTTGAGTTATATCAATATTATGATCTACCCATTTAAATCCTCCGTAGGGAAGCTCCTGACTCATAGCCCAACCATAAAGATTATTAATATCTGTATATAAAAGATACTTCACAGGTTTGTTTTCATTATACGTAGGCATATACTTGTTGTTGGCTTCGCCGTATCGATTACAACACTGAGATATTCCACCCCTTATACCTCTTTCAAAAAATAGCAGCATATCAATATCTTGCACTGTCTCTAATTTACAATGAGTATACTTGAGCATACAATCCCAAGTGTAACCAGGAACTGTATAATAATGACCAGGATCCAAACCATATGTTTTCCAGCAAGTATCACGAAATGTTTCAAAAACAGACGCTAGAAGTAAAATATCTGTTTTCATATACAAGTCACTGTAATCAGCAAGGGTTTTCATATTAAATGCTGACCAAACTAATTTTGCATGCCTATAGTCAATATCTTTTATATGTTCATCGTTAAGTTTGTTGTAAAAATATTCTTTACTAGGTAATGCAGTTTCATCTAATCGCTTTATATCATCTAAATAATCATAAAAGAAAACACCTTTTCTAGTTAATAAACTAAATTGTTCAGTATTTAGATTAGAAAATTCTTTTCTAAGTGGAATGAAATTTTCTGGTTCTAATGTTGATACCAATGAATCTAATGAACATCCCATAAATCTAAAAGAGTCTATAAATCTAAACCTAATATTTGTATTATTATCCCAGATTGTAAAACTTATGTATTTTTCTTTATTAACAGGTAAAAGTTGAACATAATTTCGGTTAGCTAAATCTCTAATTATGAAATGTGAATCATAACCACTTAGGTTGTGAAAAACTACTGGAATGACAAATGATTTTTTATAATTAAGATTACAGTGGTTGTGAGCAAAACCTCGAAAATTACCTGTTAGGTGACAATGTTCCCTAACAATCTTATCACCTTCCTTAAATATCTCCTCACAAATATGACATTTATCTGAAGCATCTTTTAAATTCACTTCAACATTCATTGGTTTAACATTTTTTAATTTTGACATTACAAATTTTGCAATATTTTCAATTTTATCTACAAACCATAACATACAATCAGAACTTCGATTACTATCATAAAATGACCAGTTATCGTTAAAATTACATTTAAAATATAGTCCAGCACTATAAGCTTTATGTTTTTGATACCTAGCACTTCTCGTTACCGACTGCGAACCATATCCCTTTTGAGATTTTATTCTAGCATCTACATCAATATAAGGAATAAGTAGTGATTCAAAATCTGCATAAATAATAAAAGGTACTTTTTCTTTGTATACAAAATTTTTAAACTTGACATATGGATCTTTAGAAAACTCAATTTTACAATTATTATCAATGTTTTCACAATATTTGAAATGGTCATCCAATTTTTCTTGAGAAACAAAATAATTCAAACATCTATCACATATATATTTTTTCCTAGTATTTTTAGAGAGTTGCTTGGATAAAAGTCTTGACAAATCTTTTATCCAAATATAGTGATACTGTATATCATCATTAAAATCATAATCATCATTATCTGACTCTGGTTCGCAATCATTCTTTTTAGGAAAATATTTATTTTGAATAATCAGTAAATTGACATGCTTTTCTCTTTTTTGTTTTGTTAAACGTACTGGCACAACACTAAAATTTGATGGTCTGAAAATTTCCAATTCAAAAACATTAACCGAAATATTAACATTATTTCTTTCGAAAGTTGTAATCTGATTTGGGTGTACAGGAAATGTAAGACCGTTTATGTTCAAAACTTTGCTATAATGAGGATATGAACAAGTACGTGTAGGATTTTTATTAATAACGCAAGGGAACAAAGCTGAAACAATTGCCCAAGCAAAGCATGCATTATCGTCATTCTGAACGTTGATACACGCCTTTCTTTTAGCTATTATGTCTGGTAATTTAATATATGATGATATTTCACTAGCCACCTCGTATTTATTTATATCGATTTCCAGAGATATAATTTTACTTAAGGCCCACCCCGATCCTTCCTCAGAATATTCTGAAAGTTTTCTTAAAATGACATCTCTTACATTAACTGCAAACCATTTTTTAAAGTCAGTTGTCTTATCAATTATTTCATTTTTTGTAGAAAAATATTTATTTTCTGTAATTTCAGTATCATCTGATTTTCTAATAAATTCTGCACAAAAACAAGTATTTACTTTCAACATATTGCATTTTTTTAATGCGTTTTTCATTCTAGTGCTGAAAAGAAACAACGAATCATCAAAAAACTGTAAGATATCTTTATGAGATTTATTTATAATAATCCCGGTTCGAACTCTCCTTTCAAAAATTGAATTAATATCTTCCCATTTTACTCTATTACTTCTTTTTTTATTATTAATAGTAAGCCCCTTTCCAGATTTACTTAGATTCTGAATTATTGTTCTAAACCGCTTTAAGTGACCCAAGTTGGTTTGTAGTTTACGTAATGTACCAATGGTTAGATCCCCATCACGTATTGCTAAGTAGCAAAGTCTAATGTGGCATTTAGCTTGTTTTGACCATTTTTCTATATCATAAATAGTACAATTTTTTTTTTGAAATAAAATATTTTCAATTGCTTGAAACTTTTTAACAATATTATCAGTCAGGAGAGCTATTTCCTCAGAATTCATTTTCAAAAAATTATAAAAACTTACGATTTTGAAAACTGAAGCTGTTCACCTGTGTCCAGATTATTTTTCAAGGTGTTGAAATTCAATATGTACTGTTTTGTTATGTTTTTTATACATTCTCCTCTATTTTGAAGAGGGTCCTAGGGGAAACCCTTTGGAAAGTTTGAAGTCCTAGGAATGTAATGCTGAACTTCCCCGGCGTAAATTGATTTACATGCGACGCAAATGCATCCGTCACTCTTTTGGGGAGAAATACTATATTTTCGTCCAGCTCCAGAAGTATTTGGACTCCAAATTGCCCCTGGTGCACCTTTGCGCTGTTTATTCTATGTGGTGTATCCCTTGGTAAATCTTTCAGTTTTATAACGGGTTTTATTTCTGCAAAAGCAGTGCTTATTGTATTAATCTCATTTAAAAAATTCATCTGTAATAAAGAGAGAATTATTTGAAAAGATAACAGAATAATAATAATAATAATTTAACAATTAAGTTTTTTGAAATAGTTAAAGATGAATGAAAAAAAAATAGTAAACTTACTATGAATTGTGGAACCTTAAACGACAACTTTTCACTGGAACCCTAAGTACAGTCTATTGTCTAGTATTTACTGTGAGCACTATTTGAAAGAATATTTTATTATAGAGGGGATGCACAAGTCCAATGAGTTATTTTTGATATCATCATCCTATTTCCAGAAAACTATATTTTTCTACGATTTCGTACAATCTAATCTGTTACTAACAATTATAAACTAGAAATCATGACATTCCAATCTTATCATATTTTGAAACAAGTCCGCTATTGTCTGAATAAATGATTTGGTTTGCACGTGTTTGCTAGCTATTGCAAAATATTACCCACTAAGCGAATTTAATATAATGCGAGATTTCATTTATTACAATATAAAAAACCTTCTATAAAATGATATGAATTCACACACATATCCGTTTTAAAAAAAGTTGGTTATCGATCTAATAACATTCCTTTGAGAATTTCAAAATATTGTACCAATGGTTAGATCCCCATCACTTATTGCTAAGTTGCAACGTCTAATGTGGTTGCTGTAATCTGTTTGTTTGTCTTAGATGTATTCATAATAATGCGAGATTTCATTTATTACAATATAAAAAACCTTCTATAAAATGATATGAATTCACACACATATCCGTTTTAAAAAAAATGTTGGTTATCAATCTAATAACATTCCTTTGAGAATTTCAAAATATAGAACCCTTAACTGCATAGCCCCTCCCCCTCGTAAGCACTACCCCTCATCTCTTACACACACACACAATCCTCCATATATTTTCTTTCTTCTAATTACTTCTTGTATACATCCTTATTTACTTTTTACGCAACCCCCCCGTAGACGCTACCCTTAAAAGCCTCTTCGCTTCTTCTAAATCACCCTCTACCTTATACACGTAAAAACATACACACTTATTTACTTTTTGCATAACCCCCGTTCTTGTATACACCCTTATTTACGTAATCCCCGTAGACGCTCCCCTCCCCCGTAGACGCTACCCTTAAAACCCTCTTCGCTTCTTCTAAATCACCCTCTACCTTATACACGTAAAAACAAACACACTTTTTGCATAACCCCCGTTCTTGTATACACCCTTGCGTAATCCCCGTAGACGCTACCCTTAAAAAACCCTTCGCTCCTTCTAAACCACCCTCTACCTTATACACGTAACAACATACACACTTATTTACTTTCTGCATAACCCCCGTAGCCGCTACCGTCATTATCCCAAAAATTTTGGCAATTGGCCCAGGCCAAACCCCCAAAAAACTTTTTGCATAACCCCCGTAGACGCTACCCTTAAAAACACCTTCGCTTCTTCTAAACCACCCTCTACCTTATACACGTAACAACATACACACTTATTTACTTTTTGCATAACCCCCGTACACCCTTACTTGCGTAATCCCCGTAGACGCTACCCTTAAAAACCCCTTCGCTTCTTCTAAACCACCCTCTACCTTATACACGTAACAACATACACACTTTTTGCATAACCCCCGTAGACGCTACCGTCATTACTTGCTAACCATCTAGAGACTTCTTTTACTTCTTGTAAACCCTCTGGAAACTTCTTCCTATCGGTAACCACCCATAGGCCATCCGCCTGTTCATCCGATAAAGTGTCACAGAACATACGTGTATTACCTACTAACTGTTCTAATTATCTATTTCGAGACACCCTGTACATTTGTCTTGAAACCAGCGTACATGTCGCTGGGTACCTAACAATAACGACTCCCTGCGCGTACGAATTCATTTTCGCAGTGTATTCAATCAGTAGTGCTGCTAGATGGTTTTTTGCTTGAGCGGTAGATGGCACCATTAAAAAACGGTAGAAAGCGGAAGATTGTTCATAATTCAAATTTTCATCAGAATTCGAAAAGAATAGCGTAAAAACTTGCAATAAATAAAAAACATAACATAAAAAAATCATTTATTTTCAAAATAAAACTGAACAAAAAAATTCTTACAAAATAAAAAGGTAATTCTAATTTTAATAAACAGAAACAAAAAATACGTTTATTCATAATCTGAACTACTACTAAGATTTATGTTGTCTTTTTTTTATTATAATATATTTTTATTGTGAAAACGTATTAGAGATGAATTAACATTAATATTCAAACAAGCATCTCCTGATAAATAAGCTTTGGTATGTAATAATCCACTAATAGAAGATGTAGATAAAGAGTTCCTCTGCTTTGTCTTTAAAAGATTAACTTGGGAAATATTCTTTCCACATTTGCGGATGAATGAGGAAGAGATAAAAGGGCGCCCACAAATTTTCCTAAATTGGGAAAAGATAGTTTATTATAACATGTCTTATTATTTATTATTTTGTTCCAAAATCGTCCTCATTATCACATTCAAAGTTTCTCAGCATCCGCCATTCATTATCCAATTCTACCAAGTTATTGTTTGTTATTTGAGGGAAATTTTGTCCTAGTGGTGCAATAAATTCATGAATTCCCTTAATTACCTGTTCTGGATCGATTATAGCTAGTTGCTTGAAAAGTTCATCATCAAAATTAAATCTCATATTTATTTGTTTATCGCTTTCAATGTAGAATTCTAAACATCTTGTATTTTTGGAGAAATTTCGGTTAGTTAGCACGATTCATCCCCCGAAGTGTATAGGATTAACAATTTTATGATAGATTATTGTTCAGGGCCTGTTGCATATGCGGAAAAGTTAGTTTTAGTCTTTAAAACCGTTTTTTTAATTACATCTCGTACAATAAAAAAATCTAGAAATGTTTTGTAAGGCATGCTCATACTGTTATGCACTTTATGGATTCGAGGCGACGTTGATTGCATTTACTTGTTCATGTTATTAAAAAGTGGAAGCACATGATCTAAGAACAGGTAAAAGGGAAAAGTAAGAGGCTCCCTTAATTTTTGGAGAATACCACTGAAACCAACAATCTATCGTTCACCGCACAATCTGTGAAAAATAAAATTAGAGCATTATACTGTTCAATCAGTCGTTGAATCACCATATGTAGTGACAACCATCTTGTCTGACATGGGTGTAACATTTTATGCACTTTTGTTTAAGCAAATATTTTAAACTCCTTAAAAGTTTCAATGCGCTTTGGGCTGTTAGAAAAATAATTAAATACTTCACGCGCGACATCCTCAATGCCTTTTGGTAATTTGGCGCAGGCGTAGGATGCACATATACATTTGAATACGTGGAGATGAGGAATATCATGCTGTAAATCATGTTACCAGAGAATTATGTTTTCCAAACATAACATTGGCTCCATCAGAAGCAAAACCAATCATGTTGTTTTTGTATGGTATTTCATATTGTTAGAAGCACTTTCATTGGTATTAAGGCCAAAAATGTATCATTCATCCTAAAAAAGACGTTTTTTAATAGCACATACAATACAATGCATTCAATTAGATACCAACCCGCCGTTATAAAAATATCTCACCACAAGTGAGAGGTATTTTGTGCATCCCCTGTCTGTAGATCATTGACATATTATACTAGTGGACTGGCCTACGGTAATAAACGCTGTAGGATAAAATGCGGAAGAGACTAGAAAGAGATGGAGCTAGGTGTGGCAGAAAACACGGAGAAAGCATATAATGGGTGCTTATAAAATTATTTTCTTATTAGTAAAAGTTGTTGTAACTGCATTAAATACTTCAAAGTATATTTTAATTTTATAAACAAATAACAGACTATGTTTTATTAATATCTTTAATATTATTTTAAACCCAAATAACACAAAAAAATAATTAAACAACCATTAAAAAATCATTTTATTACGTATAAAAAGAAAATATACAATTATTATTGTTATGCATTACGAAAAAAACAATGCATTTTCATAAAAATATATTGTTACGTGTCTATTTATACAGTGTGGTCATATAAGTGTGCAACGTGGAATTCTTTTTATTGCTCAGTAAAAATTCAAATATTGCTAAACGTTGGTGCATGTTCGATAATCAAATTAGATGCATTCAGAATGGTTGCAAGTCCAACAGGGTAGGTCAAAAAATAGTCCAAAATAAACTAAATGGATTTTTGTGTAATATTTATTCATTTTTTTATATTTACAAACAGTTGGGTTGGTAATTTTCAAAAATTTCTTTCTCTTTTCTGGAAATTCTAAATCACTCTCCTCAAAATCTCCAAAGTCTATTGGATCTCATTATTTTCTAAAAATAGAAAAAAATGCATAATTGAAGGTATTTTTTTAAATGGTCAACTACTTAAGAATCAGTAGGTCTTCTTACCTTGCAACTTTTTTTTCCACACTCAAACATGTTTTTATTTCATTGGATAATATGTTATTGTTTACTGGATCTTCTGGCTTATTAACTTCTGGTACATATAAATCGACTTCCATAGATTCCACTTCAGGAATTATATCAGTACTGCATCCTGCAACAGCATCCCCCCCCTAAAAATGTACACTTAAGTATATTAAAATTGTAATATAAAAAGTATTTGAATGTTTATATTAAAAATATTATTTTCAATTCAAATTTTTCAAGAAAAGCACCTTCATCTTGGTTTACATTAAGTATTCTTGTTACGGGTTTTCTCTTTTTGATAACTTTGATCAAATGAGCAGGAAAATCAAACTGTGATGGAATTGCTGTCTTTTATAATACCCGATTTCCGTGAACATTTAATACCTAGTCATCATCTCTAAAATGCTTTTCACAAGTAACAGCTGTATCACTTGGCTTATAATTATCTCTTCTAACAGCGTGTAACCATTACTTAAATTGCGATCTTTTGGAAATCTATAAAACATGAAAAATATTTTTAATCATCTTAATAAACCTAACTTATATAAAATTTATTGTTTATTTACCTACCTGTGAAATTTTATTTTCTCGCCTTTTTTCAACCTTGTAGTACAAGTATAAGATGAACACGATCTCATTTTCAAATATTTCTCAAAATTATTTAAAATATATAACAAACCTTCAGGCAGTAACATATAAAACCATACCGTAACCATACATTGAAAAATATTTTTGCCACAACTAGCGCTATCCTTCTCGATCTTTCTCTCTCGCACTGCGATGGCATCAATTGTGTGGTAGGCGGGCCAGTCCATCAGTATAGTATGTCAATGCTGTAGATTCATCCACTATTAGTGAAAAATCTGTGTTTTTCAAAATTTCGCAAACGATAATCAAATTTTTTTGGCCAATAACATTTTTTATTATTGCAGTGGTTTTTGTTCTTTTGCATTTAATATAATCAGCTATATCAGGATGAAGTTTAGAAATTCTACTAATCAATTGTGTTTGAAGTTACTTTCATTAAAGATCAATTGAAATTAAACTGGCTATTTTATTGACAGCGTAGTAGTTAGTTTACCCTTTCGTGGTCAGCGGAGACAGGATATTATGTTTAGATGTCAACAACCACCTCCCCAACAATTATACAGTCCACTGAAGTTACTGCCCGTCTTCGCTCCCCGACAATAATAGAAATTTTCAAAGAGATTTTCATTTCTTTGATCCCTTTACTATGTTGTGCTTAGAAGTTTTAAGCTTGTCATTTTTTTGGTATTACTTTTGGAATTAATGAAATAAAACGTCAATTTAGAAATGAAAATATAATCAAGAAATTCAAATTTTTTCGTTGGTTTTTGTATACATAATCTTTTAGAATTATTTGAGAATAACGAACAGTTTCAGACTAGTATTAATAATAAAAAACGGAATTGTGTTTATAAAATTTGAAACAAGTAAGTAAATTTTTCAATTTAATCCAAAACTGTTCTTTAAAAATGAAGCGGTAAGTAACAATTCCACAATACTAGAAAGTTAATATAGGGCCTTCTCTGTGATCCAAAATATCTGAAAAAAAAACATTTCGATAAAACGAATATGGAACAAATTAAATGCATTTGAATTATTATTATAAAGCTCCATCTACTCCCGAAATTGATCGAATAGGATAATATAGAAACTTAAGGTGGGATTATACAGCAAATAAAATAAAATAAATTAAAATAATAAAGATGAAAAGATACGCATCTCTATGAAAGCGTTTATACAAGAAATAAGGTAAAATAGGAAATAAGAATTAGTGTTTTTAAATGAAACTCAAGGTCTCTAGTTAATTCCACAATATAATACAAGTTATTGAAAATTCTAAAGAATGACAGAAGTTACATTTCATTTTATGCCTACCTGATGTTTAGTAGTTATATTTTTGGCTAGACCAAGAAGTAACCTAACTTGTGATTGGCTTAATATATGTTTATAGAAAAAAGAAGAAGATGTGATATTACAAATATTGAAGCTTAGATATTATTAGCCCTATGGTGATATCCTGGATATCATTTTTCCAATTAAGATCAGTATAACTGTGCAATGATATAGAAAACCAGGAAAACTATATCTGCTGATCTTTACAATTATCACTTAAGAAGACAGTTTATTAGTGGAGAATTCCCTAGATTTAACTGTTCATTGACAACTTCATATTGTGGGTTTCTTAAATGTCTTCTTATTTCCAGTTCTTCAAGGAAATCCAGTTCTTGTTTCTTTTCACAAATATGCAGTACTTCTAGTTCTGTGTTAGGTGTCAATGAATGTTTGGTGTCAAGTAGATGTTTTGCGTAGTGGGATTTATCTGGTTGTTTTAATCTGTATGCTCGTAAGTGTTCACTGTATCGTATTTCAAAATTCCTAAGGGTCTGACCCAAATAGACAGCTTTACATTCTGGACATTTGAGTTTATATAGACCTGACTTCTTTAATAGTGGTATTTTTGTTTTTACATTTAACAATTTTGTACTAACGTTACTTTCTGTTTTAAAAGAAATTGTTGTATTCGTTGCTGAAGATATTATCTTTGAAATATTTTTAGAAATATTTCCTGCATATGTGATGGTTTTATAAGTTTTAATTTCATCAGCTTGTTTAGGATATATTAGTTGTAATGCCACTTTTTCCTCTTTTTTACTAATTAGCTTCTTTATCATATCTAATGGATAACCGTTAGATGTTGCTATTTGTCTAATTGTATTAATTTCTCTATCAAAATTACATTTGTTCATAGGAACTGAAAAAGCTCTATGTATCATTGAATTATATGCTGCTAGTCTGTGTGACACAGGGTGGTTAGAATTGAATGGAATTGTTACATCAGTTTGTGTTGGTTTTCGGTAAATTGAATAATCAAGTACATTATTAACTCTTTGAATTTTTAAATCAAGAAAATTGATTGAGCTATTTTCTTCAATTTCTAATGTAAATTTAATTTTCGGGTGTAAATTATTGATGTGGTTGAAAAATACATCTAATTGTCGTTCACTACCCATAAAACAAGCTAATATGTCATCTACATATCTATACCAAAATAAAATATTTTTCGAAATATTACTTTCAAAGATCTTTCTTTCTAAATTGTCCATAAAAATGTTTGCTAAAATAGGTGATATAGGGCTTCCCATTGGTAAACCTTCATTTTGAATATATATCTTATTGTCAAAAGTGAAATAATTCTCCCTCAAAATCTATAATATTTGCTTTAAGTTGACTGCTTACTATAAACCCTGTACCCAGCATTCTATTATCTACAACACTATTAAAGAACATATAATCGTCTATCTCTGTAATTACTTTCCCTTTTTGTTTAGTTTCTTGTATTGCTAAAACATCTAATTTGTATTTTCGCATTTCATTGATCAAGTGTTTTATGGGCCCCTCCTCAAATGTACCTCTCACGTTCCATGTTCCTATTCTCATTCCATATTGTTTCTCTTTTTGTTTTCGTTTGACACCGGAGTTTACCTTAAGTTGTTGCTTTTATGTAATCATTTTATTTGTACTATTCTTCATCTTTTGCATTTCCTTGTCCATTTCCATTGCCTGGTCTACTTTATTTTCCTCTGCCTCTGAGTTTATGCTTCTCGCCACTGGTTTTTTGTCGATATGTTCTGTTTTGTTTTTTCCCACTTCTCTTCCTCGATTACTGACCAGATTTGGTTTCTTCCATTTTGTATTTGTGGACAATATACAGAGGTAAAGTTGTAATAAATTTTTTTGTAAAATATTACCTCAAACAATTTCCTAGTAACTACGTCTATGGAATCAAAGGATTAAAAATGATGAAAATCGAAAGAGGAGCATTCACACTATTATAAAAATATACAGCAACTCTAAAACGATAATACAAACAAAGTTATAAAATATTAAAGCTGGATTTTTTTTAAATCCCGATTCCAAAGAATCCCCCCTTTGGATTGAAAATCGAAAAAAAAACACTTGGCTTAAATGTATTTTTAATATGTAATTACTTTTTAATGTTCCATAATTTGTTTAGTATTTTTTTAATATCTAATATTTATGCACAATGGGCCAATTGTGGCCTAAGTGCTGTGGGGTCTACCCACCCTTCCAACTTTTACAGATTACAGAATATCTATATTTTATAATTATACACTAAAAATTACTCTTTTAATTTTTTGTTGTGCAATACAGAATATCTATATTTTATAATTATACACTAAAAATTACTCTTTTAATTTTTTGTTGTGCAACCCTAATTTTAATTTAGTGCCAAAAAATAAATAAATATTTTTGGCTAATCATAACTTTAACATTATTGATAACAATTTTTGTTGCTCATGTTTTATTTTAATATTAAGCGTGGGAACGGTTTAGGTTATCCCTTTTAATTTTTGTTATAAATGAGCGGCATTTTACCTCATTGCCAGTGCTAATGCCGGCCCTGATCTGACGCGATGCCACAGCGCTTTCAACATGAATATCAAAGAGATATTTACCTTTTGCTATACTCCACCAAGGTAGGGTTATATAAGTCAAAAACGCATTTAATGGTACTGATTGTGCTCGTTTATTTTCTTTCCAGAAATGGAAAGTTTGTGTGAAACCTCGCATCGTCCATAGAGGATTAAACGCTCCGTCATCTAATTCTGAAACAAAAATTATAATGTAGGTAATGGAATCATTTACCTATTTTTTGATGAAATTTATATGACTAAAATTTCAATTTTTCTTATTTCTGGAATTAATACAATATTTACAAAAACGTATACAGGCTTGTTCATTATAAATAAAATATTATGTTTTATACCGTTGCTATGCTATTAAAATTACAGTGGCCTGCAGATTTCAAGGGATACGAAATAATATAATAAAAAGAAATAAGAACAATTTAATTAAATTAACTGCCTCGACCCTTACTTCGTGGAATGTACTCATATTACTGTTTTAAACGAAACTTATTGTGGAATTATCTAGTAACAGTAAGTTTCATTTAAAACAGTAACAATTTAATTATATAAATTTCATGTCATTACAGAATGCCACGCCTGCAACTAATACAGGTAACAAACTTCACGATATTCCAGCTGAAATTAAAAAGTTAGTAGTTCAAAAAGTGAAAGCGAGAGCAAAATGGCACCGAACTTATGCCCCAGCAGATAAAACCACACTAAAGAGACTAATGTAATGTTTTTCTTATTTAGTTAAATAGTAAACGGGTGGGATAAACTTCAAACACACGGTATGGCTACTTACACTAAACTACTCACTAACACTTAATTTATATACACGTAACTATTCACTTACATGTAATTTATATGCACACAAACTTAATTATTACTCACTTATTTACTGTTTATCTCACGATGTCAAATTATAAACTAAACTAACTCTCCCTGGTCGGTCCTTTATATATTAGTGCCTTTTTCACTAGATAATTCTAGATTGCGGCTTACACAAAAACAGTTGGCTTTCTGGCATTTTCTAGATAATATAGTCACAATCATAAACAGTTCTAAGGAATCCTTGCGCACCCGCCATCATTTTAACTTTCATACATGGCTTAGACAGGGTCTACACTAATGTGCTATTTCGTAACATTACCCCCTCCTTAAATGGAAGTTCCTCCTGGAACTTTTGTGTAGCCGAGACTGGATGTTTGAATCGGCAACTGGCTCCATTTCTACACATTCCGATTTTATGTAAATAACAGGGCACCGCCTTCATCGGATACTGATAACGGGGGTTGTAGCTGCAAATTAATATCTGGACACCGGTATCTTGGAAGATAACCTCCACCATGTTCCTGATAACTCGCCAATCCAACTGGTTACTCGCTATCTTAGGCATAGCCAGTTTTTTCGCGTTGGATTCTAACACATGGTCTCGGAGGTTTCGAAGTGCTTCCCACGCATCGCGGTAGGTAGATCGATCTTGAAATTCATTTTTAGTTACCACGTAGAAGACGAACCGCGAATTATGTTTCAGTTTCAGTGTCTTGCCAGGGGCTGGAATCTGGTTTTCAAGTTTTTCTAATTGCCCGAAAGACGGATGCCACTCCTCGTGCGTTCTTGATTCGGGCGGGGATGTTGTATGCCAGTGAATAATCTTGTTCTGAAGTGACTAAATATCTAGCTTTCCCGGTACCTCCATACGCGCCCATAAATTCTTCGAAGGTAGGGTCAGACACATCTCGAATATGGTTTACTCCTTTCTCTAGGTCATGGTCTCCTTCGAATGGCCCTAGTCGGTTTTAGTGAACTACTTTTGGTTTTTCGTAGGAGATCTTGTTTATGCGATATATAACATCATTGATCCTTTTCTTGATTAAGTATGGACCTTCCCAGGTTTTTTGTAATTTTGGAGAAAATTCTTTTCTCCTCGTCGGGTTGTGTAACCATACTTTGTACCCTTCTTTAAAACTGCCTACTGTGGCCTGCGTGTCGTACCGAATTTTCATTCTGTCGCTGGCTACTTGAAGATTTGTTCGAACTAATTCATGAATATCGTCCAGCCTTCTTCTCAATTGGATCACGTAGTCTTCGCATGCTAGATCTTCTTCAGGCCGACAACCAAATTACAGGTCACAAGGAAGCCACGTTTCACGTCCAAACAGGATTTTCGCAGGTGTTTCACCCGTGGACTCATTGACGGTAGATCGATAAGCCAATGCAAATAGGGAAAGATACTGGTCCCAATCTCCCTGATGGCTGGAAACTACTTTGGACAGGTATTTTCCAATAGTCCTGTTCATTCTCTCGACCATTCCATCTGACTGTGGATGTAATGCTGTTGTCCTGGTCTTCTTCATTCCCAGCTTGTCTCCTGGGATAGATGGCTTTCGAAATTTCTTCCCTGGTCACTGTGGACTTCCAAGGGCACTCCATATCGGCTGATAAATTATTTCACCAATACATCCGTGACAGTTGTGGCCTCTTGGTTCGGGATAGCGTAAATTTCCACCCACTTTGTGAAATAATCCATTACAAACAGTATGTATTTGCCACCATTTTCGGTCATCGGAAATGGTCCAGCGATATCTATAGCAATCCTTTCGAAAGGGCTTCCAACATTGTACTGTTTCATGCGTGCCTTTCTCTTGCGATGTGGTCCATTACTCATAGCACAAGTCGTGCATTTCTTACACCAGTCCTTCACATCATCGGATCTGTTCATCCAATAAAACCTCTCACGGATTCGCTGGAGGGTTTTCTTCACTCCCAGATGACCTCCCGATGGACTGTTGTGTAATTTCTTCTGTACCTCAGCTACTCTCGTTCTAGGGATAACTAGCTATCTCCTCATCTCGGAACCATCATCGTTTTCAAGGACTCTTTTCAACAGCCCTTCTTCCAGGACAAGGGAGTTCCACTGTGCCCAATACGCCTTGAGTTTCGGTGAAAATCTTGACACTTCTTGCCAGGTAGGTCGCCGATTTTCTTCCTTCCACTGCCGAATCTTCTTTAGGCAAGGATCATTCTCCTGATCTTATCTGATCCTGGTGGGTGACCATTCTTCATTGACTACTGTAATTCTTGAAACTGCAACTTCCTTGTATTTCGACTTGTTGCATTGTGAATAGTCTACAGGGCATGGCCGTCTAGGCAAAGAGTTAGCTTTTCGGTGATTCACATCAGCTGGATGTTCACCCCTGTCGGATTTCCCCTGTGAGTGGAGTTCTTGGGTTACAGGAGTCTTGGGGCGCTTAGACGGACTGCGTACGTACTATAGCTCGCCACACTTCCGGCATTTGATCTTCTTCGGCGTCTTGTCTGCCATACCTTTCAACAAGTTGACGATCTGGTCTGGTTTGTCATCGTCATCTTCTTCCTTCATGATTCTACCTTTGTTGTACCGCGAGCTCTTCGTGGCTGCTTTGCAATTAAGAGGTTCTTGGTTTGCAGGAGTCGTAGGACGCTTACACGAACTGCGTGCATGCTCTAACTCGCCACAATTACAGCACCTGATTTTCTTCGGCTTCTTGTCTACCATACCTTTCAACAAGTTGACGATCTGGTCAAGTCTGTCATCGTCACCTTCTTCTTGTGTGGTCCTACCTTTGTTGTATCCGGAAGCCATCGTGGCTGCTTCATATTCAAGAGCAGCAGTCAATGCGTCAACTAATGTTTTGGGATGGGCTAACCGAAGCGTCCTCTGCATATCGGGGTCGCGAAAGCCATCGATAAAGGCCTGGATGCCCAGACATTCCATCATGTTCTCTGGTGCTGAAAGATAAGCGAATCGAACTAATCGGGCAATGTCCAATTCATACTCTTGAAGGGCTTCATCACGTTCCTGCCTTCGGTTCTTCAGCGGGGATTGGTACAAGTGCTCTAGATATACGCGGCCATATCGCATGTCCAACCTCTTCTTCAGCTGCTCGAAGTCATCTGTTTCTTCAAGTGGTATCGTCTGTAGTACATCTAAGGCATCTCTCCGAAGCGTGATAGTTAAGTTCACTGCCTTCTCTCTATCGGACCAATTATTCACTCTAGCGACTGCTTCAAACTGTTTCACATAATTGGTCCACGACATCTTTCCATCGAACGTTAGAGCCTTGACTCGGGTAAAACTGCCAAAATCAACTGTCTTGGGTTGTGTTTCTGGCTTGCAGATCTCGATCTTCTTTTCTTCTGCTGAAGTGTCTTGTGTTCTGAAATCGGCAATCTTTGTCTCTAACTCCGTGATTTTCTCGTCCATCTTATTTTCTATCATTCTCATCTTATTCTTCATGTCTGATTTTATTTTCTCGTTCTTCGTTGTCATCTTATTTTCGATTTCAGATTTTAGAGACGAAATTTCATTTTCAAGGTCAACGTTGTAATTTTATTCTCGACTTCAGCAGCAATGTCATTTTTCAATTATAAGATATCTCCAGAAATATCATTCTTCATATAAAAAAAAATCGTTCGTTATAGCAGAAATATCGTTTTTCACATTAGTTGCAATCTTTTCTTCCATGGCAAAAATCTTCTCGTCCATGTTAGCAGAAATTGACGAGATTAAGGTGGAAGCCTCGTCATTGAATAAAAACATTTCTGGATCCAAGCCGTCACTTACCAATGCCACTTTGAGTCTTTCTACTAACTCACTCTTCTTACCGGACGTGTCCAGCCCGCGATTTTCCAATTCTGCCTTTAACTCTGTCACTTTTAGGTCACTTAGTCTCTTGGCCATTTTGATGTAGCTATTTATTTATATTATCCCACTTCTGACACCAATGTAATGTTTTTCTTATTTAGTTAAACAGTAAACAGGTTGGATAAACTTCAAACACACGGTATGGCTACTTACGAATTTATTTAAACACTTTACACTTAACTTATATACATTTAACTATTCACTTACATTTAATTTATATGCACACAAACTTAATTATTATTCACTTATTTACTGTTTATCTCACGATGTCAAATTATAAACTAAACTAACTCTCCCTGGTCGGTCCTTTATATATCAGTGCCTTTTTCACTAGATAATTCTAGATTGCGGCTTACACGAAAACAATTGGCTTTCTGGCATTTTCTAGATAAAACTGGTCACAAAAACAATGTATAGATAAGATAGTCACAATCGTAAACAGTTCTAAGGAATCCTTGCGCATCCGCCATAATTTTAACTTTCATACACGGCTTAGACAGAGTCGGATTCAGGATCTACACTAGTGTGCTATTTCGTAACACTAAGCACTCAACTAAAATTTAAGCTCAAAGAAGCAAAAAAAAGATCGTTTACATACTATATAACGAATCTAAACTGTATGACAACTCAATATGGAAAGCGATAAAAAACTCCAAAAACTCTAGAACCCAGGTACGTCCAATTAGAAATGAACGGGGAACAAATCTACAGTGGGCAAGAACCGATGACAGTGTTATTTGCCGAGCATCTAACCCAAGTATTTACTCCCAACAACGACGCTCCAGATATTGAAATATAAAGAGACGTGAATAACATTCCAGCGAAATACATACAGCAGTTTTACCAACTAATAATGACATCGGATGATACTGTCATCTTAGCAGCCCATGAATATCCAGCTACAGCGTCTACCACCCTCCAGATCCAGACCTGGTTGAACAAGTGGAGAATCAAAGCGAACGTGCGAATCCATCCAAATGACTTTCACCTTGAGAAAGGGCCAGTGTAATGTACAACTTCCACAGCCCACTAGCACCAAATACTTAGGAATGCACCTTGGCCCAAGGATCAATTGGAAGGAACATATACTTAGAAAAAAGAAACAAATTGCAAGGACATGGGTTGGGATATTTGTGATCTCTTCGCGTAGTGCGGCTTTGCTCATGCGGTTCTGGTGTGTGGATGTCAACAGCGCCAAAGAACAGTTACAGAAACGACGAGACTACTCCCACCCAACCAATCACGGCGATGATCAAGTGAAACGGAGGGTTATGGACCAAAACCGGATTTGACAGACTTTAAATCAGTGGTTCCCAACCTTTTCTGGACCACCGTCCTCTATAGAAGAGAACAAAAATTTCACCACCCCCCCCCCCCAGTCGCTTGTTAGTCCAAAGTAGTTAATTTTATTCGAATATCATCTGTACCGTCCCAATTGATCTGTATTTAGCTTTAATTTCAGTTAATGTCTAAATTTTATTTTAGAGGAATGATGAAGTAGAAATTTATTAAACGACTACCAAATGTACAATAAAATTGTTTATTAAACTTTTAAATATAAACACAGAATCAATAAGAAATACAATCACAATAGAAATGAGAAATGCAATACAATAAGAAATACAAAATTAATAATAAAGAAAAAATCAATGAGACGGTTGAGGCTGGTGGAGTGTTACCAGTTTGTTAACATCGGGTTCCAATTTCGTTAACATCAATCGCAGATCGCCACGTTCAGTGATGTGTAGTCTGTTCCTCTTCTTTGACAGCAAATCAGTTACTGCACTGAATACACGTTCAGCCATATAGGACGAAGGAAATGCAATTAACAACTTCTGTACTATTGTCCACAATCCAGGATAGAGAACTGGTATTGTTTTTTGAAGCCAGAACTCTTGATATCCAAGTTTGAATTTTACTTTCAGTTCTTCGTTAGTTGTGAGTTCTAATAGCTCCTCTTCCAAATTTGATGAGCCTTCGGTATCTGTGTTTGCGAAAGGATCTATAACCCAACTTGGTATTTCCATGTTTAAAATATCTTGGAAACGCTCTGTAAAATCAACATGAAGAACTTCCAAGTGGTAGCAGTAAGTAAGTAAATCTTCCGGTTCTGCAGACACTGTTGATAATGTGGGAAAATGGTTGTACTCACCTCTACCAAGATTTTTTTTGAATATAAGAAGTTTTCCTGCAAAAGCAGCTATGACGTTTTTAATTTTAATTAAATTTAAATCATCACCTTGTAATTGTAGATTAACTTGATTAAATACTTTAAACAGGTCCGTCAAATAAGCGATGTCATTTTTCGCGCAATTGTTCGTTTTCATCAAGAAATTCCAACACTGAGTCAAATAGATTGAAAAAACGATTCAGACAAACACCTTTAGAGAGCCAACGTACTTCTGTGTGCAGCAACTAGCGATTGTAGTCTTCATCATTTTCATTGCAAAGCTTATGAAACAAACGGTCATTCAATGAATTGCTTCTAATGATATTGATTGCTTTAATAACGTTATTGAGGGACGCATGCAGACGTTCATTTAATTTTTTTGCAATCAAATGCTGACGGTGAATAATACAATGTACAGCGAGTACATTTGGTACTGCTTTTCTCAAATGTGCTATAAAACCCTTATGACGCCCGGTCATTGCTGGAGCACCATCAGTAGCAGTAGACAAAATATTGCTAATAGGAATTTCTTTCTCTTGAAAAGATTCTTGCATGATATTAAATATAGGTTCTCCCTCTGTATCAGATTCCAAATTCTTAGCAAATAATAACTCTTGATGAATTTTTTCTTCTTTTATAAATCGTACGTATGATAAGAGTAGAGCTTCGTTACTTGGTAGAGTTGATTCATCGAGTTGAATCGAAAATTTGCAAGTCTTTAGGTAATCGCATAATGATATTTCAACGTCATTTGCCATTTCATCTATTCTTCTTTGCACTGAATTATTACTGAGAGGAATTTTTAAAATGATATCAAATGGTGTCTTATGATGGAGAACAGTTTTTAATATCTCTTCGACTGCCGGCAAAATTAATTCCTTGCCAATGGTGTGTGGTTTCCCTGACTTTGAGATGAACAATGAAACGTTATATGAGGCTCGTAGCCCATCATCGTCTCGCTTAGAAGACGATGCAAAAAGGTTTGATATAGTTGGCTGTTTTAAATTTTGTTTTTCGAGTTCTTGAAAATAGAATATATCTTTGTTCTCCTTATCAGGATGCATTTTATGTAAATGCTCTTGTAGCCTAGAAGGTTTCATAACTTTATTTGAAAAAACTTTTCGGCAAATTAAACACATAGGTAATGATTTGTTTGTAGAAGATTCCGCAAATCCATATTTTAAATATTCAATACTGTATTGCCGGCATTTCTTTTTTAATTTAGAAGTAGATTCAGCTATTTTCATACAAAAATTAAATTCTCAATAGATTTATAGATAGTAATGTTTATAAAATGACACACCACTCACGATTATTTACTACGGCAGAGCTTATGATTCACGACTATATATCGCGGCCAAGCACATACAACTAACTAACAAAAAATTCGTAGAGCTGTTGCTTTTATACGTTTCATTTCGTGCATGATTCAACTTGTCTGTGTGCGAATATGTCGAAACATGTTATTTTGTATGAACATCGCGCGTTCGCTTATCAACGTACGAGGACAACTCATATACTTCTATTCTGAACTAACAGAAATTATTATAGTTATTAGTATTATTATTAATGCTAATTTAAAACTGCTTATTAACCCTTATTAAATCATTTTTATTTCACCATTCCTCTTGACTGTTTATTATTTGCTTCTGAATCCGCTACCGCCCCCCTAAAAGGCTGCAGCGCCCACAGGGGGGCGGTATCGCCCACCGCCCCCGTTGGGAACCAATGCTTTAAATAATCACACATTTTATTTCATTTATTACGTTTGTTATTATATTTCCAAGTCAATGTAAATAAAGTTACTTGTTACGTGAAATACTAATAATTTGAACTCTTACAAACAACGTACTGGCCCTTCGAGCCGGATACTTTAAACACCATAAAATATAAGCAATTGCGAAAAAGTATAAATCGGTCAAAAAATCAATTTAAGGAGCATCGATTTGATAAATATAGAAGAAACGGGCTTGACTCTACAAAAATGTAGAAGTAAATGACAAAAAAGGCACTATATACTCTTACTTTCAGAACGCATACCTTCTCTTTAATATCGATTTAAATCGATTATGTATCTACTGTAAAAAGTTTCTTACCGCAATCTTCTTTATTTAAATCGCACCAATAATAAATATGCGTTCCGTCTGGGGTAATCCGTTTAGGCGGGATGATATGTCTCGACAATTTTTGTCCGTTGACCTTTCTTCTAGTTTTAGGAAGCGTACAATAACTATAAATGTTCCTCATACTAATAAGATTATAATTTCCGTTGACGTTTTTCTTAAATTTAACGATTCTATCTTTACTATTATTTACGGACGTTTCCTTATTCGTATTGTCAGTCAAATAATGCACGCAAGGCAACTCTTCTTTACCGCTAACAGTTATATACATATTCTTAGCGTGATCGTAACATTTATTATTGGTTAAAAGGCAATCGGTCGCTAGGTTCTTTTTGTCCAAACTGATTGCGTCATCGGCGAGTTCGCATTCGGCGTAGTTGTTGGCATTGCGGGTTTTCTTGTTATTCGATCTGCACGTTCTGACTGCGAATGCGCAATCGCTATCGATCGGTCCTAATCGTGCCCTTTCCGAACACTTTTTATGATCGCTACATCTCATACTGTACATTTCGAGTAGGGCTTCTCGGTTTCTTCTTTGGAAGCACCCACAGCACGCCGTATTGGATGTCGAAGCAGAACCAGTCTCTACAACAATCAAAACGGGATTTGTTAGCTCATAGTCCGGTCAAAAATAGGGATATCCTTGCATAAGTTCCCAAGAAGCTGAGAATTTACACGAACGCTAGGGATACCATTATAATGAAATTGTGAAAAGTCCCCCATCGATCCCGTGTGTACAAAATTTTTTATTCAAGGTCAAAGTTCGCAAAAATGGAGTTTTTTGTTTTTTTTACGAAACTGTTAGTTTTATGATAAAAATATCTCAGACAAAAATGGAAAATAATGCAATTATCTACAAAAATTGTTCTTACACGTTTTCTCTAAAATACAAAGGCGTGCAGACCCCCTCCCACAACTAGTGATTCGCCCGAGACTCTCGTTTTCGAGAGTCTCGCATGGTCTCGTCTCGTTTTCGAGACGATAATACTCGGACCAGACGAGACGAGACTTTTGTTTGGTCTCGTCTCGAGTCTCGTGCATGAGGTATCGCGTCTCGCGCGAGAGTCTCGCAGGTGAATATTTCTGAATGAACATCAATTTATTTTGATAAAAATTTATAAGCATAACACCAAGAATTGCTTTTAAAAGCCTCTGCCGGCGTTATCGGTTGACGGTAATCACTTTGTCTTTCTGAAGCGTGCCGCCGCCACCGTCTTTGAACACTATTCCGACAATTTTGCGATATGTACGTGTCCTATCCTATTGTGATGGAATAAATAAAGATCATTATTGAAAATAAAAGTTTAAATTTCTTCCCAGTTTAGTTATTCGTTGTTCGTTGTGGATAGTGGTAGTTTTTCGAATTTTTGAGCGTGCGGAATTGTGCCAAGTTAATTCAAAATGAACCGATTCAAGAGGAAAAGAAGCGAACTTTTGACTCTAGAAGATGAATCAAATTCTGGTGATTTTTCTAATGGAACTGAAGATATTTACATACCAGACAATGTTAGTTTGAGTGATAATGTAACTGAAAATGTCGTCTTCGTTAAATAGCAGTCGCTCTTCGTCTCGCACGCAAATACAAAACGACTCTTACAAAAGCAAATTCGATACTAATTTCAACATTGAATTGAAAGGGACCAATCGAGATAAGCCAGGTGCAGAATATGTTTAAATTCGAAGGAAATTAAAATGTCACGGGAATTACTACTGGATTAAGAAAACACCTACGCAGTAAACATCCAAAAGCATATTTCGAAATATATCCAAATAAACAAATTCAACTGGCAGGAGCAAGTACTTCCAGACTCACTGTTCCCGAAATGTTTGCTGAGAATTCTCAATTGAAGGTAAGCTGTTAGATAACTATTTTAACGCTGTATACCATCGTTGAACCACATTTTTATTTATGGCATATTTTTGTTTTGAATAGTGAAATCTATAACTTTTTCAAAAGACTGAAGGCATCTATCGTTATCAAAAATCTGCAACTTTTACAAGTTCAACAAGCCACGGCAAGCGCCGCGTGAATATTCTTTCTAATACCTATCAATTTCGTTTGATACGCCGACAACTCATTTAAATGATGATTTATAACTTTACTGCCAAAGATTTTGCACTTTGCCGCACGTCAATATGGCCACGTGGATCGCGGAGCTTCCTTTGAATTTATACGAGTTGTTGCAATAGTTGATAATGAATGAACTATATTCAAGAAATATTAAAATACAGCGTGGATCAAATTGGGCTTACATGTATTGTTATTTTAAAACTATAAGAGATAGATAATGTGAGAATCAGCTATACGGTACAATATTTTCTAAATTTTAGCCGTTTAGATTTTGATATACAGTGTGCTCAAAATGGATTGATATATTGCGATCTCGGAAAGTGTAATTTAAGAGATAGGAGGACGAATAAATAGGAGAAGCTTTAGACAATTTAGTTAGTAATAAAATATTGAATGGCGCTTGCTGCGTGATTTATTGTTATTGTTATGTTTTTAATTTCATTAGTTGTATTACTTTCAAATACATGTTATTTTTCAACAATTGTAATTTTCTCTTCCGACTCTTATATTATAGCAAGTATTCAAGTGTTCCTTATTGCACTGAAACAATAAGATTATGAATGATGCGATTCCGATACTTTTACGAGACTCTCGTACGAGAAACAAGACAAGACGAGAAGACTGGAGGCTGCGACACGAGACTTGAGACGAGACTTATCATTGCATTGACGAGACGAGACAAGACTTTGTGAAAATCTCGTCTCATTGGTCTCGTGTGAACCACTACCCACAACTGAAGACTGAAACGAAGCTGACCAATTGACCGCTTCTCACTGGAGAAGTCTCATCAGGACATTCTTAAGACCAACCTATTGGTGTAATAGCCAACAGAATAGCTCATAGAAACTCTGTATTTCTGATAGCTGTTAAGTGTACAATAAAAAATGTTGAATCTACAACATAAGAAGATCCTTACATCGACGACGAATCAACTGAACAATGCTTGAACAATTTACGTCACCTGAGGAAGAAGATGGAGAAACATAAGAGGAGAAAGAAGAAGAAATTGATTAAATAAAATAGACCGTGGAGTAGGTCTACTGTGCAAACAACGTTTAAAAAACGCATCAAGTACTGTTTGATCTTCTCATTATTTTGTTAATGAGATTGTAAAATGCGGGAAGTCATCAATCACTATTATTTTTAACTCGAAGGACCAATCGCACGTTAGCGATACTAAATAACTATAGGTTTATAGTAGGTGTGAGGTTGTTTAAATAAATTAAATTATTGTATCACTTTCACTTGGTATATTAACGGTATGCTACATGTGGTTCATCTTGCGACACAACTAAGAACATTACTGAGTATTTGAATGTACTATAAATGATTTAGTCACATCATGATATTATTAAATGAATGTAAATGTTATTCAGAAGTACGGGACTAGACTGAAAAGTTGTGTTGATTTCTGCTCCGTAATAAACTTCGTTTTACACGGGAATTACGAGTAATATAATCAGCAAAACAGTGTATGAAGTTTTAATATAAGGATAAAAGTGTCCAGTGAAAATTCGACAGTATCCAAGTAAGTTTAAGAATAGTTTTGTCACAAATATAACCTAACATAAATAACAATTAACCAAGCTAAATATCACTGATAAAAGTTCAAGGTCCGACGGGTTGACTGACCTTTTGCGCGGTGTGATAGCGATAAGAGCGAGTTTATTGATAAAATCCAACAACTGGAATCTCCTTGTGTCGAACGATATACTTAAGACAGGGACGGACGTAAAATTTTCTACTATTGAGGCGATTAAATTCAAAATAGAAAGAAATGAGTGATAATGAATATGGCAAAAAGAGGAAGAGCGACAGAAAGGAAGACTATGATACGGATGAAGATATTTCCAAAAAAAGTAAGAAAATAAGGGGATCGCTGACAAAAATAGGAAGTGATATAGAAAAAATGATGAATATGATGGAAAAAATAGGAGACAAAATGGAGGAAATTAGCATGGAGATTAAAAAAACACGAGAGGAGCAAAAGGAGCACAGAGAAGAAATGAAACAACTGAAGGAAGAAAATGAAAAACCGATGAAAGAAAATGAAGAAAACAATAACCAATATGGACCACAGATTGGAACGACTGGAAAGCGAAAAAAGAAAAAACAATATAGTGGTTCAGGGAGTAGGAATAGAGACAAATAATCCAGAAGAACTACGAAATAAAATGGAGAAATTCCTAGAAAAAGAATTACAAATAAAGACAGCGGTTAAAAGCTCAGTAAAGTTAGGAGAAAAAATATGCTTAGTAAGACTGGCAAACCAAGAAGAGAAAAGGAAAGTGACGCTCAATAAACAAAAATTGTAGATATTTCCATGGTCTACAATTTTTGTCGGAGCTATTTTTAACATAAAACTAACCGTTTAGCTAAAAAATCCAAAAAAACCCATTTTTGCGAACTTTGACCTTGAATAAAAAATTTTGCACACATGGGATTGATGGGAACTTTTCACAATTTCATTATAATGGTATCCCTAATGTTCATGTAAATTCTCAACTTCTTGGGAATTCATGCAAGGGCGAATGTCTATTTTGACAGGACTATCAGTCCTCTCGACAGAGTTTTTTTAATAAATAACACAGGTTTTTGTTCTTGGAAAGTGAGCTGTCACATTGAGCCTACTACGATTTCAAGATATTTGAGGTTATGTATTAAAAAATTGGCGTACTTATTTCCCATTCCAACCGTTGTCTGGTAAATATTTTCTTGGCAATCTCCCAATCCTCCTTGCGGGATTTTTTGGTGTAATTCGTTGCTATTTCAATGCTTGATGTAGGTTCACTACCTGTAAAGTGAGTTCTACGAAGAAGAATCGATCGTTCCTCTTCACCTTCCGTGTATGATCCGTCTGGCTTTTTCAGCGACATTGTGGGGTTAGTGCCCCCCTTGCCATGATCTTTTGTAGTCTGGCAGCTGTATTAGTGGAAGTAATCTTTTCACAACATGCTTGAAAATTAAGCCTTTTGTACTGAGTAAGCTTCTTAGTGTACCCCTGCCAATTTCCGTCACGTTTGGCTCTATTAAAGAACCGACGGACCTCTTTCCCGAGGTTTGACAGGTTCTCATTCCACCGAGGAGCATCTTTGTCTGTTCGAGCTTTTGACAGTGGGCAGCTGGAATAAAAAGCTTCCATTATTGCCTCGCTAATCTGTTCGACTCTTTGTTCCAAGTCATAGTGCAGGTGATTTATCCCATTTACTTATGATAAGGAATAGTTTAGATACAAGAATACTCTATTTTACAATATTAAGTTATTAATTCCCGAAAAATTGAGGTTATGGAATCATTTACACATTGAATTAAGATTCAGTGACCAAAAATAGACATAGGAATAGCTGTTTACTGAAATATTTCAAGAAATATCTGAATATCAAGTTGCAATTAACAATATTTTGATAAAAAAGAAAGTTTTCTAAATTTATAATAAAAAGATGAATAATAGTGCTATTTTGGCATGGCGTATTTTGTAGAAAAAATGTAACATAACCTCTGATATAGCGAAAAATCGTATTTTTTATGTAATGATTACTCAAAAACTGCGCAGAAAATTCAGCTTTCCATTTCCAAGAACAACTACGACCACTTGTCAGACCTGTGTAATCAGTTATTTCCTTCTTCCTGTCCTTTTACTCACGTCAAAATGGCGGTACATTGTTTTGGCTAACGAGTTTAATCAATTTATTGTATACTTTTTACATTTTTTTTAGAGGACTGAACGTTAATAACGGAAATAACTGGTCAACGTATACTACATTTAACATACACTGACTTTACTAATACGATATCATACGAGGGTCAATCAAAAAATATTCTTGACTGCTTGATATTTGCTTATATATATTATCCAACAGATCTTGAAATCGTTATTATGGATTTTGGGGAAAAATTGTGTGCGAAAAATGTGTAGTTAGGGCTCAGTTTTGTTAAAATGCGATTAAAACTACAATTGAGTGGAAATTTTATACAATTGCACATTAACATCATAAGGAATAATCTATGGCAACAATACAGAGTCCAAAAGCGACAATATGTTGCAATAAAACAAGCGTATTCAGTGTATCACCATTTTCTTTAACAGGATATCATAAAATGAGAAATAAGTCGTATGCTAATATTTGTTCAACTGCTTCTCGTTTTAAAAATATCTCAATGTAAACCGCCTCTGTTTCCTACGCTCCTGATAAAACGATTTCGCTTAGAGCTCTTATTCTTCTACTTTTATCTGTCCCCTCTCTTCATTTTCAATCCACGCGTGCCCTTAAAAATTTCCTTCTTATTTGTGAGAGAAATCAGTCACATTTAATTTCAACGTAAAACGATAACCTCTCACGGCCAAAGGGAACTTATAATGGACACATGGCGTTACCAGTGTGTTAGAGAACGACAATCATGAGACAGAGAATTAAAAGCCATCCTAGATTATTATACCAGACGAATACGAATCGCGCGTGCGCCTCTTGAAGATGTTTAAATGTACAATCTGGGTAGCTCAGAACTGGGTTTATTCGAACATTTGATTTAAGCTCATTGAAGAATTAAGAAGTTTTATTTTTTAACTAGCTGACCCGGCAGACTTCGTACTGCCCCAATCGATAAATAAAAGACCTAAACTTTTGTATAAATTAATTTCAAAACAAACAAAACGTATTGAATAAAAAAGCATTTTTTAATGAAGCATGAAGTTTTATTATTATTTTCGACACATCATGTTGCTTACTTAAAAAAACAGAGTTTTCCTGAAATACTGGCTATTTATAAGGTTTAAATTTTTATTAACAGACACACACTGTTATGATACAGTTTGTTAACCCTGAAGGAGGTGAATGTGCTCATGAAACTAAACAACTTTCCCCAAAGAACATATACACGCTGTATATATATTTTAGTACAAACTTGAATATTATAAAAAATATTCTGGTATAATACCTTGAAAATGGGCATGAAATTGTCCTGTATAATATGTGTAGCGCCAAATGATGTCATCTGGAAACAGTTGTTATATTTCTGAATGTTGGCCAAGAAGTGCTTAGAATCATTTCCAATCCCAGAAACTAAAGAGCGTAAAGGATCTGGTGGTGGGACCAATTGTGGTAATTTTACTTTGCCTCCAGCACAACATAATCCAGTAGATTCACCAGTGTATTTTAACGCCTTACAATATTTACAAATTATTTTCATTTCCCCAATTATTACCGATTTGTCGGCACAATAATCAATTGCCGGATCATAGTGGAATGCAGCTCGTTCAAGAATCACAGGAGCACTGCGTCTGCGGATTCTCTCAATTTCATTATGTCGTGCCCGCTGTTGTTGTGTTTGATGTGCACGAACTCGTTGCATTCTAAGCCTATCCACTTCATTGTCACTCACTAAATAACGCAATTCTGACATATAGCAATATGACTATTTTCTTGATCTGTCTCTCTCTGGTCATCAGTGCGGTTAGCACGTGAGGTACCTCTTCGCACATTTGATTGACTGCGACGACCTAAGTCAGGTCGTCTTCTCCTCGGCATCGTAACATAATTAATCAAAATGAGAAAATTTCTCGCTCACTTAACAGTAAAGTGTCACTATCACAAAATATCAACAAAAAAAATCACACTACTGGGAATGTCACAAACGATCACAAAAGTAAAGAAAGTTCTCGCGCACGTAGCGGTAATCGTCACTCACAAAGATAGAAGGATGCACTCATAGAATATCGTAACCATGATCATAACACAATATCGTCAATCGTAATACTTTTTTCCGTGTTCTGATTTTTTTATTTATTTTTTTGGAGTTTACCTTTAAGCCATAAATCTCCGTGTTCTGAAGTGCGACAGAATGATTGGCATATTAGTTAGTTGTCAAATCTAATGTCAAATATTATGGTTATGTTCAGAAACTTAATTTGTGACAAAACTTAAGATTTATCAAACTTAAAAAATAATCTGATACAGTTACAACTGAAGTTAGCTAAAATTAAGTTTCGTGAAGCCGACCAAATTAAATTGGAAATCAGTACTACTAATAGTTTATTACATTTTTTCTCGCGTTCGCGATTCACTTTTGTTTATTTTCGGAGCGCGACATTAGATCCTCCAAAGCGCACGCGAAGACTATTTTCATAGATATGATTGAATTTGAACTTTATGCTTTATAAAGTTCAAATTGACTCTAGAAAACGTTTATATGGGAAATAGAAAAGGGCCGTTTTTACGGGTTTCCCGGAAATTATTCGATTTTTTCTCGCTTTTTAAACCTTCCCTAGACCTCCACGAACATTTCAAGACTAAGATAAGATAAATCCGTTCAGCCGTTCTCGAGTTTTAGTGACACTAACGAACAGCAATTCATTTATATATATATATATATATATATATATTATAGTGGATATGTTTTATATTTTATTATTTATACTTATATGATTTAACTTTATTTACCCGTTTTTACCTTCGGCTAGCCCTATATAATTATACGAAAATTTTTAATTGTTTAAATTTTATACTGTAGTCGGAAGCATCAGACTTCTCTCTTTGAGTCCTGGACACCTATTAGAAAAAATTTTTACATATAGGAACATTTACTTATTATGATTTCGTGATAGGATAATCGAATGAATGATTTAAACCATGTTCGTGAAAAGTGTTATGGACATTGACTGGAATAAAAAAAATACCAACACTTAAATAAAAATATTTTAATAAATTGTTGATGAAATCTTCAAAATTTTACACACACAAATATTCCTGAACCTCCTCTGTATTCTTTGATAGTCATGCGCACTGAACGCTTATAGTAGCTGCTTCGGCGCAACGGAGCAACTCTTCCGGTACAACGTTTCTCGTCGTCACAAAATTATAGTATGCAGTTAACATGGAGGATGCAAACGTTTCACAGTTCAATGTGCATCAATTTAGTGCATTTAGAATCATATGGTTGAAAACTTATATTAAACAGTTACATATATAATTCAAGTTGTGAATTAAGTGTGTGTTTGATAGTTATAAGAATAGGTTAGCATGCAAAGCGGAAATTAAGATTGGAAAAGCATTTATGAGTAGTGTGAACTTTGATTATTTTACAAACGAAAAACTTTTTACAAGTAAGTACATATTTAATATCTAAAATTATTGTTGCAGAAAATTAGAGTTCTTTAATTATCCATGGATAAAATTTGGTATTGATTATTTTAAAGTTTCTTTGGCCAATTTTAGATTATTCAATTTTAAATGTTCAAATTAATTTCAAAAGTTCACTTTTCTTTGTTTGTTTGGAATTCCAAATTAAAAAAACTCAAATAACACAGACCTTATATTCCATTCTCAGCGTGGTGGACCTGCAACATCTCGTCTCTTTTCTTAGGTATTCCTTACCCAAGAAATACTCGTTCGGCACGTTTCACTTTTTCACAGGGGTTAATCGACATTAATATCATGAATTTTTTATTGATTTAGATTTAAAATTATAACTTTTACTTTAAAGTTTTTACAAAAACCTTCTCAGAAAATTACATCCCAGTTCCTCATTCCCCAATTAACTCTCGACTCTGTTTTTTTTTAAAGATCAACAACATTTTTACAATCTCTAAAACACAGCCTCCTAATCTGTTATTTTATTCAACAATTGTCAATGATAATGTTTTTTTTATAGAAATACTGAATTCTTCAATTAAAATAGTCTTGGAGAGTGAAATCACTTGTATAAATGGTTTAACAATATCTTATAGAATATATAAATAGTCTTTCACATGTATTACAATGGTTTCAATCCTTGTAATTCCTTTTTTTTTAGTAAATTTGTTTACAATTAATATACAATTTCTACAATCTAAATTTATGATTTATATATATGGAACTGTTTATTTTTTAATTCTTTAATTAGCACTAATTTCGCTTTATATAAACTCTAACTTAATTTCAAATTTACATTCTCTGTTTTATATTAACTTCTAACTCATTGAATTTAGGTTGGCAATATTATAACTAGATTCAATCACTTCCTTCATTGATTTCGATTTGATTACTAGATTTCTATGACATACAATATGGCTCTTATTCCGAATGTCATATTTCATACAGTTTTATTTTTATAAATTACTTTTTTCAAATTGCAACTTTTTATTGTATTTGCATATCGTTAATAAATTAGTGATTTGATTATTAATTCTTATTATTTTAGGTTTTGAACAAATTAACATCCTTTTCCTGATTCAAGTGTGGACATAGCAGCGTTCAGATTGATTTTAATGAAAATTGTTGACATTGACTTGACCTTAGGATTTATTTGTGAAGGTAACATTTTCTTAAGAATTAATTTCTATATTATCATTACCATTCTATTCCTTATCCTTAATCCATTTCTTAAATTGATGTACTCAATATATTATAATACATTTGCTTAAGTCATTCATTCGTTTTATGTTAAATTTTGTTCTTAATTAGGTAGTGTCTAATGATACACCATACGTATATACAAAAAAAATTCCTTTTTAATTCAATCTAATATATGAATATTTATCTATACTAGAGGACTGGCTATATATATATATATATATATATATATATATATATATATATATATATATATATATATATATATATATAACAACAACAAATATATTCATGGGTAATTCACGCAAAATGACTACTGAAATAGAGTGGTAACCGTGGACATGCATGTTTCTGGCTCATTTTGCCTCATCAGCACGGCATTTTGCGTGAATTACCCATGAATATATTTGTTGTTGTTGTTAACATATCACGCGATATTCCTACATCTTCTTTTATATATATATATATATATATATATATATATATATATATATATATATATATATATATATATATATATATATAGATAGATAGATTTATTACATATCATAATATTACTATTATTATAAAAATTCTAGGCACTTTCATTAGAAATCGATTTTATTTTCGTTTTTTTTTAATTTGTACTGTGTGTGTGTGTGTTACACAGAGAATTCGTTCTCATTTGCATGCAAACGATAAAGATACCAATTTTTTTTTACAAATACATTCGAAACACTGCAGATGTTTCGAGACCAATTTCACGTGGCCAAATCTGGAAAAAAATAAAGGTTTTAACCGCTTTCAAACTGAAAACTAGATCAATTTCCAGCATTACAATAAAATATTCAACGAATAGATGGAATTAATTATATCTTGATCTGTTACAACTTCTTGAATTAAAATCTTCTTATAACTTGTTCTCGTGTTAGAACAATACATTTTACAATTAATATAAATATACAATGAAAATTGGCAATACTGTTAGAAGATACAAAGAGTAAGAGGCCGGCGTTGTGGGTTTTCCACTTATGAGATCCTGTTAGCGAAAAATGAGAATTGAGATATTTGGAAACACATATTATTATTAATACAAATTTTATTTCGCATGTTACGGTTATTTAGGTTATTTATTCCAATACTAACCGAACTAATATAGTGAATTTTATTACTACTGAATTATTTCTTTGTAAATTAATCATGAATGGATAAACGAAAGTAGTGTTGATTTTTTTATTGTTCATTGCATTAAGCTATCAGTATAGTACATACAATCTTATTATTTCTCAATTAATAAACTAAACTGTCCACATTACACGTCTGTATTTGCTAGTCTCTCAAAAGCGGTGCCTACCAGACCACAGAGTACATGTACTCTGTGACCAGTACATACCTTTACACGTGATGGGAATATATTTCTACCATTTTCCACTTTATGATATCCTGTTAGCGAAAAAGAATGATACACTGAATTTGTATGTATTTTGTCTCTTTCTAACACATTGATGATAAAACATATGTGCCCTCATAATTTTCCTAATACTGTATACGGAATTATTAATAAGTAGTTATACAGGGTATAATCGTTATAAAGATAAGTCAATATCAAAAGGCATTATCTGTTATTATTGTATACGGCTGCCCGATGGGGGCATGACCTATATTTGATTATGGGGGAGAGGAGGGGGTAGTAGAACTCCCCATCCAAAGGAGAGACTGCGGAAAGCCCCCTTTCGGAGAATTTTTTTAAATTGTAACCACATTTCACTAAAACGGGTTTAAATTTGGTATGCTACTGGTCGAATTTTCGGGGACGATGGGAAGGGGTGTTGGTGGAAGCCTCCATCCGAATGGAGGACTGTGAAAACTCCCCTTTCAGAGATATGAATTATTTTAAATTGTAACCACATTTCACTAAAATGGGTTCGAATTTGGTATGCTACAGGACGAATTTTTGGGGAAGGGAGAAATGGAGAGAGGGGTGTTGGTGGAAGCCTCCCTCCGAATGGAGGACTGTCGAAACCCCCCTTTTGGAGATGTGAATTATTTTAAATTGTAACCACATTTCACTAAAATGGGTTCGAATTTGGTAGGCTACTGGTCGAATTTTTGGGGAAGGGAAATGCGGAGAGGGCTGTTAGTGGAAGCTTTCCTTGAAAGGGGGACTGTGGAAACCCCACTTTCGGAGATATATTTTTTTTTAAATTGTAACCACATTTCACTAAAATGGGTTCGAATTTGGTATGATATTGATCTAATTTATGGGCAAGGGTGGAAATGGGGGGGGGTGTTGGAGGAACCCTTCCTCCAAAGGGGGACTGTGGAAACCCCACTTTCGGAGATATGAATTTTTCAAAATTGTAACCACATTTCACTAATATGGGTTCGAATTTGGTATGCTACTGGTCGAATTTTTGGACAAGGGTAGAAATGTGCGGAGGTGTGTTGGTGGAAGCCTCCCTCCAAACGGGGGACTGTGGAAACCTCCCTTTCAGAAATATGATTTTTTTTTTAAATTGTAACCACACATAATTTAACCTTACCCAACCTAACATAACCTAAAAATATATTCTAAATATTCATTTTAATTAATTGATTTTCAATGGGAGTCTATGGTAACCTTGAAGGCTCATAACTTTTGAACCAGCAGACCGCCATATACGTTTACTGCTCATCCTGCTCCAGCTACACGCCCATATAGCACACGCCCTCATTGGGCATGGTCCATATATCGAACTGGGATAAACGACATAATGACGGAGTGAAAGTGCTGATAAGTGGCGGAACAAACGGCAGTGCGGAATTTATGGAAAGTGGAATAATGTTACATGACGTGTATTAATTATACAGAGTGCAATGAAGACGTTCAATGATAAATTATGGACAATTAATAATAATAATACAGGATGTGTTAAAAACTTTAGGCGATTTTCCAAATTTCGCGCGTTATACGCGTTTGGTTTTCGATTCTTAATACACGTTGATGTAATCATCTATTTTGTTCTACTTACTATCACGTGAAAAAGCTTGCTTGTATAAGGGGGCAAATTTTTCGAAGCTACGATTGTTGTTAAATCACATGTTGATTTTCGGTTTTTGATTGAAAGAAATCGTGTAAGATTGTGAGAAGTGTCAATGTTGGAGGTGGTATGACGTATATTGACAGATATCCAAGTTACAAACATTAAGTTTGTCATTTAATTCCATTATTTGGTTGAAATAACCCTCGTATGATAAAAGTAGTTAGCTATATACAAATAAAACTTAACGTAAATAATTAATTTACTCATTTGCGAACAAACTATCGACCGTGAAATATTAGAATTCAAGTTTTATAGTAATTTTGGTAAAAACTTAGTTTTTGATGGAATGATTCTGCTTTTACATCCAAGTTTTTCGTTTACCGAATAATATTTTTTTAAATAAACGTTCAATGCCAATTTGAAGATCAAAAAACATTATTTTTTCGTTATAAGATATACTTGTCGTAGAAATATTTTTGTTTCAAATACGTACCGTCTCTGAGATCCCCAGCTTCAATCTCACTAACGCCGTTATCAATAGCGTCAAGTCCTTCACTTTCTGATCTAGCCTTAACATCCAACTTCGATTTCCAGCCGCCTCGTATGAAATTATTCAAATTAGCGCTGGGATCACTGAGTCTCCTTTGGGTTCTGTATACGTAAAAATCCTCGGGATCTTCTTCGCAATCAGAATCCCACATGTCCGTGGCGCAAAAACCCGGTTCGGATGTGGGCGTTTCTACCCCGGAACCTTTAGGTTTCGTTACGGCCATTTCGGCGTGCCCTTTACCTTGCGGACCTTTCATTCGAACGAATTCGCATCGTTGTGCAGCGGTGGACGAAAACAGACCGAAAGTCATCCTTTGGGCCATTTTTGTGCTAAGACTCGATTGCTAAAAACGAAAATATTAATTTATCTAATTAACTCAAATAAATAAATATTTACCCGAGCATCGTATACTTTTTTAAGCGCATCGTATCTAATTGAACCCAAGAATATAACGCCCTGTATACTACCGGCTCTATCGGCGGCGAGTAGTTCTACGCATACCATTTCGCCGTCACGGACGAGAATGTCGTGAAAGACTTCGTCGAAATTATCCACCTAAATTATAAATATTCCACTTTTGATTCGCCCCTTGTATATAATAACAATTAAATAGACAATACTTGCCATAAAACAAATATGCGGATAAGTTATTTCTTCAACTTCGCCTTTAGTATCCATTCTTCTACGGCTAGGAGAGGCGTATACTTTTTGCGAATGTCTTTTCAACACTTGCAGTTCTTTGGGACTTGTCCTCGTACATATCGCTAAAGTAAGCGTGTACTCAAATTGATGTATTATTAAATTTAAATAAACAGTTTCTTCCCAATCTATGTCAGGATCTCCTATTGGCAGTTTTCTACTGTCTTTTCGAAAAACATCCACCTCGGTCTAAAAATTTATGAAAAGTCAATTCGAGAATACGTAGTCGCTAAAAATTGACTTTGATATTGACAACACTGTCAATAGTCAGTTAAATTTATTATTTAAAGTTCTATGATTTTCTTCTTCTAGTTTTTAGTTGACATAATAAGTTCGAGATAGAAGGTAGATAATATGATAAAATTTTAGATCATAATATTGACATGAATAAACAATAGCTGTAAAAATTTATCGTACGTTGTGCGTCAACATGTGTAACGTACTTTTATCATCCATTTTCTTCTATAGTTAAAAATTAACTATTTTCTTCGCTTTCTTTGAGGGAAGATTTTGGAGTTTGCGCATTTGTATCTAAGCACGTGATTCGTAAATAAATGGTTATCAGGTATAGTTTATTTACGATAAAAAGACGATGACGTTGCAAAACAAAATATTGTGATGTTGCCAAGCTGTAGTTTTTTTCCTTTACTTAACGAAAACTAGAAAAGTCTATCTGACGTTAAACATTTCCCATCGGAATTTCTATTCCCACAAATTCAAGAATAGCGACATTGAAATCGTTGATTGACATGAGGTAATTAAAAAAAGTGTTTTATGTCACTTTGAAAACGGTTCTAGGTTTGAGAAATAAAATAAATGATATTTTACTGTTCACTGTGGTTTCAATCCCATCACCTAAGGAAAAACTAAAAACAAAGGATTCAACTATTTTACTCATCTCGCTTTCTGGCGAGAAGTAATGGTCCAAACAACATGTTATAGACACAGCGATAAAGTGAATTTTATAGTTTATTTACGATAAAAAGACGATGATGTCATTTTTAGTTACTTTCCTGCTTATCAGAATAAATATTAATTTACCAACCGTGAATACAATTTATCCTCAAGGCAATTTACAGGGCAATTTACAGCTAACGGGTTGGCAAAACTTCAAGACGTTCTCAAATCAATTGGTAAAATTCCCCAGTTTGTTTTTGACGTTTATTGACATTCGATCATCTTCTAATATTTACAAGTTTTTTTGGTGCTTTTAAATTCATTGCTTCTATAAGATTAAAAAACAGTTATTTTCATAACTAATTATTTAGGCAAATCTGCAGTGTGTGGTTAATAAAATGCCGAAGCAGCTGAACAGAAAATGTCAAAAGATGGTAACATCTTTGTTGAGCTATTTTGAACTAGAATGCCGAAATGGGGGCCCGCTTTTCCCGCATACTGCTGTAAGAGACGTAATAGTATTCGCTATTTGTATTCATCATTATTAATATTATTGTTACATATTTAAATGTAACTGATTAAATGTTTTTAATGTTAGGTTAGGTTAATTATACTTGATAATATATTATTCTTTCATAAATTTAAGTAATTATATTGTAGAGAGCTGCAGAAGCTTTACAACTTAGCGTTACCACTGTTAACCGTATTGCCGCCAAGCATTATAGAGGTTGAACAGCCTAAAAGCCCACCCAAAAAGAGGCAACGCATAAAACCTACTGTTGAAATTGATCAAAATGCTTTCCGAAATGTTATATACGAAATGTATGGAAATAGTGAGTATATTGAATTTACTGTTTTATTTTATTCACAATTAACTAACACAATATTTTTTCAGAGGAACAAATAACCTTGAAAACTTTAAGAGACAAACTCCAGGAGCGTGAACTCTTTTATGGTTGTTTAACATCACTCTGGAAGATAGTGAAAAATATTGGATTCAAATACCAAAAAGATGATCCTCGTCGTGGTTTAATGGAGTTGCCACATATTGCATTAAAACGTGTACATTTTCTACATGAATATGTCAAGATAAAAAGGGAAGATTTATATCAATTTGTGTTTTTGGATGAGACCTCGGTACTGTTGGACGTTCTTGGCAAGATTCTAATCATAGAAGCGTGAAAAAAACCAAAATTGGTGGTCCAAGGTAATTGAATAATAAAATTTAGCAATTAATTTAGGATGTACTAACATTCCTGCCATTTTAAGACCTTTTCAAATATTTACTAGTCACACTAATTTATTTAAATTAGTATTAGTAGTTGTTTGTAGCTATGCAGTCTATCTAGGAAACCTAGTAGTAATTTGTTATATCCTTATTGTAGGTATATACTATTGCATGTTGGTTCCTCTTCTGGATTCATTCCAGGAGCAGGGCTGGTTTTTCTTCCAAAAAACAAGATGGTGATTACCACGGTGAAATGAACCGAGAAATTTTTTTGCATTGGTTTGAATACCAGCTTTTAGTGAACTTGGAAGAACCTGCCACAATTGTAATGGATAATACAAGTTATCACATTACAGTGACCAATAAAGTACCAACAACAGCTACCAAAAAGGCTGATATACAGAACTGGTTGATACAAAATGATATTCCTTTTGAAAATACTTTCCTCAAAACCCAATTATTGAATTTAGTACAACGGTAAGTTGATATAAACATTTTTCAATATATTATGGTAATACTTAGATAACTTATTTTGTTTAAATATATGCATTTTTGTAGGAATAAACCACCAACAGTATATGGAGCTGACATATTATCTGAAAAATATGGTCACAAAGTGCTTCGACTTCCCCCTTACCACTGTATGTTCAACCCAATTGAACATATTTAGGGCATACTTAAAAAATTTTATAGAGATCATGTGAGAACTGATGGTTCTTCAACAGAACAAGCAATAGGTGTATGGAAAATGTCTTTAGAAAAAGTGACTCCTGATATTTGGTCAAAGACAGTAGAACACACTGAAAAAATCATACAAGATGGGTGGGATAGAGAAGTAGTATTTGATAGACAGGATATGCCCCCACTTGTGTTTTATTTTTTGTATATTTTTATCCAATTTGCATTATTTCCACTTTTTCAAAATCACTAATAACTATTATTAAATTAATTAGGTACAGTTATTTTATAATACACAAATTAAAACAACGACCACAGTATCTCTACATAAATAATACTGATAAAATGGGAGATTTTTTATTTTTATATCTTTTAACAAAATTTTATTTTGTGTATCTATATTTTTCTTTTTCATTCTATTTTTATTATAATAAATATAATAGATATTGTATAAATAAACAATATTTAAATTTGCATAACGATGATTACAGCTTGTATTGATTCCTTTTAGCGTAAACCCTTGCAGTGCTCTTGAAGATGGTTCTATAGAGCATAGAATAAGGTGTAAGGACCTACAGTTCGTCATTTAACCCTCATCTATGTAAAATAATTAAATGTTACTTCGAATATAGAATTATTGGTTACTGTTTCTTGTATCTTATCCATAGTTTTTCATGAATAAATATTTATATTAAATTAATCAAGCCTATCATACAAGCCTTTTGTTTTTAAATAAATATTTTTGACTTACGCCCTACGAGGCACGGAACAATGAAAAGGAAGAACTGTCAATCTAAAATCAGATTGACTTTTCTAGTTTTCGTTAAGTAAAGGAAAAAACTACAGCTTGGCAACATCACAATATTTTGTTTTGCAACGTCATCGTCTTTTTATCGTAAATAAACTATATCTGTGACAATGACTCCACTAATAAACGGCTGCAATGAAAAAGCAATTTGGTTAAGAACAAGCAATGAGAGCAGAGGTTTGAACCACGTTGCACGGAAGGGATTAAACGATGTTGTTTGTTGTTTACGCATTTCAATCCTGATATTTTATGATCTAAGCCCCAAAATCAAAGTAAGGTTAACATTTTAAAATGAGAAAGATATACTTCAAAATTTTAGACGCAAGCGCATTATTTGTCCTTACAGAAAAGGATAGTTGATACTAATTGTTTGTAATAAGAAGAGGGACAGAAGAAACAATAAGTACGTATTTGCTATCCTGGCGCAGACATTTTGAACTGTATCACAGTATACAATACAAACAGTAGTGCATCTTCGACATGCGGCAAAAGTCGCGCAGATTTGACTGCGCAGACTAGACGCCATGTTCTGAGGATAAAATATTTAAACCAATGAAGAAGAGTGTGGTGCATTCTTCTGTCACTGTCTGAATTCAACCAATGGAATATCTACATTCGATTTATATGACAGTCTGTGCGTATGACATTACTAGGCACAATGAACAGAGCAACAAGAAAACGTCACGAACGGCATTTTCATTTGTGATATTCATTATTTCATTTTATGTTAATTGCATCTTGTGTGAACAGGTGTTTTGTAAATTGTTTTTATAAGTGTAGACTTAAATAAGGTCACAATAATATATCAACATGTAACAAACGAAAATTAAGAAAATATCCTCATTTGTCGCTTTGTTACAATAAAGAAATTTTTCAAGTCGTTCCCATAAAGCTGGCTTCTGACCTGACATTTATCCAGAAAAGATGGCCGACAGTTACTTTTAAACTTTAAAAGTACCGCCTTGAAGATGTACTACTGTTTGTTAGGTATACTGTGACTATATGCTTATCCATGTTAATATATATGAACCAAGGATAAAATGTATTAAATGGAATCCTGTAGTTTTTACTGTTATCGACAATTAAAAATAACAATTATTACTAATTTATTTATTAGTGTTTTTAAATGAAACTCAAGGTCTCTAGTTAATTCCACAATATAATACAAGTTATTGAAAATTCTAAAAAATTGACAATTGTTTCGATAAATCAATATCATCGTCAGAATGACAGAAGTTACATTTCATTTTATGCCTACCTGATGTTGTGATTGGCTTAATATATGTTTATAGAAAAAAGAAGAAGATGTGATATTACAAATATTGAAGCTTAGATATTATTAGCCCTATGGTGATATCCTGGATATCATTTTTCCAATTAAGATCAGTATAACTGTGCAATGATATAGAAAACCAGGAAAACTATATCTGCTGATCTTTACAATTATCACTTAAGAAGACAGTTTATTAGTGGAGAATTCCCTAGATTTAACTGTTCATTGACAACTTCATATTGTGGGTTTCTTAAATGTCTTCTAATTTCCAGTTCTTCAAGGAAATCCAGTTCTTGTTTCTTTTCACAAATATGCAGTACTTCTAGTTCTGTGTTAGGTGTCAAGTAGATGTTTTGCGTAGTGGGATTTATCTGGTTGTTTTAATCTGTATGCTCGTAAGTGCTCACTGTATCGTATTTCAAAATTCCTAAGGGTCTGACCCAAATAGACAGCATTACATTCTGGACATTTGAGTTTATATATACCTGACTTCTTTAATAGTGGTATTTTTTGTTTACATTTAACAATTTTGTACTAACGTTACTTTCTGTTTTAAAAGAAATTGTTGTATTCGTTGCTGAAGATATTATCTTTGAAATATTATTAGAAATATTTCCTGCGTATGTGATGGTTTTATAAGTTTTAATTTCATCAGCTTGTTTAGGATATATTATTTGTAATGCCACTTGTTCCTCTTTTTTACTAATTAGCTTATTTATCATATCTAATGGATAACCGTTAGATGTTGCTATTTGTCTAATTGTATTAATCTCTCTATCAAAATTACATTTGTTCATAGGAACTGAAAAAGCTCTATGTATTATTGAATTATATGCTGCTAGTCTGTGTGACACAGGGTGGTTAGAATTGAATGGAATTGTTACATCAGTTTGTGTTGGTTTTCGGTAAATTGAATAATCAAGTACATTATTAACTCTTTGAATTTTTAAATCAAGAAAATTGATTGAGCTATTTTCTTAAATTTCTAATGTAAATTTAATTTTCGGGTGTAAATTATTGATGTGGTTGAAAAATACATCTAATTGTCGTTCACTACCCATAAAACAAGCTAATATGTTATCTACATATCTATACCAAAATAAAATATTTTTCGAAATATTACTTTCAAAGATCTTTCTTTCTAAATTGTCCATAAAAATGTTTGCTAAAATAGGTGATATAGGGCTTCCCATTGGTAAACCTTCATTTTGAATATATATCTTATTGTCAAAAGTGAAATAATTCTATATCATTTTGCACAGTTATACTGATCTTAATTGGAAAAATGATATCCAGGATATCACCATAGGGCTAATAATATCTAAGCTTCAATATTTGTAATATCACATCTTCTTCTTTTTTCTATAAACATATATTAAGCCAATCACAAGTTAGGTTACTTCTTGGTCTAGCCAAAAATAACTACTAAACATCAGGTAGGCATAAAATGAAATGTAACTTCTGTCATTCTGACGATGATATTTATTTATCGAAACAATTGTCAATTTTTTAGAATTTTCAATAACTTATATTATATTGTGGAATTAACTAGAGACCTTGAGTTTCATTTAAAAACACTAATATGAGCATATTCCACGAAGTAAGGGTCGAGACAGTCAATTTATTTATTGTTATAAATGCGATGTGAAATAAACTGATTACCTCAAATTTGGGTAAATATCTCGGAGAACCTTTGACGTGTTTTTTCCTTACGAAAAACAAAAGATCGTCGCAATCCATTGTCGAATCGTTTTGAAATAAAAAATGGCGTACGAACAAATCGGTCCAATAAGTTGTACCTTGAAGCATAACAAATCCTGATTCTATAAAAAATATTGTTTATTAGTGATTTGAGGTTAAGACTGAATTATGTTGAAGTTTTAGTTTACAGATTTCAAAAATATATATTTTTAAATGGTATACCCTGTATATAAATACATTTTTGAAATAAAATAACCAAATATTAACCCCACATTATACTGATTGTTCTAGATATATTAAACTTTGTGACGTTCAAAATTGTTTAAATATTAAATTCTTATTTAAATTTAATAAAATAATTAAAACGATTATTGAAAATAAGTATTAACTGATTAGATATAATCAACTTTACTGATAATACTTAATTGAATAGTTTTTTCCAAAAAACATCCTTTTATTTATTTCAAATTTAATTCTTTGGTAATGACGAAACTATTAAAATTTATTTGTACCCCCGAAATCCGCACGCTACTGTACTTTTATTACTATTTTAACTAAACAAATCACACATTTTTTTGTAAAAAAATTCTTTTTTCTTTTGCCAAAAACAATTTTGAATAACCTTGTATAAAATTGGTTATTATAAAATGTGGAAAAGATTATTTATTAACAAAAGAGAATGATACTTAAATGAAAATAAAATTTTGACTTACCGTCTTTTAATAATTGTCTCATTTCCTTTGTCCTCTGAAAATTAATTTCTTCTAAAAGCTGTTCCAATACCGTGGGAGTTTTAATAACGGAAGAATTTGAAAAAGCCATATTGACAATGAATTTAATAAAAATAATTTCTTTCTCAAATGGGCAACCATACGTTTTGTTTTTTAGTCATAATAGTATTTTTATTATTTTACGTTTACCACCTCACACCACGTGACTAATGCATTCATTTTCCTTAATCGATAACGAACGCGGAAAGACGCGCACGGCGCCGCCTTTTTCGCGAGTTTTCCGATAAACGGTGAAAATCGGTGAAGAGTGACAAGAAAAGAAAACACTACTATTCCAAAAAACGTAATCGTAATACATCTTTCGGTTGCTAGATGGCGACATCAAAATTAAATATGGCCTACAGTGCCTTTTAAGGCACTGTAATATCGCCGAGAAGGGAAGTGACTACTGTTCCAAATCACGTAAACATAATTTGTCTTTCGATTCCTAGAAGGCGAAATTACAATTAAAACGATTGTTTTTTACCAAAATTTTGGGTTTGTTGAATCGCCGATTATTGGGAATATTGAGAGTGAAAATGGTTGTAAAAAATTGTAATTTTCAATCGGTGCGTAATTTAGTTGTAAACATTGTTGAATGTGAGTTGCACATCATTAATAAGTACCGTAATTTCGGGTGACTTTGACTCACGTCTGAAGTTTTAATACCGGATATTGGTATTTTTAACAAGTGAAACTACGTTTCTTTTTTTACAGATATTTGAGTCTTTAGTTACTTTTTTTCTAACAATATATAAAAATATGAATTGGCAAAAGTTACCCTCCAGTTTCGGGTGACTTTGTCCCACACTGCATTTTACATGTATTCGATATGTTTATTATTATCTGAGCTAAAGTAACCCTACAGCATTTTTCAAAAACACGTAATCCACAATAAAAATTGTTTATTAAAATTTTAAACATAAAAAAATACCAAAATCAACATAGCATCCTAAACAACATCGATTTTTAACGAAAAATGAACAGCAAAGAATAATAGAACTGTTTACAACGTGATAAAAAAATTTCCTAGAGATCTGGAAAGAAATATTTATTCTGGCCAAGTTCCAATGGCTACGTGCGATCAATATCAGCCAAGTGGTAGGATTTTCTTACGACCTCTTCGGGCCATTGCCACATACTTCTTTCACACAGTACCATCACAAGCACCCAACCATAACAGTTATTACCCCTTAAATAGCCATCGAACTTCCCTGAAAAACTGTTCACGTTGTCGGATACAATTACGAAGTCTCCTATGGAAAATTGATCTGTATCTGAATCATCTCTATAACTTACGTTAGATTCAGAATGCGACGTATCTGCAATCTCTTCAAAACGTTTGACTATTTTTGGACATTTGGTTTTTTTACTGTCTTTAGCTTAGGCAGTTTACTACAACCATCTACAGCACCATCTTCATCCATGATCGTCTGTTCACATCCATCGTTACTGTCAGGTACAGCGTCATTATTAGTCATACTTGGTTGTACATTTTCTTTCTCTTCTTCACAAATCTGATTATCATTGGCTTGATTACTAGTTATACTTTTCTCTTTTTCCTTTCTTGTCTTTTCATTTTTGATTTTAATAGCTGCCACTTTGGTTTGTGTTTTTGACTTCCTCTCAGTGCCATTATTTTTAGAGCTGGTTTCTTTTTAGAAGCTTTTAATGCAGCTGCAGCATTTTGAGATCCATTTAAAGACAGACATTTTTATGGCCTGATTAGGACTCTCCAGAAGTTTAGGAATTTTCAGGACCTTCTTAGGTAATTTTCTTCATGGGACGTTTTTAAAGACTTCAGGAATTTTTGTATGGCCTGTTTAGGACTCTCCAGGACTTTTTCAAGGCGTATTTTAAAGCATTATATGAATTTTTAAGAACCCTTTTTAGGTCATTTTCATCTTGGGATTTATTTAAAGATTTCAGAAATTTTTTAGGGCCTGATTAGGACTCTCCAGAACTTTTAGTATTTTTCCAGGGCTTTTTTAGGGAATTTTCATTCATCTTGGGACTTTTTTAAAGATTTCATAATTTTTTTTAGGGCCTGTTTAGGACTATAGGAATTTTTCATGAGGTTTTTTCAGGGATTTTATGAATTTTTAAGGACTTTTTTAGGTCATTTTCATCTTGGGACTTATTTAAAGATTACAGAAATTTTTTAAGGCCTCTCCAGAACTTCAGAATTTTTCCAGTGTTTTTTTTTAGGACATTTAGGAAATCTTTAAGGACTTTTTTTAGGCCATTTTCATCTTAGGACTTTTTAATTTTTGTATGGCCTCTTTAGGACTCTCCTAGGAATTTTTCGAATGTTTTTAAGGCATTTTTAAAAACCTTTTCATCTTGGGATTCATCTAAAGACTTCAGGAGTTTTTCACAGCCTGTTTAGGACTCTCCAGGACTTTAGGAATTTTTCAAGACATATTTTAAGGACGTCTTTTAGGTCATTTTCTCTTTGGGATTTATTTAGACTTCAGAAGTATTTTAGGGCCGGATAAGGACTCTCTAGAACATTTAGGAGTTTTCCAGGACCTTTTAGGAATTGATAAGTACTTTTTTATGCGATTTTCATCTTTGGATCCATTTAAAGACTTTTTATGGCCTGATTAGTACTCTCCAGAACTTAAAGAAATTTTTTAGGACCTTTTAGAAAACTTTAGGGAAGTTTTTTAGGCCATTTTCATCTTAGGATTTTCTATAAAGAATTCCGAAATATTTTAGGACCTATTTAAGACTTTCCTAGACTTTTAGAAATTTCCAGGACTTTTTTATGGCATTTTTTAAATCGATTTCATCTTGGAATTATTTTAGACTTCAAGAATTTTTTAGAGCCTGTTTAGGATCTCCAGGACCTTTTTAGGGCAATTAGTACTTTTTTTAGTTGGTGGAGGGGGAAGGTCGGCTTATCATATAATTTTTCCCCAGCGAGCGTCTAAAAAAGTATGCTCGAGTTCCCTATTAATTTTGGGTAATAATAGGAAAAGGAGATATAATTAAAAAAGTTTATTACTTCAATTCAATTTTTATTTTGTCCACAAGACTGCATAATATAAAATAATGTATTTTCAACAATTTATTTTAAAAACTTAACCTATAAGGACGTTTAAATCGAAAATAAAAAATTAACATTTTTCACTTTTTCAAAAATTTAACTAGTTTTTAAAGAAAAATGGCAATTCATTATAAAAATATATCACTGGACAGTGGATAGGATAACAAAAAGATGGCGTGCATATAAGATCACAATTTTTTAATAAAAGGAAGCACATAATTTAAATAAAACTTACTTTATGATAAATACTATTATTAAAAGTACATATGGGAGGATATTATATTTTTGGAATTTGTTCCCCGATTTCAAAAATCCACCATACTTTACACTCACCTTATACTGTTCTTGCCCAGTGGCTTATCAAGACATACATCCAGTGGCGTGGTAGAATGAATTATTTAATGATAATATCAAAATGGCAATTTCCAAAAATGTAAATAAATTATGTTTTTTCTATAGTCAACAATAACGCTGATACAGGGTAGGTAATTATGTGATTAACCCTGTACTTCTTCGGATGAAGTGAGCTTTGAATTTGGTATTAATTTCAAATAATATCATAGAAATATTATTGGAAAAAAAACAATATAATAAAATTATTATCTCCGTCGTTTTATCAGTTTTTCTTTGTGTGGTAGTTATTGTCGTTTTAAAAGGAACCTGTAATCGACGCAGTTAAATGATGAAGGTTTATAAGATAAAATTATTGAGGATTTAATTGAAATAAAATATATTCCGTAATGCTTTTTAAAAAAACAATAACTCAAAAATTAATAAGTACTAGCTCTACACAAATATACAAAATTCCAGTACAGGACTGTACTGATACTGATTGTTAGTTTATATTACACCAATTTTTAATACCTGCATATAATCGAATCATTTTCTTGATATACACATTATAACAATAATTAAATTGTTGATTGAGGATGAGAATGCAAAACGTATTTTTAAATGCTTCAATTGTTTTTATATTTCTTCAATATTTTTAAAGATTGAAGCGTAATTTTTAAAGATTTTTATAAAAATAATACATTAAGATGTGTATAAAAAGAAAATGATCGTATATATTGTTTAAATAAGTTATTTACGTTGCGTTCGGGTCAAAGAATAGAGCTGAAAACGCAAACACCAAAAATACTACTCCACCAATAATCGTAACTGTAAAAAAAAAGTATTTCAATATTTCGAAATTACATAAAGGATTTATTATAGTGTTTTGTAGTAAAATTGTTTAGCGTGACTCATTTTTTCTATTTTTTCAGAACTTTCTTAGGAATTTCATGGTTTTTTAGAGGCTTTTTGAGTATTTTTTGGACTTTTCACGGATTTTTTAATGGACAAGACCTTTTTATGACTTTTTAAGGGCTTTTGAAGAGATACGTTTTAGAAATTTTTTAACAACTTTTTGGGAGCCTTTAAAGAATTTTTAGACATTTTTGGTGACTTTAGGATTTCTTTAACGACTTTTTTGGGGACTTTTTAAAAGGAAAGGAAATTTTTAGGGTATTTTAGGAATTTTTAATGACTTTTTTCTGGTCATTTTCGCCTTGGGATTTTTTTAGACTTCGGGAATTTTTTAAGGTCTGTTTAGGACTCTCCAGGGCGTACTTCGGGCATTTTAAGAATTTATAAGGACTTATTTAGGGAATTTTAAGAATTTATAAGGACTTATTTAGGTCATTTTCATCATGGGATCTTTTAAAACTTTTTTGATGCCCTTTTTAGGAATTTTTATGGGCTTTTTTAGGTCATTTTCATCTAGGGATTTTTTTAAAGACTTCAGGACCTTTTTGGACATTTTAGGAATTTTAAATGACTTTTTATAGGTCATTATTATCTTAGGATTGTTTATAAAATCTTCAGGAATTTTTTAGGGCCTTTTTAGGACTCTCCAGAGCTTTCAGGACCTTTTTAAGGCGTTTTAGGAATTTTTATAGGCTTTTTAGGTCATTTTCGTCTAGGGAGTTTTTTAAAGACTTCAGGAATCTTTGTATGGCCTGTTTAGGGCTCTCCAGGACATTAGGAATTATTCAGGAACTTTTTGGACATTTTAGGAATGTTGAATGACTTTTTTAGGCTATTGTTACCTTGGAATTGTTTATAAAGACTTCAGAAATTTTTTAGAGCCTTTTTAGGACTCTCCAGAGCTTTCAAGACATTTTAGGAATTCTTAGGGACTTTGTTTAAATCGTTTTCATCTTGCGATTTTTTTTAAGACTTTAGAAGTTGTTTAGGGCCTGTTTAGGGTTCCCCAGGACTTTTAGGAATTTTCAGGACCTTTTACGAACATTTTAGGAATGTTTAAGGACTTTTACAGGTCGTTTTCATCTTGGAATTCTTATTGAAGAATTCAGAAATTTTTTTAAGGCCTATTTAGGACTCTCCAGGACATCGAGGAATTTTTTCAAGATTTTTTAGGGCATTTTAAGAATTTTTAGAAACTTTTTGGGAACTTTAAGAATTTTTAATGACTTTTTTTAGGTTATTTTCATCTTGGGATTTTTATTAGACTTCAGAATTCTTTTAGGACCTGTTTAGGGATTTTAAGGATATATAGGAATTTTTCAGGACCTCTTTAGGGCATTTTAGGAATTTTTATAGATTTTTTTTTGGTCATTTTCATCTCGGATTTTTTTAGGGCCTGTTTAGGCCTCTCCCAGACTTTTAGGGATTTTCAGGACGTGTTTAGAGTATTTGAGGAATTCTTAAGGACTTTTTTAGGTTATTTTCAACTTGGGACTTTTTTGAAGACTTCGGGAATCTTTTCCGTGGCCAGTTTACGATTCTCCAGGACTTTAGGAGTTTTGAAAACTTTTTAAGGCATTTTAGGAATATTTAAGGACTTTTTAGGTCATTTTATTCTTAGCATTAATTTAAAAAATTGAGAAATATTTTAGGGCCGGATTAGGACTCTCCATAACTTTTAGAAATTTTTCAGGACCTTTTTAGGAATTTTTAAGTACTTTTTTATGTGATTTTCATCTTGGGATATATTTAGACTTCAGAAATTTTGTATGGTCTGTTTAGGAATTTTTCAGGACGTTTTTCAAGGCATTTTAGGAATTTTTAAGAACATTTTTTAGATCATTTTCATCTTGGGATTTATTTAAAGATTTCACATTTTTATTAAAGAATTCAGGAATTTTGTAAGTGCCTGTTTAGGACAATCCAGGACTTCCAGGAATTTTTCTTCGCCTTTTTATGGTATTTTAAGGACGTTTTTAGGTCATTTTCATTTTGAGACCAGGAATTCCTTATGGACTATTTTAGGGAATTTTCATCTTTAGTACCTTTTTCGGACTCTCCAGATCTTTTCTCTTTTTAGGTTATTTTCACCTTGGGATTTTTTTCCTCCAGGACATTTTGTAATTTTTCAGGAATTTTTTAGGGCATGTTTAGGACTCTCCAGGATTTTAGCATTTTTTTAGTATTTTTTTAGGGCATATTAGTAGTTTTTTTAGGGAATTTTCATCTTGGGATTTTTTTAAAGACTTCAGGACTCTCCAGACCTTTTTAGGGCATATTAGGAATTTTTAAGGACTTTTTTGGTCATTTTATACTTAGGATTAATTTAAAGAATTGATAAATATTTTAGGGCCGGATTAGGCCTACCCAGAACTTTTAGTTTTTCAGGATCCTTTTAGGGCTTGTTTAGGACCCTCCAGGATTTTTAGCAATTTTGCAGGAATATTTTAGGACATGTTGAGGACTCTCCAGGACTTTTAGCAATTTTCAAGGCATTTTAGGAATTTTAAAGGACTTTTTTAGGGCCTGTTTAGGACTTTTTGGAATATTTTATAATGCTTTAGGGCATTTTAGGAATTTTTATTATAAATCATTTTCATCTTGAGATTTTTTTAAAGGCTTCAGGAAATTTTCAGAGCCTGCTTAGGACTCCCCAGAACTATTAGGAATTTTTCAGGACCTTTTTAGGAATTTTTACAGACTTTTTGGGTATTTTTACGTACCATTTTTTGGGACTTTTTTACATTCACTGTTACTGTTAATTTAAATTATTTTTGTATTGAATTATAATACAAATAATTGAAATTAAACACAGAATATTTTTTATTTCCTGATATTCACAAATTTCCATTTGTTTTCGAAAACAATCAAAATTTAACTTACCTGTCCTAATTGATATCTTCTGGGCAATCATTCTGCCTCCTAACACAGCCACTCCAGTACAAGCGGTGTGTCCCAACACACCACCTATTATAACACCATACACATTCTAAAAAATATAAAATATTGACAAATTGGACCCAACTCGAGCCTACGATTGATAAGACATCCTATCACGAAACAAATTACAAGCTTTTTATAATGTTATTCACTCACCTCCCTTGCTCCTAAAATAATAGTAGTTAATTGCGACCTATCCCCCCATTCCGCTAAGAAAGTTAACGTAAACGCTTGCAAAAATATTCGGGATACTTCATACCAAACTGATTTGTTTCTTCTATTACCGCCTATTTCAACGTCCGGAATACCTTCTCTGTCGTGCTAAAAATTTGAAAAACAATCAGAATAGATAGATATGTGACTTTTATGTTTTACCTCCTCGTCTCTCTGCCTCAATTCCATCTGTACTTCTTCTAGTTCCTCTCGACCTTCGTCTTTCTTCATGTGGTATCCTTCCCACAACATTTTTAGACCGAAAATGGCAAAAAGGGCGGTACTTATGTAGTAAGTATACGCTCGGGGTATTACGGTCACCAGCCATCCAAATAAAGCTTTAAAATTGAATAACGTTATAAAATTACAAATAATTATTTAAATAATTAATTTTCCATACCAACAAAACGTTTTTTGAGCGAGGCCCTGATGTTTGGTCGGTTAATAATAGAAAAACAAATATTTATCTCCCTATATCACGAGACTGAACAACTCGATAAAAATATGATCTCGATATTTGCGCAAACAATAGATACAATTGTTTAACAGCCTAATTAAATATTTTTATTATAACCGCTTCTTATAAACTATAATCGTGCAAAAAAGAATGTAAATTTTAGTTTAATTTGTTTAAGAACAATATCGCTCATTTGCTGCAATAGTGACATAAAACATCAATTTTACAGGAGGATCAATAATCAATTCAAACTGTTTATGGAGTGGCATGTTTTATTAAAAGTACACAATTTAAAATAAATTAGTTTCTCCTCAAAACCACCATCATCTTGAATTATGTCATTCTTGCTGCCATTATTGTTTTTGCATCATGCCATAAGATTAAATGCAGATGAGGCTGCGTTCTTTTTAAATCCAAAAGGTGACAACATGCTAGCCAAAAAAGGATAGAAAATGTTTACCAAGTTGTGAACAGGGATGAGAAAGAATGCTTAACTGTTGTTATTACAGCTAATGCGACTGGAGATGTAGCTCCACCTATATTTTAGGGCCGCATTAGGACTACCCAGAACTAGGAGTTTTTCAGGATCTTTTTAGGGCATTTTTGTAATTTTTAAGTACTTTTTTTATGTGATTTTCATCTTGGTATCTATTTAGACTTCAGAAATTTTGTATGGTCTGATTAGGAATTTACAAGGACGTTTTTTAAGAACATTTTTTAGGTCATTTTCATCTTGGGATTTATTTAAAGATTTCAGATTTCTATTAAAGAGTGTTTTAAATGAAACTCATGGTTTCTAGTTTATTCCACAATATAATAAAAGTTATTGAAAATTTTAAAAAATTGACAATTGTTTCGATAAATGATATTGATTTATCGAAACAATTGTCAATTTTTTAGAATTTTCATTAACTTTTATTATATTGTGGAATTAACTAGAAACCGTGAGTTTCATTTAAAACACTATTATGAGCAGATTCCACGAAGTAAGGGTCGAGACAGTTAATTTCATTCTATTAAAGAATTCAGGAATTTTGTAAGGGCCTGTTTAGGACAATCCAGGACTTCCAGGAATTTTTCTTCGTCTTTTTATGGCATTTTAAGAACGTTTTTAGGTCATTTCCATTTTGAAATTTTTTTAAAGACTTTAGTAATTTCTTATGGTCTGTTTAGGACCGACCCTCCAGGAATTTTAGGACCTTTTTAGGGAATTTTAAGAATTTTTGAGAACTTTTTTAGGCCATTTTCATCTTTAGGACCTTTTTCGGACTCTCCGGATCTATTTAGGGCATATTAGGAATTTTTAAGATCTTTTTTAGGTAATTTTTTTCCTCCAGGACATTTTGTAATTGACTCTCCAGGATTTTAGCAATTTTTTAGTATCTTTTTAGGGCATATTATTACATTTTATTAAAAGTACACAATATAAAATAAATTAGTTTCTCCTCAAAACCACCCTCATATTGAATTATGTCGTTCTTGCTGCCATTATTGTTTTTGCATCATGCCATAAGATTAAATGCAGATAAGGCTGCGTTCTTTTTAAACCCAAAATGTGACAAAGTGCTAGCCAAAAAAGGAGAGAAAATTATTACCAAGTTGTGAACAGCGATGAGAAACAATACTTAACTGTTGTGATTACAGCTAATGCGGCTGGAGATTTAGCTCCACCTATGATAGTTTTTCAATATGAACAAATACCAAAAGAACTTGCATTAAGCGTTCCAGAGAGTTGTATTGGAAAATCTGAGAGTGGATGGATGACCACAGAAACTTTTTATGAATTCATTGCAAACATTTTTCAACCATGGCTGGTAATGAAAAAAAATTTTAAAACAGTTATACTGTTTTGCTCAGAGAATGGGATTGTTCTGATTGCACTCTTTCCAAACTCAACCCACAAGCTTCAGCCAATGGATGTGCTGTATTCAGAACATTAAAAGCCGGTTAGAAAGAGGAAGTGCTTCAATGGAGATTAGAGAACCACGAAAATCCAACATTAAAAAGAAATAATTTTTGCCCACTGCTTTTAAGTGCATTACAAAGAAGAGTCATACCAGAAATTTTGAAAAATGGGTTTAGAAAATGTGGCTTGGTACCTTGGGATCCAAAACAAATTTGTGAAGAAGTGAAAAATAAGCAAACAGAAATAAAAACAGCCGGATATAAACGAAAACTGGAAGGGTTACAAAGTGGATTAAATTTTTTAGAAAAAAGGTTAGACCCCAACACAATTCTTGTTTTTAAAAAGAGTGTCATATGGAAAGGTGAAAAAAAATACCGAAGAAACCAATCAAGAAACAAAAACAAAATATTTTTAAAATGTGAACCTTTTTGCGTAATATATGAGTACCAAACTTGATTTCAATATCTCTAACTATTGTCCGAGTTTAGTGATTGTTGGGGTTACCAAGAGTGGGCTACCATTTTATTTAATTATTGTACATATTTTCTTGTAAATATACTTTAAATTTGGCTTATAATTGCAGTTATTTAACTGTGTACTTCTAAGAGTCAGACTATTTTCGATGAGAATTTCTTTTCGGAACTTCCGTAACCTCCATCTGAGGCTACCTAAGGTCGTAAAGCAAACCACATTATCAAAACTGGCGCCCCAGGACCGTCTGAAGGAAGGTGTCATCGTAACCCTGAGTTTGGTACGTTAAGAAAAGAGGATTACACTAGAATAAGCAAAAAAGTTTACCTTTCCTCAACTACTTTATTTCTAAACGCAGCCCAGTTATATGATGGACTTGTGAATAAACTACAAGTATATCGACTAAAACTACAATCGTGAGTGATTCTTTCAATGGTTATTACTCAAAAAGCGAATTTTTGAAGTATGTCTCTGTTGCAGCAAATTAGCGATATTATTAATTATTTATATAGATAAAGCTTTAAGTAATGCATACCTGATAATACGGTCATTAGAATAAGAGCACTTATGGCACCAGCAAAGACCGTTAGCCTAGGATGTCTCATTGCCATTATAGCAGCTATAAAAAATGTTTTATCCCCAATTTCAGATACTAAAATTACGCTAAGACTAGCTAAGAAACCATGAAGAAATCCAATATTTTCTGTACTGGCCGTACTTCCCGGAGAAGGAATTGCCACAACCTAAAAATATATTTTAAACATCCTAACATTTAGAGGTACAATATTGAAAAATTAGCGAATATATTTTTGTTAAAGCAAAAATTAATATAAACTCGCAAATACTTACATCTGTAGGTTTAGCCTCATCTTCTTTCGGTTCTATTTCAGCGGAAATAAGGATCGCAAAACCTATACATACTGCTATAAAATACTTCCAAATTGATGAATACATTTTTAAAGAATTTGGTTAGTTCACGTACGAATTATTTATTTGTATTAAAGCATGTTGATCATAATCGCATTTATTATTGAGTATCTTATCTAATAACAATTATTATTTTTATATACCTATAGTATAAATTAATTAACTAAAATGTAGAAATTGTAAAGGTATATTTCTAAATAAATACTTAACGTTATCATCAAGGAAGACGTTGAAGCCCGATTTCAATTATTACATTAATTATCACACGTACAATATTTTTGATTTTTCCTAACCAATTATATATTTGATTTACATGGATAAATAAAATGTGGCAAATCAAATTAATTCGCAAAGTGACAAAGACTCCATTTGAATCAAATAAATGAAATTGACAGTTGACAGCGATGTGGTAATTTTACTTTTACGCTGTGTCTAAGTACACGCTAACTTGTACCAAACTTAACATTTACGTACACTCGAATTAAAACTCAAAATAATTACGACACTTTTTTGAGCGTGCACACGTTTAGTAAACTGTTTTAAGAAGACTAGTAAATCATAGTATAGATTTTTGTTTTCATAGTTTTTATTATTTTTGATTACGTCTTCGTTTCATTCCAATAACGGATGGATCAGCACATTCTTGGGTCTGACTCAGATAAAACATCTCATGTTTTTCTAATAATTCTTTTATTTGTCGACAATTACCTGCTTTAGTGGCACGAATTTTAATTTTAGCGGGGCAATTCAACATGTTGAAACGTGAAATTTGTTTATTTTTAATGGAGTCATATAAATATGCTTATTATATCAAAAACAGTGTACCTAATCGTAAACAAATTCATACCTTGTTTTGCGAACGCCCTTTCTACAAATTCTTTCCGTACCGCCATGAATACAAATACACTGTCCAAAATAAACTCACCTCTTTAAATGTACCATAAGTTTTAAGCACATTATAGGTCTATTTCTAAGGAATTACAGTACCAAGGTTATCTGAGAAATGTCAATGTTTTACCAATATACGGGGTGTATAAATAAAGTTGTTTTTTCATCTTATTTTGCAAGACTCTGTGGAATTTATTAGAAACAAACGCTCAACATTCTCGTAAAAAAATCATCTATATCTCTGTTATCAAAGAAACAAAGGAGCTGGACGTGGACCGTATTTCAAGAAACATGTGCCGCGATGAATGTGTGCAGGCAATTACTTTAGCTAATGAAGGATTAACTTATCGTGAAATGGGCTTAAGGTTAGAAGTATGTTATACTACAATATCAGGAGTCGTTTAACTTTTTTCAGAAACAAGCGACCATACGAGACCACTGAACTTTAGTTCAGTGTACGAGAGACACCGTGGACAAGAAAAAGGAAGAGTCACAACACCACGCCAAGATTAGTTAATCAGGCGTCGTGCTGTAAGAGAACGTTTTGTCCCAAATGAAAAATTTACAAATACAAGTGGCTGATGTTCATAATGTTCAAATTAGTAGGAACACCACATACGAAGGCATGAACACCACATACGAAGGCATCTCGCTGAACAGGATTTGCATGCAAGGATACCAGCCAGAGCACTTTGACCGAAATGTTGATGACTGGGAGCATGTATCGTTCACAGATGAATCGAGGTAAGATTTATTTGACGGCCAAGAGAACGCTATGCACAACGCAGCATACGACCTATGACTTTATTCAATGGAGGGATCTGTAATGGTTTGGCGAGGAATATCTCTTACAGCGCTAACGGACCTTGTTGCTTTACGAAGAGGTTCCTTTTAACAAGTCAAAGGTGTATTACAAACTTTTTGTCCAAGCATCTTACATAGGAAATAATTTTCTTTTAATGCACGGCCAAATGTTGCACGTGGTGTCCGTGATTATTTGGACGAAGTTGGTGTACAAACCATGAACTGGCCATCTCGCAGCCCTGATTTAAATCTCATACAGAATTTGTGGAATATTATTGATCGTGAACTCAGGAGCCGACATCCACCACCTGTCTCTCTTGACGACATAAACATTATGGTGAGAGAAGTTTGGGATGCAATTGAGCAAGACCAAATATGATTTTAAGTATGCCCGGTAGCTGTGAATAAGTGTTTTTGAGAGAGGAAATGTTTTAAAGATTATTTAGGTTATGTTATGTGTTAATTTTGGGCAGTAGTATATATTGGTCTTTGTCGAGTACTCGCTTAAAAATTCTTTGGACTGCTACCTTTAATCACAATTTTTAATCGATTTTCTTATTCATACTATTTTATTTAAAGTTTCATTAAAACAAAGACTACTTTGCAATACTTTCCATACTCCGCAAATAAAACCGGTATAAGTAGCCGCAAGAATCAAAATTGGCATGATTTTAGCGTGTACCGAGAAGCATGCTAAAAAGTGACGTTGTAGCTTTGATGACGTTTCGTGTGTACACAATTTTTAGATTTCCGTACACGTTAGCGTGTACCTAGACACGGCGTAAAGGATAATGAAGAAATGCCACATGCTACAAAACATAACCAATTTTAGCTGTCATTTGTCTATGTCTATGATTTAATACAATTGAATGACAAACAAAAATTGTTGAATTTGTATATTATTTATATATTTTAAATTAGTAAAAATGGTAAGTAATTTTGAAAATCTGTAATTAAATTATCTTTTTATTCAAGAAATTAAGTAGTTTATTAAATAATTTTTATTTCATTAGAGTTTTGCGTTACCTTCAGTCAAAGTTAAACCATCGCTAGCCGATAACTTTGACCTAAAAGAAGATTCATTTGGAACTCAAGAACTAATGAAATATGGCCTACAATCCGCACGTACTACTACAGATGTACTTCACCCTTTGGCTACATCAGAAACTAAGGTAAGTAGCTAATATATTCGACTGCCACAAAAGTAACATTTTTTTTTCGTCAGTATCGTGCTAGCAGGCAGCAAATGAACATGACTGTTTTAAGAAACACGCAAGGCTTACACGCACCACTTCGCTTAGCAATGGAACTAAAATCTTCAAAGAAAATTGGTCGTCTACCATTTTTACCGTCATCAAACATCATGCACGATGTTTTAACCGGTCAAGATCTAGAAATAGGAGTTGAAGACGTTTTTAACACTTCAGAATTCACAGAATATTCAGGACAACCTCACGCTGTTGTCGAAAAATCCTTAGGCATATTATAGATTTTTTTTAAGGTTGATTTATAATTTTCATTCGATATTCAATAAATTAATGATACATTAATACAGTTTTTCAATTAGAAGCAGTATGTTGAATGTAATGGTGTTTAATAGAGCATTGGAAGATATTGAGTTATATCAATATCCAGTGTAGCTAGAAATAGCGACGCCATGAGGCAAAACTATCAAGTGGCAAAATAAACCCATAATCCGGGTGATACCCAAACTTATTAAAAAATTGTATAATATAGTTTTAAACATATACTTTCCTTTTTATTTTACAGCAAAATAAAATATATAACGGAGATAAGACAATTAAATTTAATGTTATAAACGTAGAATCAAAATGTATACCTATATTTAATATGACAGAAAGTTTTCCTTCGATTTTTAATTAAAGCAAACTGTTCGAAATTAATTTTTTGTGTAAATTAATTCTCATTACTCAGTATTGCTAGGATATTTAGCCTTGTCTGAATCATGGTACTCATTAGTTTTTTATAAGCTTCGGCTTTGAAAATGTTCTCTCAGCAGAAGCTGATGTCACAGGAAGTGTTAAAAATAATAAGAGAGCAGTGCACACATTGGGAAAATTTGTGATAGTGGTTTGATGTTTACAAAAAAACTAAATTTAGACACGATATTTTGAAAACTTAGCAGTCTATTTTTTAATTGGAAAAAGGGGGTGTCCAAAATACTGTTAACTTAATTTTTTAAAATTTTTCTTCTAATTTTGTATCTGCACTCATTTCATTGAAAAAAATTCTATACCTTTAAATTCTCTTCTACGAAAGTTTTAATTGTATTATAATATAGATATATAATTTTAAAAATTAGTTAAGCTCATTTTAACTAATGTTAATGAACAAAAAGCTCCAACACTGTCAAAATCACCATTAAAAATTGATTAATTCTTCAAAGAAGTCAAATCCTGCAATTTTCGTTTATCTCGTTTTCAGATTGCTCAAACATTTAGTTTGCCAGAAAAAAGTATCCCAGAGACAAAAAAACAATAATTTTACTATAGAAAATATAAAAAACTCTCAACTCAATGAAATGAATATAAAAAATATATGATCAAAGATTATATACACGTAGACAAATTCCGTGATTTTAGTCGATGAACGATCGGCTTTGCTATCTATGACGTCAAGTCTTGTCAAATGTTCCAAGTCTAGCAAGCTGAAGTTCGTTCCCAAAGCATTTTATATTTTACTTTCACATGCAAAATGGAAATTATAAGCTATGTATTTTGAATGATTTTATTCTAAATAGTTCCCAACTCTGCATATATAGAGATGAAGATTTTTATACATATAAATATTAACATAACTTATTTACTATTTATTAAAATTCCTGAAATCCCTTGCATAAAATAACCTAATTACTAACTATATGAAAATTTGACGCGTTTCTTTTAAATTATTTTGAATTTCATTCTAATTTCAACGGATGCTTTTGAAATTACATCATGTACTGAATTATTAATTTTAATTTCCGTTGTATCTGAATCCGATTTCAATATTTTCGATTCTGATGGTTCAAATAGTATATCGTCTGTTTCAATATCTTTGGTCAGATTTTCTTCAGTATTATAGTGAGCATTTTGTTCACTGTTTTTACTATCAGCATCTATAATTAATTTAGACATGTTTTTTTTAACAATTTATAAATATTCGTTAAAATGATGGCTAATAAAGTACAAGATGGAAAAATCCATATGACTTATTTCAGTAATACTATTAATCCTTATTAAATTGAATACAACCAAATGAAACTGCTTCAATATATATATTTGTCCTTCCAGTCCAGAATTAATAAATATTATACAAATAAATTAAGTGCCGATTATAAGTAGTGTTTTAATGCCAATAGAAGATATGTCTTCAGCTTCCTGATCAAGAAAACGGAGGTATTCTGCGAGGTACCTGAAAGTGAAGGAGGGAAATAAAAATTCTACAGTCCACTCTAAATCAAATAATTCCTTCCTCAGTAGTTTAATTTATTCCTTAAATACGTAATTTTAAAAAATCTTCTTCAACACACTTACCACACATTAAATTTACTGCAAAATGTAGAAAAGTACTGAATAAATATATGCAAAATGTATTATTTATTGTCATAATTTAACTCTTAACAATTAAACATATAAAACCAAAACGTTTCAACACTTAAGATACACAAATAAATAACAACGAATACTGTTTCATTTTCCAGATCTAGTTGCAGTTGTCGATAATATATACTTTAACTTTCAGGAACAATTTCTTAAATTGTAAACCACAGCCTTTGGATAACCTAAAATCTAACAAAACTTTACCATCCATATTCAAGAGGTTAATCTTAAAAACGAGTTGATTCTTCAACATGTCCCACGTACTAACAGATACTGTTCCTGTTATATCAATGTTAGGAATCAAATGTGCAGATTCCAGAGATGCACATAATACTTCGAGGGCTTTTTCCTTGCTGCAAGATACGTAGAAACGCGTGAAACGCTTGATAAGACTTTCGAAATTATCTTTGGTAATTGGAGATTGAGTGAATTGAATGACGAGATTGTCATTCTGCGTAGGTTGTGAGAATGAGATATCTTTTCTTGTAGTCTTTATGTTATCTAGTGCTTTCAGAATATTGTGATGGCGTTGCGCTGGAACCGGTTGAGACAGTGTCACTATCGGGGTTTCTCTGTTGTGGTTAATTTCGGCGTTGATCATAGAATTGCTGCGTTTTGCAATATGATGCGAACTGCTATCAACAGTATCCCAGTTGGAAGATTCCATCTTGAAATTAAACTTCATCCACAGGTGATCTTTGATTTGATCCAAAGTAAATCTCTTTTTCGATTCTATTCTTAGCATATTCCTCGCTAGATTTAAGGCGGTGTTGCTGAGTTTAGACCAAGGAGTGTACAGAATGTAATCTTCTGTTTTCCATTTAGAAAAGTCTGAATTTTCGTCGGTTGTATCGCCCCAAGGCAGTTCTCCTGTTAACATAGCTACGAAAACAATTCCGCAGCTCCAAAGATCTGCTGGTTGCGCTCTGTAAGGTCGTTTTAGAACTTCAGGTGCAAGGTACGGTTTTGTACCGCACTTCTTATCTAATAATCTCTCTTTACCTTTAAACCTAAAACATTAATTGATGCAATAGTATTTTTTTTAATTAATTGAAATTCTTACCTGAAAAGAGTGGCCATACCAAAATCGCTAATTTTCAAAGTCCCTTCAGAACTAATCAATATATTTTCAGGTTTAATATCCCTATGCGCAATACCTTTCCCATGTAAATAGCTAAGGCCACATAGAAGCTGCTTCATGAACAATTGAGCACTGGCTACTGGCATACCTACGTCCGGTTCGATCAATTGAAAAAGCTCTCCTCCAGCTGCATATTCAAGGAAAATATATTCTCTATTCGGTTCTTGTCTTCTTCCGTAGTATTTAATAATATTTTCGTGATCTAATATCTTGTGAATGGTAACCTCTCTGTTAATGTTTGGGAAAGCGTCTTTATATTTATCGTGGTTAATTATCTTACAGGCTATTTTTTCATTAGTGTGTTTATGAATTAGGAGTTTAACTTCGCCATAAGCTCCTTCTCCGAGGGTATTTTTGCAACACAGCCAGTCTTCCACGAATACCGTTGTAGAATTTTCTTCACATTCGTCAGCCATCTTTAATAAGGAATTACTAAACTAATTTAAATATATCATTATACGTAAACAATTGAATAACACAACTATCTAGATCTAGTGTGTTTTGACTGTTTTGTTTTAAAAATTGAGGTTAAATTACAACCACAGACAACTCAGTTTAACCGGCTTAAAATTATCAATCCAGACTCATACTCACTACACCGAATGAACACGCTTTAAAAATACATCGATGTGTTTTTTCGAGGATGTGGATCGATTTTTTCCGATACATCGCTAAGGAACATCGATGTTTTCTCAAAATCGTCCTCTTTTTCTGCATCACGAATCTATAATCAGTCTCCTGTCTCTCCATACATGGCCACCCACAACACTGTGTTAGAGGTGGCCATGCTCCATACAAACAAACGCAGTCTTTAATTATTCATTACTCCTACAACAGCTTGTCCGCGTGCATTTTGTGTGTGTTTAGCAGAAAAAAGCGCTAAGCAGCAATTGTAAGCAAAATGGCGATCGCTAAGCGGTAAGCGCTGTCAACTGCTCACTGAAATAGTTTGTTTTTAGTTCAATGCAACTGGTGATGTATGAATTCGAATTAAAATATTCGTTGATTCCGATTATTTAGCTACTCGGATTCATCCGATTATTTTTCAACGATACGAATATCGAGTCTGCCAGCTACGCTCGCTCTGTTAGGTGGATGAATGAGCGGCATTCCGATATCCTCCGATTCCGGGCGGTTATTTGGAATTTCGACATCGCGTCGCTTCCTATGTCCTTTTCGAAGCGGATTGCGCCGATGCAGCCAAAATCGTTGGTTGAAACAAACTTATTCGGTTCGGTACAACCAGTACAACGGTTAAATTTGAAATGAATTCGGAATCGAATAATTGATCCGAGTATTTGAATCATTCGATTCCGTTTAGTCCGATTATTGAAACCATCCGAATATCTACATCACTAAGTGCAACTGCTAAATAGCTATTTTCCTCTAGGTCGCTAAGTTAGTTGCCATTATTAATTTTAGTAATAATTAATTGCACAAAACAACTTACAATCTGATTTCAATACAAACAAAATAGCGCTCTTTTCTGCCAAACACACCGATTGATTCGATATATGAAAATTCATCGATATATCGGAAAAAGCATTGGATCGATTCCGTGCATCGTACAACAAAGATCGAGTGAGTTCGATTTATCATATTTATGGACAGTAGAGGAAAGAAGACTATCTCATATGAGGGAAAAGCTGCTTTTGTCAAATTCGACTTTTCCTTTGAGAAAACTAACAATACATAGTCTAGGACTAATTTTGTCCTACTGATGAGATCAATAACGTCGAAAGCAATTCGAAACTCCCATCCATAGAAGTACTAGTACGTTTTTAATTTCAAATATATCATCCCAGTTCTTCTGGAGATGGAAAACGAATGTCAAAATCAAATTTTGATAGACAATTTTCGGTTTGTTTCGCCTTAAATATATATATATATATATATATATATATATATATATATATATATATATAATGAATATAATTTCATAAAATACGAGGTGTCTATATGAAACATAAATTTCGATTTTCTACTAGACCTGCTTTTAGTCGAAATTTCAATAATTTCGACGTATTGGCCTGACCGTTCTTCGAAGGGAAAAACAACTATATTCCTGGCTAATACCACGTAGAATATTGATTTACATTCCCTTCGAAAACCGTGACGTCGATCGACCATTTTGCCGATACGGACATCTGTGGTGATTCGCAACTGATAGCGGAATGGCATAGTATACTGACGCGTTTAGACCTTCTTGGGTCTCTTCAAGAGTGCCGTAATGCTTTCTAGTTCAGAGTCTCTAATCCTGACTGAAGATTCCGTCCTCCGACAACTTCTACCTGGCTCGTGTAGTTACACACAAGCGAGAAGTAGTCAGCTGGCGCCATCTTCACTTTCAGTTGCGAACCAATACCTCAGATAAATTCGACCGTATTAGTCGTATGAAATAAAATGAATATACTTTCATAAAATACGAGGTGTCTATATGAAACATAAATTTCGATTTTCTACTACACCTGCTTGTAGTCGAAATTTCAATAATTTTGACGTATTGGCCTGACCGTTCTTTGAAGGGATGTAATTAAATATTCTGCGTGTTATTAGCCCGGAATGTAGTTGTTTTTCCCTTCGAAGAACGGTCAGGCCAATACGTCGAAATTATTGAAATGTATATATATATATATATATATATATATATATATATATATATATATATACCAATTTTAACGTTCCTTTCATAAAAAATTATCATAAACAACTTCCTCAATACCAAACAAAACCTTATCACATAACTTTACAAAAGAAAATAAAAAAACCAATTGCTTTTTTTTCTTGAAATTAACCGTTATACTCAAGAATTCGTGTGATTATGCACATACACATTCTGCAAAACAACGATTCTCTAGAACATTCGATCAGCCTATAAAATAATTTCCCAACCTACAAACTGTCTCTTTCATCACTACCCATCGAATGAGCACGTAGAAGTTCTCTCAAAAGTACGGGCAATACCGGCTTTTATGATAGCAACAAAAATGCTAAGAATCTCTTATGTATGACGTAAACCAACAGAGGGTAAAACTGACTAAGAGGATGGATTGAGCGGTCCGTCATAGTTTATTGCTTAAACTTGAAACTGTGGTACCGTATTCAGCATAGATATATAATACAATTATATATCTATGGTATTCAGCTATGCAGTGAATAAAGTCCGTAACAGAACGTCAAGTACGAGAGAGAGAGAAACGAATATGTGGCCAGAAGTTGTTTTAGCAGCACAGCCGTTTTGTCTATGTAAGGATAACACTGTCAATGACGTATTACAAATTTTATTATTTACGCGTAAAACTGACTATATTATAATGTACGTCAGTTGTCAACTAGATTTCCAAAAAATATTAATAAATTTGTATGAATTTATTATTGTACCGATTTTAAAAGAAAAAAAAAATTGACAATTGTTAAACTGATAACAGTAGTATGCTTCATATCAATCAACTGTGATATAACTTGCGAAGTCATTCTTATTATGGAACCATTTTGGAGAAAGTGCTGCATTGGAGAAAATTCAACAAAGATGAACATTACGCAGTTATTATTTCAAATATGATAGAAGAGAGTCAAATGGGATCACAAACGTTAGAAATTCTTAGACAAGGAGTTTGGGCCTCGCTAACAGGAGGATGGTTCTACGATCCTCACCAGGATGTATTTTGTAACACTTTTCATTTATACATTTGGCTGTATTTGCTCTGTGTACCTTTTTGCATTTACGTGGTAAGTTAACAGTTTATAAAAACCACATTCATTTCGTATGACAATACATTTTCTAATTAGGAACATTTAATATGATTAATTAACAAAACTACATTATATGTATGCTTAATGGGGTTATGATTCACTGATAATTAAAAGATCTATTGTTCCGTTCGCTACTCAGTTTTAGTATATCCACCGGCTTCAGTTTGGGTAAATATTCCTGTTCTATCCAGTATGCTCACAGGTGTTGAACCCAGAGATTCTGTAATGCCTTGCAATCAGCAAGTCTGTGGATGGATGTTTCCTCCTCTATCCCACAGAATCTGCATTCTGTGGGATAGAGGAGGAATCTGCATTCTGTTCATTCAGACGACAATATCCTATTAGAACCCTTGTTAAAACTCTTAGTGCAGACTTGCTCTAGCAAATGAACAAGTTTCACAGTAGTATCTTTGCTTGTCTTTGTTCTACTATATTGCCCCAGTAGTGTAATATTTTCCTTGTATCTTTTTTATCTTTCTTCCAATATAGTATTGGTGCTGATTTCACAAAACGGTTCTGGTCTCCAGAAGGGTGTTTATGTCCCATTCTTTACTAGTTCATCAGCTATCTTGTTCCCTTTTACTCCAGTATACGCCGTTATTCACAACAGGGTAATTATGTTATTCCTGCCTAGTTAATTGAGCATGCCTAAGCATTCTCAAACTATTTTAGAACTGATTACAAAAGATCCCAGCGCTTTAATGGCTGCCTGGCTATCTGGCATGATTATTATCTGCCTTCTATATTTCTTATTGATGTTGAACTTGGCGCATCTCTCAAAGGCATACATTTCTGCTTGGAATATACTTGGGGGATCTCCCAAGCTTTCGGAGTGTTTTGTTGAAGGCCCATTCACTCCTATCCCAGTTCCTTCCTTTGTTTTTGAACCGTCTATACCATTTAATGGTATTATCACCCTGTTTAGTAATGACATTTTGATCCCACTCCTTTTTACTATTATGTTCTGTACTGAATTTCTTTAAGACATCTTACATTTTCACCATTTTATCCTTTTGGTATTTTCTAATATTCTTATTCTATAACTAGTGAGGGAAGAGTTTTCTTCGCAGAATTCCCTCTACTCAATATGTGTCTTGTTCTCTTTGATACACCTTCCAGCACTATATGCAGTGTTGTGAGGTTCAGAATTACTTCCATAGCCGCTGCGTCTTTCCCAATATTATCTACTTCTACTCCAGAAGCTTCGTGGCCACTAGGTTGGTTGGGGGGATTTTGAATAGTTCTTATGGTTGTGTTTTTTTTTAAATGTAAAGAAATCGGCTACTGATGTGTGATTTCCGTTATCATCTTCATCATACAAATTGTCTATATTAGTATTGTTAGAGTATGCCACACTGTTAGTATAAATACCTTCCATTTGGTCGTTTACCTTTTTATTTGATGTCTCCAACTCTATTGGGTGTAAACCAGTTTTATATTTTGTTTTGGTCAAAGATAATTTATTGCATATAGGAATCACATCATTCTCTAGCATAGTCATCTTCTTCAGTATTCCTATGAATGGGACATCATCTGGCTGGTGGTTATCTATATTTTTTAGTACACTGAGGCCCAAAAGCTTGTTGGAGGCATAATTTATAAAATTGTCAACGCATGTATTATCAGAAGGCACACATTCTGAAGAAGAGAATGAAGATGTTAAATAAGAATTTCAGAAAAAGGAAAGATCACATGTTTTAGGGTCGGTAATGTGAGAAAGTTTGAAAGTGGTAGAAGAATTAGGTTTCTTATAATTAGGTTTCATAAAAAGTTCTTCTAGAGGCTTAGAACGGGGAAACGTACCAAGAAAAGATGAAGCGTTTCCTCTTTGAATTGCAATATTTATTTCTTGTATAAAGAACAAAGTTGCTCTTGAATCATTGGTATTTTTTTACCGATTTCTTTAATGAATTTTAAAACTTCATGATGAAAACACCAGATGTTTCAATTGCTACAGGAATAAAAATGTAAATGTTCTCCAAATTTTTGTATTTATTGATTTTAAAAGATTCGCCTTGTAAAGCTGCAGCGCCTGCGGTAGTAGATGTGGATCGGACATGAGACTGAGTCCAAGTGTCAGTGCAAGTGAAATCCCATATAACTGGTCTGCCGTGTTGCCACTGAATGAGGGTCATACCATCTGGACGTTTACCGTCGTCGCTGCAAGTACCTAACGGTTCCAACGAACAGGGAATCTTTGCAGATGACAGGCCTCGTTTGATTAGGTCATTTACTGCAGAATGACGTGAAAAACGGCCGGCACTTAATTTGCAGCTTTATTTAAAAGTTTCTTAGCTTCCCTACAAGATTGGTCAAACCAAGGTTTAGATTTTGGAGTTACATAAGAATTGAGGGTTGGCTTTTTTCTATTCCTAAAAATTTTACTGTAAATTTAAGTCATAGTTAGATATTATATTACTTTTCCACCCAACCTATCTAATATGCGAGAAAAGTATTGGTTTAACCACAAAAAAGTTGATATTTTGAAAAGAAAATTTTTATTATTTATTTTTACGCTTTTCATCAAGAACGATACGTAAAATTGGTTTTTAGAAAAAAAATTCTGTGTGTATGTCATCATCATCATCGTTGTCGTCGGCCACTTTCCGTTACATGTCTTGTCAGCACGATACAGCTTCCGGAGTGCAACAAATCACCCAGTTTATGATTGAATATTGTTCAGAACATCTCACAGATGAACCCTATTGATTTTCAGATCACAATAGCCAGTACAACGGGTGCTATGGTACTTGATGTACGATATTTTTGTAATTTCTTGAGAAATTTCAGTTTGTTAGCACAATACAGTCTCCAGAGTGCAAAAAATCACCAATTTTATGATTGAATATTATTCAGAACATCTCACAGATGAACCATATTGATTTTCAGCTCACAATAGCCAGTACAACGGGTGCTATGGTACTTGAAGTACGACATTTTTGTCATTTTTTGAGAAATTTCAGTTTGTTAGTACGATACAGCCTCCGGAGTGCAAATAATTACCAATTTTATGATTGAATATTATTCAGAATATCTCACAGATGAACCCTATTGATTTTCAGCTCACAATAGCCAGTACAACGGGTGCTATGGTACTTGAAGTACAACATTTTTGTCATTTTTTGAGAAATTTCAGTTTGTTAGTACGATACAGCCTCCGGAGTGCAAATAGTTACCAATTTTATGATTGAATATTATTCAGAATATCTCACAGATGAACCCTATTGATTTTCTGCTCACCACAGCCAGTACAACAGGTGCTATAGTACTTTAAGTAAGACATTTTTGTAATTTTTGGAGAAATTTCAGTTTGTTAGCACAACACAGCCTCCGGAGTATGTACAAGTCACCAATTTTATGATTGTATATTATTCAGGGCGTCTCAAAGATGAACCCTATTGAGATTCAGCTCACTAAAGCCAGTACAACGAGGGCTATGGTACTTGAGGTACCAAATTTTTGTCATTTTTGGAGAATCTTCAGTTTGTTAACACGATACAGCCTCCAGCGTGTATACAAGTGACCCATTTTATGATTGAATATTGTTCAGGGCGTCTTATAGATGAACCTTATTGATTTTTAGTTCACCAGAGCTAGTACAACGGGTGCTATGGTACTTGAAGTGCCACATTTATTGTCCTTTTTGGAGAAATTTCGTGTTAGTACGATACAGCCTCCGGAGTGTATAAAAGTGGCCTATTTTATAATTGGATATATTTTAAGGTGTCTCACAGATATACCCTATTGAATTTCAGCTGACTATAGCGAGTACAGCAGGTCCTATAAATCCAGATATACTGCGTTCTTGGTTACTTTTGGAGAAATTACGGTTTGTTAACACGATACATCCCCTGAAGTGTATAAAAGTGACAATTTTATGATAGAATATTATTCATGGCATCTCATAGATTTATTTTTGTATGAATTTGATTTTAGGGAATCCCATCTGACTATAATCTTGGTATAGATGTATGGGGTCAGACTAGCGTTTGACAGTTCAACATTTATTTCTAGGGTTATTATACAAGCTAAATGATCGGAAATGAGATTTTTAGTTACGAAAAAGTTTGAAACAAGGTTGTTGTTGTTAAAGTTTGTCCATATTACGCTGCTGCGAGTCGGCCCAATGTATGTATAATTACCTTTGTACTCATGTCTACCATTTAGTACATAAAAACTCAGATTTTCCAAGGTGTGGACAAGTAATGTTCCTCTTAGGTTTGTTATTTCATCCATTGAGGCACAAGGTTCTAAAGGAAAGTCCCAATTCTAAAACTGTCAAATTCATTGATACAACCTATCCTCGCATTAAAATCACCACAGATCACTATCTGATCATTGGGATATTCAACAATAACGTCTCTAAATAGTTTCATCAAGTAATTTTATACAAACCAACCCGGGTTTCAAATATATAATTCCTAAAATAATAAAAATTTTATTAATAAAAAGTCTTTAAAAAATCCACATATTACATATTTCAATTATAGAATGTTTTTTGATACAAGAAGTAAAATACTGCCACTGCCTTTTCCTTTCTGTTTATCTTTTATAGCTTGACTATGGTAGATGCTGTAATTTGATAATTGTTGTGGCAGAGTAGGTTCAGCAGACATAATCCCAGTTTCAACAAGGCTGATAATGGGAAACCTCAAAAATACTGAAGCTACTCTGTTTCTAAGTTGTATATAGTATTTATTCCTTGGAAGTTCCAGAATAGTATGTTAATATGGGTAAACTTCTTCTTATCTGGATTCTATACATTTTTCATCATATTTAGTTGGGTTTTTGTTCTCCATAACTAACTGTTTGTTACTTAGTATATTATCTCCTTTTGTTATTGCTATTTGTTGATTTTTATACTTTTCTTCATATTCAGTTTGTTTCCTATTCATTGCTTGTTTCGTTACCGTATCTGTCCTTTTTGTCTTAATTTTCTGAGCTAGTTTTTTGTTGATGTTTCAGATAATAAATCTGTTCTTCTATCTACTTTTTTTGACTTTTCTTCCTCTGCATTTAATTTCTAGTGTAGGGTTTTTAGGTAAAGTATGGTAGTGTATTGAAATTAATATTTACTTTGTGACCCTTTTGGCTTGCTTGTTTCATTTCTTCTTTTAGTACCTTCCTTTATTTTTGGATCTGTTTTGAGAAATCTTTACTTAAAAATATTTCCGTATCTTTAAGCTTCTTAGTATCTTGCAACGTATAGTTTATTTATGATAAAAAGACGATGACGTTGCAAAACAAAATATTGTGATGTTGCCAAGCTGTAGTTTTTCATTGTTCCGTGCCTCATAGGGCGTAAGTCGAAAATATTTATTTAAAAATTATAGGCTTAATTAATTTAATATAAATATTTATTCGTGAAAAACTGTGGATAAGATACAAGAAACAGTAAAACATCATTCTATATTCGAATTTAATTATTTTACATAGAATAGGGTTAAATGACGAACTGTAGGTCCTTATACCTTATTCTATGCTCTATAGAACCATCTTCAAGAGCACTGCAAGGGCTTACGCTAAAAAGAATCAATACAAGCTGTAATCATCTTCGTGCCAATTTAAATATTGTTTCTTTATACAATATTTATTATATTTATTATAATAAGAATAGAATGGAAAAGAAAAATATAGATACACAAAATTAAATTTTGTTACAAGATATAAAAATAAAAAATCTCCCATTTTATCAGTATTATTTATGTAGAGATAGATAGGTTTTTTTCACGCTTCTATGATTAGAATCTTGCCAAGAATGTCCAACAGTACCGTCTTTAAATATCCAGGTCTCATCCAAAAACACAAATTGATATAAACCTTCCCTTTTTATCATGACATATTCATGTAGAAAATGTACACATTTTAATGCAATATGTGGCAACTCCATTAAACCACGACGAGGATCATCTTTTTGGTATTTCAATCCAATATTTTTCACTATCTTCCAGAGTGATGTTAAACAACCATTGGAAGCATATTTTCGAAAACTAAAATCTCTTTTGTCTTCCTATAAGGTTTTTTTTGAATCAATTAATCTTAACGTTAGAACACCGATGAATTATTCTACACCTAGATTGTATGGCTTACCAAAAATACATAAAAAGGATCATCCTATAAGACCAGTTCTCTCATTTGTAAACTCACCTTGTTCGTTAATCGCAAGGGAGCTGAATCATTTTCTTAGAAATAATCTTAATTTTGAACCCAACACACTCTTTTGAATTCTAATGATTTGGTAGAGAAAATTAAAGACATTGAACTTCCTTCGAACGCCATTCTGGCTTCGGTTGATGTAACTAACTTATACACCAATGTTCCTGTTGAACTAACCTTGGGTCTCATTAGGGATTTATTGGTTGATTCTTCGTTGGATGACTTTGTGGTGGAGAATGTTTTCAGGTTATTGTCATTCGTATTACAACAAAACTTCTTCAAGTTTAATAATAAAATTTATGAACAGACGAAGAGTCTTGGCATGGGAAATCCACTAGCTCCTCTCTTGGCAGATATCTTTATGGACTTTATAGAGAGACAAATTTTTAAGAGACGTGGTATTTTGTTTTCAGGGGGATGTTAACGTTTTAAATGGTGATTTTTTAAGTTTTATTAACAACTTACACATAGACCTCAAATTTACTTTGGAAATGGAAAATAACTGCACTCTTAATTTCTTGGATTTATCTTTGAAGAGGGTTAATCATCACGTTTCTTTTAGCATATATAGAAAGAATACTCAGACTTCTCATGTTATCCCTATTGACAGCAATCACCCCTTTCAGCAGAAGCTTTCGTCGTTCAGGTCATACGTTCATCGGCTTTTTTTGATTCCATTGTGTCCTGATGATTTTAAAAAAGAATTAGAAACTATCAAACTTTTAGCAGTTAAAAACGGTTACTCCACAATTCTAATTGACAATTTAGTTAACAGAAAGATGGATAAGCTTTTAATGAATGACTCATATGCATTGGACAGGATTGAACAACAAAAATTTGTTAGCATTTATTACTACGGTCCACTTTCCTATCAATTGGCCAACATTATTCAGAATAGAACAGAATATAAAGTAGCCTTTAAATCTCCACTAAACTTAAAAACTATCTTTTCTCGAACCAAAGACCCAATTTCACAACTTGATAGAAGTGGGGTTTATAGGTTGACTTGTAACAATTGCACCGCCGAATACATAGGGCAGTCTGGTAGGAGGTTTAAGTTGAGAATCCAAGAACATTTGACAAGGAATAGTTCTGTTTTCTACGGACATTTACAACTTAATAACCATTCTTTTGTGGTGGATGAAAATTTTACATGTTTGTGAACATGGAACTAGACTGAACGCTTTGGAGAACTTAGAAATTTTTAAATCAATTAATAATGAAAATACTATATCATTAAATTTAAAATCAACTATTGAAGTTCCGCCACTGTTTAGAATTTTAGATTATAAAAAGTTATCTTCACTTGAGTGTGTTAATGATCAAATTATTTAAAACGTTAGTTCGTCTAGTTCTGTTGTCTTGTATTGTTTTCGCTGTTTATTTTAAATTCATGTTGTTATACGTCCTGTGGAAATTTTTTGATTGACTGGTAAGTTACAGTTGTTTGAATAGAATTCGATTTGCTAAATTAAATTTACCATCTTAATTGTAGTTTACCCGCCCTGATGATGACTTGTTAAGTCGAAACTAGTTGGCATGTGGTAATTAAAAAACTTGTACGAATTTTAAGGATTTTAATATATTTACCCTCACCTATATTAACCATTAAAGAGTTCACGCTCCTGGAGTTTGTCTTTTAAAGTTTTCAAGGTTATGTGTTCCTCTGAAAAAATATTGTGTTAGTTAATTGTGAATAAAATAAAACAGTAAATTCAATATACTCACTGTTTCCATACATTTTGTATATAACATTTCGGAAAGCATTTTGATCAAAGTTATCAATTTCAACAGTAGGTTTTATGCATTGTCTCTTTTAAGGTGGGCTTTTAGGCTGTTCACCTCTATTATGCTTAGTGGCAATACGGTTAACAGTGGTAACGTTAAGTTGTAAAACTTCTGCAACTCTTTACAATATAATTGCTTCAATTAATGAAAGAATAATATATTATCAAGTTTAATTAACCTAACCTAACATTAAAAACATTTAATCATTTACATTTAAATATCTAACACAATAATATTAATAATGATGAATACAAATAGCGAATACTATTACTTACGTCTCTTACAGCAGTAAGCGGGAGAAGCGGGCCCCATTTCAGCATTCTCGTTCAAAACAGCTCAACAAAGATGCTACCATCTCTTGACATTTTCTGTTCAGCTGCTTCGGCATTTTATTAACCACACACTGCAGATTTGCTTAAATAATTAATTATGAAAATAAATGTTTTTTTAATCTTAAAGAAGCAATGCATTTAAAAGCACCAAAAAAACTTCTAATATTAGACGATGATCGGATGTCAATAAACGTCAAAGCAAACTGAGGAATTTTACCAGTTGATTTGACAACCTCTTGAAGTTTTACCAACCCGTTAGCTGTAAATTGCCCTGGCTGTTGAGGATAAATTGTATTCACGGTTGGCAAATTAATTTTTGTTCTGATAAGCAGGAAAGTAACTAAAAATGACATCATCGTTTTTTTATCGTAAATAAACTATATTATTTCTTAATGTCGCTCTTTTCAATTCTACCATTATTGGTATTTCTTTGTTATCTATAGACTTACCCATTCTTTTCACATTGATAATGTCATCTTCTTCATTTATTACTATTTGTAATTTATTCGATATATCTTTCTTTTTTTTTCATTCCATAAATTATAAGATTTTTCTTTCTAATTCTTCTATTCTTGTTTGTTGTCTCAGTTGTTTCAATTTAAGGTTTTCTTTTTTTATTTGCGAATTTTCAAGTTTTATGTTCTTTAAATCTTCATATATAGCGTTTAGTTTGACGTCTATCTTTAAATCCATATTTTTTATTTATTCTTGGATTTTTTTAAGTATCTCCTCCATGGCTTTGTGCAGGAACAATGCTTAAAACCTACTCAACTCTGTTCTAGATCTCTATCCAGGATTACAAAGTCGGTATTATAATATAATTTTTATTAATTGATTTTCTAATAGTTGTTAGAGTCGACCCTGTAATTATTCCAGTAAGTGCTAATCGTTTGTTCATTTTTCTCTACTTGTTTTTGCTAGATAATGTTATTTTGTGAACAGAATTTAGTTAAAATAATTGTATACCATTTAATTCGTTTTTCTGATTTGATTTTTGAATCCAGCTTTTACTCACATTACCAAGAATCCCTTAACAAACATTGTATTATACTTCTAACTATTATCACTATATTATTTCTCAGCTGTACTTTGATTATTGCGGATCGAAATTAACATGTATATATCCACTCACTGCTAGGCCCGGTCTGGTCTCTGTTATGGTAGTAAAAATCGTTTGTTTTTTTGCCACTACATGATCAATAAAATAAATGCATAAGCAAGTGTATATGTTATTTTTTTTGCAGTATTGTCCACCATCGTTGACAGTCTGGTATTTTTATTGTGGCTCAGTTACGTTAGGTCTTACTGTATTGAAACTTGTTAATTATAGTCTCCACTACATGTATGATACCAAAGAATGTATAGTAGAAGAAATTGAAGATACACCACAGGAATTGAAAAAGTAATAATTGCTAAATATTGATATTTATCTAGATTTCGTCACTTTTTTTTTAATTATAGAGAAGAAGAAGGCATTGAATTACAGGAACTTCCTAACAAATCTACGGGACAGACTAGTAGAACAGGAACAAAATTGCCTCATCTTCACGATATTGAATTTGGGCCGTTACACAGTACAGACGCAGAGAGTTTAGAATTTGATTTACACCAAACCGAATATGCAGAGGGAGCTTGTAAACCGAGTAGCACTATTGGTAATCAAATCATTCACTAATTCTTTATAGGTTATTGATTTTATTTTTGCAGATTTAAAAGCCGAAGTACATAGAAAGAATTCCTCGGAAAGTAGCGATGACAATCCGATCGTTCCAGCAGAAAATGTCGCTTCCAACCAATCTGAAAATAAACACCAACGTTCTAAAACTGATAGTTATGTAACTATCGTTAGAGAAGACAAAAAAGCGACGGGAATGGATGGGCAAAGTATGCCTTTGAAGCAAAGGACGCTTTTGCAAAGCGTTGAATCTGAACTGGAAAGAGGTTCGACTAATTTCGAGCAAATAGAAACTACTGGAAGAAGGTATTCTAATTTTACTAGTTTGAGTTTTTTACCGTCCACTGTGCAAGCCGATATTAAACCAACAGGTTAGTGTACGTTTTAAATTTCAGTTTTAAGATGATTTTTTTTTAATTTTTTTTTTTAAATAGAAATGCTTTTATTTCAACAAGTGTACAAAGTCACAGTACACTGTATGAAAAACTAATCTCTTAGCCTATCACATGTTCAGACTATAAAGGATTCTTAAAACTAATTACACCTAATTACAATGTTCAGGACGAGCTCAATTAATAGTCTCGAAAAAATTTCATACATACATACGCATACATATACACGCACACACATATACATACAACAACAAAACAAAAGAATATATGTATATAATCATAATTTTTGTGAAGCATTGTTCCTAATCAGCAATAAATGCTGGCACCGGAACCTATATATTTTAAGTTTCATGGCCATTTACAAATTGCATCATTTCTGCTTTGAACGAGGAATAACTATCTTTATTTCTTATATAGTTTGGCAAAAGATTGAATGACTGAAGACATTTAGAAATGGGATTATTTAGAGCAATTTTCTTTCTCACCTGGGGTAGATAAATTTGGTCTTGACTTCTAGTTTCATAGGAATGTATTTCATTAATTATATTCAATTTTGTGTTGAATTTCTGTTGATTTTTTGTTATTTTGTAGATAAATTTACATTGTTCTATCTGTAAAATTTTTTCCAGCGGTAATATTTTAGTTTGATCGTAGATCATTTCTGTATTAGCCCTATAACCATAGCCAAATAAAGTTTTTACCACCTTATTTTGCAGAGTTTTGATTTTTTTAAATAATGTCTGAGAACATACCCCCCAGTTTGTTATCAGATATCGGAATATAGAAAGAAAATAAGCATTATATATCATAATTTTATTCTGTAGATTCAGGTAGCTCTGACATCTATAAAGTGCTCCAATCATTGGTACATTTTTTTTTTGTCATGTGCTCTGCATGTTTGTGCCAATTTAGTTTGTCATCGATTACCAATCCTAGATATTTGGTATAATCGACCTTTTGAATGGCCTGATCCCCAAATTTGATATCTGGGTCCCAGCTTTCTTTATTTTTATTTTTGAAGAGCATATACACTGTTTTACTCACATTTATTTGCAGCTTGTTAGCTAGGAGCCATTTACCATATAGTTGTAGATCACTATTTACCAAGGCTTCCAGTTCACCCAATTTAGATCCCTCATATACTAGGATGGTATCATCTGCGAATATGTAATAGCGAGCTTTAAGATTTGCTTTTTTCAGATTTAGGGTGTGTAGTGAATATAATAGTGGCCCAAGGACTGAGCCTTGTGGGACTCCGCAGTTTATATTTGCGATTTCACTATTTACTTTATGCAGAGACACATACTGTTGACGATCCTTTAGATAGGATTTTAATATACTACCACTTTTCCTCTTATACCTAATAGGTACAATTTCTCGAGTAGTATTTCATGATCCACTACATCGAATGCTTTTTGTAAGTCAATAAATATTGTTAGGACAAATTTTTTGTCATCCCAGTTGGATACAACATGGTTCAGGAAGTCTGTTGTATCACTTTGGGTGTTCGAGTGTTTCTGAAAACCATATTGATACTTGTCCAAATCAACATACCTAGTAAGAAAGTTCATGATACGTTTTTTGATAAGAATTTCCACAAATTTTGACAATGCACAAACTACAGTAATTGGGCGATAGTTTTCTAAATTGTTTTTTGGTCCTGTTTTATGGATAGGGGTAACCTTACCCACTTTCAGCTCCTTCGGAAATTCCCCTGTTTGAAACATTTTATTAACCAAGTTTCTCTTACATTTTGATATTAGTATCATATAGGTACAAGGAGTTTTTTATATTGATTTCCTCGAAACAGTGTGAAAGTGGGTTACTTAAAAGTTTTGCATTGATTTTATTGACGATTGATTGACCTATATCACAGAAATATTCGTTAAATTTGTTTCCAATTTCTAATTTATCAGTTATTAATGTTTTATCTACCTCTATTGTATCTACACTAGTTTGTTTCTTTTCGTGTTTTATTAGGTTATTTATGAAATTCCATTGTTTCTTTGGATTTCCATCAGCGTCATTCCATTTTTTTCTGAAAAAGTTAGTTTTTAGATTTTTTTTTTCGTTTTCAACTTTCTTCTGTTCATTTCTGAAGTCCCCTAAGATTCGTTTATCTTGAGGGAATTTTTTTGTTAGTTTGTATAATTCTTCTCTTCCTTTCAATAATTCTAAAAACTGGGGGGTTATCCAATCATTATTTTCCCTAATTTTCATTTTAATTGTTTTTGTAGCCTTATTTTTAGCTTCTTGTATTAGTTTGATCAAGGTTTCGAATGTATCAACCGGTATAGAGGTTTGCAATAGATCTTTCAAATTGTCTTCATATTTTGAGTTAACTAGTTTCTCAAATGATTTCTGAACTTTACAATTATAATTTTTATTTTTCGTATATAATTCTATTTCTAATATATTGTGATCCGAAACTGTGCTATATTCAATGTTTACCTTACAGTCTATGTTACTTATTGCTAAAACATGATCGATAATAGTATGAGAGTGTTGTGTAATTCTGGTTGCATATTCTATGCCTATATTGTTTCGGATTTCAAAACCATTCAATATAACACAATTCCTATAGTCACTGGTGGTCTCATTATTATCTAATAAATTTATGTTAAAATCACCAATTATTAGTGTTTTTTTCGCAGGCTGTAGTATTTCTTCCAATATTTCCAGGAATTCCTTCACATTGAATGATGGTGGTCTGTATAAGGCTATAATTTTTACACCATTTACCTGTGGATTCATCCCAATCATGTTGAATTGGCTGTCTCCACCAACATTGTTCATCTCAATGAACTTGAGGTGTTCTTTAATATATATTGCGACTCCTCCGGCTCTAGTATCTCTACATGCATGCACTGCTGTATATCCATTAATTACAAATTGGTGTACTTCATTTTTATATAACCAGGTTTCCACAATTACTAATATATCATAATATTTCATTTTCACGAGACACTGTAGTTCCTCCAACTTGTTTCTGAGACTTTGTGCATTTATATATAAAATTCTTAGTTGTGCTTCTGCTGTTGGTTTGCTAAATTCATTGGATTTTTCTAGTTTTTTAGATTACTGGTGTCTTTGATTGGCTGAACTGGGCTATGTTCATCTTTGCGCATATAAATTTTCCCACGACTTATCCATGCAAATCTATAGTTATTTTCTTTCTTGTACTTCAGCACTTCTTTGAATAGGTATTGAGTTGCTTTTGTTAAATCATGATTTAGGTAGATAATGTTTTCTTCTTCGTATCCCAGGTCTTTCGCATTTATCATTTTCTTCTTTCTAGCCTCCAAGAATCCTTCCTTCTCGTTATCACTCACACATACTTTTATAGGCATTTGTCCATTGTGGTTTCGCCCTTTTCCAATTCTGAAGCATTTCAGTTTATTTACTGTTTGAACTTGCAGTGCTTCTCCCATTTTTTTAATGATATCTTTGATGTTTTCTCGCTTGTCATATGGTACCCCATTGACAATTATGTTGTTTCTCAGCTCATTTTGTTCATTCTTGTTTTGTTCCTTTCCTAGTTGCGACTTTATTGTCAGGATTTCTGCAATCAGAATTTCGTTGACTTTAATTTGTTCTTCATACTTGTTCAGTAGATCGGTATATTTGTTATCCATATCCATTAATTTTTCCATTATATCATTCAGGGTATATTCCTGTTTGCTATTAGTATCATTTGAGTTTATTTTTCATTACAGGTTCTCTCGAATTAAGTTATATAGATAAAAATCCAAACCAACCCTTAACTTCAGAAGGTTTTTATTTCAAACCGACTGTTATGGGGGTGCGTCGTATCAGATCGACTGTCCTAGAAGCCTGTTGTCCTCCTCTATCACTAGATCTTCACCCCAACAGCTTGGAAATACTCGGTTGGTATATTTAACGGTTTTTTAGGGAATATTTTACTTACATTTTTTATATAGGTGCTAAAAGTTTGACGAAAAATCCCTTGCCTCCGCCTAGCTCCAGTTTAACGAGAAACCAACATCTAAATTTATGTTCTTATTACGGTTCTGAGATCGTCTATCCTATAGCTGAACAATCGGATGAACACCAGACTTCCCACGGACCGGATACCGATTTAGAAAGCATGGAACATCGATCGGAATCGGAGTTAGAAGAAAACGACCAAGGTAGTTGTATATCACCTTTGATTTCATAAAAATTAAGGTTTTTATTTTTTAGGTAGCCACAGTCCGTTGATGTATATCAAACCGAGGAAACCGAAAAGCGTGCCTTACGAAGACAAGTACCAACAACAACCGATTAAAATACTATCTAATAAAACAAATCTCGTTTTCCAACACAATACGAAAGAATGTAACAATTCCAAAGATAAACTTTTAGAAAATAACGATAATTCCAATTCGAGTACTACACCCGATATGCAGGATGCCAGAACGGATTTTTATAATACGGATAACGAAATCAGTGATAAAAATCTTTCGATTAGTAATTCTAGCGTGGAATGTGATGATAATAGAACTGGGTAAGTTATATCTTACGTTTTATATAGATTTGACATTTTTATTTAATAAGAACATCATTTACTTTGTTTTTTATTTATTTATTTATTTATAAACGGGCAAACCCCTCTTTACAATATATATATAGACAATAAACAATATAAGAATTAATATAAGAAGATAATAATATATATCACAAGATATCACAGAGTAGCCTTTTCATTAAGTGAATTTTTAAAGGTACACAAGCTCACACCAGTTACACATACATCGTTTGTGTTAAGTAGATTACCCAGTCTCATAATACGAGATATACTGCTATTGTAGCCATAATTAGTATGGTGAAAAGGAATGCTGAAAAGTTCAGAATTACGTGTTGGTATTCTATTGAATCTAAAATTGATTTGTGCCAACAATTCTGAGCATGATATTACGCCATGAATTAATTTGTATAATAAAATCAAATCAGATCGATTTCTGCTAGTTTCTAAGGTATGAATTGATATATGCTCTAAGATTTGGGAATAATTGTATGTACCCTGGTATAAGCCCATTTTATAGGCAACACCTCTCAAAAACCTGTTTTGTATACGCTCAAGATGATGGATATGAACTTGATAATGAGGGCTCCAGACAGGAGAGGCATATTGGAGACAAGAATATATGAGTGACATGTATAATGTTTTTGTTGAAAGAATTGAAAATTCCCGTGTATTTCTAAGAACAAAACCTAGTTTTCGAGAACTGCTGCTTACAGTTGAATTTATATGCTGAACAAATGTAAGTTTTTCATCAAATAATACTCCAAGGTCCTTAACAACCGATACTCTTTTTATGATCTTATTATCAATATGATAGTCATTTTGAATGATAGGATTTGCTCTACTAAAAGTAATACATTGGCATTTATCAGGATCCAACAACATTCCATTTGATTCTGACCAGTTTATCAAGGAATTAAGATCTTCTTGTAGTTTGTTACAATCAGTTGGTTTTGAGATGTTTGTATATAATTTTAAGTCATCAGCAAAAAGAAGAAATTTACAATTTTTAAAAATAGTTCCTATGTCATTGATAAAAATGTTAAACAACAGGGGACCCAAGTGCGATCCCTGTGGCACTCCTGATGTGACAAGGAAAGAATTGGAAACAAAATTCTTAATTTTAACTAACTGATGTCTATTATAAAGATAGCTATGTAACCAGTTTGTCAACCATGACGGAAAGCCAGCGGCAGACAACTTGTTGATTAATAAGTTGTGGTTCACTTTATCAAAAGCTTTACTGAAGTCAGTATAGACCGAGTCAATTTGATTATGTTGTTCTAGTGCACTGACAATATCGGTTTGATACAATAATAAGTTAGTTACCGTTGATCGACCACCTAAAAAACCGTGTTGTTGTTCAATTATTAAATTTTTACAGTAAAAAGAAATATGACTGACCAATAGTTGTTCCAATAATTTTGGTATGGCAGAAAGTTTGCTTATTGGTCTATAGTTTCTGATTTCTCCCTTAGAACCGTTTTTGAACATAGGCGTTACATAACTATTTCGCCAGGTAGTAGGAAATATTTGATTTTTGAGTGACAAATTGAATAAAATTACTAATGGTTTACTTAAAGAATAAACACACCTTTTCCGAATATACGAAGGAATTCCGTCTGGTCCAGAACTCAGATTGTCTTTCAGTTTCATTATTCCATTAAAAACCTCCAGAAGGGTAATTTTCAAAGGGGGAATCGATACAGTATAAACTGGATTGAAATTTACATAATCAGCAACCTCAATATTGCTATATACACTTCCAAAATGTTCAGCAAACAAATTCACAATATCTGTGCCACAGCTGGCTACATCATCATTGTATGTCATAATATTAGGAATTCCATGATCTTTTTTCAAAGAATTGATATAATTCCAAATATATTTGGGATTGAGATGTTGTTATCAACCATACCTATGTAGTCACTATAACATAACTTGGATAAATTTTTGCACCTAGCTCTCAAATTACAAAAAGTAGTATAATCATTAGTATCAGACGTCTCTTTGAATCTTTTGTGAGCTATTTTCTTTTCTCTAATTAGTTGCTTCAATTCAGAATTAAACCACACCGGATAATTTGAGGATTTGAATCTACGAAAAGGTACAAAATTTTCCAAAGCATTATTGAAAATATGATAAAAATTCTTAACCGCTAATTCAACATTACCACTCAGGAACACATCCCAGTCAATAGCAGCAAAATAATTATTTAAACCAATAAAATCTGAATTTTTAAAATCATAGTAATAAGTATCAAACTTCATACTCTCATGATTATCTGGTAGTACTAAGTCACAGGATAATGCTACATGATGTGGATTGTTGGGCAATAATAGATCAATTGCAAGATTCACTGACATAATGTCTTGCGAATTGGAGAAAACTAAGTCTAAAAATACATTATTGTTATTAGATATCGTATTAATAAGTTTTAGTCCACTAAAAGAAAAATGTTCATACAGTATCGATGCTGAATATCCAATTGGACAATGCTGTAATAGTCCATCCCGATCTTGGGGGTACCAATTGGCCAATGGCAAATTATAATCACCAAATAAAAATACTGATATAATTGAATAGTATATTTTTGACTGACTGACAGTGACTTTCATAGATGACGTTGCCAGAGCCCGGACGAATGTATGTTGAACCAAAAATGAAACTGCTTTTGTTGTGTGTAAAATGTACGAATAGATGTTCACCATCAATATTCACTTCAGTAATTTGATAAACTTGTAAATCAGTCTTAAATGCCATCAAAACTCCTCCACCTTGATAGTTTTTTAAACCAAGCTCTGAAGTAGCAAATGAGTCTGTCAACCAAGACTCAACTAAGATTATGATATCGTAATCGCAGCATGCTACAGCATTCTGCAATTCAATTAATTTTGTTCTCAATCCTCCAACATTCTGAACATAAATCTTGAATTTTTGTAGAGGGGTTTTGCTTAGTTTTTTCTTAGGAGTTTAGTTTCAATAACCGGATGACCTGCTCTGTATCGAATAATCAAATTTTGTTCACCATTTTCTCTGTGTAATGTTGTTGACTTATTCACTTAAATGTTTAACTCGAGGGCCAGAAATAATGATACAATTGAAAAAGTGATTGACCCATAAGAAATTGACCACATTATACCAGAAATGTGGAAAAAGGACAAATGTTCTTAATAAGAATTCTTTTAAGAAGAATTATCTTCTAAACTAACAGGATTTTATGAAATTTGTGAAGTTCTGAGTCAGTAAAAGAATCCAATAATTTATTTTGAGAATTTCTTAAATTGGCTACAAAGTGTAGCGCATACATTACTCAAGGATGTGTATTTGTCCAATAGAAGATCTAATGTGTCCAAATACATAAGAACTGAGGGTTTTTCTTCGGGACAGGAAACTGTAGAAAATTTAGGATTGGACCATAGGGGCTTTGGAGACATTAACCAAGGGGGGCCCTCAAACCACAACGGAATTCTTCGGTAAATCTCTTTAGAGCTGATATTCTGGTATTTCCAAAAAATGGATCCACAGTTTTGAAAGGAAGAGCAACACTGAAACGACCCGTAGATATTATTTTATGAGTTTTTTGGAATATCATTCCACATCTTTTATCATCATCAGAAATAGGTAAAGACCGAGGAATATTTTCAAGTTACCAAAAATTTTTGAAGGGTATTGTCGAGGGACGTAAGACATGAGGAAAGAAAAGAGTGTGAGACTAATGGTTTATTAGCGGTATTTATTTTCCCCATTAAAATCCAACCAAATTGATTGTTAACAGCAATCGGTTCCCCTTTTGCTGTTTGAACTTTGTCAAGTTTAAAGATTTTAGCAAAAATATCTTATTCAAGTAACATATCTATAGGAAATGTTAAACATCTTATCAGCCAATTCCAACTTATACAGGGAAATGTATCGACTGAAAATGATTGGACGGGCATATTGTTACAGACTATTTGAGTATCCAAATTGAATAAGGGATTTGACTTACTCAAAGGTTTTAAAATACAACTTAGAGACTTGTTAGAGAAAGTTCCAATATCTTCGATTCCTCCTATTTGCATAGGAGTGTTACATCTGGGCAGACCCAATCTGCTGGCACATTTTTCAGTCATTAAAGAAATCAATTAAAACTCTAACCTGTTTCCACGGCAATCCAGTACCTCAACCTGGGCAGTAGGAAGCAAATTAGTAGAACGTACTGACGTGTGCAAGACAGAGGCGATTTTAGGATCAATAGTATCTAAACTAAAAATTTGAGTTGAATTGGAAGAAGAGGGAGCATCTATAGCAGTCATATTGCTATTTACTAAAGGTTGTTGATTGAAATGTAAAATAGTGTGATGTCTTTTATTGCAAATTCTGCAACCACCATTAGAAGTACAATTCTTTGAAGTATGTTTGGTTCCTAAATAATTAGATAGTATTGGTAATGAAACCAAAAGAAAAGCAAAACAGTAAAAAAACGAAAAGTGATATTAAGCAAAATATTAATCCAAAAAGTTAAGCAGGAGGAGTTGAAAATGTCAAAGAAGGAAAAGAAGGCGGGGTCATTATTAACTGTGAAAATAGACATTGACAGGAAAAAATTTAAAAAAACGAACTCGGAAACCAATATAGTGTTACAGAAGGCAGATATAAAAATCCTAAGATTATAATAAGAGGAGTTGAAGAAGAATTTATATTAGAGGATGAAGAAATGGTAATACAAACTATTAGAGATCAAAATGAAATTGGCACAAATGACAATAGCATACTAAAAATACATTAAAGATATAACCAAAAAGGGAAGCAGAACAAAGGAAATATTATTGTGGAAACTGACGTTGCTTTACGAAACAAGTTATGTCAAGCTGGAAAGGTAAACATTGGTTGGCGAAGATGTATGATAAGCGAATTTTTTTCAATAGTAAGATGCTATAAATGCGCAAGATATGGACATATAGCGGCACATTGTGAAAATCAAGTTATGTACCTGTTACAACTGTAGTAAAAATCATAAGACAGCAGAGTGCAATTCAGATGGTATTAATTGTTTTGAAACTAATATAAAACTGAAAAAAACTTTAAATACAAGCCATAAAGTCACAGAATGTCCTTGTTATTAAAGAATTATTGATATTGAGTCTAAAAAGACAAAAAGTACCTAGTAATTACAGGATAAAGTAGAGCCCAACAAAAATGAATCAATAAAGTTGTTTCATCAAAATGTACAGGGTATTTCAAACTGTGTCTTCAACTTAAATGTAATATTAAATGGTCTTAAAGTTGATTTTGTTGTATTAACAGAACATTGGCAAAGTACAGACCGAATAAAAGCATACCAGTTAGAAAATTACACAATGGTGTCATTCCACTGCCGCACAGCCAAACTTGCACATGGGGGTATGGTTCTATACTGTGCTGACTTATTGAGACCAATTATTAGACAATATATTAACTCATTGAGTGAGGATTATGTTTTTGAATGCACTGCAGCTGAATTCAAAGTAGATAATATTTATTATGTTATATGTGTCAACCCCCAAGTACGAAAACAGACGAATTTTTAAACAAATTATATCAACTGTTAGATATAGCAACTGATGATGATAAGTATGTGATAGTAGCTGGGGGGATTTTAATATAGACATGCTGCCTCTTCAAAAGAATGTTAGAGATATACATCTTGTTAAAAATGTCTTTCTTGAATGCCTATAATATGAAATTCACAGTGGATATACCTACTAAAGTAACTAATACATTAAAAACGTGCTCAGATAATATTTATGTATCAACCTTCATTCAATTTTAAGTAAATGTAATAATAATATATCAGATCACTTTAGTCAGTTAATCAGCATTTTTAATAAGCAGGTAAAAAACGAAAACTCTTACCAACGTAAACGTATATTCAGTTCGCAAAATTATGAATATTTCTATAATTTACTCAGCACCGAAACTTTGTTTTCAGTTTATGAAGCATTAACAGTGGATGAAAAATACAACGCTTTTTGTGCAATAATGTGTACACACTTTAATTTGGCTTTTCCTTTCAAACAACTTCAGTCTAATAAATCTCGTAAACCTGAATGGATAACGAATATGGTTATTTGTGCTAAGGAAATGGTAAATCTCTTGTTTGAGCTATACATTCAAAATCAAATTCCAAAGCTAACTTACAATGAATATAAAATATATTACAACAATCTTATCAACCAAGAAAAGAGAAAATATTATAATAATCAAATAAGTATCTCTGATAATAAAAGTAAGACCATTTGGAATATCATACATAAAGAAAAGTGATTAAAAAAATAAAAAACTGATGAATTTAATGGCATTAAAATTAATAATAAAGTAATAATTTCTCCATCTGAGGCTTCTACTACATTTAATGACTTTTTTGTAACAGCAGCAAGTAATCTTATAGGAACAACAACAATAAATGTAAATCTTAATCACCTGTGTAATATTCAATCTTCTATGTACATAACAGAGGTAAATGAAGCAGAAATCTTGGAAATTATCGCTAGTCTAAAACAAAAGAAGTCTAGTGGAGATGATGGTATAAGTAACAAGATGATTAAAATAATGGCACCCTTTATATTAAAACCTTTAACATACATTATAAATGCATCTTTGTTGAGTGGTATCTTTCCAGGTTTAAAACAGCGGTTGTTAAACCATTGTTTAAGAAGGGCGATTCATTATTACTAGAGAGCTATAGACCCATTAGTTTATTATCCAGTTTCTCAAAAGTGTTTGAAATTGCGATGTGTAGACGATTAATATCCTTCTTAGAATCTAACAACGCCATTGCACAATATCAACATGGATATCAACAGCTGTGTTCAACTTTTTGAGAGAGATTCTTGATGCTCTAGACAATGGAAATATCGCTCTTGGAGTATGTCTAGATTTATCAAAGGCCTTCGACTGTGTTCATCATACGACTTTCGTCAATAAAATGGAAAACTGGGGATCCGGGGATTAGCTTATAACTGGTTTGAGTCGTATCTTACTGAACACTCCCAAAAACTATGCATTACACTAAATTCTGTTGAGTATATCTCAGACTCTAAACCAATTATGCTGGGAGTTCCTCAGGGCAGTGTACGTGGTCCAATTCTGTTCCTATTGTACATAAACGATCTTTCATCATATGTAAGTGATCATTCAGTCGTTATAACAAATTATGCAGATGATATAAATGTGTTAGTTACAGAAAATAATTTTAATGCTTTAGAATAGAAGGCTAGCTCGCCGATTTCATAAATTTCTGAATGGTTTCACAATAACTGCTTAATCATGAACAATAATAAAACACAATGCATATTGTTTACATATAATTTGTAACGAAATTACATATCCAAAAGAAATAGGAATTGATAATAATTCCATCGAATTAGAGACCAAAATTTAATTTCTGGGTATTACTATTGATAAACATGTGAACTGGTTGGATCATGTACAGATGCTCTGCAGTAAACTTAGCCAAAATTGTTATTCATTAAAAGGGTTAAAAAAAGTAGTTAATCAACATACATTAATAACAGCATACTATGGTAACTTCTATTCTCATTTATCATATGGAATTGTGTTTTGGGGTGGTACACACAGTCAAAATGTTTTTATAATACAAAAGAGAGCAGTGAGAATTCTAGCTGGTTTGAAAAGTCGTGAGAGTTGCAGAGGTCTTTTTAGAACTCTTAATTTACTTACTGTATATGAATGCCTATGTTATGTACATAGAAATCGTGATTATTTTTCTAAGTTTGCAATTAATCATAGCTACGACACCAGACAAGTAGACTTGTTTCGTTATCCTACTTCCAAAACAAACCCGAGAGATAACTTCAATTAACCACTTCAAAAAACCATACATTTTTTTTAATATCTGCAGAACCTTATGATATAAATGATATCAACAAAATTATTTCCTTTTTCGTCTCTTAAAAATTCTTAATATTTTGTTACTTATAACTGTACTTCAATGTAACATATCTCTATAATAATAATATTTTTACTGTAATGTGTAATACTAAATGTTTTTTTAATGTATATTTTTATATATATTATTTTATATTCTTATATGTGACTGTATTTTCACAAGCAACGTGTTGACATGTACGGTATCCGCCAAAATAAACAGTACCGAAACAGAGAGTGCTGTGGAGTTGTTTATGTAATATGGATTTGTCATATTTGACTTAAATGTTATTAGTTGATATATTAACAGTACACTGCAGTTAAATTTGATTTGAAAATGGTTCTAACAACGGAAGAAAAAGTTTTTTTGGTAGAGCATTATTTTCGTTCATACGGAAAAGGTCGTAATGATGCTTAGAACAGGTGTCAATAAAATATCAACAAAAATTTAATAAAGCAGCTCCTAGTAAAGGTGTGATGTTAGCTGTTGTTGAAAAATTTCGTCGCACTGGTAGTGTATTGTGTCAGCGTAAAGGTTCTTCAGGTCGTCGAAAAACAGTATGCACTAACGAAAATGAAGGACGTGTTTTTAACCAAGTTGTGCAATCACCTCAAAGCAGTCTTGTAAGAACTGCATGTAAACTCAACATTAGTGAAACGTCTTTACGTCGCATGTTCAAATCAATTGGTGGTTATCCATACCGTATTCAAGTTGGACAACGACTAAATGCTGCGGACAAACGCAAGAGAAATTTACTGTGGTCGCATGTTGAGTTTAATTTACGAAGATCCCGAATTTTTGAAAAACATATGGTTTTCAGACGAGAGTCACGTTCATCTTAGCGGCTATATTAATCGACAAACAATCAGATTCCTTGGATTTGAACGTCCTGATGTCATTGTAGAGAAACCACTCCACAGTCTTCGAGTTACCGTTTGGTGCGCGGTATCTGGTCATGGAATGATTGGTCCTTATTTCGTTGAAGATGATAATCAGAATCCACTTACTGTCAACCAAGAGCGTTATAGAGAGAAAATTATTATACCTTTTGTGAGAGATCTAAATAACTTTTGCCGTGCACGAAATCTACAGTTTCGCACACACTGGTTCCAACAAGATGGTGCAACGAGCCATGCAGCTGTGCACACCTTAGACTTACTCCGTCAGCAGTTCGATAATAGAATAATTTCTCGGGGAACAGACTTCGAATATCATTCTCATTCACCTGATCTGACGCCACCTGACGCATACATTTGGGGCATAATGAAGGACAAAATATTTCACTCGGAAAATCCGCCGGCGAATATTGCCGAACTACGGGAAAGAATACAAAATATTTTTCGGCAGTTACATCAACCACTTTTTATAAATATGTTTATTGACTTACAAAATCGATATGAAGCTTGTTTGCATCGAAATGGTGAACATTTTGAACACTTACATTACAGAAATTAAAAATTAATTTTTATTTTTATTTTCGGTACTGTTTATTTTGGCGGATACTGTACTATACAATGTAAATTGTTCCTGGTACGCAATAAATATCTATCTATCTATCTATCTATTGTTTGGATATCTCTTATCTTTCCGTTGTGTGCTTGGCACAAAAATCAGGACACTTATAAACCGAGTGATTATTTTTTCAAATCACATATTTAGTTAGATCTGCAACATTAGCAAGACATGCAGAATTGTACAGTTTTACATTTTTTATTTGATATTTACTTGAGTTTTTTCTCTTTTCCTTAATTTTTAGTGTCAGTCCTAATAAGTCGGCTCCCGTTTGTAGAAATTCATCTTCCAGTTCTTTATCTTTTCCTGTTCTGCCTTTTATATTCCTCGTCCACATTTTCTATTTATTACTTTTATCCTTGTGTTTTTTAGCCTCTATTATTTTCTCTTGTACTCCATTCATATTTATTATTCCCGTGAATTGTTTTACATTTTCATATGCATTTTTGTTGTTGTTTTGTATCCTTTTCCATAGTCTCCAAGTTTCCAAGTCTTTTTTAGCCTCTATTAGTTTTTACAATTATTACTTCTTCTGTTAATAGCCGATGAGTATTCTTTTGTATCCTAATTAAATTATTTGTCTTAATTTGAATATTTAATTTAATTTTGATCATTTCTAGTTTATTTAATCATTTTTTTAGGTCTATTTGTCCTGCTGTGGAAGAGAAAATTGAAAAACCGTTGAAAAGGAAATCACAAAAAGTATCTAGATTAGTTAAACCTGGAGAAGACGAACCGCCTGTGCTGGTTAGAAAAAAGAAAATCGCAAAGACCAGAAGGAGGGCGATGAGCGATGACCAGGCGGGTCATCTGAGATGTCAACATCAAAGAAAATTTTCGAATTTGACGGAACCTCTTAAAAGAGATACCGGTTGGTGTAGTACGACAACTGTATCTCTAGAACACGACGTTAGCAAAGTTCTACAAGACCCAGTCCCATCGACGAGCAGCCTGGGCGCTATACCAAAGAAAACCCGAAGAGACACCCACAGTTCCATAGCGAAAAAATTACCAAAGAGCGAATCGGAAAAATGTAGCGTGTGTAGATGTAAACCAACATCGAGATTAGAAAGAGAAAGAAACGAACCGACGAAAGAGAACAAAGTAACGCAAACGCAGTTGAGGCATTCGGAAAGTTTCAGCCCCGTTGACGTATCATCAGAGAAAAATTCCAAAATCTGTAAGAAAATTATTAATTTATTTAATAAAAACATTAAATTTATCCATTTCTAGATGGTAACAAAACTGATCCACAATCTAAGAACGAAGACGGCTCTTCCAACGGTTCCAACAACGAGTTAAGCACATTATTACCGCCAGCGCCTCTATTGTCCGTTTTCTTACAATCCAGACCAACTAATATAAGTTCAACTATGGGCTTGGAAAGTATTCGATCCAATACTAATCGTATGAGGTTAAAAAGAATGAACAGAGCCCACAGACGAAGGTAATAACATTATTTTTTAATGTTTTTCTCATGTTATTTATTGTATTTTATTTTTAGGACTAACCCCGTAGGTAAAAAGGAGAATTTCTTATCGGGATACGGAACATACACTGCCAAACATTTTATCGACAACACGGATAGTTGTAATCATTGTTCAGTGGACGAATATGGAGATTTTTGTATATTATCGTATGACGATAAAGGAGCAGCTGGTACTAGTATCGAACCAGACGGTCCTAGTACTTCGCACGGGGTGGAAAGATCGTCTCTGAATCGCCGACACCGACGTCGTAGCGACGTAGCTACGCAGAACCGTCCTCAGAGAAGACCCGTCGACATTTGGGACAGTAATAGCACCGAATCGATTTGTAACAGCTCGGTTTCTACGATACTAGATGTTTCTTTACAAAAATCGATGCAGCCGATGAATTTTCCTATGAATTCCGATCAGTTTAATAGGTTGAAAGCGCCTTTCGAACAGGATAGGTTATTATTATCGGACGTAAGTTGATTTTATTATTACTTATTCAACTCATAGTACTAGATATCAGTTTAATTTATACATATATGCCTAAATTATCCTGCATATTCCAAACAAAACCGTCTTCTTCACAAGCTTTTCCAATTTTAATGCTTTGTATTACTTCTTCCATTCCCTCCTTTCTTATTTCTAGATTGTCGCTTGCTGCTTCTTTTTGGATATTCTCTGCTCCATTTTGAATTCCATTGAATTTTTCTTGGTAGTGCTCCTCCCATATTCTTAGCACTTCCTCTTTTCCTACCCTCCGTTGGTTTTGGCTGTCTCTCATGGCTCTTATTTCTTTATTTTTATCTCCTCTTAGTCTTTTAATTATTTCTGGTATCTACTCTATAATCCTCTGTTATTTCCTTTCTAAATTCTTTCCAACTCTCCTTTTTTTGCTTTCTTTACTGCCTGTTTCACTTTCTTTCTTATAGAGACATATCCATTTTTGTCTCTTTGATCTATAGTCTGGGTGAATGATTTCCATGCTTGTTTCTTTTTCTTTACTAATTCTTTAATGTCCTCATTCCACCATTTCGTTCCCTTTAATTTTCCGTTGTATTTTCTGTTCCCGCATATCTTCTGTGCCTTTTCTAGTAGTACTTCTCAAAATTTTTCCCATTTTTCTTCTAGTGTCCAACCTCATTTGTACTTTGTCTAGTCTTGTGATTTCCCCATCTGTTTCTTTTTGGTATTTATTTCTAAATTCGTTGCCTTTTAGCTTATGAATTGCAATTTTACTATATTCGTTTTCTTCAACTTTCTTTGTCATATTATCCCGTAGCTTTGCTGTTACTAGTCTATGGTTTGACGCTATTTCTGATTCTTTGTCTTGTTTCAATTTTTGCGTCAACTCTTGTGAACGTACGATATAAAGAATCAGGCTCTTTGCGTTTCTTTCTATTGCTACAAATGTATATTTATCTTCTATATTTTGTTCCCAGAAGGTGTTTCCTATTGCCAGGTCGTTTCTTCTTAATAAATCTATCATTTTGATTCCATTCCTATTTGCTATTTTCTACTGCACCACATGCCTCTGTTAGTATCCCTGCCCACTTTTGCATTCCAATTTCCCATGATTATCTTTTCAGTTTCCTCTCTTTCGCTGTCTAGTGTATATTGTAGACACATGTAAAATTCCAATATTTCTTCTTCTGATATTCCCTCTACTGGGGCGTTGATTTGTATTAATGTTATTATCTCTTTCATTTGTAAAGTCATTGTCATTATCCTAAAGTTAACTGATTTGTACCGGATTACTTTTTGGTCTATTTCTTTTGTTATTATTATTCCTACTTCCTCTTTTCTTCTTTGGTCAGCATTCACTCCCGAAAAATGTAGTACACATGGTTATCCTTTAATTTGATCTTGCCTTAGCCTTTTTTCTTTGTTTCGCTTAGTCCCAGTATTTTTATTTGATTTCTTTCCTCGGCTATCTCTATCTCTTTTCTTGTTAATGTGTTTATGTTTCATGTTCCTATTATTATTTCTTCCTGATCTCTTGAAATGTTGAGTGAAGCCGAAGAAGTATAAAGGGGGGCCTTGCAAAATTGTTCACCCTTTATAATGAAAGTTACTATTGTACCTATGATTGTCTTTTACCTTTTCTAAATGTACTATTTTATGCTCCTTACTCTGATTTTTTTTAAGCGCATCAACTACTAGGGTTATTAGCGCTTTTACGGTACTATTATTTCTAGAAATGTTTGCAATGTAAATTAGATTGTATAGATTGATCTCCTTTAAGAAGTGAATTACATTCAACGAATTGTTATTCAACATACTTTTTAAATCGGTCCGTAGTTCGTGCGCTTGACGATTTTGTTTAAACTTTGGGCATTCTACAAGACAGTGTTCAACAGTTACATTAACTCTACATAAATCACACACTGGCGGATCAGATTTTGTGAGTAAACTGAGTGTGACCAATTCCGAGGCGTGTTAACACAGTTTGACATTTTCTATTCATTGCGTTGTTAATTCCAGGTTTGATGGTTGGTTTAATTGGTCTCAATTTATCTTTAGATTGATCCCACTCGGCCTGCCACTTGTTATAAATTAATGTTTTTATGTGACATTTCTAGTCTGATGGAAGCACTCTGTTTTCCTATAGATTAAGAATGCTTTGGAATTTGGACTTAATAAGGGCTGGATGTGTGTTTTGTTTATTGAAGCCGCAAAGATCAAAGTGGCATTTCGGACTAGCAATAGTCCAGGGTGGAGTGCTGGGTTTGTTCTTAGTTAAGAATATAACTGGTATGGTGATAGCTAAATCGTTATGGTAATTGGCAACCCTTTCGTAAAATGCTGGAGCTGCTCTTTTTTTGTTTTGATACAGATTTCTATATTGATTTTTAAAGGTGTTGGCGTATGTTGGATGTTGTGGATTTGCTGCAACATTAGTAGCATTAGACATGCTGAGTAATTGTCTTCTATGGTGTAAAGGTAGTTCACCTGCTTCACATAGTACAATTGAAGTAGGACTGGTACAAAATGCTCCGATGGCTAAATGAATGGCAGTATTATGGATGGTATTCAATTGTTTGAGAGTGGTGTTTGTGGCCGAGCCATAGGCAATTGCTCCATAATCAATTTTAGATCTAATGATTGCTCTATAGATTTTCTGAAGAGTACTTGAGTCAGATCCCCAACTAGTGTTGCTCAACATTTTGATTATATTTAAGTTGTTTTTGCAAGTCCTCACGAGTTCTAGAATATGATGTTTCCAATTTAGTTTAGAATCAAATATTACTCCTAGAAATTTGTTAGTTTGTACGAAACTATGATTTTTATTGTATAGTGTGAGACAAGGTTGATAATTATTGTTGTGCTTTGAAAAGATAAGTGATTTCGTTTTTTCTGTTGAGAACATAAATCCAGTTTTCTATAGAATTTAATTGATTTTGAATTATTCTCCAAATTGATTCTAAGTTCCTTCCTTTGGCAATAAGTACTAAGTCGTCTGCGTATTTTCTGTACTTGACAGGCGCTGTAGCTGTATCGACTATGTTGTTAATAGCTGTGAGGAAAAATGTAGCACTAATTACTGATCCTTGGGGAGTACCATTTTCATGGAAGAAGCTTTTAGTGAGTTCTTCTTTAACTTTGATTCAGGAAGATCTGTTTTCCAAAAAAACGGAAGATAAATGAAAGCATATGGCTTTGTATCCCCCACTCTGTTAATTGTTTTAATATTTCGTAGTGCCTGGCAGCATCAAATGCACGTTGGATGTCAAAAAATATTGTGATGCATGATTGATTGGTGCAAAAGCTTCATGTACTATTTGTTGCCTGAAGCCACATTGTTGCATTGCTATATAGTTGTGATATTCTAGATACCACATCAACCGCTGGTTTATAATTTTTTCCAATAATTTGCACATCACGCATGTTAGAGATATTGGCCGATAAGATTCTGGATCAGTTTTGTTTTGTTTTAGTATAGGTATGATTGTAGCTTGGCTCCATTTTTTCGGGAATTTGTTTTCACTCCAAATAACATTGTAGATGTCCAATAAGATTCTTTTGGCACAGCTAGGCAAATTTTTGATACATATTGTAGGGATTTCATCTGGTCCTGGACTTGTGTTTTTCATTTTTTGTAATGTTTCTTCAAGTTCAGTTTCAGAGATTTTAGCATTTAATGAAGAATCGTCATTTGGATCTATAGTTATGGGAAAGTCTTTTTCTTGTTGTTGCTTCAATTCGAGAAATTGTGCACAAAAATTTGAATTGCTATACTCGATAGTCGAAATTGTGTAAAGTGAGTCAGAGCTATCTAATCAACACTTTGGTTAAAGCGCAGTTGCCATATGTATTCTAGAGAGAAATGCTGTATTTTATAAATACACTTCAAATCCATTGTGTCAATATTTCAGGTACAAAAGATGCAATGTAATTAAGTCAATACCAATTTAATATATTTATTTCAAATTTCAAGCAGACTAATAATAATTAGTTTACTTGAAATGTGAAATAAAGTGTTTATGTATATTTCTTGAACGCAAAGTTTGTTGTGAAAAACTCGCCGATTTGACAATGTTGGAGAGTCGCTTCAATGTTCCGGCTTTGAGAACGAGATAGATAGATCGAGCTACGCGAATGAGACAGTGATAGTAAACAGTTATGTGAGGTGTTTATTCTCTTCATGAGCGTAACATCAGTATTTGTGTTGTGGTTTTGTGTGATAAATCGGTTATTATTGGTATTTATTGTAATATTTATATCGGTATATTTAGTGACAATAATGGCGGAGTGTAGCGGTGTTGGCGATAAAAAACGGCGTCGTAACAATTTAATTCGGGAAGAAAAAGTCCTCATATTAAATGTGTACGAAGGACTGCGTGCCATGGACAAACAGTTGGGTGTTAGTGACGCTGTGATTAAGTGCAGTTATTTAACTAATGTTTCTGAGAGTACTATATACAATATTCTAAAGAAATCGCGGGACGGATCTTTGACAAGAGAACGAGGTGAAAACTGTAAACCGGAAAGTAGGGGAAGAAAGAAAATTGTTTCGGACGACCAAACACGGAATGCTATACGTAGGGAAATACATTCTTTTTATTTTAGGAATGAAATCCCCTCGGTAGCTAAATTGAGCAAGGTAACAGAAGCTGATGATACTTTACCAAACATCAGTGATAAAGTTTTGAGACGAACTTTAAAATTAATGAATTTTCGTTACCAAACAAGAAGTAGAAACAGTGCCTTAATTGAACGAAATGACATTGTGGAATGGAGGAGAAATTATTTAAAACAGATACGACAGTTTCGTAACGAAGAACGGCACATATATTATCTTGACGAAACATGGTTAAATGAAGGCCACACTGTGTCAAAAGTGTGGCAAGACATGAATATACGAAGCAATCGACAAGCCTTTATGGAGGGTTTCTCTTCCGGTTTAAAAGCTCCCTCTGGGAAAGGACGTCGACTGATTATCACTCACATTGGCAGCGAGGAAGGATTTGTAGAAGGTGGATTACTAAGTTTTCAGTCCAAAAAAACTGTCGATTACCATGAAGAGATGGATGGTAACCGGTTTGAAACATGGTTTAGATCAATTTTAACAAAGGTAACTCCTGGTTCAGTGATAGTTATGGATAATGCTTCATACCACTCTCGTCGACTGGAGCAAATACCTACTTCAGCTAGCCGCAAGAGGGTTATAATTGATTGGTTAGAGAGTAAAAGCATTCCGCACAATGAGGCAATGCTAAAAGTTGAATTATTATCTCTCGTACGGAAACATAAAAGCAGTTATATTAAGTACGTTGTCGATGAAATGGCGAAATATTTCAACGTCTCAGTTGTTAGACTTCCTCCCTACCACTGTGAGTTAAACCCCATCGAGCTGGTTTGGGCCCAAGTGAAAAATTATGTTGCGAGAAAAAACAGTACATTCTAAATCGCTGACGTTGAGAAACTGTTTGACGAGGCGCTGCATACCGTTACTGCTGAGAGTTGGCGTAAATGTATTCAACACATATTAAAAGAAGAAATAAAGTTTTGGGATTTAGACATACGTGTAGAAGTAATGACGGAACCACTCATTATCGATATAGGAGGAGAAAGCGATGATTCTGAGGAGTCGTCAGGGAGTGATACCGCTTCCAGTTAGTCAGACATTTTACAAGTGACCTCGCAACATACCTATACTTATTGGTAATTTATTTTGGTCTTGACAAACAACTTTTTTTTAGTTTTAGTAGTAGTAAGTTGGAATTGACTTTTAAACATTTTTTTATTTTGTTTTAACTTACTTATGAACAACTTGTGATAAGTTATTATTTCAAATGTTAAAAATTGAAATTCCAGATATTTCAGTATTCGCACCCTTAAACTATGATACGCTCATGGAGTTCACTTTAAATCGGTAGATAACCGATGACGTCACTTTACAGAATTTCGACTATCGACTTTTTTATATACATCTTATTATAGCTCATCCTTAAAAATGTATATTATTCTTGGTAACACCCTGTATATACATAATGATACCTACCATAATAATTTCGTATTTCTGTTCTCTCAAATTTAAACGCCAGAGCGTACAAGAACATTTTCTATTTATTTTTTATTTAGAACTATTAAGAACCCTTCAAAAATGATGCGCTCATGAAGTTCGCTTCTGCAACTGATTTTATGGACAGTAAGAGCGATGAGTCACTTTACAGAATTTCGACTATCGAGTATAGAGTGTTTTCTATAAGTTTCAGCTAAAACATTGGCTATTAGTTTATTTTCAGATGTGAGCTTGTTCTGATATTGAAGAGCTCGTATTCCTGTGATGGTGCGTTTCCCTGATATTCATTGAATTTTGTTCCAAATTTCTGTGGATGGAGTGTTGTCATTAATGCTGGCTATGAATTCATGCCACGATTCTTTTTTGCGTTTTTTATTATGTATTTACATCTTGCTTTTTAAATTCGATCAGGTTTTCTTGATTTTTGTGCTTTTTCCATACATTGTAAGCATGTTTACTTGCTCTAACCGCTTCTTGGCAGTTTTTGTTCCACCATGGTACGGTTTGACGATTTTTAATCAGTGATGTTTTTTTACTGATTCTTTTGCTGCTTCTAACATGGTATTTGCAAAATTATCAACTGTTTCGTCTATATTCGATTTTATTTCAAAGTTTGCTATATTTTCTTCGATCGTTTGCTGATACAGTGCCCAATTTGCGTTTTTATATTGCCATTTTGTACTAATGTTTGTATTGGTTATATACCTGTGATTGGAGTTATTAATAATTATTGGAGCATGATCACTATTATAAATGAAAGGTAAAGTTTCCCAAGTTAGTACGGTTAGTAAAATTGGGCTACAAAAGGTGAGGTCTGAAGCTGCCTTCTCTCCAGTGCAGGGGTTGAGCCTAGTGCCTTCCCCACTGTTCAGTAGGCAATGACCGCAGAGATCTGTAGTTGATGATAGCAGTTTGCTTTTGTTGGAAGTCGTTTTGCATCCCCATTCGGTGTTGTGGCAGTTAAAATCTCCAATAATGATATGTGGAGATGTTATTTGAGAGAAGAGATCTGTTAGTTCTTGACTTGAAATTTATTTATTGGGGGGTATGTACACATTGCAAATAGAAATTTTTCGTTGTAGGTTGATAGAGACTGCGACAGCTTCTAAATTTGTTTTTAGTGATATTTCGTTGATATCAGCGTCCTTTTTTATGTAAATTGCAACTCCTCCGCTAGCTATCTTTGGGTTTACCCTGTTTTTATAGAAAGCTCAATAATTTTTCAATTTAGTTATTTTCTTTTCAGTAAAATTTGTTTCCTGTAGTCTTACAATAAGTGGGTTATATTGACTTATTAAATGTTGATGTAGTAGATATATTCATAGGTATGTTTATTACTACAATTCCTGGGATGATAATGCGTCACTTTCTATATCCGTAGATCGAGTGCCAATGTGCTTCATGATTCTTGTCCTGAGTCGTGTATAGCGAGATTTAATACTTCTTTCCGTGAGATAAGGTCGGATTTGGTAAAGTTACAAAGCCAAGTTGTCAAAATTATCGGTGAATTACAGAATGGTTTTTACAGGGTCAGGGGCTCCCATTATATTATCGAGCAAGAGCACCAGTTGATCAAAATCGAGTGAGCTGGGAGGGTTTTGACTGTTTATAAATGTTTGTGCTGGTAGTAGTGACTCTCTGCAGCTTTTGGATTCATCAGTTTTGGGTGCTTCTTTTTTTGTTTGGGTTTTATGAATTGTTTTGAGTCCTTATTTTCTTTGGGTGTATCTGGCTGTTGTATCTGATTATTAAACCTTTTTTGCCCCTTGCCCTGATTTGAGTACTTTTGGTAGAAACTCTTGCTGCAGTTTCAATCTTTCGTAAACTTGTTGACTGCTAGGTTATAAAAATAAAAATCTAATCTTTTTCTTAATTTTTATATATATCTTTCAAAAATGACACAAACACACACACTCTTCGATCTCTATCCTCAGCCGTTACAAAAACTAGCTCTGACAGCGGACAGATACCAACTGCCAGAGACAAATACTACTAAATAAAATTGTCTTGTTGACAGCGACAAAAGCTGAATCCGCTCTCCGCGACAGATGTCCTTCACAACACTGGCGAAGAGATAATCTGTTCTATGCGTCTTTTACTTCCATTATGTCGTTTGAGGCTAGTTGTGGTGCAGGTATTGGTGGAGGTTTTGCAGCTTGGATCTTTTGTAATTGATCTGTATTTTCGCTGAGTGGTTGTGTTTCAATGTCGGTATTTGTATTTTGAATATTTGATTCCGGATTTTGATTTGTCATTGTACTTTGAGTAACAGCTGGTAAAAAATCAGAACACTGAGTGGTGATATGACCATCTTGTGATATGTATATACGATAAGGTGTGCCGTCAAAAGATAGAGTAATATAGAGTAATATATATCTGTAGGAGTTGAGATAGGTTTTATGTACACTTGTCGGCGAAAACTTAGAATGTGACTATACTCAGGGTTCGACACATTCACTTTTAAAAAGGTCATAGGCGAGAATAGGGTGAGACCTAACTGTTTCAGTTCATTTACCAAGACATCATGGGGTATAGATGGACATACATTTGATGAGACCAATCGTTAAGATAGAGTAATGAGTCTATGACCATCAAGTATAGAGTTACCGATTTTAATAGATTTATGTTTATTCATAAAAGTGTTTATTAGGTATATACATATTCTACCATTGGAGATTCTTGAGCAAAAAATAATAGATTTTGGACCAATCAGTGACCCTAGTGCGTATATGTAATCCTAGAGGAACAATCCATCAATTGTTGGAAACACAATCGCTTGCTCCTTGCTGGGAAATGTTTGTTGAGTGAGAGGATATGCATAAGACGAGACTGTGGGTGATTTGTAACTGTACTTTGAGGAGCCCCTGCAGTCAGAAACCCCGTCAGAGGTTGTATTCATGTTTCAATTAATAAATTTTCTGTGGGAGATTTCATACGTTCCGAGGACGGATCTGTCTGCTTGAATATTTTGGATATATAATCAGTAAAAAACTGATTTTTGTCTATTAGACTAAGCTAATTATGTTTGTTTAATTTGTTTTAATTTGCGAAAAGGAAAAAGTTCATGCAACTTACAGATGGTCACCTCTATGTATGCACTAATAATGTTTTCACTGTTATCTTACTACTTTTTCACGATACACAAACTCGTTTTTTGATTTCTTGTTAATCCTTACTCTGATTACTTAAACTGTTTTTGTATTTATTACTAATGTTAGAATCTCTATTATTACTATTACTAAGGTGAATAATTATATTATTACTAATACTAATGTTAGTCTTACTGTCTAAACTACTTATTTTACCTATATTGTTACTTCTTATGTCAAGTTCTATTGCGATGTTTCCCGCCTCTTGCCTCTGTGTTCTTCTTTTTGGTTTAATTCGTTTTTTACAGATTGTGTAACTGTTCCATTGCCAAAGCTGTCCGTTTATTATTAACTTGTTAAATTTAATTTTTACGCATTTTCCTTTTTCTTTCTTCGCCCATGCTGTCTGTCTTATTTGTATTAATGAATATCTGGTGTTCTTTTATTGATTTTAATTTATGTCTATTTTGTATTACCAAGTTTTTCTGTTGTTATCTATTTTTAGCTTTATTCCTAGCTCTTTTTCTATGAAGCTTTCCATGCCTTCTTTCAGGATTTTTGTGTCATTTGCATGTATAAGTAGACATTGGACTATTACATTTTGGATTTTTCTTCCTTTTCTAGTCATTCAACTCTAGCTTTTGTGATGGTTAGTTCTTTTTCAAATTTTTGTTTTTCTCTCTGTATTATTTGATTTGCTTTATTGAGGGATTCTACTTCTCTTCTTAAATCGTTCACTTCTTTAATGTATTGTTTCTGTTCTTCTTTTACTTCAATCAATTCTGTTGTCAGTTTTTCTGTATTCCATCATCTTTATTAACTTGACCTTTGTTTTTTACCGGTGTTCTAATAGTACGTTTACTTTTGCTAAACATTTCATTGTTATCTTCCACCATTTCTAGGTCTCTTTTTATTGTCCTCCGAGGTATAATCATCGCTATTATTTATTATTTTTAAATACTCGTTTGTCAACGTAACATTTAAATCACTTTTAATTGTCACTGTCAAATTAGCTTATCCTATGAACTTTCACTCGCGATTTTTATTAAACTATCACTTCTTATAACTATTAACAAATATTTCAATATTACGTTATCTAAATTGTAAGTAAATATTCGTTTCTATTTCAGACGGTGGCAACGAAATTCAAGTGTATCATAGCGAAACCTTCGGATAATAATGTGAAAAGGACGAAAAGTTATTACGTGTTTAAAGTGTGGCCGTGGACTTACGTTAAAATTAGTATGGACAGGTTAAAATTGTTGGCTTTGTTAGATCGAAATTTGACGTTACGAGAAACTATCGTTTCGATAATATTAGGAAGTCTAGTCTGTATATTGGGAGCTATATTATTGTACAAACAATTTTACAGAGACGTATCGGCTTTTTTACTTTGTTTCGTTATAGCTAGTTGTCAATATTCGTTGGTGAAGAGCGTCCAACCGGACGCCGCTTCCCCGACGCACGGTTTCAATAGAATCATCGCCTATTCGAGACCGTTGTACTTTTGTATATTTTCATCTTTGGTACTTATACTCGATTCGAATTTGTTGGAACAAACTAGAGGTTCGGGTTACGATCTGAACTCTTTCGACTTAACGTACCAGCAATATTTGCATCTGTTCTGTGATTTTTTCGTTATGTTTATATTAGTTTTTCCCTTTCTCTTTTCCTTGGGACTGTTTCCTCAGATAAACACGTTTCTGATGTACGTGCTCGAACAAATCGACATGCACGTGTTCGGCGGTAACGCCATGTCCAGTTTGTCGGCGTCTTTTTATTGCATCTTCCGATCTTTTTTGACTGTGATAATATTAGGGGGAGTTTGTTACGGGGGTTTGAGCGAGAGTAAAGGGGCGCAACATATTTTGTTTTCGATGTTTTGCGCGTCTCTCGTAGCCACTTGTTATCATCTCAGCAGGTCTACCAGCGATCCGGCACATATTTGGAACATGTTGAAGAATCATCTATGGCTGCCAGATGTCTACAGAGAACAACAAACCAACAACGGAGAAGAAGACAAACAGGAGCGAGAAGAAGACAAAAAATATAAGGTTAGTCATAATCTGTGTGTTGAGTGTACTTGTATTTTATATTTTATTGTTTCCTCTTTTCACAATTCCATTACACTTTTTATCAATTTGTCTTATTTATATTATTTAATTCGATTTTGTGCTATATTTTAATTTATTTCTCTTTACATGATTCGATTCCTTATTTTCTCCAATTTTTTTGGGTTTTTTGAGCTTACTTTCCTTTATTTATATAATTCCACACGTAATTAATTTTTTCAATTATTTGGGACAACTGGTATATAATCGTTTCCAGTTCAAAAATTAAATTTTTCTAGTATTTGGGACAACTGGTATATAACCTTTTCCACTCCAGAAACATTATTAAATTGTTCAGTTATTTGGGACAACTGGTATATAACCTTTTCCACGTCATAAACATTATTTTTTCAATTATTTAGGACAACTAGTATATAATCGTTTCCAGTTGAAAAATTCAATTTGTCGAGTATTTGGGACAACTGGTATATAACCTTTTCCACTTCAATAAAATTATCAATTTTTTTAATTATTTGGGACAACTGGCATATAATTTTATTCACTTCAGAAACATTATTAAATTGTTCAATTATTTGGAACAACTGGTATATAACTTTATCCACTCCAGAAACATTATTAAATTGTTCAGTTATTTGGGACAACTGGTATATAAGCTTTTCCACATCATAAACATTATTTTTTTCAATTATTTGGGACAACCGGTATACAATCGTTTCCAATTCGAAAATTAAATTTTTCGAGTATTTGGGACAACTGGTATATAACCTTTTCCACTTCAATAAAATTATCAATGTTCTCAATTATTTGGGACAACTGGTATATAACCTTTTCCACTTCAATAATATTATCAATTTTTTCAATTATTTGGGACAACTGGTATATAACCTTTTCTACGCCATAAACATTACAATTTTCAATTATTTGGGACAACTGGTATATAATCGTTTCCAGTTCAAAAATTAAATTTTTCGAGTATTTGGGACAACTGGTATATAATTTTATCCACTTCAGAAACATTATTAAATTGTTCAATTATTTGGGACAACTGTTATATAACCTTTTCCACTTCAAAAACATTATCAATGTTTTCAATTATTTGGGACAACTGGTATATAACATTTTTCACTTCAATAACAATATCAATTATTTGGGACAACTAGTATATCCCTTTTCCACGTCATAAACATTATTTTTTTCAATTATTTGGGACAACTGGTATACAATCGTTTTCAATTAAAAAATTAAATTTTTCAATTATTTGGGACAACTGGTATATAATTATATCCACTTCAGAAACATTATTGAATTGTTCAATTATTTGGGACAACTGGTATATAACCTTTTCCACTTCAAAAACATCAATGTTTTCAATTATTTGGGACAACTGATGTATAACTTTATCCACTTCAGAAATATTATTAAATTGTTCAGTTATTTGGGACAACTGGTATATAACATTTTTCACTTCAATAACAGTATCAATTATTTGTGACAACTGGTATATAACTTTATTCACTTCAGAAACATTATTAAATTGTTCAGTTATTTGGGACAACTGGTATATAACATTTTTCACTTCAATAACATTGTCAATTATTTGGGACAACTGGTATATAATCGTTTTCAATTCAAAAATTAAATTTTTCGAGTATTTGGGACAACTGGTATATAACCTTTTCCACTTCAATAATATTATCAATTTTTTCAATTATTTGGGACAACTGGTATATAATTTTAACCACTTCAAAAACATTATTAAATTGTTCAATTATTTGGGACAACTGGCATATAACCTTTTCCACTTCAAAAACATTATCAATCAATGTTTTTAATTATTTGGGACAACTGGTATATAACATTTTTCACTTCAATAACATTATCAATTATTTGTGACAACTGGTATACAATCGTTTTCAAGTCAAAAATTAAATTTTTCGAGTATTTGGGACAACTGGCATATAACCTTTTCCACTTCAAAAACATTATCAATCAATGTTTTCAATTATTTGGGACAACTGGTATATAATCGTTTTCAATTCAAAAATTAAATTTTTCGAGTATTTGGGACAACTGGTATATAACCTTTTCCACTTCAATAATATCAATTTTTTCAATTATTTGGGACAACTGGTATATAATTTTAACCACTTCAGAAACATTATTAAGTTGTTCAATTATTTGGGACAACTGGCATATAACCTTTTCCACTTCAAAAACATTATCAATCAATGTTTTCAATTATTTGGGACAACTGATATATAACATTTTTCACTTCAATAACATTATCAATTATTTGTGACAACTGGTATACAATCGTTTTCAATTCAAAAATTAAATTTTTCGAGTATTTGGGACAACTGGCATATCACCTTTTCCACTTCAAAAACATTATCAATCAATTTTTTCAATTATTTGGGACAGCTGGTATATAGCATTTTTCACTTCAATAACATTATCAATTATTTGTGACAACTGATATACAATCGTTTTCAATTCAAAAATGAAATTTTTCGAGTATTTGGGACAATTGGTATATAACCTTTTCCACTTCAATAAAATTGTCAATATTTTCAATTATTTGGGTCAACTGGTATATAACCTTTTCCACTTCAATAACATTGTCAATTTAATCAATTATTTGGGACAACTGGCATATAACCTTTTCCACTTCAAAAACATTGTCAATGTTTTCAATTATTTGGGAAAACTGGTATATAACTATCCACTTCAGAAACATTATTAAATTGTTCAATTATTTGGGACAACTGGTATATAACATTTTCCACTTCAAAAACATTATCAATGTTTTCAATTATTTGGGACAACTGGTATATAACTTTATCCACTTCAGAAACATTATTAAATTGTTCAGTTATTTGGGACAACTGGTGTATAATATTTTTCACTTCAGTTATAGGTCTGTTCCAACCAACACAAAAACCGTACAATTATGATACAAACCCAGTTGACCTGCTGATTAGTGAATTTAATAAGTCTGTGTAATTTACATCAAATTTGCTGCGTTACTGAGATTGTACGGTAATAAAACGGTATTTAATTCGGTTGGAACAGACCTAACATTATCAATTATTTGGGGCAACTAGTATATAACCTTTTCCACATCATAAACATTAATGTTTTCAATTATTTTAGACAACTGGTATATAATTTTATCCACTTCAGAAACATTATTAAATTGTTCAATTATTTGGGACAACTAGTATGTAACATTTTCTGTTTCAAAAATATTATTTCAACTATTTGGGACAACTGGTATATAACCTTTTCGATATCATCACGTGATATTAGTACTAACAACTACGGTAAATGTAGTGTGACCAACCGATAAACCAAAATGTTTCTACCCTACTTAAAACATTCTATTGGTTGATAAAAACAATTGAAGAACTCAGTTTGTTATGCATGATACCAACTTCGGGGGTTTATCCCTAAGATTAGGGAGTTTTTTAGTGTACAAAATATTTTGGGGGTATTTTTAGGGATAAAATTTTAACTGGGCTGTTTTTTTTAAAACGCACTAATCTTCATGCTTCTATCCAAAGTTTATAAAAAATAAATATCTTAATCTGTTGGGCAGTTTTGGTATGAATTTAGTGGTTTTTGATATCTCTTTAGGCGAAAACTTTTCAATTAGTTCACACTGTTCCAACGTGTACAGAAACACTTGGCGTTTACTTATTGAATAGCGACCAGCGTTGGTCTACAAACCGAATCTTGTCATTTTTCGTGCACAAATAAAATGATTGCCAATGCAGACGGAGTAACTCCTTCAATGTGTAATCTATATATCTTGAGACAACTGGTATATAACCTTTTCTACGTCATCACGTCATAGCAAGAGTAACAGGTAACAATTATGTAATGTCACCAACAGATAAACCAACATGTTTCTAACCTATTTAAATGATTCTATTGTTTCACGAAAAAAAATTAACTCTTTTGTTTTGACGAAAATTGGTGAAATCAGTAAATAAAGATGGCGATAAATAGATTGTGTAAAAAAATTAAAAGAAACGACTGGAAATACAGAATGAATATATTTAAAATAAAAATAAATCATTAAAGTATTGGGTTTTGAAGTTAGACTTTAAAAAAATTTTACAAAATAAAGTACTTAGGTGAGTGATGATTATTTATAAACGAAAACATAACCTAATCATTATTTTCAAAACAGTCGAGGTAAATTCAGCAATATTTTTCCTAGAGGTGGAAAAATACAAAAAAAAAATGAAATATAGTTTACAAAGTGACAATGGATTCGCAAGTTCACGAGTCTCCTTCACCACCCCATTAATTAATTTCCGTAAAAACAGCACCATTTAGCAGACCTACAGAAATGGCACATAATTAAAAATTCAAAACTTAAAATTAGAAACCAATAGGTAAATTATATTTAAAAGCAAAAATATTATAAAAGTGTGATATTTTGTTTATTTCAGGAGAAAATTTCCAAAAACGATCCCAAAGGTGTAAATACTAAAAAAAAGACTGTAAAATTCCCTAGTAATAAAGAACAATACCTAGAAGACGATGTCGCAGATCCGTTGCCTGCCAAATTACAAAAAATCAACAATGCCAGATTAAAAAACGACGTCATAGTATGCAGTTTAATAGCAGTTTTAGGTAAAATAAACTACAGCTGCTTTTTAACACGTTGACTGCCATGTTTATCGAAACTTGTTGGATCCAGTATTCTAGACTATATTATTTTGCCACCACAATCTCTATATCTTAACACCACTCGATTTGTTTTTTCGGGGGTTCATAAAAAGTATCACATTCTTTAAGAAACCACCAGAATCGCTAGGGATATGCTACAAAAGAGTGATCCCGATTTTTTTCACTAAATACTCATATATATATATATATATATATATATATTGTTGTAGATAGAACGAGCATATAACATTCATAGAATCGCGATAAAGGATAAAGTAATAATATATATCAATAAAAATAACTTGTAAATAAAGTACCAAAATTAATAAAATATATATATATAACAACATAATCAATTACAATCAATGGGCATAACCATAGAGAAAAATAAATAAATATAAAAAGATTTCATAAACAATTATTCGTAAAACAGTTTTAAAATAATTCTGTACTTTTAAAAAACAACCTTAGACAGAACCTAACAAGCAAACGAAGATCAATAAGATAACGTAACGCTACACGGAATTTTAGACACCGAAAGCATCTGCTTATATTTAAAGAATAAATAGGATGGTAATAATAAAATCAACAGTGCAACGATGATTGATCAATAAATGACATTTAGATTTAGTAAAATTATATATAAGATATGTTATTTAATATTTAATCATAGAAGTTAATAGGAAACATAATAATATAAGTAGAAAACTGTAATTACAGGAAATGTCAAAAACCTATACGAAATATAACAGTTGAGACAAGTATACCAACATAAAATGTATTTGAATATGAAATATAAGAATAAAAATAAATGATTACCGACCTAATTTATATGTATGGATGTAATAATATAAAACAAAATAAGAAATTAACTGTATCCATGTATATTATGTAAATATTTAGGTTGTAGGAAGTATAAAAATGATATATTTGCATTGACCAATCGGAAGATTTCAAATAATCAATAACATGAAAAAACAATAATAATAAAATGTTAGTGAATTAAATCAATGACGATAAGGTTATAGTGAATAAAAAACAATATTTGATAGCAAGTTTAAGTCAGAAAAACAATGAAACATTAATAAACAAAGTGACAGGTGAACAATAATCAAAGATTTTTCTAGAACATTGCCAGCTTCCGGTTATAAACAATAGAAAGGGTTTTGGCGGATAAAAAGACCCGCGATAGTCAGTTAGGCGTTGGTAACTGAAGAAGCAAGAAGTAAATTGAATGTGATCCAGTTCTTTGTTATAAAATTATCAAGTAATAAGTGTGAATATGTATAAATAAGAAATATAAAAGTAAATTATAATTGAAATAAGTGTAAAAACAAATCTGTGTTGAAACAAAGTCAAGCCAAGTAATATAATTATCACCCGATAGTTATAAGAAGGGAGATTGCCACCTGAAGCGGGAAAGCGTCATGGATGGATCCAACTGAAGGCGTCGTTTGGCGAAAAGAACAAGGTCTGTGGTGTGTTTTAATTAGTAATATTTGGTACCAAATAATAAAAAAGTGAAATTTAAAATCATAAACACCTGGTAGTAAAAGTTTTAAAATGAATATAATGTACCAGGAAACGTTAAAAAAATCTTACCATTATCAAATTTGTAGATAGAGGTATTAATTTCTGTCACGTTTGAATTTTCTCCAGTCACATATACATATATATATATATATATATATATATATATATATATATATATATATATATATAGTTCATATATGTTCTTGTAAAACCCCATTATCTACAACTATATAGGAGATAGTCTTTGCCGACTAATTAGGTATAAAACCACGAATATTGAAATAAGTGTAAAAACAAATCTGTGTTGAAACAAAGTCAAGCCAAGTAATATAATTATCACCCGATAGTTATAAGAAGGGAGATTGCCACCTGAAGCGGGAAAGCGTCATGGATGGATCCAACAAACCACAACTAAATTCAGTTTTTATCACATGCACACTTCTTATAATACATTAAAATAATTTTTAAAAAAAGATCGAAATTAAGTAGATAAATATTTCAGATATCCTTTCCATTTCACGAACCGAATAAAACTAAAGCAGTGTTCAAATATTTTCAATAATCCTATTTATAAGAACAAGAAGAAAAAAGTTACAAATAGGTGAACAACTTTAAACGCAGGTGTTCATATTTTTTTCAAAGAAATATAATGTTTACAAACGCTTATCAAAGTTTATGCAAATGAGTCTGCAAAAGCCATCTCAAAAAGAATGAATAGTTTTTTTATAATATACAGAATGTTTGTTTGTTGTGGAAATTTGGATGTATATAGAAAAATCCATTATTTTATTTTATAGCATAAGAATTTTTAATAAGTAAGAAAAGGATAATCATTTATTTTTATACATAATAGGTATATGACTCCAACAATAAAATAAAGCGCCAACTATATTTTATATATAAGTAATATTTCAGTGCTTCAAATTTTTTTTCTATCTTTTCATAAATAACAAAATAAATTACATTGATGAATAATGTTGATTTTATTATGATATGCCCAGAACCCTACTGAGTTATAGAGTAGTGTATAAATAAGAGCAGCAGAGGTAATACAATTTTAGGAATTAAATGAAACCACATGCTATTAAATAGCATAATGAATAGGAGGAATTAAAGGTAAAATATATATAAATTAGCTAGCCCAAGAGTGTAATATTTCAATAGTAACAAACATTAATACATTTAATATTCAATTTAAATTCACAACTAAAATAATAATTCTCATATATAAATTTCATATACAATTTATCTCCCAAACGTGGAGCAATTAAATTATAGTATTCAAACAACAATTTCATATTTAAAATAAATAACACATATTCAAAATATTATTAAAATAAGCATTCACATATTTAACTTGCTCCCCAACGTGGGGCATTATATAAAATAAAGTAGAAATCATATTTGATATATATATATATATATATATATATATATATATATATATATATATATATGTATATATTGAACTAGTTACCTAGTTCTGGAAACAAATTTACACAAATAATTATCATAAAAAGTATAGATTATCACGGGAGGTGTGTCAGTAGACACAACCATTAGCAAGAAAATGACAATTTAAGTATATAAAGTTATATAAAAATTAGTGAAATATGTATCAATCTTATTAAATATGAATGTGATTATTTTAAAAAGAATTATGAGAACAAATACCAAACACAATATTATTTAATTAAATACAAAAAGTTACCTGCACAAGTAATTCCGAATATATGTCAAAGTCAATGAGTTCCACAATGTGCTGAACACTGCTGTAGGAATATCTGTAGATATTAATTGCCATATTATAACTTGGAACCTAAAAGAATTAAAAAAAAGAATATTTAGTCTAGTGTTTGATTAGCATAATTACACATGTTCCAATAGTAAAAGTTTATAATTTCATAAAGAGTTGAAAACTGTATATGAAAAGATAGATGGAACGCAGCTCAAACTTATGAAAGGGAAATTAATAAACAGGAAGTAATGAATCTTAGTAAATTTATAATTGCCAACTTAATTTTATTGATTATTTATTGCATACTGAAAAATAATATCAAAAACAAAAATAAACAATAGTTTATATGATATAAATATAAAATAAGATTGAAAATTAAAAAAAGGATCAATTACATATAGGTAAATTAATAATTTAGGTTGTAGTTTTTGTAAAAATAATTATTTATAAAAATATCTAAACAACATGTTTATATGTAAATTAGCTATTGTATTATGGAAAAAGGACATGATATATATTCCTTAATACAATAGAAATAATAGTGAACTAGTGTGAATATCCTCCAGAACAATTAAATTAAATAATTCAGATTTAGAACTAAAACACTTCGAAATGACAATTTTTTATTCAAAATAACAGATAAGTGAGCTTTGGATTAATCAAGCGAGGAGGTTGTTGATTTTGAAAACAAGAGAAGAGAGTTTTCGGGTGATGGAGAGGAAGCGTCGATAGAGAGACTCTTTGTTTAAAAATTTATCAGAAATTGGTATAAATGTTAAAAAACACAATCAAAGGTAAATCAAAGCATTTAACTATTGTTTATAATCCTGTGTAAGGATGAAGAAGTGTAGAAAGTGAATATCTCCTGAGAGATATCTACAAGAATTTGGAGATGCGAGTTGCAGCCCGGCAGAGAATTCAATATTAAGGTCTGTGTCTTTACAATTACATTCATTGGAATTCCATATAATTCTTTATAAAGAAAGTGAACATTAAAAATTTATCAGAACGTTAAATTTGAATAAATTCATTAAATGGCCAAGAACATTTATCATATGATGCATCATAATTTTATCTCAATTGAGAATTAAACAGTTTTAGTTAATAATAATATTTGTACTTACTTGATATAATATAATTCACTGTATATGTTCACGAGCATCATGAATTTTCACATAACCTCTCATTCTTTCTTTTATCTTCAGCATGAATAACTATTTGCCTATTACTGTCTTCACTTTCAACTCACTCACATAATTTTAATTAAGTATACTTATATGTAATTGATTATTTAAATTTTATATCATCAAAATTGTTTCACCATTATAGACGCGCTGGTAGTGTGTTTAACAGTAAAGCTATTTCTTATAGAGGGGAGAGTATCCTCCTATCGTTTCAATTATAACAGTGCATGCGTTCAGATTTATGCACCGACGCACTGATAGGAACATTCTTATACTGAGAAATGTATCTGATATAGGGTGGAACAAAAACACAATTTTCAATGTTTAAATCTTATTGCAAATTTTCATAATAATTTATTAAATTGTTTACATTTGAGTGTTGGTATTTTATTCTCATCACATCCATCAAAAAATTTTCTATCGTCCACATATTTCAATAATTTTATATAGGAGAAACTTCAGAAATTAATTTTCATAAAAAAAATTTTACAAGGAAAAAGGTAAGGTTTGAATTAAATTTGTCAATCACTGGTATTAATGCATCCTGAACTCAAAGGGAGGAGTCTCATACTTCCGACTGAGATAAATAAATATAAATATAACAGTTAATAAAAAATTAACATATTGAGCTAGCCGAGGTAAAACAAATACTATATTAAATAATACTGTATTAAATAAATAATAAAATATAATCAATTATAATATATATATATATATATATATATATATATATATATATATATCCCTAGCGATTTTGATGGTTTCTTCAAGTATGTGATACTTTTTATAAACCCCCAAAAGAAAAAATACGAGTGGTGTTATGATCCGGAGATCGTGGTGGGAAATAATACAGGCTAGAGCACTGGATCGAATGAGTGTGTATCAGCTCTGATACACATGACAGTTAACGTGTTAATTAATGCTAATCTCTAAATTCTATGTTTCAGTGTTTGCCGTTCACGCTAGTACTGTATTTACTGTACTCCAACCGGAATTGGGTCCGGTTTTATGGTCGATAGGCGCTACCTTGGGGTTCATTTTACATTATATTGTTCCTCAGTTTCGTAAACATCTTCCTTGGTTATGTATCGCCAGACCGATTCTTCGATCGCAAGAACACGAACAATATCAGATCAAAGGGCCTGCGAAAATTATGTGGTTCGAAACGGTAAGAAATATTCATTATTTAAAAAATTGTTGAAATATTCCTTATACTAGTTGAAAGCGTCACAGCAGATCATTGGATATGTTGAAAATAGGGATTTATATTTGGAGAGGTTTATTTAAGATTGTTGTGAATATTTAAATTCTTGATGGAAGTAATTTATGGGCACCAAGTAGTTACAGCAATGGCCTCAAGATATGTATTAATCAGATGATGAGTTGAATATAGGTTACTGGATACTAATATTGATGTCCCTCTGCTGCATTGGTATGAATGAAGTGGTGCCCTTCAAAATTTTTAGGTGAGGTTGATTTGTGAGTTTGGAATTGGTTTCCTGTAGGCATAGGGTTAGTTTTTGAGATTAATGTTGAATTCTCTCCAGGTGTGGAAAGAATCCATCACCGTTCTATTGATTTAACGTAAAAATGTTTTAAACAAAAGGAATGGAAGGGATTTAACAGTTATGAATCGTTTGTATTAGTAAAATCATCTACTAAAGTATCAGACGAGAAACTTTTACCACTGAGGAATTTTCAGGGTGTTTTTTAATGGATTCAGCGTGTTAGAAATCATGTTTGTAAATTTTATGAGTATTTATAATTTTTTCAAATATTTGGAACAACTGGTATATAACTTTTGATACGTCATCATACAGAATCTTTTTAGTCTATAATGCCAACTATTTGAGTTCTTAGATCGAAAATATTTTTCAATTATTTGGGACAACTGGTATATAACTTTTTATATGTCATCGTACATAATGTTTTTTGTTTTTAATTCTTGAGCTTTGAATTCTTAAATCTAAATTCTCAAATTCTTATTATTTTTCAATTGATTTAGCACCATAGAAAAAAAATTATTTGTAGTTTTCATTAAATTTTTCAATTGGTATATAACTTTTGATATGTCATCATACAGAATATTTTATGATTGTCTTTAATGCCAACTACTCGAGTCCTTTGTTCAAAATCCCTTAATAGAAATGATTATATTTGTAATTTTTATGTTTATTAATTTTTCAATTATTTGGGACAACTGGTATATATCTTTTTACACGTCGTCCTACAGAATCTATTATGATTGTCTATTATGCCAACTATTTGAAATATACTGTTACCAACTCATAAATCAAAATATCCCTATGCGAAGTGACATTTCGAATTTCCATTATAATTATTTGATTGGTTCTTGTTCTGTTATGACAATTCAGTAAGAGAAATATGGTACGTACGAAGGTAAATTTTGTCGTATTTTCAATTTTTCTTGTTATAATATTTTTACTTTTCCAATTGATTTATGTTGATAAAAATTAATAGGTTATGTTTTGTTTCGTAAATTTGAGAGTATTATTTCATAAATCTGTGGGGAAATTTGTTGAAAAAAAGTAAAAACATCGAAATGAAATTGGAAGAATTATGATAACATACCAGATAAATAGAGGAATATAAATAAATATTAGTTTATTTATAATATATCAATGTAAAATTTATCATATTTCATAAACTAATTGGGGACTATAAACTAGAAAATTGATATCAATGGGAGTGCCTCAGGGATTCGTTTTCAGTCCCACATTGTTCCTTACATAAAACAATGTATTTAAAATAAATTTGCAGTACGACTTAGTGATACACCTATTATAACTATTTTTTATGTTATCAACCTTGACCTACATGTTGTATATACGAAGGTTCCCGACCCAACAAAAAATACACAAAACTTTTGGAAATTTTTTCGCAGATAAGTTCGATACCCTTTTTATAATAGGAATTGTCTGTCGACATCACTTCTTCATTGTTGGAATATCTTTTGACCAATGAGTCATTTGTTCAAGTTTAGGATCAGATAATAATCCGAAGGGACTAAATCTGTCGAATAGCGTGCATTAGGTAGCAATTCAAAATTTAATTAATCCATTTTGGACATTACAATAATGGATTTGTGAGCTGATGCATTGTCTTGATGAAACAACACGTTCTTAGCCAAATGCGGCCGTTTTTGCTCGATTTCTTCGCTCAAATGTTGTAATAAGTTCACAAAATACTTGCCGTTGATAGTTTTTCCTTTTTCAAAATAGTCAATGAAAATTATCCCAAAAAACCGACAGTGGCAGATGGAATTTTCTTCGACTTCTTTGGAGTCTATTTTCTGTATTCAGTCTATTGTTTTTATTGTTCTTTTGTCTCGGGTATGAAGGGATGAACCCATTTTTCATCTATAGTTGTGAAACTTTGTTTAAACACTCAATTGAAACATCTTCACGGCACTGTTTTTGTTCGAATGTAAGCAAATGCTATACCCATCTTGCACACAGCTTTCTCATGTCCAAACTTTCAGATAATATGTGACGTACCACACTTTTTGAAATGCCTACTATGTCTGCTAGCTCGCACACGTTCAGTCGCATCATCCAGTAATGCTTTGTGGATTTTCGTCACCATTTCTGGAATTATAATCTTTTTTGGTTGACTACTATGATGCTCGTATGGCCATGTTTAAACTCTGCTACCCAATATTTAACTTTTGTAAATTACTTCGACTCACCTCGAGTAGTATCTAGTTCAGCTTTTATATTGAATGGGCTGATTTGATTGACCTTTCATGAAATTTGGGATTACATTTTCCCACAACAAAAATTTAATAATTTGGTTTCATTCCATTACTTTGGAGACAATAATGTGTAAGCGGCTTATGGGACGGTAATTGTTAGGGCCCAATTTATTGTCTTTTGGTGACTTTTGCTGATTTCCAGAATACATCTTTCTGAAAAAGAGGAATTCATGATTTTGAACAGTGTGTGAGCACATTTTGTAAAGAATAATACAGTCAATTCATCTAGACGTGAAGAAAAGTCGGTTTAAAGATGCAACAGATGCTCCAGAATTTGGTTTTCAGGAAAGGTGATATATTGTGAAGTGATGCTTTGATAGGGAGTCTTAGTAAGGCTGGTATTGTATCAACGGGTGGATTCATTTGTCAAAACATTAGCGAAAAACAGAACAAGATTTTCAGATGTTTCATAATCAGAGCATATGTTTTCATCTGTAAAGATGGGGTGAAAGTGATGTGCGAATGTATTTATAAACCTTTTTGCTGTTGTCACTGTTGATAATGTTTTCTTTATAGTTTTGACTAGAGCTAGATAATTGCTGTTTCAATGGGTTAGATAATCTTCTATGAAAGTCAGAGATATTAGAAGAGCGTTTATATTTCTTCGACAAGTTCCGCTCGTATTTCAGCATCTTTAAAAGTTCCCAATTAATCCAGGGTTTTTAGTTTGTTACGGTATGCTCTTCGCTCAGTAGTGTTCTCTTCAAGACATTGAGTTGTGATGAAGATAAATTTGTTCTATATTGATATGTAATTGTTTGAGTTACATAAAACTTCATCCCACTTGATTTGAGAAAGAGAACGATAGACTTTGGCATAATCTGTTGGCTTAAGTATCGAAGGGGTAGGTTCAGATTAATTTTTACAGTTAAAACAGCGTAATTGGATTTTTCTACTGGAAAACATACTCCCAGAAATGATAACTGATCATCATTTGTAAATACGAGATTGATGGAGCGTTATTGATGTGTATGAGTTGCGTTAAGTTGGAGTTTATAAAAGTGTTTCTAGAGTTTATACTTTTAGGAACAACTACCACCATTTCTGGCTTATTGGATCATCTTCGTTCTATAAAAAAACCAATATAAAAATTGAAATGTTTTTTTTTTGTTATTTTTAGGTATATGTATATTTTTCATTTGTGGAACGGAACATAGTGTACCCGCTTTTGTTTCTCTCCGTTTTGACTGAAGACTCGCCTCGGATAGTATCGAAATACGGTACTCTACGAGGTTCATTTATAGTTGTGATATGCGGAATAAAGTGCCTAAGGAACAGTTATTCGAATCAGAGTTCCCAATATCTGATCCTAGTCTTTTCGGCTTTATTTTACAAGTACGACGTTAGGGACGTCGGCGAAACGTTTTTAGTTATATACTTTTTTATGGTTACTATTTATAATAAGGTTTACGAGTTGTTGTTAAAGGTAAGTGTTGCAAAAATTAATTTTTTCGTTCCAATACAGAATTGTCTCTTTTCAGATTCAATTTGTTGTAACGTACATAGCTCCGTGGCAGATTACGTGGGGTTCGGCGTTCCACGCTTTCGCCCAACCGTTCTCTGTCCCCCATTCCGCTATGTTGTTTCTACAAGCGATCATGTCGTCCTGCCTCTCGATGCCTCTAAATCCTTTCTTGGGCAGCGCCATTTTTATAATATCCTACGTTCGTCCCATTAAATTTTGGGAAAGGGATTACAATACGAGACGAGTCGATCATTCGAATACTCCGCTTTCGTCATATCTCGATAGAAATTTAGGAGCCGACGATAACAATTTGAATTCTCTCTTTTACGAACATCTCACCAGGTCCCTGCAAACTTCTTTGTGCGGCGATTTGAAGATGGGCAGATGGGGTCCGGTGAATCAGGGAGATTGTTTCGTATTGGCTTCGGATTATTTAAATTGTTTGGTGCACATTATAGAAATGGGTAATGATGTAACTACATTTCAAATGAGGGGATTGGAATTCAGAGGAACGTATTGCCAACAGAGAGAAGTCGAAGCCATTACCGAAGGAGTCGAGGAAAATGATGGTGAGTCTCTACATTTGGAGTGGTTTTGCAGTAAATTACATTGAAAATTCATTTTTAGGTTGTTGTTGTTGTGATACCGGTCACCTGCCGAATATGTTAAGCGTAAACGCTGCTTTTAATCAAAGGTGGTTGGCTTGGGAAGTAATGGCTGCTAAATATATTCTGGAAGGTTACAGCATATCTGACAATAGCGCCGTTACCATGTTACAGGTGTTTGAGTTTAGGAAAGTTTTGGTTTCTTATTATGTTAAGGTAAGTTTATTATTTTAATACATTAAGATTTTTATACTGTATACGCGAATTTTATAATTTTGCATTTTATATTGTTTTTTATTTGATTTTTAATGGATTTAACTAACACCTTTGAAATCATATTTGTAATTTTTATATTTATTTTATTTTTCAATTATTTGGGACGACTGGTATATAACTTTTTATATGTCATCGTACAGAATCATTTTTGATTAGAATTCTTGAGCTTTGAGTTCTTGGATCTAAATTCTCTAATTCTTATTATTTGGGACAACTGGTATATAAATTTTGATCCGGCATCATACAGAATATTTTATTATTGCCTTTAATGCCAATTATTTGAGTTATGAGAGCTAAAATTCCTTAAGTTCTTATTATTTTTCAATTATTTGGGACAACTGGTATATAACTTTTTATATGTCATCGTACATAATGTTTTTTGTTTTTAATTCTTGAGCTTTGAATTCTTAGATCTAAATTCTCTAATTCTTATTATTTTTCAATGGATTTAGTACCTTAGGAATCAATATATTTGTAATTTTTATATTGATTAAATAGTTTTATTATTTGGGACAACTGGTATACAACTTTTTATATGTCATCGTACAGAATGTTTTTTGTTTTTAATTCTTGAGCTTGTGGTGGTTACTTAGTAAGGGTCCCTCGTATACTCGACGTTTACCATAAAGGCATATTATTATGGAGGAAACCACTTACCTAGCAACCTGTATTCGGGAACAGAATAAACAATAACACATTTATAAAATCACTGGGTTCAAGTTTAATACATTTAAAAATACACGATTATAAATATCAAAACGACTTATTCAAAGTATTAATAACAATAATATCATCCTGGTTCGTTCACACCCATTATATAGGAAACATAGTTGTGTTTTACTACACATCCGGCCTCCGTCTATAAACTGTACATGTCTGTTTATAAAATAACAAAAACAAGCTTTCCTTGATAAATGACATTGACCATAGCCGACCAATGCTCCCTAAATACTATAATTAATATTAACCTGAATTTAAATATTATTTCTAAGTTAGTGTCCTTTTGTCTTTATGGTCTTTTAAGGGATCACTACATCATCTCCTCTTGGAAGAAAAAAATTATCATTTTAATTTTTCGATATCACTTATACCTATAACTGTTTTTATGAATGTTTTTGTTTTGCCTTTGTTTACTAAACACTACTTGTTCGTTTATCAACACACTTCACTTATTTACAACTGTTTCCGCTCTTTGTATACAAACAATCGATTCTTATGAACAATTTGTTGCTTTTTGTCTGGAGATGTAATCTCACAATTTACCCCCTTGACTCCCGTTATTTTAAACGGACCTAGATAATGTGAATCGAATTTGTTTCTTGCTTCATTTTTTAGAATAACTAATTCCCCTATTTTAAAATTTACGGGTGAAGAAACATTTTCGCTATTATTAACTCTACTTAATTTATTATTTATTAAAAACTGTCTGGCCCTTTCATTAGCGTATTGTAATTTATATCTCAATTCATTATCATATTTTTCAAAATTGTAACACGGTTCAATTTTTACGTTTAAAAATTCTGGCAAATTGGGTTTTCTCCCATATAATAACTCAAAAGGAGTGTATCCGTGATATGTATTTGGTGTTGTATTATAACAATGCGAACATTCTTACAAACTCACACCAGTTATCCCTAGAATCTTTGATAAAGTTTCTTATATATTCGTTAAATGTCCTATGTAATCTTTCACAACTGCCTATTATTTCGTGGTGGTATGCTGTTGAAAAATTATGTTTTATATTTAATAGTTCTGCTAAATTCTTCATTATTTCGTTCATATATTCCGTCCCTTGATCTGTTATTTCTTTCATCAATCCGTAATTTGGTATAAAGTTGTCGAAAATTGCTTTTGCTATTGTGTGTGCTTCTTTATTCTGAACTGGTATCATAACTGCGTACTTAGTTAATTCGCATAATATCGTAATGCAATAACGATTCCCGTTGTTACTCTCTACAAACGGACCTATTGTGTCTATGTAAATAATATCAAACGGTTTTATAGATGTATCTGTTATAACAAATTTTTCTTTGTGACTGGGCTTTGCCTTATTCACTTGACATTTATGACAATTTTTTACGTCTTTCTCCATGTTTTTCCACTTGAAATTTGCTCTTAGTTTCTTTAATAACCTATTATTTCCTACATGTCCCCCAAACATTGGATCATTGTGATATCTTTCTAATATCTTTTGGATCTCTTCTTTCTGCTGTACCGTTTTTGGTACGTCGCATATACATACTTGAATACTTTTTAACCTTTGATTTCCTACTTTTATAAATTCTTCTACTGTGCACTTTTTAAATATATCATCATTTGTATATATTTTCATTTCTTACCGATAGCTCTTCAAGCTTTTCCAACGTTCGTCCTAGGTCGAAGTTGTGTAAACCGGTATTTAAGGCTTCACTAAATTTCAATTTATTTTTGATCCGGGTGCGCATCCTAAATGAGATACGGTTATTTTCAAAGTGTAAAATTGGTAATTTATGTGCCTCAAGGTTATTTAAAACTTTTACTACTGTAGGTTTTTGTATTCTTATTTCTTTTGTTTCTACTTTATTCCTTTGATCCTTTGCTGTTTGTAAGTTTTCTTTTTGCGTTTGTGCTCTTGTGATTGCCAAGACATGTGAATTATTTATGTATAAATCCTTAAGTTCTTCTATGGCTATTCTCGATATGCTATCCGCGTAGTTCGCTATACCTTTAACATACTGTATTTCTAAATCATATTCTTCCAAATTGATCAAATTTCACGTTTTTCCTAGACAATTTGTTTACCTCTTGGTTGATTAAAACTTTTATCGCTGAAAATTTTATCCAAAATTTTCGGATCAGTTTCGTTATTTTCCTTAAACGTTGATTTGTTCCATCCTGTATGTATTTCTAATTTATTCTTCCTTTCTTCTAGTTCTTTTAAACTGTACACGTTGTCATTAATCATCAATGTATTTTCAATTATCTTAGCTTTAGCTCCACTTTCTCTCGCGTCAAAGTTTGACTTCCTGAAGAAATTCCTGTTATCTTTCATATGTAAGACTTGTTGTTGTCCTACTATACTTTCTACTGAAACCAATTTTGATAATACCTCTTGTGTTGTTTCAAAACTTCCCGCTGCAATTATCGTTTTGCTTGCATCCGTTGCGGCATTCATAGTTACTGCCTTAACCATTGCTTCTTCCGTATATTTCTCAGCTAGCCGTTCAGGCATCCCTTCTGATATGTATGCTGCCTGTAATCTTTCCGCCAGTTTCTCTATTTCTGTTGCATACTGTGTCACATCCTTTCCGTTCTGTCTTATTTTACCAAGTTTCGCTAGGAGAAGGCTTGGATTGTCTCCTCTTATCCCTGCTTTAAGTTTATCTTTGATGTCTGCAATGGAGTTTTCCGTTGTGGTTAAACTTCTAGCTTTTCCTGTTAATCTCGTTTTTATCAATAGGATAGCATTTTCCTCATTACCATTCGTGTTTGTCTGTAGTAAATCCAATGAGTCTAAGAATGACTGTAATTTACTCGCTTCGCCGTTAAAATCATTCGGTAAAACTTTACTCGCAAAATTAAAAAAATCGTTCATATTTGTCGCCATTTTCAACTGTTTGCTTATTGCTTGTAATACAACAGTATTAATTTCCTCAAATATAGAGGTAGGTATGTCTATAATACAATTTAACGCTTGAAATGCCCTTTCAGCTTTATCCCTAATCCTACTTGAATAATTTTTACAAGTCTCCTGTTGTATTGAACTTAAATTTTTCCAATTTTTGACTATTAACCTAGTAAAATTATTGTAAAGACCTACTATGCTACTAATTACTTCTATATGTATATCAGGATTTTTAGGAGTTTCCTTCTTCAAAACCTTTTTTCCCTGTTTATTAACTTCTTCTACAATCAATCGTAATTTATTCTCAAAATCTTCCCACGTTATTGACATTTAAGAAAAAAAACTTTGTTCATAAGAATAGAGTGCATGTGTACTTACAAATTATTTATACGGTTAGAGTTCCTGTTGCCTGCTTTATTGCATTGCTTCTGTTGATATCTCTTTTCAACGCTCTTCGGTGTGTTTTCCATACTGACCAAATGAATTTGAAGATAAAAGCTATTGTTATAATGTATAGTAATACCATGATGTGCATCGCAACATTATCTTGCTGTACCATGAAAGTGTTATTGACAATTCCTGTTTCTTTTGCTTCTTGTTTGGTTGATGAACATCCCATTTTTTCTTTTCTCCAAGGTCCCAAATTTAAGTAGAAAACCATATAGTTCTATCGTTATAACATCAATTGTACCATAACTTATCATTTACTTACAGGATAATTTACCATAACCATTTGTTCTGGAGGATTACTATTTTCACTATTACCATTTACCATTAATATACATTTCACTATCCATTTTTCCATTACCATATTACCATTCAATTTTTACCATTAGTTCCGCAGGATCGCCATGTAGTGGCGATTACCATTTAACTATCAATTTTACCATTTCCATTATACAATTACCATTTCCATTTCACCAATCATTACCATTAAATTTGCAGGATCGCCATGTAGTGGCGATAACCATTATACAATTAATTTTACCATTACCATTTCGTTCGCAGGGTCGCCATGTGGTGGTTACTTAGTAAGGGTCCCTCGTATACTCGACGTTTACCATAAAGGCATATTATTATGGAGGAAACCACTTACCTAGCAACCTGTATTCGGGAACAGAATAAACAATAACACATTTATAAAAGCACTGGGTTCAAGCTTAATACATTTAAAAATACACGATTATAAATATCAAAACGACTTATTCAAAGTATTAATAACAATAATATCATCCTGGTTCGTTCACACCCATTATATAGGAAACAAAGTTGTGTTTTACTACACATCCGACCTCCGTCTATAAACTGTACATGTCTGTTTATAAAATAACAAAAACAAGCTTTCCTTGATAAATGACATTGACCATAGCCGACCAATGCTCCCTAAATACTATAATTAATATTAACCTGAATTTAAATATTATTTCTAAGTTAGTGTCCTTTTGTCTTTAATGTCTTTTAAGGGTTTGAATTCTTAGATCTAAATTCTAATTATTTTTCAATGGATTTAGTACCTTAGGAATCAATATATTTGTAATTTTTATATTTATTAAATAGTTTTATTATTTGGGACAACTGGTATATAACTTTTGATGCGACATCATACAAAATCTTTATTTTTGTCTTCAATGCCAATTATTTGAGTCCTGAGATCTAAATTCCTTAATTCAATTATTTGGGACAACTGGTATACAACTTTTTATATGTCATCGTACAAATGTATTATGTTTAAAATTCTTGAGCTTTGAGTTCTTAGATCTAAATTCTCTAATTCTTATTAGTTTTCAATGGATTTAGCACCTTAGAAATCATATTTATAATTTTTATGTTTATTGAACATTTTTTATTATTTGGGACAACTGGTATATAATTTTTGATACGTCATCATACAGAATATTTTATTATTGTCTTTAATGTCAATTATTTGATTCCTGAGTTCTTATTTTTGACGTTGTCTTCGTCAGTATACGTCCTGCTTTGATCCTGTTCTTCGGTTTGAGAGTTTTCTATACAGATCTCTGGTTTCATAGCTTTTATTTGTATTTCTTCATTCATTTGCTTGTTCCTTCCCCTTAGCATATTCTATACTTTCTTTTGGCCTTCATACATATCATGCTCCGTTTCTGCTGAAAATATTTCCCAGTATGTTTGCTCAAGCCCCTTTATTTCAATGTTCGCTCTGTTTCTAACTTTATAAGTTTCATATGCTTCCGATATTCTGTTACTCATATATCTTAATTACATTTGTAATTTTTGCATTTATTTAATCTGTGGGACAACTGGTATATAACTTTTGTTATAACATCATACAGAATATTTTATGATTTACTATAATGCCAACTATCTGAGTCCTTAGATCTAAATTCCCTAGTTTTTATTCTTTTTCAGAGGATATAACACCCCAGAAATCATTATATTTGTAATTTTTATATTTATTTAATTTTTCTATTATTTGAGACAACCGGTTTATAATTTTTGTTAAGTCGTCATACAGAATCTTATTTTTAAGAATTTTATTCTACTACTACTAAATTATAAGCTGTTTGCTCATTACATTCACTGAATATGATACATTAATATTTTTAGATACTGTATTGTTTTTATTGTTCTAGAATTTTTATTTACATCTATGGAGTTTTGTTCCTTTTCTTTCCCTTTGATATTCTGGACAGTCTACAAGATTGTGTTTAGCGGTCAGTCTTACATCGGACTTGCTACATTTGGGGGGTCTTCTTTAGATATTCTATAACAATGTGTAATTCCAGTATGACCAAATCCGAGTCTTGATATTTTAATTTGCTCTAACCAGCTGGATGTTAATATTAATCAGTCAGAAAATTGCGGTTTAATTCTTTTGAAATTATTTTGATCACTATTCCATTTTGCTTGCATCTTTTCTTTAATTAACTGCTCGAGGAAGTTGTCGATATTATTGTGAATATATATTTGTTTATAATACCAACTATTTGAGTCCTCAGATCTAAATTCTTCAGTTCTTATTACTTTTCCGCCCAACCTATCTAATATGCGAGAAAAGTATTCTGACGATGATATTGATTTATCGAAACAATTGTCAATTTTTTAGAATTTTCAATAACTTTTATTATATTGTGGAGTTAACTAGAGACCGCGAGTTTCATTTAAAAACACTAATATGAGCATATTCCACGAAGTAAGGGTCGAGACAGTCAATTTCTGAAGATAAGCCAAAATATGTATCATATTGTCATCTGTCTGAGCGGTTTTTTGACGAGGAACTTGATTTTTACCGTTTGGAAAAGAACCAGTTCTTAGCTTTCGTTCGACGTAGACAAAAGTATATGTGCTTGGAGTTATTCTATGAGAAACACGATTTTCTGTACAAACCTTGAGTATTAGTTTTGTTTTTTCACATTCTCCATAAATAAGTAGCATGTCAAAATAATCATCGTAAGTAATAGTCTAAGATCCCGATATAAAACGACCTTCACCGAGATGCTTATTTAATGAAACGTATTTTATATTTAATTTAATATGTCTATAAATATAATCCATATATGGGTTGCCTAGCAAAATTCAGTCCAGAGTATGTTTAATTAATAATTGAAAAAAAATATTTTTTTAAACATTTCACCGGTATGATTATTAGATAAATTCTATACCAATCGAAAGTATGAAGCCCATAGAATATGCAAACGTTAGGTTGCCTGCTCTTTTCCGGTCACAACTATCGGGTTGCCAGGTATAAACAGGTAAATCTGTACAAGCATTTTGCAACGGTCTGTTTATTGAATAAAATTTTAATGAAATTAAAGATTATTTTATTCTGAACACGGTGGTATAGGGTTGCCTGCGAAAAATCAGTCCAGAATTGCGGTTGTCGAATTTTAAAAAGTAAAATATTGCTCCGAGTGAATGTGTGCGACTGAGAGGTCCCAACCGACTATCCCATGCCGCCCATTTAAAGAAAGAGAGTGCGCATGCTATTTGGGATTGGAAAAGAAAAGGATAGCGATAGACTCGTAAACACTATGCATCATTTTGGAGTAGTTTATTATTTAAATAGAGAAATAGTTATTTAATTTTTTTTTAATCAATTAATTATTTATATGTATGTTTTTTATGTGACACTAAAGTATATATTCATCTTTAGTAAAAAAGAAGGTTATAATGATACATATATAATACTACCCTGATTAAAAATATTGATTGAAAAAAATTTAAAAAATTTACTACATGCAAATTATCTATATTTTTAATGCAGCTTCTCAAATAATATGCTACATTTTCAAACTCATAATCATATTTTGTCTCCAAAAGTTTGAAATTGTTTGCCATTACAGAGACGTCCATGTCTGTTTTATACACAATTTTTTTGTTACGTATTCCCATTGACGCTTCAATCGTAATACGATCATCGAATTTCTTCATTAATTTTTTTTGTAAGGTTTCACATCGATAATCTTGAATATCATCGAAATCAATTTCATGATTTCCAAACTCTAACAATAAAGCTTGGTATCTTAAAAATAATTGAGCCATAACCTTGTTGTTTTCAATTATTTCTGTTTCAATGAAATTCGATATGGATTGAAAGGCCAACTGATGTAACTGTCTATATTTACTATAGTTGGAATGGGTAGATTCTTCCGTGGACCGCTTATTTTTCGATTGATACACTGCGTAACAAGGCAAATGGTACGCGATAGTTTGATGTTGAAGTTTGGAGAGAATCACCGAATCGCTAAAATTTTGCGCTATATTTTTTATCTGTAGTGGTATTTTGTCATCATTAGGGACAGTAAGATTGACCAGCTTCTTCCCACATCTCTTTTGGCTGTGGTCACAAAAAAGGCAAATAATTTTGCTTGATGTCGATGCTGTTGATGTTGACTGCTCCTAAAAGAATTAAATTATTATTTGAGTAAAAATCGAAGAAAATAAATATAATTGAAAATACAAGTTTAATTAATAGATTTTCATATCATTTTTTTAAAAAAGCTTAAAAAAAAACAACAAATATTTTATTACCTTGTCAAAGTCCCCAGAAGTTTGGGAAAGGTCTTCAACATTACTCGTTTCATCTTCAGCAACTGTAGCACAGGAATCGACACTAGGGTTCAACTGTTTTGATTCTTCTTCAGTAGTAGATACATTGGTATGCTCCTAAAAAAAAATAATTTTTGCGATTAAATGAAAATGTTTGATACATAAATTTTATAAACTTCTTGATAAGAATAGTTGATTGAAAACATCCTCATTAATTGTTACAAAAAAAAAAAAGAAATCAGATCATTTTCTTGTTTAATTTATAAATTACCGTTTTTAAGTAAATTACAAAAAAATTATGTGTGTCGAAAATTAACAAAACCATAGGTGAATTTTACTAACAATTATTTAAACATGAAAAAAATATAGATGTATTAGCTAAGATACTTTTAAAGATTCAATTATTATGTACTTACTGTATATTCAGCACTAAAATTAAGAAATTCTTCGTTATATTTTTTATTCAAAACGGTCACTTTTTTGTAGCACGTGGTATGATAACCTACAAATTGAAGAGACGCACTGGTTAGCTCAACAAAATTGTATTTAAAGTGTTTTTTTTTGCGAAAAGCTAACTTTAATACACAGTTTTCAAAAGTTTCATCATTAAAATCAATTATTTCATCATCCGATCCACACAAAAAACACTTTTTTGCCATTTTTTCCAACAATAAATAGTAGCACGTTTTTTTGAATTGTATTTATAGCGACACTCTACTCCAAAATGATGCATAGTGTTTACGAGTCTATCGCTATCCTTTTCTTTTCCAAGCCCAAATAGCATGCGCACTCTCTTTCTTTAAATGGGCGGACTTTAAACAGCTGCTATGTTGTGTCCTCTTCTATCGCATGGGATAGTCGGTTGGGACCTCTCAGTCGCACACATTCACTCGGAGCAATATTTTACTTTTTAAAATTCGACAACCGCAATTCTGGACTGATTTTTCGCAGGCAACCCTATACCACCGTGTTCAGAATAAAATAATCTTTAATTTCATTCAATAAACAGACCGTTGCAAAATGCTAGTACAGATTTACCTGTTTATACCTGGCAACCCGATAGTTGTGACCGGAAAAGAGCAGGCAACCTAACGTTTGCATATTCTATGGGCTTCATACTTTCGATTGGTATAGAATTTATCTAATAATCATACCGGTGAAATGTTTAAAAAAATAATTTTTTTCAATTATTAATTAAACATACTCTGGACTGAATTTTGCTAGGCAACCCATATGGATTATATTTATAGACATATTAAATTAAATATAAAATACGTTTCATTAAATAAGCATCTCGGTGAAGGTCGTTTTATGTCGGGATCTTATACTATAATAATGTATGGCCTTCTTTAGTTATTATTACAGTGTCTTCACAAGATTATGACTAATAATTATTGACAGTTCTTGAATAAACTTCACCTAACAATAATGAATGACAACCTATGTTGTTGCTACTATAGTTATTTGTTTCATAGCCACCGAAATTTTTGGGAGCAAAATATTGCTTTAATAAATTTAGTAAAAATAAATAGCCCAGATTATCATTATTACACAATACAATGATGACAAGTGTGGTATTGTTGTATTTGATTTTGAATGATATATCCAAAATTGTAGTATTATACCGTTTATCCCATTTAAAAAAAGTATGTTGGGGTAACGTGACCCAAAATGACAGGAAAGACGGAAGTCATTTTATAATAAATATAAGCATCAGTTTCAACTGTCTATATCTACCAAATTTCATACATGTCGTATGGACAGTTTTCGAGAAATTGGACTGTCAAAACGTCGTGGGGCACCCTGTATACAGAAATATTAATAGTTGTCACATCAGATATGGTGGTTTCATTACCAGAGCACTCAAAATCTCCAGCAACCGATATTTTATTTACATAATTTAGTGGTTTATATTTGATCATTTGTTTACAGTATACAGCGCTCCCCCCATGTCTATTTTCATTACGACAAAAACTGTTTGCTAAATGATAATTATTTATTTTGAAATATTTCAGTTGGTCAGTTGATTTCCAGTGCTCTGTAGCATCTATTACCAATATATTGCATATTTAGATGTAGTATTGTGATATATTCTTCATTTTTAGTCCATTTTTGTTCCTCTTTTGTTTTAATTCTTATGTCCGTTCCACTATCTGTAGTAGATTCACTACTTAAGAACCCTCTTCTTCTTGGCCATACTTAATACTTATGGTATTTTTGGAAATTGAATCTTCTGTATGCAACTGATTTTGGCCATGTCGATGGTTTGTATATTTCATCTTTCAGTTCCAAATCTATTCCAAACATGAAACACTTGTTTTGAGATTCTGCTGTTGGCTGTTCTTTAACCATTATGTCGGCATCCTTGAAGCTGTCTTGTTCTCTTATGTAAATTTGAATCTTTTCTGCAGTTATCTGTCTTTTGATTCTATACAGGTATAGCCAAACTTTTCTTTGAACTCCAAATTCATTCTTTGTGTTACTTTCTCCATAATTTTTCTTCGCCGCTGTACTTATTAAATTTTTCAATTATTTAGGACAACTTTTGATACGTCATCATGCGGAATCATGTATGATTGTCCATAATGCCAATTATTTGTGTCCTGAGATTTAAATTACATAGTTTTTGTTATTTTTCAATGGATTTAGCACCTTAGAAGTCATTATATTCGTATTTATTAAATTTGGGACAGCTGGTATATAACTTTATATACATCATCATACAGAATCTTTTATTGTTACAATTCTAATTCCAATTATATTTAAATGGGTTTAGTATTTTGGAAATCATATTTATAATTTTTCTATTTATTAAATTTTTCGATTATTTGAGACAACTGATATATAACTTGATACGTCATCATACAGAATCTTTTATGATTGTCCGTAATGCCAACTATTTGAGTCCTGAGATTTAAATTACATAGTTCTTGTTATTTTTCCATGGCTTTAGCACCTTAGAAATCATATTTGTATTTATTAATTTTTTTTAATTATTTGGGACAACTGGTATATAACTTTTGATACGTATTATACAGAATATGTTATGATTGTCATTCTAATTCTCATCCTTTTTAAATGGATTTAATACTTTGGAAAAAATTATCTTTGTATTTATTACATTTTTCAATTATGTGAGACAACTAGTATATACATTTTGATACGTTTTCATACATAATCTTTTATGATTGTCATTCTAATTATCATTGTTTTTAAATGAGTTTAATACATTGGAAATCACTATATTTGTCATTTTGGAATTTATAAAATGTTTGATTTATTTGGGACAACTGGTATATAACTTTTGATACTTTATCGCACAGAATCTTTTATGATTGTCCATAATGCCAACTATTTGAGTCCTGAGATTTACATTACATAGTGCTTGTTATTTTTCAATGGATTTAGCGCCTTAAAAATCATTAAACTTGTAATTTTTATATTTATTTAATTTTTTAATTATTTGGGACAACTGGTATATAACTTTATATATCATCATAATCCCAACTATTTGAAATGTACTGTCACCAACTCATAAATTAAAATATCCCTATGCGAAGTGACATTTCAAATGTCCATTATAAGGATTTGATTGGTTTTCCTTTCTTGTGAGTTATAACAATTCAGTTAAACAAATATGGCGGTAAAACAGAAGGATTGCCAAAATTAAATAGAAAAAATCATGATAACATACCAAATAAATAGATAAGTAAGCGTAAACAATTAATTTATAATGTATCAAGGTAAATTTTGTCATATTATAAATTTTTCTTATCATATATTTTTACTATTTCAATCAATTTTTGGTAACAAAAAAATTAATAGGTTATGTTTTGTATCGCAATTTTTCTTTTCCGCCCAACCTATCTAATATGCGAGAAATGTATAGGTGTACCCCAAAAAAAGTTGAAATTTTGAAAAAAAAATTTGATTTATTTTTACGTTTTCCATTAACAACAATACGAAAAACGGTTTTTAGAAAAAAAATCCTGTGTGTATGTCGTCGGCCCCTTTTCCTTGCAAGTCTTGTTAGCACGATACAGCCTCCGGAGTGCAATAAGTCACCAATTTTATGATAGAATATTGTTAAGAAAATTTCACAGATGAACCCTATTGATTTTTAGCTCACCAGAGCCAGTACAACGGGTGCTATGGTACTTGAAGTACGACATTTTGCCATTTTTTGAGAAATTTCAGTTTGTTAGCACGATACAGCCTCCGGAGTGCAAATAGTAGTGATGGGGAATTCGAATACTAAGAATCGGAACGTATTCGATTCTTAACAGTACTCGGTGTATTCGATTCTTTTATCCAAGTATTCGAATACCGGCTGTTCTCGGCTCGGCATGGCTGATCGCATAAACTCGAAAATAACAGCATTGTCAGCAGATTCCGATTGAGGACTCGGATTGATTGCTCGGCTCGGTTGAATTGAGAACTCATATCGCATGCCCGTGCATTTAGTTGTAAGGTAGGTTCGTGGGATTCACAAATTCGTGAACAAATGTTAGGCGAAACCGTTAATCTCCAAAATTGGAAATGATTATATTTTTAAATAGTTTCAGTAAATAGGCCTATATTTTTTAAAGAATTTATTTTTTTTATTAGAATCTTTATTATTTTTACATATATACCATCTGTTTAATATTTTCTATTTTATTTATTTTCGTTTTTATTTTTTAAAGAATTTATTTTTGTTGTTTTATTAGAATTTTACATTTATCGAAACATGTACACTATCCTGTTAAATATTTTATATTTTCTTTAAAAACATTTTAAGAGAAACCCTGAACTTTTATTTCAAATTAAAATACACGACCAATTTTGTTTATTATGATTTCTTCAAAATATTTATATTACATTCAAGTGTTCTTGTCTAACAAAGAAACAAAAATCTTAAGCTGCTACCTTAGAGAAAACAGAGATTAACAAATAACCGCATGTGAAAAGTTCGCACCGGCACCGGTATCCGTTGATGCGTTGGTGTATCGGTATTCGTGTTCGTTCGTATTCGTCCTCATCCAAATACAATCTTTGTTCTCGAGAACTCAGTACTCGGATAAGTATTCGATTCCTAAAATGATTCGAATAACATGTATCCGATTCTTAAAAGTATTCGATTCTGCCCATCACTAGCAAATAGTTACCAATTTTATGATTGAATATTATTCAGAATATCTCACAGATGAACCCTATTGATTTTCAGCTCACAATAGCCAGTACAACGGGTGCTATGGTACTTTAAATACGACACTTTGGTCATTTTTGGAGAAATTTCAGTTTGTTAGCACGATACAGCCTTCGGAGTTCAACAAGTCACCAATTTTATGATTGAATATTATTCAGAACATCTCACAGATGAACCCTATTGATTTTAAGCTCACCAGAGCCAATATAACAGGTGCTACAGTACTTTAAGTACGACACTTTGGTCATTTTTGGAGAAATTTCAGTTTGTTAGCACGATACAGCCTCCGGAGTATATACAAGTAACCAATTTTATGATTGGATATTATTCAGAGCGTCTCAAAAATGAACCCAATTAATATTCAGCTCACTAACGCCAGTACAACGCGTGCTATGATACTTGACGTACCAAATTTTTGTCATTTTTGGAGAATTTTCAGTTTGTTAGCACAATACAGCCTCCAGAGAGTACATGATTGATCAATTTTATGATTGAATATTGTTCAAGGTGTCTCACAGATGTGCCCTATTGATTTTCAGTTGACTAGAGCGAGTACAGCGGGTCCTATAAATCCAGATATACTACATTTTTGGTTATTTTTGGAGAAATTGCGGTTTGTTAGCACAATACATCCCCCGAAGTGTATACAAGTAACAATTTTATGATAGAATATTGTTCAGGGCTACGGAAAAGTTAGTTTTAATCCTTAAAACCGTTTATTTTATTTATATAATAAAATCGGTGGTAAAATTGAGTGAATTTTAATTAAAAATATGTCGTAATGAACTCAAATTGAAAAAAGTTATAATAATAATGTTTTACCTATATTAGATTCCAATTTCTATTTGATAAATATACTGTATCGTATATTTATTTTATCGTTAAATTATAATATTCTTTTAGAGTATAATATTTTATTTACTCCGTTCACCAAAATTGGAAAATTGGTTATTCAATCCGACAATTTTGAAAGCTCTATCTCCGATGGAACACCGAACGTTCGTCGATTTAGATCCCACATTTAACAGTAACATCGACGAAGATTACGACGTCCAAAATAGCGGCATCACCAAAAACAGTTTTATGCAAATACACGGAGAATGGATCAAATATTGCGTGGAAAGATCGGAAAAGAACATCGAATGTGGATTGAATGCCCCGTTGACTTTATTATGTTTTGCATTAAGTTTATTAGGTTAGTAGTTTTTATTCATAAAACTAATTTATATAAAAAATAATTTTATTTTTTAATTATAGGTAGAAGAACGTTAGGTGCTGTTTCTCATAATACAGTTTCTGGGGTAGAGTTTTTTTTATACGGCCTACATGCTTTATTCAAAGGTGATTTCAGAATATCCTGCGCCAGAGACGAATGGGTATTCAGCGATATGGATCTCCTTAAAACAGTTGTAGCTCCTGGCGTTCGGATGTCTCTCAAATTACACCAAGATCATTTTATGGCAGCGGACGAATATGAGGAGCTTTCCACTTTGTATGACTCCATTTGTAAACATGAAGAGGAATTGGTCATTTCCCACGAAGGTGATCCTGCATGGAGAAGGGGAGTGTTGAGTGGAGCTCCAAGTCTTTTAGCTTTAAGGCACGTTTTTGACGAAGGCAACGACGAGTACAAAATAATCATGTTAAATAAACGTTATTTGAGTTTCCGTGTTATAAAAGTAAATAAGGAATGCGTCAGGGGTCTGTGGGCAGGCCAACAACAAGAACTCGTTTATTTCAGGTAAGAAACATTCATTTTAAAAGTGTCCCAAACGAAGAAGTAACCTTATTTCAGGAATCGAAATCCGGAACGGGGTAGTATCCAAAACGCGAAACAGGCCCTTAGAAATATAATAAATTCATCATGTGATCAACCCATCGGGTACCCCATATACGTTTCGCCTCTTACCACGAGCTATGCTGAAACCAACGAACAATATTCCAGCCTAGTAGGAGGATCGGTTAGCTTGAAGAAGATAAAGAATTATTTTTTTAATACGTTCAGAAGGTAAAATAGAAAAATGTATATAGTGTGATTTATTTTTCTGGATTATAATTTTTAGGATACGAAAGAGATGCGGTGAGGGGTGTTCCAGTGGATCGGTTAATAGAGAGGAAGTTAGTATGGGACACGAGGGAATGTACGCGATGACACCGGTGTCTACTTTAGCTCATACGGGTAGTCAATCTACGGACGGATCTCATTTAGGTGGCAGTATCGGCAGAGGTTCGAGTCTTAGTAGAGGTTCGCTAGGTAAATGTTGATATTTTTTGAAAATTTAGTATTTTACAAAAACATTAATTACAGGTGGTAATAGAGGTAGTTTAGTTTCCATGAGCAAACCGACTAGTTCGACTCTAGTTAGTTTAGCGGGGTTATTTAAGGAAAGAGATGAAAGGTCCGTTTCTCAAATACCCGATGTTCAAATTCGAGGAGGAGATGAAAGAACTGTCGATACGAATCCGATCCCCGAAAGGGATTGTGCAATAAGAGTTAGGGTGAGTACAAATATAAATTGTATATAATATAAATAAGTATTTATGGTTGAATTCAAACTGATAAGCATTTCTAAATATCTTGTTTCTTTGATTAATTTTGATTTTTTTTTAAATATCTTCAACAGATTTTCAGCTTTTGTTTAAAATAAAACTTTGGATGTACATTTTCATAATTATTTTGCACTTTCTTCTCATTTGAACATATTTTTTTATAAAATTGAATTGATTAATGAAGAAAAATAACATGTAGGTACTTGAATATACAGGAGAAACAAAAAATCTCTTAAATCTTGAGAAATATCTGTATCTGTCTAGTTGGGAGGATGAGTTGTTCCCACAGCTCCTCCCAGGAGTTGTCACATTTAGCTCACAGTCCATCCTGCCAATTCTAGGAAGGCGGACAAATCGCCCTGGGTCATCTTCTTATGTGGGCAGATGTAGGCCAAAACATGCCGAACGCATACTCTTTTATAGATGATAACTCTGGGCATTCACATATGACTGGTTCAACAATTTCATCTTCTCGTTCACACTTTCTGCATGTTAGCTCCAGGGTATGAAGGTGTTTCCTTAGTTGACAGTGACCAGTCAGGAATCTCACAACCAACCATAGGTTTGACCTGGACATTGCCAAGTATTTCTTTGGCATTAACTTACCAGGGTTCTCAAGGGTTTCCTTGGCAAGTTTCCATGGTTGCATTTCTTCTCATTGTTTCACCAATTGGCTATGTGAGTGTCATTTCACTATTTCCATAATTGCTGTTGTTGACAGGTCGGAAGAATCACTTTGTTCTAATATTCTTAGTCCGGCAGCTCTCCTAGAGCCAGACTGTATGCAATGTGGTTGCCTTTGCTTTCATTGTTCCCTTAAACCCACCTTAAGATAATGTTATTTTTATCCAAAACGTAGGTTAATGATTGGTGGCACTTAATTACTAGCCTCGAGGTCTGTTATGAGTGCAGATTATTATGGTTTTGCCAGAATCTTGTGAGGTAATTGATACATTTTTTTTATGTTCGTATTAATATAATACGTAATTCCCAAGAATCGCTCTCCTTTGATGTATCCCTTTAACCAGGTGCTCTAATTAACTAGTCAAACGTCACCGCCTCGTCTTTCTATGCACCTTTTATCACTCAATTTCCTAGGGACCTTCCTCAACTTAAATTCTAGACAGTTTTAAACTTCAATGTCCCACTCACTTTAACACAAACTCCAAAGACAGTTTAAATCTCGAATTTAATCTTAATGTTCAGTCCATTATTAATTCAATTTCGTTCAAATACCAAAGTAATTCTTCGCCGTCCTCTTTTGTGGACTTTTAGTTTTATGTCGTCTCAGTCACTTTCAACCAACTCATTCCTAGACAGTTTTAAACCAAGTTTCCTAGACACTTTTCAAACAAATCTTTCCCTGTTGACTAATCGAGTAAGCACTGCTTCTCTGTCACTTTTTAGCATAAACCCGTTCAATGATGCTCTACTAGACATTTTTTACAACCTTTTTGACTCCTATGCACCTTAACTCATCCAATGCATTCTCAAGCGCCGCACTGCACGAAAATCCCCACATAAACACATCCAACTTGAGCCCTGCGGGGAAAATAAATCCTATATCAGGGTCAACCAATATTCTGTCACCATACATTCCATTTTCTCACTAAACTTCGACGTCGAACATCCCTCTCTGTCAATAATCTCTTGAATTGTTTTTTTTTTGTTGGTTTATCCTGAACTAGAAATATATTAAGATAGCGGAGTTGCCAAACATACTTTTTATCTTCAAACTTTAGGAAATTTGCTATACAGTAACATATGTAATCCCCGGATAACTGCCATATATCAACATATGCAAATTGCGATGTTGCCTAACCTAGTTTTTTTTCATCGAATCTAAGGAATTCAATGACTTGTTATACAAATGGAAAAAAGGCAGTGTTGCTAAGCATACTTTTTTTCTCCCAGATATGGTTAAATTGAAGAATTGCCTTGTAGAAATATGTGGACATTGCGATGTTGCCAAACCTAGTTTTTTTCCTCATTGCTGAGGAAATTTGATGACTGGCTATAAAGAAACATATGGGAAAAGGCGGTGTTGTCAAACGTACTTTTCCCCGAATCTAGTTAAATTGACGAATACATATAAAAAAACGTTGCTAAACGTACTCTTTTTTTCCCGGATCCAGTTAAATTGAGGGATTGCCTTGCAGAAATATGTGAACATTGCGATGTTGCCAAATCAATTTTTTTTCTCGTACAGAAAGAAACATGAGGAAAAACAGTGTTGCAAAACGTACTTTTTTCCCGGATCTCATTAAATTCATCAGAGATTCTCTTGTGGAAATTGCGGTGTTGCCAAACCTAGTTTTGTTTCTTCAAACCCGAAGGAAATTTTAAGACTTGCTATACAGAATCTTAATATGAAAAATTCGGTGTTGCCAAATTTACGTGTTCCCCGGATATAGTTGAGTTGGAGGATTGTCATACAGAAACGTGTGAATTTGCAGTGTTTCCTAGTTTTTTTTTCTGAAATCCGAGGAGATTTGATGATTTGCTATACAGAAACATATGAAAAAAAAACGGTGTTACCAAACGTACTTGTACCGTGCATCTGGTTTAGTTGACGAATTGCCATACAGAAACATGTGGATATTGCAGTGTTGCCAAACTTAGCTTTTCAATAGATCGGGGTAAATTTGATGACTTACTGTACATAATCATATATGGGAAAATGCGGTGTTGGCAAACTATTTTTCCCCAAATCTGGTTTAATGTAATACAAAAACATGCGGAAATTGCGATGTTACCGAAGTTACATTTTTTACATATCGGGGGAAATTAAGCAATAATTATACAATAACAAAATGTAGTTTGCGCTGTTGCCATACGTACTTTTCCTCAGATCTAGTTAAATTGAGGAATTGTTATATAGAAACATGTAGAGATTGCAATGTTGCAAAAGGTGTTTCTTTCCCCATCCCCGCATGAGAAATGCGTGAATTGTCACATAGAAGCTTATGTAGTTTGCTATCATGCCAAATGTAGTTTTCTTCAGATGCGGGGATTTTTGATAACTCAATAAGAAACGTATGGAAGTTGCGGTGCTGCCAAACTGTAGTTTTCTCTAGATGTGGGGAATTTTGATTACTCGATATTAAGAAATTTTTGGAAGTTGCGGTGTTGCCAAACCTAGGTTTTCCTTAGGTTTGTGTAAAAACAATTCAAGGAAAAATAAATATGTGGAAATTTCGGTGTTGTCAAATTGAGCTTTTTTAATTGATCGAGGGTGTAGTTAGGAAATATGTGTATACAGAAACATGTTGTTAATAAAGTGTTATCAAACATACTTTTCCCTTAGATCTGGTTAAATTCACGAATTATCATACAGAAACGTGGAGAATGCGATGTTGCCAAACGTAATTTTCCCCAGATGTGAGAAATTTTAATGACTTGCTGTAAATAAATATAAGGAAGATGCGGTGTTGCCAAACGTAGTTTTCCTTAGGTTTGGGAAAAAACAAAATTCATGAAAAAATATGCGGAAGTTGCCAAATTTAGCTTTTCAACAGATCGGAGTGAAATTAGGCTCATACAGAAATATGTTTATAATGCGGGTGTTAAATTCGCTTATTTCTCAAATTTGGTTAAATTGAATAATTATTATGTAGAAACATGTTGAGATTGCGTAGTTTACCCCAAATATGAGGAAATACGTGAATTGTTATACTGAAGCTTATGTAGTTTGTGATGTTGCTAAACGTAGTTTTGCCCAGATGTGGGGAATTTTGATGACTTGATATCAAGAAACATATGGACGTTGCGGTGTTGCTAAATGTAGGTTTCCCTTAGGTTTGGGGAAAAACATAATTCATGGAAAAAGAAACGTGGAAATTGCGGCGTTGCCAAATTTTGCTTTTCAACAGATTGGGGTGTAGTTAGGAAATAAGCGCATACAGAAACATGTTGCCAAATGTACTTTTTCCTTGAATCTGATTAAATTGAGTAATTGTCGTATAGGAAAATATAGAAGTTGCGATGTTGCTAAGCATAGTTTTATCCTAGATATGAGGAAATAAATGAATTGTTATATAGAAGAGTATGTAGTTTGCGATGCTGCCAAACATAGATTTTCCTTAAGCTTGGGGATAAACACAATTCAGAGATAAAAATATATGCAAATTTAGCTTTTTAATAGATCGTGGTGAAGTTAGGAAATAAGCGCATATAGGAACATGTTGATAATGCGACGTTGCCAAACTCACTTTTTCTACAGATCTCATCAAATTGAGTAATTTTTATATATAACCTTATGGAAGTTGTCAAACGTATTTCCCCCTAGATATGAGGAAATAAGAGAATTGTCCATGTTGCCAAATGTAGATTTTCCTTAGGTTAAGGGAAAAACGCAATTTAAGAAATGAGATACAAAAATTTTATTTTTCTAATCTAAAATATTATTACAGAATCATTTTTGTCGGACACCTCAAATTCATATAGTTTATCTTCTTGTTTTTTTCACACCAGTTTTGAAACACGCACACGAAATCGTTTTTCCACGGGTTATTAGCCACTTTTAAATTTTCTACCGTCGTTAGAACTTGCAATAAATTTTCGCTAATTTCTTTGAGATTATTGTAATACAAATTTAATGTTTTCACTTTTTTAAAATCGTCGAAAGCGTATTCGCTAATCAATTCCACGCTATTATTAAAAAGTCTCAAATCGTCCATAAAACGTATTCCCCTTAACAAATAGTAACTGATGAAAGTAAAATTGTTACTACTCAAATCTAACACTGTATTTTCACCTTCGGTTGCGTTCGCAAAGGCGACATCGAAGAAACTGTACGGCTTATAAGGAACCGCGGGGAAATGTCTCAATTTATTGAAACTCAAATCCAAATATTTCACATTCACCGTATGCACAAACAAATTTTTAGGCAACAGTTCGATGTTATTGTTACTCAAATCCAAAGTGTGTAAATTGTATAGATTAAAAAAAGCATTTTCACTTAAAGTTTCGATCCCGTTACCTTTTAAAAACACCCCGCTGACCGGTATATTTTTGAAAACGTTCGCCGGCACGTGTCGAATCTTGTTAAAATTGAAATTCACAAACTTTAATATCCTCAATCCTTTAAAAACGTCTTCTTCCAACGTCGACAAATTCGATTTTTGTATACGTATCGTATATAAATACGTTAAACCGTGAAAAATGTCCGATTTTAAAATCGGCAGGTTTTCCTCTTCTACATCGATGTCGGTAATTAAAGTTTGATTTTTGAAAAATACAGTTTTCACTACTGCTGATCTATTCCCTGGTAAAACTAATACCGTTGCATTATTATAACCTTCGATTGCTGATAGAACACTTAGAAAATACACTGATGATAATATGATGTACGTTCGTGCTGCCATTTTCTGTTACTACGTTTTTAGCGAAAGTTTCATCAAGTTCACAAAAACACGAAATACATATCACATGTTTCGGTTCGATAAATCTGCAAAAATAAACAAGAACAAGGTCATGATATGGAAATATTTCGATATGTTGTAAATAAATTATACACATGATCTTTGTATTCGCATTTCAGTGATTCTTTTATGTAAACTGAACATTATTTTAAAATCTCTTCTAAAAAAGTCAAATAAAAATGTAATAGAATCAATTTTTAATTGGATACGTATTAGGGCGGTCATACATGTAACGGAAAACCGTAGGCTAACATCGAACCCAATTCTCTTGAGGTATATCTGCGGCACCGACTTTCTGGAGGCCCTAAATCTGAATATGAAAAGGTGAAGGAGGTTTACCTTGAGGTAATTTCAAATCTTCTTAGCATCTTTTTGTAGCCAGAAGTCATTCATGAGGTGAAATTGCGGTCCTTATAATGGTGTCTTTCTTCTGAATGATCGTCGTAATTTCGGTTTGAACTTCATTTCTATTAATAAATTTACATGAGAATAAACTTTTTTCATACCCAGTCTGAAGTACGTGAGTGATTCTCTGGCATTTTTACATTTTCAAAAAGCTGGATGAAAAAAAATATTTTTTTTTAATTAAGAAAAATAAAGCGCATCAACCCTTTAGGTTATTAGCGCTACCAAATGTTACAATAATAAATATTAAATAGTACTACAGGTATAAGAACACAAACGATTATAATATTAAACGTTCAAATTTTGTACAAAAACTGAATAGTTTGTAGATAAGCTACCAAGTTTTCCATATTGACTTCTTCTCCGAGCAAATGGTACAGGGTTATTGGTTATAATTTGACCACCCCTTTGTTTCTCTTACGCATACAGATACAAAAAAAAGTTTCAAATAAAAGTTGTAGGAGTATAAATGAATTTTAATAAAATATACTTTAAACACCAGTAGCGTTTTTGCATTAGGGGGTTTGAAGTGAGAATATATATTTTTAAATAGATCACCCTGTATATTATGACATATTCGGAGAGGGCTTCTTTTTCTCATAACAAAAATATATACTTTTATAAGTCTAGCTTTTATATTTTCCAAAATAATGAACAGTAAATTCCTAAAATATGTAAGTTAGTATCTAGCTAAAAAACGTAGTTGGCTATGCATGTCTTACTGCAATATTGTTGATGTTATCTGTCAAAATTATAAATTAACGTAACAAATAATTGCTAGCGGCTTCTGAAAAAGTAGAAATATCTTCTGTATATGTCAAAAATAACAATAATAAACATGCTGCAAGACGAGAATATCTACAGTTGTATCCAAATCGACGATGTCCTAGTCTAAACACATTTGTAAATATTTACCATCACGTCAATGTCTATCATAACTTTTTGAGAGAGTAACGTATTGCTATAGTAAATGAAGAAGAACAGTTGAATATACTGTTGCACTTTGAAGGTAAAATAATACTTTTATTCAATTAATATTAAATTACCTAAAAATATATTCTTAGAATAAGACACATCAAAATATAAATTATTTTTATTATAGAGAATGCAGAGAGTAGTATAAAAAAGCACAGACAAGTTACTATGAAGTTCAAAAAACAATGAAAAATAATAACTATCGTCCTTACAAAATTTTACCAGTACAGGAACTATGTGAAGAACATAAGTGAAAACGATTGGAATTCTGTAAACAAATGATAAGAAATTTAGGCGACAACGAAAATTACTTTAAACAAATTATTTGGAGGGATGAATCAAGTTTCTCTACATCAGGTCTGTTTAACACAAAAAATATATGTTCGTGGGAACGAAAAAGTTTTAGGAAATACAAAATTAAACAAATTAAAAAATCAAGTCGAAAATTTGTTCATGTCTGGTGTGGAATTTTTCGGGGTAAAGTAGTTGGGCCAATATTCTATAATTTCACTTTAACGGGTCAATTATAATTCGATGACATTCTGCCACAAGTTGACGATTTACTTCAGGAATTTCCAGAAGATGCGCTTAATGTCATAATATGGTAACAAGACGGAGCAGCTCCGCATAATGTAAGAGAAGTGCGAGAACACTTAAATAATGAGTCCGCATCTTGGATAGGTAATGGTGGCACGATTCAATGGCCGCCAAATTGTCCTGATTTACCGCCTTTAGATGACTTTTTATGGGGCTATTTAAAAGAAAAAGTTTTTTCCGATACCAGTAACAGTATTGCAATAATTAGAGAGAAAACTGAAGCTGAAATTGATCTTCTTAACCAACGAAATAGTATTAAAATGTTAAACTGTATAGGACATTTAAGGGGAAAGTATGAACTTTGTATTGACACTAGCGGCGGTCATTTTGAGCACTTACTTTAGTTTGCTTAAAATTTATGAAAATATCAAATCGGTTTCTATATTGTAATAAACACTATATTGCTTTTTATGTTGTTTGCTATTGTATTGTATTTTGTAATTAACACTGTACTGTTTTTTCTGTTCTTTGTTAATGTCACACCCAGTTGCCTATTTTTTAAACATTTATTCTCTATTACTTTAGAAGTTACTTAATTTTGACAGATGATATCAACAAGTGCAGTCAGCCATGCATAGCAACTACTTTTTTTAGCTAAATACTAACTTAAATACTTTAGGAGTTTACTGTCCATTATTTTGGAAAGTATAAAAGCTAGACCTATAAATGTATATATTTTTGTTATGAGAAGAAAAGACCCTATCCGAATATGTCATAATATACAGGGTGTTCTATTTAAAAAAAATATTTTTATATTATACCCTGTAATTCAAAAACGCTATTGGTGTGCAAAGTACATTTTATTAAAATTCGTTTATACTCCTACAACTTTTATATAAAACTTTTATTTGTATCTGTACGCTTAAGAGAAATAAAGGGGTGGTCAAATTATAACCAATAACCCTGTACATAGTAGGTGGGATGTTGAATGACACTCTTTACTGTCAAAACTTTGGACAGTCTATTAATACATGTTTGACTGTTAAAGGGCATTGACACACTGTACATCGGGATTGTTCGGATTTTGACATTAAGTGTTCATGGGAAAATCGGGTGTGACCTATTCGAAGACGGGTCAAGATAACTTGTTCCTTCCTATTTTCTGGAACGCTCCTCCACGGTTTAACTGTTCTTTTCACTTCTCTAAGTTTATCGTGAGATTGAGACCACTCTGATGTTGCCAAGCGTTGTTAACCTATGCCTTAATAAGACATCGTAGCTCTCGTGACTTCGGTGGCATTAGGATCCTGAATCCTGCATCGGCTCGCTCATTTCCCTCTATTCCTGTATGTGAAGGCACCCATAAAAACTGTATAACTGCTCCTGAATTGTATAGCTGGGATAGTTTTCGCTTAATTAGTATCAGTATTGGATTTAATGGATATGTCTGGTGCAAACTTTCAATTGAGTTCAATGAATCCGTTACTATGAGCAAGTGCTTTAAATTTTCTCTATTGGCATGGACTAGGGCTTGAAATATTGCATACAGTTCTCCAACTAGAATGGTTGTAATATGAGGTAGTCTAAATTTGATTATTGCATTTGGTGTTACAAGTGCGGCTCCAACTCCAGTATCCATTTTAGAGACATCAGTGTAGATATGGGTATATTGTTGGAAATAAGATATTTTCTCATGATATTTTCCTCTAATTAGGGTATGGTTTGTTTCGTTCTTATCAAAACTTGTCAACGATGTATCACATAGTGGTGGTTTTATTATCCATGGAGGAGGGGAGGAAATGAATTGAGGGATCATTGGAGGAATAGATATATTTAGAAGGTTGAGGGATCTGTCTGAAGTCGTCAATGAACAGATAAATCTAGGGAGTTCTCCACTATTAAACTGTCTTCTTAAGTGATAATTGTAAAGATCAGCAGATATAGTTTTCCTGGTTTTCTATATCATTGCACAGTTATACTGATCTTAATTGGAAAAATGATATCCAGGATATCACCATAGGGCTAATAATATTTAAGCTTCAATATTTGTAATATCACATCTTCTTCTTTTTTCTATTAACATATATTAAGTCAATCACAAGGTAGGTCACTTCTTGGTCTAGCCAAAAATAACTACTAAACATCAGGTAGGCATCAAATGAAATGTAACTTCTGTCATTCAGACAATGATATTCAGTTATCGAATCAATTGTCATTTTTTTAGAATTCTCAACATTTTCACACATTGAGTTTCACTTGAAACACTAATATGAATAGATTCCACGAAGTAAGGGTCGAGGCAGTTAATTACATGCAATGTTTGTCGTTCTAATCGCAAACTAATTCTCTAATAACTTCAATGGGTATTTTACTCCTTACAATCTTAAAGTAATGTAGCTTTTGCAAAATAACACAAGCAAGTATCTCTGGTTTTAGAACATAAAATGGACGCAATTTACAGAAGGTGCTGAAAGATATTACTTTCCGCCCAACCTTTCTATATGCGAGAAAAGTATTGCTTTACCCCAAAAAAAGTTGGAATTTTGAAATTTTTTTTGAGTTATTTCCACGTTTTCCATCAACAACAACACGAAAAAACGGTTTTTAGAAAAAAAATCCTGTGTGTATGTCGTCGTCGTTGTCGTCGGCCACTTTTCCTTGCATGTCTTGTTAGCACGATACAGCCTCCGGAGTGCAATAAGTCAGCAATTTTATGATTGAATATTGTTAAGGACATGTCACAGATAATCCCTATTGATTTTCAGTTCACCAGAGCCAGTACAACGGGTGCTATGGTACTTGAAGTACGACATTTTGTAATTTTTTGAGAGATTTCAGTTTGCTAGCATGATACAGCCTCCGGAGTTCAATAAGTCACCAATTTTATGATTGAATATTATTCAGGGCATCTCACTGATGAACCCTATTGATTTTCAGCTCACCGGAGCCAATACAACAGGGGCTACAATACTTTAATTACGATATTTTTGTCATTTTTGGAGAAAATTCAGTTTGTTAGCACGATACAGCCACCGGAGTATATACAAGTGACCAATTTTATGATTGGATATTAATCAGAGCGTCTCAAAGATGAACCCTATTGATATTCAACTCATTAAAGCCAGTACAACGGGTGTTATGGTACTTGAAGTACCAAATTTTCGTCATTTTTGGAGAATTTTCAGATTGTTAGCATGATACAGCATCCAGAGAGTATACGATTGATCAATTTTATGATGGAATATTGTTCAAGGTGTCTCACAGATGTACTCTATTGATTTTCAGTTGACTAGAGCGAGTACAGCGGGTCCTATAAATCCAGATATACTGAATTTTTGGTTATTTTTGGAAAAGTTTCGGTTTGTTAGCACGATACATCCCCCGAAGTGTATACAAGTAACAATTTTATGATAGAATATTGTTCAGGGCCACAGATGCGGAAAAGTTAGTTTTAATCTTTAAAACCGTTTATTTTTTAATATGATAACCTCTTTTAGTTAAATTATTCTTATCAATTATTTATTTTGATTTTATCTTGCAAATTAAAACTCGAAGCTGTTCAATGAATATGTAATGATAACATTTACGTTTTTATATAAACAGTTTGGGAAAATAAAAATCATTGTCACATATTCAGCAATTATTGTAAAAACGAACTACATGTATTTACACAATTTACTACCACTAAAACAAATTAAATCGTTTGACAAGCGTTTCTATAACCAAGTTATCGTCTTCAGAGACCTAATTTAGCTTCTGTCTATTTAGACACATTTAAAACTCCTATATTGCTAGTAGAGGTCTGGAAAATGATGACAAACCAACAGTCTAGATATGCATACGTCTGCCTCCATCATTTAGACTTGTATGCTATGTGCATAACCACTTCCTCACATACATGTATGTGTAAAACGTTGGGGTTTATTTTTTAATTATTTATTTCTCTTGTTTCTATGAGGTCTCGCCGTTTCTTGCCGTAGTTCTAGCGTCGATTTACACTTGAAAACGAACGGATGCTTGTAAGATAATGAATTGTCATCTACGTTCTTTGCCATTTGAAAACGTTCACGGGATTGATAAAAACGAACACAACTAATATACTAGTTTTAATGATGTTAGGTTAAAAACCCGAAAAGTCAAAAATGTTTTTTTATATAATGTGTGTGGTCGTCACAGTGTTACAGTGTGTTCTTCTCCAATTTCCGTTCATTTAGTAAAATTGATTTCATTGGTTTTAGCTTTATTTAGACACAGAACATTTGCATTGAAATACTGTTCACTTTTTTCCTGTACCTCGGCTGAAATTCCATCTATCGATCGTCGTCGATTTCCGCTTCTTCCTCACATTTATCATTTATTAGGACACCTAGATACATATAGTTTTTGGTTTCTTTTATTTGTATTCTTTTATCGTTCTGTAATTCTAGTAGTAAAGTCTCAGACTCTTCTGTTACTGTTTTATTTCTTAGTTTCATGTACTGGTTTTTTGCTTCATTTATCTCCAAACCCACTTCTTGTGCTGCTATCACTAGATATTTTGCTATTTCCTTCATTTCTTCTTTTTCCTTGATATTAAAACCACGTCATCTGCATATGCCAAACATTGGTGGCTTTTGTTCAGTAAAGTACCCTGACGGTTGATTTTGCTCTTCCTTATAACATCTTCTAATGCTATATTGAATAACATGGTAAATAGGGAGTTTCCTTGCCTCAGTCCGTGGGTTGCATCAAATTCTTCTGATTCTTCCCCTTCTACTCTTACTACATTTCTTGTCTGTTTGAGTGTCATTTCCACCTGTTTGCATATCTTCTCTGGGATTTCAAATTTTCTTAAAACTCGCAGTTACTTGGTCCTGTTTTCGTGTCATAGGCTGCCTTAAAGTCGATGAACAGCATATAGGAGTATATGCTGTCACCTTTCTTGTATATCGGTAGAATCACTATTTATTTCTTTCACGTCCTTGTAGAAATTTCTAATTTCTTGTCTCCAGTAATTTTCTTCCATTATTTTTATTTACATCAGCACCCCTATATGACTACATTTTTTATTGATTTGGCATATTTTTTCCCTATTAGCACGTGATCAATTTGGTTTGATTCGTTAGTGCCTGGTATTATCCAAGTTCCTTTGTGTATATTCGTACTTTTAAAATGTGTATTCATAATCTTCATTTTCTTTTCTATAGCCATATTAATTAATCTAAAACCATTATCCTTACTCGTATTATGTTTGCTTTCGCCTCCCGTTATAGTTCTGAATATGTCTTCATTTCCAACTTTTACATTTGCATCTCCCATTATTATTTTTACATTGCTGTTTGGTATTCTATCAATAATTTCTTCCAGTTGTTCATAGAATGCATCATTATCTTCATCAGTTTTCTCTTCTGTAGGTGCATGAATCTTAATGATTGCCATGTTTTTGTCATTTCCAGTAAACTGTAGTTTCCATATTCTGTCTGAGATTGCTTGGAAGTGTGTGATTAGTTCTTACATATTTTTACTACAAAGTCTGTACCAAATCGCATTTTTTCATTTCCACTTGTAAATAGGACATATTCCTCAATTTCTTTTATATTATTATTTTTTAAATGCGTCTCTTGCAGTGCTAGAATTTCTATATTGTATCTTTTTGCTTCCTTTACTAAATTTGTTATGTCCTCCTCTCCGTATATTCCTCGCACGTTCCATGTTCCTATATTTATAATTTTATTTTCTTTTTTATTTATTTCTTTTTTGCAGTTAATTTCACCATCTCTTTGCCTGTAATCATGTACCTTGTTCATTGCTTGAGTCGGTGCCGGAATCGTGTGTCTATCAGTTTTTTTGGTTGATCTGTAACTGTTTTTGCTCGTCATTCCATTTCCATACTATACCATTTACTATTAGTTTCTTGTAACCTACTTTTGTTTGATTGTCTTTATCTTTTTCTTCCTTGGCCTTTCCTCTGATTATTTTTTGTATTTCCTGTTCCTTCTTGGTAAGATCCGACTCAATGAGATGTTTCAGACAGTTTTTGTTTTTCAAAATGTCAATTTTATCTGTTATGTTTTCCATTTCAATTGAGCACATATTTTCCCCTATTTTCTGAGCACTTCTTAATTTAACGTCCACTCGTATTTCTCTTGATGTTTCTATTTTTTGCTTTAGACATTAGATATCTTCATTTGTATTCACTTTTATTCCGTTAATCATCAGGTATTTCTTTTTAGTAACTCTTTCTAAGTGTTCTACTTTTTCATTTAATGTTTTAATTTCCTCCTTCATTTTCTGATTTTCATGTTGTATCTCTAGTAACTGCTTATTTGTTTCTCCATTTTCTGTAGTGGTTTCTGTATCTACTCTCCCTTTATCCTCTTTCTGTTTTTTGCTTCGTCCAAAGCTTTCATCTTCTCTCTTTTTCTTATACTGCGTGTCTCCTTTGTAGTTTGTTTACCAAGAGCCTACTACAATTCGACCCCTAGTCCACTCAGAGCTAACTGATTTCGTTTCTGTATTAAATTATTGTTTCAAATGTACTTTCTGATTATTTAAAGCCGACCCTGTGTCTTTTCCAAATTTCAATCGCTTATATTTGTAGCAGTTCTTTTTTGTTGTTGTGTGAATGGTAAAGACTCCTCTTCAGTTTAATGTTTATTATCAGGTTCAATACTTATCCAAATATTAATTTTTTTGTTGAATGTTTGATTAACTAGCACACTTTTTATTACCTTACTATAAACTTAGACCTCATATAACATTAAGATAATTGACTTTGTAAATATATTGTAATATCTTTAATATTATATACTTAATATTCTTTAATTGTAATTGCCCTACGAAGTGGTGACAACTTATAATACCTTGTCGCAGCGACAATTATTGTACATGCAACTTAAGTACGTATTCTATTTCAATTTTGACAGTAGTTGTCAAAAAAATATGCCCGGCGCCAATAAATATCAATCTTAAGATGAATTTATATACAATCGACCTATTACTCCTATCTCAGGGTGAGATCAAAGTTGTTCAAAATTAATTCTTCAAATTTATTTGTTTTTTTAACGTATTTCCAAATTAAATGTTTCACTATTATCAAACTCTCGAATAACTGTTAATTCAATATAATAAAAGGCCCTTTAATTATTTTATGACATTTACTATTTTACTGTCACTAAAAAATCAACCAAATGTCACTGATTAAATTGAAAATTCTATGAATGTAAAATGATAAGTTCAACGAGATTGGATACTGAATGAATACTACAGGTAGTTAGAATCAAAATTATATATTATACTATCAGATACGCAAATTCAACAAAATTATTATTCCCAAAAATTACCATAAAAGAACAAATCATAATCTCTACAAAAACTTAAAATTAGAATACAACTATGCTAGAATTTAACCTAATTAATTATTATTATCAAAACGTTCAACTTGTGTAATTTACACTTGACGTGTATCAATGTCAAACAACGATATTTCTGCTCAAATTGTCTATTCACTTGATGTTGAAACTGATATATGTATCGATAATTTTGGTATATTTCAAAATTTCTTATATAGATGCATCTAAAGTTTCAACTGTATTTAAAAAGGCCTGATATTTCTCGAGAAATAAATTTAATAAAACTGGAGTGGACTCACCAAATGGATCAGGAAAACTCGTTCGTATTCTAAACGTATTTAGAATTCTGCAAACTTTATAAATATATACAATTTAGAAAACTGGAACCACATACACTTTTTACGATGCAATTCTTATCCGAATTATACACGCACTGGCTTTATCATATGGGTTATTTATCTGATTGTATGATATACAATTTATACAATCTACCAAAAAAAATTTAGACAACTCTAATTCTGATGTTGTCTCTTCAAAGGATAAAAAACTACTGACTAAATTTTTATCAAATAAATAATTCTCCTTTCCGTTGGTTACCGATTTTTCTTGTTTTTTTTTAAAAATTACAAATCTATGATTTTCAATAACCAAGTGAGATTTTGAAATTATTTTATTACATTTGTAATGTTGCTAGCAGAGACCTCTATATTTTGCAATTTCAAATATTTTCTCCAAATCCTATTATGTTCTATCTATCATTAGATATATATAGAAATTATGAAATGTCATGTTTGATATTTCTACTGAACTTTCAAAATTTAATAATTTACATATAGCACAGTGTGTATCGAAAGTATGGCAGCCAAAATTAAATAAATTTCCTTATGTTTTACTTATTCTTTAAATTTCAAATAGAGGATCTGTATTAATATATATAACTGAACTGATTTACACTTTATAAATAAATTCTATATGATGGTTAAGAACTTTTTCCCATATAAATACACTAATATTACTTTGTTTTTGTCACCTTCATTTGTACACTCACTCTACCACTAGTTTATCACTTTTCTAACACACAGATGATTATTTAAATCCGCAATCTCCCAAAATTTATCATCTGAACCAGTAGATACTAGCAATATAAGAGTATTAAATACAGTAGATACTCGATTATCCAATCTAACGGATAATCCGAATTTTTTTTGTTTCCCCTGTACCCATCAGGTCAGTCAGTTTATGTTGCTCTAGCAATTCTAGGATTCCCCTTAAATATCCGATGTATTTGACTTGATGCTCGAATGATAAGGCATCTTGCTTGGTTAATACGGTATTACTCAACTCGGATATAATCGGGGGTCTACTGTATATGTCTGATGATGATAACTTAGTTATCGAAATGTATGTAAAACATTTTAATAGTGAATGTTGATTTTTTTTCTATTTTCTTTAGATTATCGATTCAAATGCAGTATACGATTCGTTAAATCAGATAAGGAAAGTCGAAATACTATGGCCGAATGAATTCATAAGGATTAGAGGGGGGAAGACGTATTGGAAAGATTGGAAACCGGAAGTTGGAATGGATGGAACGGTGAGTATTTAATAATTGTGTATATGAATCATTTTTCTCTCATATATAAGATAAATAGACATGGAGTGTTTTTTTTAATGATTGATTGTTTAGGTGGTCCACAAATGGATACCCTGCCATAAGGATCCCAGCAAGAGGTCTCATACTGAAAAAACGATACTTCTTGTTAATATCGATGATAAATATGTTCCGATAGCGGAAAACGGCGTGCAAGATCTCGGTGCAGAAGTATAGCATATACTGTTACGTTATACTACTTGCCATTGTAATACTTTCGTCTATTTTTAAACGTAATCTCCAGAGATACAACGTATAGTATAGTTCCTATGTTTATATTTTTTCTATAGGATTATCGATTTTACTTAATTTATATTTTGAATAAAATTACGGTGATATTATTTTTTTACTTTATATACAATGTATGTTTTTCTCTGGAGATCCGATTGTTTTTTTTTATTATTACTATTTCCAGAGACTGTTGATTGCGTTTTATTATATTTTATCAGAAAGTAAAAACAAATAACACAATAAAAGACTATTGATACGTTATTAAGTGTGTTTCGGTTTCGCAACAGTTTGGACGACAAATATTATATTCTTGTAACTTCTCGAGAAAATTCAAATAGTCTTCCACTAATTCATATTGTTACAAATATTACTCCAAATAAACATAGTTGAGATAACCATGCAACTTTAATCAAAAATACGATTATTAATATAACTTCTAACGTCTAGATTTCAACTAAGACTTATTATTACTATTAATATTACCATACTATTTCTCATTACTACTGATCCACTAAACTTATAGTACAGTACACTTCGCTGTGTATATATAGTCCATTTTTTATTTAGAACTTTCTATTTGCTCTTCTTGAATAAACCTCACATTACACGATTTTTTTAGAATTTTTCTTTTCAATCTGACAAACAGTAATCTAACTTTAACGGATGTCAACAAAACATTTCAAATGTCTTTAACCAGAGGCGTAACAAATTTTTTTGGGTGATATTATTATTGTTGTTGTTAATTATGTTTTTGTTAGACAACGTAATCGTTTTTTGTCCAAACTATTGCGTTAACTGTAAATAAAAAAATGGAACGGAAACTTTATGCACTTGTTAATATTGTGAGAAAGGTATATTATATATATTTAATACAGTTGGATATTATGTAAATTAGTTGACGAGAAATAAGGAGCTGTACGTTATGTAAAATGTAGTATTTGAGAAAAATTAAAGAATTTTTACATGATTGCCTTAAAATGATAACAGACTGATTTTTTAGGTGTTACACTTATTAGTAACTGCGACTTTTCTTTTTGTAGCAGACAGTATACGCTGAAAGTATCTTGTTTAGTTGATTTATATGGTGTGTAATTAAGTAAAATATTACTACGTTTCTTATTTAATACATTGATTTAGATAAAATATTCTCAAGTGGATCTAAATCTTTTTATAAAATTAAAATTTTTGAATAGGCGTGATGTCTGATTTTGACAAGTAGAATACCTGTTCTACTATCTGTGCTTATATGGTTTTTAAGAAAGGAGAAAAAATAAATGAACAAAAAAACAAACCAAAATTATGTAGTCAGGGTTTTTTGAAGTGAAAATAAATAAAATAAAAAAAATTCACTGGTTAATCAATTTTCGAATATAAAAATATAAAAACTATGTCAATGTCAAAAAGTGGAAACACTTCCTGTCATTAATGTTAGAATTTATATTTAATTTTTTTATATTTGTAAATTGATTTCGCTTAAACCGCTGGGGGGTTATTATAGACCAGGGTCGATAATTTTTAAAACCAAAAAAAATAATAGTAGGATGAAACCCATTAGAAAAGGAGGGGAATATTATAAAAATGAAAGGAAAAATCATTTACGGGCGATCTGAGGTCGGGAAGGGGATGGGGGTGAGTTTTTAAGGGTAAAAAACGGTTTTTCTCGATTTTCGGCAAAACTAAAAGTCCTATCGAAAAAAGTCAAATGGCAAAGTTGTAGGTAATAAAAAGATCTAAAACTTTTGTATTCACACTTTTTTCATATAAAAAAAATTTTTTGTAAAAGATAAAAATAAAAACCTGGTTTTTTGAATTTTTCACATAAATTTTGAGGTTATGTGAAAAAAGTGTAAATACAAAAGTTTTAGATCTTTTTATTACCTACAACTTTGCCGTTTGACTTTTTTCGATAGGACTTTTAGTTTTGCCGGAAATCGAGAAAAACCGTTTTTTACCCTTAAAAACTCACCCCCCATCCCCTTCCCGACCTCAGATCGCCCGTAAATTATTTTTCCTTTCATTTTTATAATTTCCCCTCCTTTTCTAATGGGTTACATCCTACTATTGTTTTTTTTCACTTTTTATTATTTTTAAAGGCTTCTACCCTGGTCTATTAGCGACAGAAGATACAGAGTATAACCAAAATTTACAATAATGTATAGTGTCCAGTGTCCTTTAAATAACCTATTGTACTTTCGACGTTCATATTTTCACCTAGAGTTTCCGCTATATTCTTTGAAATGTTGTACTTCTTTCTTGTAGCTTCATATTGTTTACACTTCGTTAATATATGCTTCATACTAACATTTATTTGACATGTTTCACATTTTAGTAACTCAGTTTGTGCGATGCTATGTTTATGGGTTGAATTGCTATGACTTAGCTGCAAACGAGATTTTCTTACTTGGTGTGGTCTGTTTGATGTTGGTTGAGGCCACGGCTTTTCTAATTGTTTGATTTCTGTTAGATTATTATTTTGTTTTACACTCCATACATTTACTAAACACTTTAGATATTATTACAGACTTCATGTTATTAGTAGATACTTCATCTATTTGGATAGAGTCCTGGTTGTTTGGTGCTGATCGGGCAATTTGGTCTACTTCTTCATTTCCTTTTATACCGGAAACTGTTTCGTAATTTAATGTCTTTTAAATAAAGATTAATTCTATAACGAATAAACTCCCACCTAGATATAAATAAACCACTTATCCACAAGTATTATCCTAGTTATTTCGGAAAGCTGGTTAACACAAGTTGCTCTTTACACACACTGACAGCAATGACATCTCGTTCCGTTTTTGACGCATGCCTGGTGCGCAACATGCACTTCTCGTCGCTAGGACGGCCGTGTAATTAGTTGGCGATAGTTAAGTGGCACATGATCAAGGAGGGAGTATGTCGCGCATAATTCAAATATTATAACAACACAAAATGATAATAAAATAACGACGAAACAATTACAATTATATTTTTTGACAATTATTACGTTTACTTCAGATTCAAATTAACAACAAAAATTAATTTACAACTGTTCTTATATCCTCGGTTCCACACTCTGCTGGCTTGGCGTTTTACTGTGATGTCATCAGGATGCGTTGAGGTAATTCCCGCCGCATCCAAGAGTTCTTTTTTTTATTCAAAGAAAAGATAACCGCATCAACCACAAAGGTTATTAGCAGTGGGGTTACAGTATGACTTATATTAGGTTTATAATATTAATTAATTACAAAAATTTTAGTAGCAACTTGATGTTATCCCGGGTTCAAAGCATCACTAAGTTTTTTGGGCAGTCCTGAAGTTAGTCTCTCCTCACTGTAGTCGCGACACTCCATGATTATGTGTTTAACGTTCAGTTCTTCGTAACAGGAGACACATCTTTTGGGGTTTTCTTTTTTCAGTAGAAACTGGTGCGTGTATCTAGTGTGGCCAATCCTAAGGCGGGTTAGAATTGTTTGGTGTCTATGGGAGAATGATCCATACTTCTGGAGGCTCAAGCTGGGTTTGATTGTTTTGAGCTTATTATTCTCAACAGCTTGCCAACTTTCCCTCCATGTATTCATTGTGAGTTTCCGGATGGTATAAGTGTAATCTTCATGTGGCACTTGGTGAATCAGTTGAGAAAGTGGATTTGAACATGTTTCTCTGGCTATTGTATCAGCAGTTTCGTTACCAACTGGCCTTGATCTGCACTCAAGGAGCCAGTAAAGATGACAGTTTCTTCGTATTCAATGCAGTGCGCAAGAGCTTTGGCTATGGCATACAGTTCTCTGGTGTAAATACTTGCTTCTAATGGAAGTCGGAAACTATAGTTTGACCTGTCTGAGATTACGGCAGCCACAACGCTTTCACTGGTTTTAGATGCATCTGTGTATAAGTGGCAATAGTTCACGTATTTAGAGGTTACTTCAGTAAAATCTCTTCTTATGAGTACTGCTGGGGTATCATTCTTAGAATATTGAGTGAGATAGGTGTTGCATTTGGAAAGGGCTATTGTCCATTGGGGAGGTATCTTTATATTCAGAGGGAAAATGTTCTCATTATGAATTGGATTATTTGATATTTTGTAAATTCTGACATAAAGTGCAAGTTGTGAATTATGGTGCTGTTCAAATATTTCGGGAAAACGATTGAAAAATGTATTATGATGACTGGGATTATTTGTATTTGCTGATATTCTTGCTGCATATGTTAAAATTAGGTTGTGTCTACGCAACTCAAGTGGTGGTTCACCCGCTTCGACCAGTAAACTTTCCACGGGGCTGGTACAGAATGCTCCCATAGCAATTCTTATAGCCATATTCTGGATGACATCTAGGGTTTTCAATAGGGATGCCCTCGCTATAGAGTAAACAATGGCCCCATAATCCAGCTTGGATCTAATTAATGCGCGATAAATCCGTAGCAAGGTAATGCTATCAGCTCCCCATGTGTCATTGGCTAATACCTTCATTAAATTTAGGCCATTTTGGCAGGATATCTTGAGATTCCTAATGTGCGAGTTCCATTGCATTTTTTTATCGAAAGTAACCCCAAGAAATTTAACTTCATCCACAAATTCCAGTTGGTAGTTATTCAATTCGAGATGAGGTGTAGAATCTTCCGTTTTCTTCAAGATAAGAACACATTTTGTTTTTGCAGTCGAGAACTTGAGTCCTGTGCGTTTTGACCATAACTGAAGGTTGTTAAGTGCACTCTGAAGATGGGTACGAATTGAGAGTATGTTTTTTCCTGATGCATACAGAACTAAATCATCTGCATATAGTGTACCCCTGACAGGCCTTCTAATGTAGTCCAGAATGTCATTAATAGCTACGAGAAATAGCGTAACACTAAGAGCGGATCCTTGAGGAGTGCTATTTTCTTGAGACTTTTTTTAATGGTGTTTGGAGGTATCCATGCAGCCAAATACTTTGTGTTAGGTTATATGTATAGTGATGTATTTGAGGTTTATATTTGAATCCAATTTCAATTAAGTGCCAATCAGAATCGATTCTGCATTTGTTATTGATTTTCGTGTTGTGGATATGTATCCTATTACTTAAGCGAGCCCTAATTTAACCTATCAAACTATCGTCGTCTGCGATTCAAGTTAATACCGCTTTTCGATCAAAGGATTGGTACTGGGTTACAAGTTTTCTCGCCCAGGGGCCGTTCAGGGCTTTATTTGAACACATACAAAGGTAGACCACGGATGGAAGGTATAAACATTTGGGTTAGGGTAACAAAGGTCACAAGCTCTATATAACTTAACTATATCGATATGTTAGTCATCCTTAGAAATTTTACTAGACAGTCTAATATTTTGATGTTATTCAGCGCCAGTAAGTGTAACATGTTGATGGGAGGGAATAGTTTTTCATGTATTATGTTATTATAAAGTTCTTTCGTGGCATTACGATATTCCAAGCATTCAAAAAATATATGATCCAGGTCTCCTATGACATTGCAGGCTGTGCATAAGTTTGATTCGATTACGCCTATTTTGCTCAAGTGCTAAGGGTACGACGCGTGTCCAAATTTCATTCGAATTATACAGCTAATTTCCCTACGTGAATAATTAATTCCTTTATACCACTGTTGTTTTGGTATTTCCCTATGCAGTAGTGTGTATCTAGTAGGCTTTGTTTTTACATAGTGGTCCCATTTCTCTTTCCATGCTGCTTGAAATTTTCTTTTGTATTTATTTAAGCAATCTTGTAGTGCCACTTCGTTTGGTTGACATTCATCTTTTTCAGCACTTGTTTTGGCTAACTGATCAGCTTTTTCGTTGCCGTAAATTCCATAATGTGCTTTTACCCATATTATTTGAACGTCACTCTCTTTAGTAAGTTGGTGTAGTAGGGATTGAATTTTCTTAATGTGCGGGTGAGTGATGGTATCTACTGCATTGGATGACAGACAGCGAATCCGTTAGGATAGATACATTTTTCTTTTTTTGGTGGATTGTGTGTTCTAGCGCCTTCATTATGCCTGCAGGTTCTGCTGAAAATATAGAATAATCGTTGCTTAGCTTGAAGGTTTTTCCTTTTTTCGTTTCTTGCACATAGAACGCTGTGCCTGTACCTTTTGTTGTCTTGGATGCATCTGTATATATTGTTATTGTACTGTTGATGTCTTTTTTTGTAGTCTGATAATTTTTTCTTTGTTTAATTCTGGTATTTCTGAGTACGCAGGAATTATTATTTTTGCAGAGTGTTCTATGTTCTCAAAGTAATTGCAACTTTCATACGTTGAAATTTCTTCTTTATTGGTGTTACGAAATGCGGTGCATATCGGTAGCGAGTTCTTTTTTTCCCAATATTTATTCGTCAGGTCCAATGTATTTATCTCACATATTTTTGCCATCAGTGTAGAATTTTTTGCTTTACTCTTAAGTACCATTTTTTCAGCGAGAAATGTTCTTCTCAATTCCAATGGTGGTTCGAATGCTTCCACTCTTAGTGGTTCCACTGGTGTTGTTGACATCGCTCCTAAGCATATTCTTAACGCTTTATTCTGTATTACTTCTAGCAGTTTCAGTGATTGTTTTGATGCAGATCCGTATAGGACGGAACCATAGTCTAAAATGGACCTTATATATGCTTTATAGAATAACAGGCATAATTCAGTACTTGCGTCCCACCATGTTTTGGTGAACATTTTGAGGAAATTAATGGCTTTATTACATTTTATTTGGATTGCTTCGATATATGGTTTCCAATTTAATTTATTATCTAATGTTACTCCTAAGTACTTAATTTCTTTTTTATATGGTATCATGTGGTCCCCCAACTGGATGTTCTGAGTTTCTGGGATACGGTGCCTTGAAAAGATGGTGACATTTGATTTAGACGTTGATAGATCGAACCCTACATCTTCAATAGCTTTTATGATATTTGAGGTGGCCTTGTTTAGAGTATTTATACAATTTTCATATTTTTTGTCCTTGACATATATTACAAAGTCATCAGCATATTGTAGAAGTGTGTAATTCCTGCATGCTTGATGCATTTTGATGGTATATATGTTGAATAAGAGTGGTGTTAAAACGGAACCCTGTGGTAAACCTCTGGATGAATGTCTTTTTGTCTTATAAATATTTTTCTGTCAGTCATAATATCGCACAGAATGTTTCGTATTTTGGTAGGCATACTGATTTGTTTCAGCATTCCGTTCAGTATTGGAATTTCTACCGAGTCGTATGCGCCCTTTACATCCAGGAATGTAGCTGCAGTATACCCATTTTCTCCAAAATTAATTTGTATTTCCGTGACAAGTTGGCTCACTGTGTCCATTGTGCCATATCCTTTCCTGAATCCGTAATGATGAATTGGTAATATTTTGTGTTCTTCTAACCACCATTCTATTCTGTTTTTTAATATCCTTTCGAATGTTTTCAATGGGCATGCTAATAATGATATGACTCTGTAGGAGCCAGGGTCATTTGGATCTTGTTGATGTTTTAATATTGGAACTGCAATTAGGTTTTTCCAATCTTGTATTGTGCATTTGCCCATTTGTAGTATGTTGTTATATATTTCCAATAAAAAAGATTTGGCATTTTTTGGTAGGTTGCATAACATCTGATATCTGATATTGTCTAAGCCTGGTGCGGTGTTTTTTTTGTTTTATTGCGTTTTCTAGTTCTTGAATATTTATCAGATTTTCGAATATTTCTGGTATTGTTTCCTCATGTTCCTGCTCATTTTCAATTCATTGCTTCTGTTTTTCAAATACGGGGCATTTTTTATGTATCGTTTTATGATCATTTGATTTACAATAAAAACAAAATGTGTCTTCAGGATCTTTGCATGAATGATTTTCTTCCTTTTTCTTGCTACAATTTATGCATAGTGTGTTAGTGCTTTTACACTGCTTGGCCACATGGCCATACCTCAAGCAGTTGTAACACTGTACTACCTTTTGAATGTATTTTTCTACAGGACATACAACACTATTAATTATAACAAATGGGGGTAACATGTTACCCTCGAATGACACTAAAACTGTTTGCCTTGGTATATATACTGCTTCCCCATCAATATCAATTTTTCGTTTAAATCTACGAATACTGGTGACCGCGTTTGGAGACTCAATATTTTCCAACAAATACTCGTCACTGAATGTGGTATCTACTTCTTTGATTACCCCTTTCTTTTCTATTAAATTACTGGGTATGAATGCTTTTAATTGATCCTCTTTCAAGTTTTCGTTTTCTATCAACATATTAGCGTCTTTAGTAGTTTTAACTCTTATTCTATTTCTACCTACCTTTTGTATTTTAGTAATGTTTAGAACTTTTAGTTTTTTATGTAATAAGTGTCCAACTGACATGGGATGTAAATTTCCTAAATTTTCATTATTAATTTTTTCGATAAATAGGTAAATTTTATCAATTGAATATAAATTAGGTTTATCAAGTTTGAACTTTTTTGCTACTTGTACTGAAATACCTGTCGCTGTCTGACCAGACAAGCGTGTTTCTTTATTATTTTCTTTATCCTTTCCTAAGTTTTTGCTTTCCTGAAATGCTGTTTGGTATGTTGAATTGTAAAGCACATTCCTTGAGTTATCATTATTATTGCACAGATCTGAAGTTCCCCCTTTTGTCAGGGGGATCTGCACTAGACATTTTTCACTGAACTATAAATTTGATTATCTGATTTACTAGGTGGATTGACCGGTTCAATAGAATTGGAATTCTTAACAAAAACGATTTGTTGATAAGAGAGCTGTTTTAAACACGTCTATACTAATTGACTGTTAAAATCGCACTGTTCTTGAGACTTAGTTTCCGAAAATGTACCTTTGACTCTCGCCGAGAAATATCTATTTTTCAAGAAATTGAAAGTGAAACCTAGCATATTTCCTTGAATTCGCCATTGATTAAACTGATTAAGAACTTTGCGTCTCCAAACAGTATCGAAAGCTCGGTGTATATCAAAGAATATTGAGATCAGCTTTTCTTGATTTGCAAAGGTTTCGTGTATATCTGACTGAAGATTCACTAGATTGACTGGTTGAACGATTCTTATGGAAACCACTTTGTTGGGGAATAATCAGTTTATTTTGTTCCAGGTAATACTGTAACCTAGCATTCAGTATTTTTTCTAAAAGTTTACACGTGGTACATGTTAGAGATATGGGCTGATAGGACTGTGGATCTGTATGTGGTCTGTCAGGTTTTTTAATAGGCAATACAACAGCTTCTAACCAATGGGAAGGAAATTTTTGACATCGGTATATTTCATTGTATACCCCAAGAAGGTGTAGGGAATGTCATCTGGTCCGGGGGAGGACTTATTAACTTTCGATAAAGCATCTTCTAATTCGTCGATCGTTATATCATAGTTCAAGGGGTTCTCCACATCAGCTTCGAGATCTAGAGGATATGTCTCCATTGTTTCCTTTATTTGTAAAAAATTGGTATCATAATTCGCATTACTCGATTGTTGTTGAAAGATATCAGCTAACATGTTGGCAATTTCCTGACTGTTTGTTATAGAAGTTCCATTTTCAATCAAAGATGATATACCAATATGACTTCTCGACCCTTTTATGCTGTATCGTTCCAATTTTAGTATATGTACTACCAAAGCAAGTACAAGAGTTCGTTTCCTTCCCAATATTTCTTGATAATTTCTAGTTATTGTTGGGTTTTGTAGTCTGTAGCATTTTATCTTATTATTGACCATTTTCCAATTAGTTATAAAATTCTACATCAGTCGTTTCGATTTATTTCAATCGGTATAAAATCTTTTTCTAAAGCTTACTTCTCTTTTTGTGACAGATAAAAGGTTGGCAGGTTGTACACATTTACCATATGCAAGGTATGTGCAAAGTAACCATCGGAACCTCCAGAGTTCGAACTCTGTTCTACGACTCACGACGATTGAGATAAAATACTAGGATCATCACCTTGTTTAGAGGAACTCGCAAATATTTGTAAACCATATCTTCTTTTTTGTTTTTTATTCTTGTTAGTGTTTGTAATCATCAACAAATAATGGCTGCTACCTATCTCAGCTGCTTTTTTTACCTTAATGTCTTTCACTTTGTACTTACCAGATAAGAATATTCTGCTTTGGACTTTCCTCATTATTTTGTGTATTTCTTTATATTTGAAATGATTGTTTCCTATTTTTAATTCTTTTTTCAAACAGATTTGTATAATGTACTATTCATTCACGTTTTTCATTCTATTCCTTCGTTTCTGTGCCCTACTCTTCCATTACAGCCTCCCATTGATATAAATTTAATGATATTTCAATTTATTTCGTTTTGTAATTCTGCGAAGAGCTTATCTTTTTTCTTGGTATCTTAGTTGGGATCGTAGGCGACAATTATCATGTAGATTGTTCCTCATCTTTATATAATACAAACTTTTCAAAAAACCATGGCTTCATAATTTTTTCTATTTTCTTTTTTTCCCGTTCTCTAAAAACTACCTATAACATAGCTACTGATCCATCTTAAAAAAACATGCCTAGTATTTGTATTGATAATTACCACCCGTTGCATTATTTTAATTAAAAACATAAAAAATCACAAAAATTACCATTAAAACATTGCTAATTCTCCTTTTAATTATGAAATAACATTATTTGAGGTGAATCGTTAAGATACTATGGATAGCATGTATCAAATCGGAATCAAGCTCCAAATTTAAGTTTTTAAATAGCAGCTAGTATAGATTCAATTAACATTAAAAACAAAATAGCAGTTTTAATTTCTGAAAAGTGGTCATTATTTTTTGATTGTAAGTGCTACCTACGGCTTGGAAATGTACGATATTAAAAATGTCTTGCTGTTGGTGAATTGTCAACAACAACTTTAATTTAAAGGGACTTATTTTCTGCAACGATCGATCGTTTTTAAGTCTAGTTTGAATGCCTGCCGTTTGTGAACCGAAAATGAAAATCAATGCAGTGTATTATATACAGTAGGACGTCGATAATCTGAACTAATTGATACCTAGAGTGGTTCGGATTTTCGAACAGAAATTCTAAATAAAGTTTTTTAGTTTGTGCTTTAATTAAGATATCCTATTAATTAAAATACAGTAGGTAAATTGACCATACATGGCTTATATAATGACTTAAATAAAATAAAGTTACTGTACTTACATTTACAGCTTTTGCAATCACATGTAGAAATACTGTAAATTTTAATAATAACATACCTATAGTATTGTCTGTAATAATTTCAGTAATAACACTAAAAAATTATTATTGGACATGAACAAAAATTAATTGATAATACAAAAAACACACATTCAATTGAAAAAATCACGGATTTTCGCCTGAGTGAGCGGCAAGACTCTCTTCCTGCTAGCCAAGTCCTTCATCTGCTTTAGCAGCAAAAGATGCGCTTGAGTGCTCGTACCAAGGCATTACTGCTTCCATGCTTCAGTGTACGGAGGAGTCGTCGTCATCTTCACTATCATTGCCTTCTTGATCTTCAGATGCTTGAACTGAATTGACAATGTCATTGTCATTTAATATTTCATAGCCCTGGTCATTTGTGTCAACGTTCAACCATTCCGCTGCGTCAGTTTCGTCACAACCTTTAAATCCGGAAATATACAGACATAGTTTTATATTATATGTAGTTTCTTTCTCATTTTCGTTATCCTCTTTAGTTTCTGTGTTTTCAGGTCAAAGCTTTTTTCATGCTTTTGTAAGGTTTTCTTTGGTTAGAAGATTCCATGAGTCGGATAGCATGTAGGATATATATATATATATATATATATATATATATATATATATATATATATATATATATATATATATAAGTGCTACACGCAGGCCTAAAGCCCATAGCCTGGAAGTGACTTCCTTCCATTCCTTCGCATCCTTTGTCTTCGTTTTACAGTCCTGAATTCCACTCTCTCTTAGGTCTTCTATCGCTTCTGCATACCATATTTTCTTTGGTCTGCCTCTCTTTCTTATTCCGACTTGTTCTATATCAATCATTTTTTTGGTCATTCTACTATCTGGCATTCTCTGTACGTGTCCCAGCCAACTTATTCTTCTGGATCTTATTATTTTACTCAGTTCTGCTTCCCCAAATAAATTCTGTATTTCGTTCTTCTTAATCACATATTTCCCTCTTTTTTTCTCCAATATCCTGAGTATTTTTCTTTCTATCTAATTTGTCTTCCTTTGCTTTGTTAAGTATCCACGTTTCGCTTCCGTAGATTACTGTTGGTCTTATTACTGATTTGTACAGATGTAGCTTTGTCTTTCTGGAGATCTTCTTTGAACTTATTATCTTGTTCAATGCTCCTGCCTGTTTACTTCCTTTCATCAGCCTAATTTCTAAATTCCCTCCTTCGTCCTTGATAACCACACCTAGATATACAAAGCTTTGGACTTGTTCGAAGTTCATTATTTTTTGTCCATTCAGTTGTATTGGAAAATTCCTCATTGCTCCTTTCCTTTGAGGTGTTGTCATTTTCATAAAATTTGTCTTCAATGACTCGCAGGTTCATTGTCTCTACTGTTTCTATGAACACTCTGCATATTCTTCTCAGTTCGTTTTCTGATGTTGATAGCAGTACTACAATATTAAACAAGGTGGTGGACAACAGATCTTGTTTTAATCCTATATTGGTCTCGAAGCTTTCTGATGTTTTTTGGTTCACCTTGATCTTATTTATTGTACGCTCGAGTGTCATTTTGGTAAGACTTATCAGTTTTTTTGGGATGCTTATATCATTCATGAAGGATGTCTTTCAAATTAAGTTTCTTTTAAAACTCAACAAAACTTTCTGCATTGTCTTCAGCTAAAAGAAGTCTCAATAGAATTTTTTTGCGGTATATTCTCTTCAAATTTCCAATCACACCTTGATCCATTTATTGAATCAATGGTGTGACGTTAGATGGTAGAAACATGACTTCAAAATCTTTATCAATCGGGTTCAGAACTTTCACAGACGTTGGCGCACTGTTCATAATGAGTAAAACTTTGCCTTCAAGTTTTTTTCTTTTTGATAGTTTTTGACATTTGGTATGAACACATCTTTGTACCAGTCTGTAAAACTTTCACTATTCATCCACATGACAAACTTTCTTCTTGAACATTAAGCTCCCACCTTATTTTGGCCTTTTCACAGATCAAGGGTCCTGACACAGGTTCACCTAAGCTTCGCTGCTGAGTAAACCACAAATATAAATTTCGACTTTGTTTTGAATTGTAAGAGATACATGTTTCCTTTTCAATTGCGAGGACGATGCCAAAGCGCAAAACTTGACACACTGCACTTGTGAACAAACGGTAACTAAAAACCGCCCTACCGTATATGTAACTTGCTTAAGACAGCGCAAAAACTAACACTGACTGATGACAAATGTTGAGCAGGAGGTGAAGTCGGGTGATGGAAACTACGTGGCCTAAGAGCAGATTCGCGAAGGGAGTGGTGATAGGGGGAGCGGGGAGGTGAGCTAAAAATAGATCGTACTGGGTTGTTGAATGTCATTCACGGAAACATATTCTTTTCTCAATTTTTTCCGTAAAGGCGTTCGGATTTTTGACGTTTAGGATTATTGGCGTTCGGATTATCGACGTCCTACTGTATGTCTCTTTTTGGCGTTTCCTTTTGATCAAATGTGAAAATCAATTGGTTCACTTTTTAAAAAACATAGGCAACAAAATACAACTTTAATTATAGCAAGTAGTAACTTACATTGATAAAACTTCACTGAAGCCATTAATATTGTCTTCAAAATAACCTGGTTTTAAGTTTTGGTAAAACATTTTTACGTCTATAGGCATTAGGGGAAGCATACACTTTATGTCCGCAAATTTTTTTATCAGAAATCTTCATAAAACAGTTAAATATGCTCAGAGGTCATTCATAGAAAGTCTTCGACGTTTATTCTTAGTGATATCGTCTTCTTCTTCCTGTTTCCTTAATAGGCTCGCGCCTGTTCCATCATCGGGTGCCTCCTCATTATATATCCAGGCTATCACTCCATCTCTTCCTTGGCCTTCCAATACTCCTTTGGCTGTTTGGGGATCTGTTTCGTGCAATATTTACCAGTCTTCTTTCTTCCAATCTACTTATAAGGTGATATCTAAAGATCCATTAAGGCGCAAGTTGGAAGTGGACAGAAAGATAATCCAGCAAGAAAAAAGCATCAAATACCTGGGAATACTAATGCGCAGTTATGGAGATACAGAAGCGGAAGTTGCCCAACAACAGAATAGCAGGATGTCTTAAACACACTATCTGGCGTAACAAACATTTACGGACATAAACAAAGGCCAGGATTTATAAGACTGATGACAATTATGACCCACACTTCGGCAACAAGACCTGATACAACAAGGACAAAAAGACTGTTGGAAACATGTGAAATGAAAATAGTCCCTGATATCACAGGAAAAACACTATTAGTCTAGTCGTCAAGTTGAAAATGGTACAAAATAGAGATACTGCTCTTAAAATTATGTGCGATAGCTCATTGGATTCGGAATGACGCCTAGAAAAATGTGCTAAAAGCGTGTATTAGCACATAAAAAATTGCAAAAGTTATAAACAATTAAAGATGAAAAAAAATGGCATTTCGTTTTCTGAAAATATTTCATAAACTATTAATATTTAAGAAATTTCAAAAAAAGATTCCGAAAGAGGAGGAAATTTCTAATAAAAAACTCCTAACTCCCGGAACTCCATCTCCATTATTTATAATTTTAATTTAACGCTGAAAATAGGTCTACGCGCGACATTTTTAGGTTGCGTCAAAAGCGAGTACGGCACAAATTAATTTATTTTACTGAATATTTTTTTTAATTTGAAAAAATTATGGCGTATTCTGAAGACTATAAATAATTTATTCCCGTTGGAAATTTTGTGTGTGGGGGTGTTAAATGGCATCGGAACGAATCCATTTGCCACAGAGACTGTATTTACCTAAATCTAATTTTACTGATCAAAATTTTATTTGGGAGATTCTAATAATAATAAAATTCACTATTTCATCTAAAACCTCTTTATCATTTAATTGGAGTAGCATAGTAATGTTAACTGGCATATGAATGCCCATGCTTTTTATATTTTGTAGTAATATGTTTCTGTAACGGTGAAAATTACCGCATTGAAAAATTAAATGATTGAGATCTCCTACCGAGCTGTTGTCACACGAGCAGAGGGGGGAATGTAGGACACCGATCTTATGTAGGGGAGACGGAAAGCCACCATGATTTAATTTCATTCTGGTAACGTATATGCAATATTGTCTGGAGACATTGTAGTCCTGTATATGGGAAATTTTATTTGGAAGGCTAGGGCAAATAAGAAAGTAATGGTTATTGGATTTATGTTTATATTCGAGCCAATTTTTTTCCCAATTTTTCCTTATTTCTTTTTTGAAGATGCTAGTAATGTCAGGAATTGTATATATTCTATCTATATTTTCCAAACTTGTGGCTTCTTTTGCGGCGATGTCGACAATGTCATTGCCGATTATCCCCGCGTGTCCTTTTACCCATGATAAAATTATATTTTGTTTTGTAAAGTTATATAGTTTCAGTCTAATCAAATTAATCATATAATTGGAAAATGTACTTAAATTTTGTTTTTCTAAAGCTGTTAACACTGACTGGGAATCTGAAAAAATTATTGAATTATTTGCATTTTCTTTCTCTACCCACTCCAGTGCCTGTAAAATGGCGTATGCCTCTGCAGTAAAAATGGAACACATATCTGTTATCCGAAATTTATAACACGAATTTCTGTTTACGATGAAAATTGCACAACCAGTTCCGTTTGAGACTTTGGAACAATCACAGAAAATAATATTATAATTTCCCAAGTTGGATATGATACTTTTCACAAGTGCATTGTTATGAATTGGTATATTATTGAAATCAGGCCTTAGGATAGTTGGTCTAAACATAATGAGGTTGTATGGAAGTTTGCTGTCAAAAGGAGAATTTAAATTTTGTATTTTTTCCACCAAATTATTGGTATAAATGTAAGCATCTGCTAAGGGTGGACTATTTTTGAATTGCCAATATTTGTTTGTTAGGTTTTCTATAGCCAATTTGTGAATAGATTTAACGATACAATTGCAGGATGTTGTTCTTAATGATATTATTTTTTTTTTAGCTAAAAATTGTCTTCGGTTAATGAGTGGGGGTTCTTGGGCCTCTGCTAATACTGCTGGTGATGGAGAAGATTTGTAAGCACCAAGACAAATTTTTAATGCTTTTAATTGTATTCTATCTACTGTTAGTAAATTCGAGTCTGCTGCTGATCCATAAAATATGCAACCGTAGTCTATTATTGATCTTATATACGCTCTGTAAAATAATATAGAGGTTGTGGGGTCGGCGCCCCAATTCCTCGCCGTCACACATTTAAGCACATTTATTCCTTTTTCGGTTTTATTTTTAATATGCTCTAAATGTTTTTTCCAAGTTAGCTTTTTATCTATTACCATCCCTAAATATTTGTAACTATCAAGGATAGGAATATCTATTCTACCTAGTTTTATAATATCTCCCAATACCAGACGGTGACGGGTGAAGACCATCAACCCTGATTTATTGGGGGATAACTGAAAGGAGTGCTCGTTTAGCCAAGCTTGGAGGCAGTACATTACGTATCGAAGGTCTCTCACACATTGGTTGTATGTTTTATGAATTATATAGATACATATATCATCAGCATACTGTATTATTCTGATGTTTTCATCAAATAAAATGTGAAGATCTAAAGTGTAGACATTAAATAGCAGAGGGCTAAGAACCGCTCCTTGGGGTAAACCCCGATTGACAATTCTCGGTCCGTGAAGAGTATTGATATGATCTCTAATGTATATTTTACGATTTCTAAACATTTGTACAATGTTAGAAGATACTTTTTTACTTATACCGATAAGGTTTAATTTTCATTCTAATATGTCTAAATCAACTAAATCGTAAGCACCCTTAAGATCGACAAAAAAACACGCAAGATATTCATTATCTGAAAACGTGCATTGTATGTCCAATACTAGTTGCGATACTGCTTCTATGGTTCCTTTGCCTCTCCTGAAACCGCATTGTGTAGTCGGGAAAATAGATTTGGATTCCAAGTACCACTCCATTCTTACTTTAATCATACGTTCAAAAGTTTTTGCCAGGCATGACATGGGGGATATTGGTCTGTAAGACATGGGATCATTGTGATCCATTTTGAGTTTTAAAATAAAAATTAAAATGATCTCTTTAAAATCTCTTATAAAATTATTATTTATCCACCAGTCATTATAAATGTTTAAAAGTGCTATTTTTGCTTTGTTTGGAAGACTTTTAATCATACTATAAGTATAGCCATCTTTTCCGGGAAAGGTACAGCGGGATATTTTGATTGCAGATTCAAATTCTTCTAAGGTAAAAGGTACCGATAACATATTGTAGTTGACGCTCTCTGAGATTATTTTGGGTTGGTTGTTTACATGTGGCTTCAAATAATTTTTCGATTAATTCCTCAGAGAGTATTGTCTTATTATCTGAGAAGTTTTTATTAGAGAGTTTTTTTACTTGTTTCCATATTTCCCCTAAAGGTGTACTTTTGCTTAGGCTACTAATGAATTTTTTCCAGCTATTATGTTTTTTGTTTTTAATAATTAGTTTAACTTGAGCTTCTATTTTTTTGTATTCAATGAAATTTTCTAAAGTAGAATTTTGTTTGTATTTTTTAAGGGTTTCTTTCCTTAAATTAATTATTTGTGAACATTCCTCGTCCCACCAAGAAGGTAGAGATTTGGGACTACTAAAAGGTTTTTTTAGAGGCATTGAGGAGTTTGCCGCACCAGTCAAGATTCTGGCAAATTTTTGGAAATCATAAGGTTCTGGTGTTTCGTCTAGAGCATGGTTTATATGGTACGTAAATTTGGGCCAATCAGCTTTACTTTCATTCCAAATTGTTGCTGGATGTATTTTGGGAATTTTGCTTGTGACTGAGATACTTATTGAAATGGGGAAATGATCAGAACCCATGGTATCTGGAAGGGTCTTTCACTCTGTTATACCTACTAAATCGGGAGAAATAATGGTCAAATCTACTGCCGAAGGAGGCGAGCCGGGGCGTGAAATTCTTGTAGGAGATCCATCGTTCAGTAAAATTAAATTTAGGTTGTTTAATGCGTCAACGAGGGCATTCCCACTACTTTCTTCGTTTGCAATACTTCCAAAAAGGGTATGATGACTATTAAAATCTCCACATATAAGAACCGGTGTTTGGAATTGTGACATTAAGTTTTCCCAGTCATTGGACGTAATTCTATTGTTTTTTGATGGATTATATATGCTAACAATCGTTAATTTGGATTTTTCGAGTATTACCGCGCATGCTTCGATTTTTTTATTATAATTACTGTTTATGTATTGTTCTTTGAAGGTTATATTTTTAGAGATGAGTATTGCTCCTCCACCGTGTTCGTCTTCTCTATTTTTGCAAATTAAATTATAGCCTTTTATATAGAAATTACTTCTTTTTTTAATCCAGGTTTCCGACAAGATGATAACATCAGTTTCGTTATTTGCTAGGTATTGTATTAATAACGGGTATTGCTTAATTATAGAATGGGAATTCCATTGTAGAATTGACAAGGACTCAGTATTCAGATTCATTATCACTAAGTTCCATATTGGTATCTGGGCTTAAAATAGATAGTATACTGTCGCGAATATTATTATCAAAGTGTGTCGGGAGCCCATTAAAACTGGGTTCTTTATTTAACCATGTATGTAAACATTTAATGATATTATCAACAATCATGTCTTTGGTTTCTTTAAATTTTTGTAATTCTTCCCGGTATGGGTTGGGGATGATAGGTTTGGGGGGGGGGGGTGTAATGTTTTGTGATGTTCTTTTTCGATTGAAGGACTTTGGAGAGGGGAAGTTGAATGTTTGCGTCTTTTTGAACTATGTTTGGTTGTTTCATTCGTTATGTTTACGGTTTGTTTTTTTGGTATAGGTTTTCTGATAAAATTATTTGTATGGGTTGGATTTTTTAGGTTAGGAACTGGCAGACTTGGAAAGTTTTCGTGATTTGCTAATATTGAGAATCTGTTGTTTGTAACAATTTTCGAATACGAGGGATTATTAGATATGACTTCCGCCTCTTTAAATGAGATGTTTTCATTGGCCATAATTATCTTAATATTTTTTTGTTTAATGTAAACCGAACAAGTTCTGCTTATTGAGCTATGTTCCGAGCTATTGCAATGTAAACAAATTTGATGATTTTCACAATCATCGAATGTACAATTTTCTTGTCCGCAGCGTTGACACTTTCGTGCACTTTTGCACATTTTGTTTGTATGCCCGTAGCGTAAACAATTGAAACATTGAACCACTGGATAAATGTAAGGCTCAACGATAAAATTTACCATATTAATTTTGACGGTATCTGGAATATTGTTACCTAAGAATGTAAGAGTTACCATTTGTCTGTCAACAAATATATTTTGTTTTGAGGTTTCATCGAATACTTTTCTTTTAAGACGTTTTACTGATACGACTTTAATATTTGATTCTATATTTTCCTTAATATACTCCTCTTTAAAATAAGTATCAACCATTTTTATGATCCCCTTTTTTGGGTAAAAAACGTTGGAATGTATGCTACCAAATTGTTTGTTATAATTAGTTCATGATCAATTAATGTATTAGCAGTCTCATAATTTTTACAAAATATTTTAACTCTATTTTTCCCTATTGATTTCATGTCAACAATATTATTTTTAAATCGTATGTCTTTCCGCAAAAAATGCCCGATACGAATAGGAAATAATCTACCTATGTTTTTTTCTTTATGTTCAATATAAACAATGAAAGGTCCCTTATCATTAAATCTATATCTGTTGTTTAAATCGTATTGTATTATTTCATTCTTTTCGATTTTATTCTGATTTGCATCCAGAGGTTTATTAGTATTATTGAATTGTACATCTAAATCATGGGGTGGGGCGGCGATTCGCCGCCCGTTGTTTCGCCCATTTTTAAATATATAAGTAAACGAAAAGATTTAACCAGCTATTCAATATGAAAATCTACTAACTAAATATTATAAATAACAAAAATTACTTATCTTAAGATAGTAAGACCACTTTTTGTACACAACCGCTCACTTCTAATGATCGGACAAAACTGTTGGAAATTTTACTTAAAGTCAATTTTTCAACAAGTTAAACAATTGTTAACTAACAAAATTTTCTTGAACTTCAGTCTTAATTGTAAGTGAAAAAAAAAATGTTTAAATAATAGTTGTAAAAAAAATTCGCTTCGTAGAGCCTTTTTACCCACATATTTAACAAGATCGTGCCCTAAAAGTTAAAATACACGCTTTTAGCACATTTTTCTAGGCGTCATTCTGAATCCAATGAACTATCGCACATAATTTTAAGAGCAGTATCTCTATTTTGTACCATTTTCAACTTGTCGACTAGACAGACAACGTAGCACAGACCTCAGGCAAAACTGTAATATAGAGAACATAAATGAATGGGCACTTAGTAATATCAATTTCGCGATAATAGTTTATCAAAAATATTGTATATGGTTTGCTTTTTTCTATTTTAACGACTCTGGCAGTAACCAAGTGGCCTTCTCGACTATTGTTGTTACTTTTCTGTTGGTAATCGCTTCTTCGATGTCGTTTACACTTACAAAATGCCGTGTTTCCTATGAACGACAAAATAACATTTTTGAAGTCTTCTAACGTGCAATGTTGAATCTAGTTTTTTAAAGCTGTTTGTATATTTCCAAAATTGGTGTCATTATGGAGATAACTATGACTTGGGACAAGGTATTTGAAATAAACCGTCTTTAACGATGACAGAGTCGTTAAAAGCAAAACAATGTTTATATTTCTGTTTAGCCCACCGCAAGAGTCAGACCAAAGTGTAATCATTTTGTTCGAGCGTCAATTTGGAATTCCTCTGTTCGGGCGTCAGTTTATAATTGCCGTAGGTAGAACATAAAAAGGGCTTGCTTGTTAGATGTGTTTATTTAATAGTAACACGAATTATATCAACGATTCATATGGAAACCGATGAGTTGCTGTTCCACGGTGTAAGATGCAGACCCCCTAATCAGCATAAATATTATATATATAAAATTACTTGTTGTAGATTATTTCGTCCAGATTTGTTTCCGCGTTAATCGTATATATTAGTTTTTCGTAGTTTCTGTATCACTTTCTTAGAAGATATTTGGTATATACATTTGCCAACTAACCTGTTCCTTGTCAAGGCGATATACTCAAGAAAAATTTTGCTTGCTACTGTCCTTATTGCGTTTCCTTTTTAAACTTTCTTCTTTAACACTTACTTACCTCAACAAACATGTAACAGTAATTGACAGGGACCAACTGACAGTATTGTAATTAAATTTATCGAAATTATGTTAGTTCTGTATTGACATTAAAAAGAAGTCTAACTTTTATAATTGTTGGTTGGTTCCTTAACCAGTAGATGGCATTATCACTTGGTACCTTTAACTCTGAAATTCAAAATTCGGCACTTGGTTCCGTTTTGATAAGTGCTATCCCTTTGTTAGTACACGTTATACTTCTGTTTATATTAGCTAAGTAGTTAATTCTATTTGTAAAAATTTTTGCTAGAGTCGATTGTAGTCCCTATTATAATATCCCGAAAAAAATTCTTTTTGAATCAAATTTGCACGAATTATAAATACTTGTTAATAATAATTTGATAAAAAACGTGCTTTATTCTCATATATGTAGTAAGGACAGATCTATATTTTACTAATATCCTATTACAAGTTTTTATATACATAAATTGTTTAGCGTTATGTTGTATCATCTAATCAATTAAATGAAACAAGATAAACAAATTCTCGTCAAGTGGATTTAGTTCAGGATTATAAGCAGCCTAAATAATTTCATAACATTAATCTAAACAATTACGGAGACTATTTTCATTTATATTTGGTACAATATAGATCTGTTAAAATGTACGATGTCATTGTTAAATTATGAATATAAATATTGTAGATATGTAAATAAAATATATTTTATGGAAAATTATGTCACTTTACGAATATACAGGATTAAATAGTATGAATGGAAGTTATCAATATTATTTAATTGAAATTATTGTCAATATATGTTTATAAAAACGTAAGTTTCTTTTTCCATTATTTTTGGGATGATACCGATTTTATTTAACTCGTTACAATAATTGTAAAACAATTTAACGTAATATAAATTCCAGGAGATATAAAATAACCTTTAATAATTATCAAATAATAGGGGAGAAGTTATTAATGTACACATAAACGGTATCAAAAGTAATTTGTTAACGAGGTATTTTCGATGATTTTTGTTTATTTAATTAATCATGTGATTTTATCTTAAATTTTATACAATTCTTGTTTAATTTTATTTGGAAGTGACGTAAGGAAAATGTACCTGTAACAGTCGAAATATATTTTTTCTGTTCCACAGATAAAATTTTTGTTCAACCCATTTTTGAATAAAATTTAACATATAATCAAAATTGCGTTTTATTCAACTGCTTAATAATTATATTATTACGAATATTGCTTTTAAATGAATGGATTGGAATGTTGATTGCCTTTGCAGTAGGGACCTCCGTCATCTTGTCACGGTCTAAATTGATCATTAAGTCTTGCTAAACGCTCATTCGAATAACTTCTCTATATCGATTACGTCGTAATCATAATATTTAAATGATACCTTTATCAAAACTAAGTTACTACTGGGTTTATTATAGTAATTATCATCACCTTCACCATATTAGCGAAGTTGTTTCAATGTTGATGTTTTTTTTATCAATAAGTTAACTCCAATTGTTATTCTATTTTATTTAATTAAAATACCTCACAATTACATTTATTTTAGAGTTCACTTAACGCACTGTTTATATCTAAGTTTCGATTTTTATTTTGCTGTAACTACTTTTCTTTTTACCATATTATTTTTGTCAATAGAATATTGTTGGTAACTAAAAATTATCGATTGTTGAATTTATTAATTTCTTTCATATTATTTAGCAAACTCACCGACGAACTTAATCCATATCTAATGTAAATTTTGTATATAATATTGTTATTTGTCTTTGTCAGCACATCCCATAATTGTTTCCAGGTGGTAATTTGAAAAATCTCTTGTGAATAACTGGGATATGTTATTTATAAACTTCTCTATGTGGTATTCGGCACTAACATTCTCTATTGATATGTATATTAGGCTGTTTAGTCTGAAATTGGGAAAATACAAATAATATTAACAAAAATGAAAGTTATTTTGGTTGAGAGTTTGAGTGTATCGACTTTTGATTGTCTCCACTTCTGGTTTTAGATTACTGACCTGATAATCCCGGTGGGTTTTGTTCTGTTTCACTTCCTTTTCCAGTACCTAAGTTGATATTTGATAATTCTAATTTCTTAATTAAATTTAGACACATGACGAACACTTAGTTTTAATTTCTAGGTCAACATGTGAATAAACACTTGGTGGAGAAAACTTTTATATCACTTTTCTCCCTGGTTAACAACTCCGGTTATTGAATGCTTGTTTTGTCTAAAAGATCACAAGTAAACAATCCTAAGTATGTTTATTTATAACAAAATATAATGTTTATATCGGTTCTATTTGTCGTGATGGTGTGCGCTATGAACACATGTTCTTCCTTCTGCTCATACACTGGCTTAGTACTATTAGGAACACAGTTGCCGATTGTTATTGAATTTATCGAATATCAATGCCTTTTATAGTTCATTCCTTAATTTAATTCAATTGAATGTCCATCTGATTTATTCTGGATGTTAGCCGATAATTAAGTTTGGCATCGGAGTTTAGTTTTACGCATGTGGTATCTTGGCAACGATCCTGGTGCGAAATTTGGGAAATTATCTTTCTTTTCCGACCACAGAAAGCATATTGGAGAGTGGTTAGAGTTTTTAATCTAAAATTTTATTATCCAGTTTGTATGGGATTTGATTGAAACTCTATATAATTAATCTCCATCTATCAATTCAGTTAACGGATCTTTTATTTATCTTGGCTATTTTCTGAATTTTTTTGAGGAGATTTTATTGATCATACTACTATGTAGGATTTTTTGCCGTTCTTCAGGTAAGCTATTCATATTTTATAACTGAAGTGTGGTTTTCTCGATTCTGCTTGTTATGCTAAATTCAGCATTTTATTTATTTTGCTTTCTTCCTATTAGAATTTTATGGTGGATAATCGAATCACGTTTTTTTGGACTTGTCGATTCGATTCCAGACACTCAGTGGTTACATCCCGTCTTTGACTTGGATACCGTATTTAGTTACATATTTCGTTGTTGAATCGTTTGGACAAGCGCAAGCATAATATAAAAAACCCTCCTGGCCAGAGGTGAGTTAAGTTTTTTTAATGATTATTGTTTACCACTTCTTCTATTTTGCTAATTGATTTGAGTTTAAATTGACTTGATAGTTGATTTCTTAATTAATGTTTATTTCTCAGTTGTCAATATTAAATAGTTTTATTGTTGTGCCATAGTTTATTAACGACTTCATGGGTTGGGGTCAATGTTTTCGTAAACTTTTTTTTTGTTTCCTTTTTTTTTACAAATGGGGATCAAATGATTTGTGTAATATAATAATCAATAGGTATTGGACTTCTTATAACTGATGTGTTTATAATCACAATGATTTAATTTTCTTATTTTCTGAGATTATTCCATTTAACTTTTTGAATATAATTAAGTAATTCGATATTTAATTTTGTACAATTATTATGAAAGTATCCTCCGTTTTCCCTGTATCTTGTGTTGAGATATTAGAGATTTTCTATGTTTTCTTCTCTAGGGTTTTTTTTGGCGAAAAATTTGCCTGGACATTGACTGCAATACCCAGTGCTTCACGCCCTCCAGTTTTCCACAATTCAGCGATTCTCAGGGACAAACGGAAATCAGCTAAGTCTACTTTATTATAAATCTTTGTTTGTTTCGTACTTTGTTTATTTTCCCCTTTTTAATTTTCCTAGTAGGCCAGTCGAGGCGTTAGTTATTATTGCGCACTCTATTTTACTTTAAGCTAATTATTAAAGTTAAGTTAACTTGTTGAACACGTGATCACAATTCTTCTTCTTCTTCTTTTCTAAATCCTTTTGCCCTTTCAGGCGTCGGATGTGGATTCCGTGTCCTGTACCCATTTCTTCCATGCCTTTCTGTCTCTTGCTAGATTTTTCATTTCTGCTATGGTCTTTCCTCTTTCTAAACCTATCTCTTGTATTTGGTCTAACCATTTCCTTCTAGGCCTACCCCTTTGTTTTTTGATCGGCTTTCCAATCTCCATTATTTTCCTAGTTAATCTATTTTGTTCCATTCTTACCATATGACCATACCACCTAAGTTCTCTTTTTTATTTTACCAATTATCGCTTCCTGCTTAGTTGTCTCTCTAATAACGTCATTTCTAATCCTATCCCATTTAGTTTTCCCTGAAATTCTTCTTAGATGTTTCATTTCTATGGCATTTATTTTAGTTTCGTCCTTTTTTCGCACAGTCCAATTTTCACTTGCGTATATTATTGTAGGAACTGTTATCATATTATGAATTTTCATTTTTACTTCTAAGTCTATATCTTTATGTCCAAGAATTGTTTTATTTAGAGAGTAGTATATTTTTGTTGATTTATTTGCTCTGTTTGTTATTTCTGCATCTATTTTTCCATCTGCTGTTACTATACTTCCTAAATATTCAAATGTTGTTACTCTTTCTAGAGTCTGGTTTTTGCATTTAATATCTCTATTATTTTGATCACCTGGTTGTTTTTCATTTATTATCATCACTTTTGTTTTATTTATGTTCACCTCCATATTCATGTTCTCTACTTCTTTAGTCCAAATATTCACTAGTCTTTGCATTTTGTTCTTTGTATTCGCCACTAAAACCACATCATCTGCATATAGTAGACTACTCAGTTTTATTGGTTCTAAATTTCTGTGTCCAATTATAGTATTCAGCTGCTCATACTTTTCTTTGATTCGTTTCACAATCTTATCCATGATTATTATAAACAGTAGTGGGCTTAAACTGTCTCCTTGTTTTATTCCCTTACACATTTTGAATTCTTCAGACCTTTGGCCTGCAATCTGTACCTTGGCTCTAACTGTCTCGTATACACTTTTAATTATATTTATTAAGGTGGGTGGTACTTCCATTTCCTCCAGGGTTCTCCATACTTCTCTTCTATCTACTGTATCAAAGGCTGCTTTTAGATCTATAAATGTAAGGTACATTTCTTCTCCCTCTTCTATTTTTCTTTCGATTATATTCCTTAGTATATAGATATTGTCATTTGTTTGTCTTTCAGGTCTAAAAGCTCCCTGTTCTTCTCCTAATTTTGGTTCTACATATTCTCTTAATCTTTTTTCTATTATTTTTGTGTACACTTTATAGCTAGTTTGGGCCAAACATATTGCTCTGTAATTCTCACATTGTGTCTGTTCTCCCTTTTTATAGATGGGTACTATTAAGTTATTTTCCCATTCCCTTGGAATTTTTTGTTGTACCCAGGCTTCTTTGCATACATTCCATATCCATTCTTTTCCTCTTTCTCCTAATGACTTAATCATCTCTGGCGCTATCTCATCTTCTCCGTTAGCCTTGCCTATTTTGATTTTTTGTATTACTTGATCTATTTCTTCTTTATGGATTCCTTGTAGTTGGTCAATTTCCTCTTCTGCGGTTGTTATACTCTCTTCCGGTGTTAATGTATGGAATTGTTCTGTATAGTATTCCTTCCATGTTTTCAATACTTCTTCCATTTCCGTTTGTACTTGTCCTTGTCGATTTTTTATTGCTCTAATATCTTTATATTTATTTCCTCTCAATCTTTTTATTCTTGTCCAAAATTTCTTGTTATCCATCTTATGTAGATCTGTTATTTCTTCTCCGAATTTCTTCCATGACTCACGTTTTGATTTTTTGACGGCTCTTTTTACAATAGTTTTCTTCCTATCATATTCTTCTTTGTCCACATGTGATTTTGATGTGATATATTTTTTCCATGCCGTTTTCTTTTCTTTGACCGCTATTTTAATTTCGTTATTCCACCAGTTAGTCCTTTTTATATTCTTATTATATTTAATTTTTCCACATATCTTCTCTGTTGCTGTTAATAGCGTTTCTTTAAAGGCGACCCATCGTTCTTCAAGTGTCCAGTCTGTTTTTTCTTTTTCTAGTTTATAGAATTCTTTATTCGTCTCATTTTGGTATTTTTTCTCGATATCTTTATTTTTGAGTTTATGTGTTGCTAGTTTACTGTAGTCTGTAGTAAATTCTTTCCTGAGTAATTTTACTAGACAAGTTGTCACTACTAATCTGTGGTTAGATCCAATTTCTGCTTCTTTCTTTGTTTCAATTTTTTGCATTACTTCTGTTAGGTTTTGTGTATATGTTATGTAGTCTATCAGGCTTTTAGCGTTTCTTCCTTCTGCCACAAACGTATATTTATCATTTAGTTGTTGTTCCCACATCGTATTTCCTATTATTAGATCATTCCTTCTGCAAAAATCTATCATTTTTAGTCCATTTCTGTTGATTATGTCTTCTCCATGTTTTCCCATACAACCCATTCCTCTATTGTAATCATTTCCTACCCTGCTATTCCAATCTCCCATTATTATTGTCTTTTCGTTTTCCTCCCTTACTTCATCTAATACTCTTTGCAATTGAATATAAAATTCTAAAATTTCTTCCTCTGCCGTTCCTTCTACTGGCCCATATATTTGTATAAAATTGATTATTTCTTCTAATTTTATACTAATAACTATTATTCTCGAGTCAACTGCCTTAAATTGTATTACCTTTTGTTTTATTTCTTCTGTAACAATTATTCCTACACCCTCCTTTGCCCTTTGTTCTGGTTTTACTCCTGAATAATATAATGTGTGCTTTGTTGTTAGTTGCGAACATCCTTTGCCCTTTTTCTTCGTTTCACTTAGTCCTAGGATTTGAATATTATTGTTTTCCATTTCTTCAGTTAATTCCAATTCTTTCCCTGTTAATGTGTTTATATTCCATATACCTACGCCCATCTGTAATTTTTCCATGTTTTGAGGTCCGTGTTTTTTATTATTACTCTGTTGATGATAATCTTCCTTTAATTTGTTATGCTTGTTACTTGTTATTCTTCTGCTTTGTATTTTGTTATTTAATTTACCGTTATCATATCCCTTGTTCTCAGCTTGAGTCATTACCTGTGTACTATCTTTAAGTGTATTGTTTATTAGTTTTTTTGGTTCTGCTCTCTAGTCATCAATTGTAATTCCTCTGAATCTTCATTCCATTTCCAAACTATTCCGTTTACTATCAATTTCTTGTATCCTACTTTTGTATTTTTTCCCTTTTCTTTTTCTTCTTTGGCCTTTCTTCTAATTGTTTTTTGTATCTCTAATTCTTTTTTGGTAAGGTCCGACTCAATATAAATATGTTCCTGAGAATTTCTCAGTCTACTTTTGCTTCTTAGAATGTCCATTTTATCTGCAAAACTTTCCATTTCAATCAAGCAAACCTTTTCACTTAGTTTTTGGGCGCTTCTTATTTTGACCTCTATTTGCAGTCCTTTAGTTATGAAGTTTTCCATAGTTGTCTTTAGTATCCTATCATCTTTTGTATTCAATTCTAATCCAGTGATGACCAAATTTATCTTTTTAGATATTTTTTCTAGATATTCCACTTTGTTATTTAGTGTTTTTATTTCGTTCTTGAGTTCCTGGTTTTCTTGCTTTATTTCTAGTAGCTGTTTGTTGTTCTCGCTGTTTTCCTTTCTTAATTGCTTTATTTCATCCATCATTTCATCGTTTTTGTTCATCAATTCTTGCATCATTTTTATCATGGTTGCTTCCGAGCTCTCTTTTTCTTTTTCTTCTGCGCCTTTCTTGGGTGTTCTCTTAGTTATTTTACTTCTGCCAAAACTTTCATCTAATTCCCTCCTTTTTCTTTTGTATTCTTCATCAGTATCTGTTCCGCTCTCTAAAGGCATTTTGTTTGATTTTCTTTTGTACAATCCACGAAATCTGTGTCTCTTTTGTAGTTTATGTACCGAGAACCTACTTAGTTCAGTCCTTAGCCTACTCAGAGCTGACCGATTTCGTTTATGTATGTAAATCTTATATTACTTTTTACCTGGTAAATATTTAAATCCGAACCTGTTAAATCCCACTTAACTAGCCTGCCTGTGTAGCAATTACCGGTTTTACTGCCAGCTAATTAGAATTTTGTAGTGTTTAGTTTTTATATTTTATAGTGGAAACTTTTTATTTACTGTATATTTTATACTCAATATTTTTATTATTAGACTTAATTATGCTAAAATCTTACTTTGATTTTGCTGTCTCCAATTGTGCACTCACTTCACCTCTTTATATATTACTTCGTATAGCTTTTACAATTATTTGACTCGTAATTTATCTGATATTCAGCTTTATTACGGAGCAAATATTAAATCACTTTTCAAAACCCAGTGCCAGGACCGGTGATCACAATTCAAGAAGAGAAAACTTCTCAATAAAATAGTGCGTGGCAATATCCAGGAATCAGTCGAGGTCTCTGACAGTAGAAGATAAAAGATGAGATGTTATCATCGAAAAACCTTGAGCCCACTTGTATGAAAAGTCTACGAGTTATATTTCGTGTTCAAAGTTGGCTCCTAAAAAATGCTGCCGCACTTGCTCAAGAACCTTAGCAGGATGGCTGCGGGGTAATCACACATCTATGAAGTTTGGAGTGTCAATTATTTGCCGGGAGCCTAAGAATCATGTTGATGATTGTTACTTTTACTTAACAAAAGTTCTGGGATTTTCTAGTAAAAGCAAGCATAAAATAGTGTATCCTATGCTATCATGATTTGCCATTTTATTTCTTTAGTTTAAAGTCTTCCATTATAAATATATGTTGGTAAGACAACCCACAATTAAAAATAACCCGGTGCTTAACTTCTTCCCATCAACATTAGATAAACTGACTATTATTGAGAAACATAGAACCAAGATGGCTGACTTCCGTCCCATACCCTCAAAGATAATCAATCTACTAGAGTGAGTTGATAGGTCGTTTTAAATTAGCGCCCTTTTACTGAGACAACATTCTCCATAATTGTGACACACTTTTTTTCCACAGCGATCGTTTTCTCTTTAACCTCCATGCATAGACCTATTTCAATTTCAACAAGTACTATTTTTCTTCTTCACTTAGTTTTTTGGCCTCCACCGTCACATCACTTCTTTTTAATGAAAAAAACTATTAATAAAATTTTTCACATATGCTCGGCACCAAGCTACTTAAGTAAGTGTAGATATTGTGGTAGGTGTTGGATTTCAGTTAGATTAGAATTTTAATTATTTTTCCTGCGAGGTAGACAACCCAAACAACAAACGCTTGTAATCGTGGTTGCCTTTTATGCTCGCGGTAATTAGAGGTTTACTTAATTTTTCGACCAAAAAAACTATACAATACAGACTTCAGCTAACCATTGTGTGGTGAGTGGTAAGGTACCATAAGATTCGTGTGCGGGCATTTATGGTTTTTCTTTGTTTTAAATTATAAAAAGACTGCTGGTTATGGTGAACGAAGCTACATTGGAGAAAGCTCTCTGAAGTAAAGTTTTCTAAGAGTTTGTGTGAACTGAACAAACCTCAGGTGAGTAAATCTCTATTCGTCGCCGGTCTTTTTGAAGTAACTTTAATTTTTAAATCTTTAATTAAAACCCGAAATCAAACATTATTTTAGGGTACCTAAATTGTACGGTCCAAAGTTTAACCCTCCTCATAGGGGCTATCGAAGTTGAGATCCCTATGACCGGATCGTACAGTAGGGTGGGGCTAGTATAGCTGACGCTCCGTTTCAAATTACTAACTTTCTCATTTCCTTGTTAAACAGTTGAGATTTTTCTTCTTTTTAATAAAAAAATATTAGTTCAGAAAATTTCCAATAGATGGCATCACTTATAAATTTTTCACATATGCTCGGCGCCAAGCTACTTAAGTAAGTGTCTAGATAATGGGAGAGCGGCAGGGTCGGGCTAGTATCGCTGACGCTCCGTTTCAAATTACAAACTTTCTCATTTCCTTGTTGAACAGTCGAGATTTTTCTTCTTTTTAATAAAAAAAATAATAGTTCAGAAAATTTCCAATAGATGACTTCACTTATAAATTTTTCACATATGCTCGGCGCCAAGCTACTTAAGTAAGTGTCTAGATAATAGGAGAGTGGTAGGGTGGGGCTAGTATAGCTGACGCTCCGTTTCAAATTACTGATTTTTCTCATTTCCTTGTTAAACAGTTGAGATTTTTCTTCTTTTTAATAAAAAAAATATTAGTTCAGAAAATTTCCAATAGATGACATCACTTATAAATTTTTCACATATGCTCGGCGCCAAGCTACTTAAGTAAGTGTCTAGATAATGGGAGAGCGGTAGGGTTGGGCTAGTATAGCTGACGCTCCGTTTCAAATTACTAATTTTCTCATTTCCTTGTTAAACAGTTGAGATTTTTCTTCTTTTTAATAAAAAAAATATTAGTTCAGAAAATTTCCAATAGATGGCATCACTTATAAATTTTTCACATATGCTCGGCGCCAAGCTACTTAAGTAAGTGTCTAGATAATGGGAGAGCGGCAGGTTGGGGCTAGTATAGCTGACGCTCCGTTTCAAATTACTAACTTTCTCATTTCCTTGTAAAACAGTTAAGATTTTTCTTCTTTTTAATAAAAAAATTATTAGTTGAGACAATTCTCACTAGATGGCACCAATTATAAATTATCACATATGCTCGGCACCAAGCTATTTACGTAAGTGTCTAGATAATGGCTCTGGTAGGGTGGGGCTAGTATAGCTGACGCTCTGTTTTAAATAACAAACTTTCTCATTTCCTCGTAAAACAATTGAGATATTTAATCTTTCAAATGAAAAAAATCATTAGTTAGACAATTCTCACTAGATGGCACCACTTATAAATTATCACATATGCTCGGCACCAAGCTATTTAAGTAAGTGTCTTAGATAATGGGAGAGTGGTAGGGTGGGGCTAGTATAGCTGACGCTCCGTTTCAAATTACTAACTTTCCCATTTCCTTGTTAAACAGTTAAGATTTTTCTTCTTTTTAATAAAAAAAATATTAGTTCAGAAAATTTCCAATAGATGACATCACTTATAAATTTTTCACATATGCTCGGCGCCAAGCTACTTAAGGAAGTGTCTAGATAATGGGAGAGTGGTAGGGTGGGGCTAGTATAGCTGACGCTCCGTTTCAAATTACTAACTTTCCCATTTCCTTGTTAAACAGTTAAGATTTTTCTTCTTTTTAATAAAAAAAATATTAGTTGAGACAATTCTCACTAGATGGCACCAATTATAAATTATCACATATGCTCGGCACCAAGCTATTTGAGTAAGTGTCTAGATAATGGGAGAGTGGCAGGGTGGGGCTAGTATAGCTGACGCTCCGTTTCAAATTACTAACTTTCCCATTTCCTTGTTAAACAGTTAAGATTTTTCTTCTTTTTAATAAAAAAAATATTAGTTCAGAAAATTTCCAATAGATGACATCACTTATAAATTTTTCACATATGCTCGGCGCCAAGCTACTTAAGTAAGTGTCTAGATAATGGGAGAGTGGTAGGGTGGGGCTAGTATAGCTGACGCTCCGTTTCAAATTACTAACTTTCCCATTTCCTTGTTAAACAGTTAAGATTTTTCTTCTTTTTAATAAAAAAAATATTAGTTCAGAAAATTTCCAATAGATGACATCACTTATAAATTTTTCACATATGCTCGGCGCCAAGCTACTTAAGTAAGTGTCTAGATAATGGGAGAGTGGCAGGGTGGGGCTAGTATAGCTGACGCTCCGTTTCAAATTACTAACTTCCTCATTTCCTTGTAAAACAGTTGAAATTTTTCTTATTTTTAATAAAAAAATTATTAGTTGAGACTATTCTCACTAGATGGCACCAATTATAAATTATCACTTATGCTCGGCACCAAGCTATTTAAGTAAGTGTCTAGATAATGGGAGAGTGGTAGGGTGGGGCTAGTATAGCTGACGCTCCGTTTCAAATTACTAACTTTCCCATTTCCTTGTAAAACAGTTAAGATTTTTCTTATTTTTAATAAAAAAATTATTAGTTGAGACAATTCTCACTAGATGACATCACTTATAAATTATCACATATGCTCGGCACCAAGCTACTTAAGTAAGTGTCTAGATAATGGGAGAGTGGTAGGGTGGGGCTAGTATAGCTGACGCTCCGTTTCAAATTACTAACTTTCTCATTTCCTTGTTAAACAGTTGAGATTTTTCTTCTTTTTAATAAAAAAATATTAGTTCAGAAAATTTCCAATAGATGGCATCACTTATAAATTTTTCACATATGCTCGGCGCCAAGCTACTTAAGTAAGTGTCTAGATAATGGGAGAGCGGCAGGGTCGGGCTAGTATCGCTGACGCTCCGTTTCAAATTACAAACTTTCTCATTTCCTTGTTGAACAGTCGAGATTTTTCTTCTTTTTAATAAAAAAAATAATAGTTCAGAAAATTTCCAATAGATGACTTCACTTATAAATTTTTCACATATGCTCGGCGCCAAGCTACTTAAGTAAGTGTCTAGATAATGGGAGAGTGGTAGGGTGGGGCTAGTATAGCTGACGCTCCGTTTCAAATTACTGATTTTTCTCATTTCCTTGTTAAACAGTTGAGATTTTTCTTCTTTTTAATAAAAAAAATATTAGTTCAGAAAATTTCCAATAGATGACTTCACTTATAAATTTTTCACATATGCTCGGCGCCAAGCTACTTAAGTAAGTGTCTAGATAATGGGAGAGCGGTAGGGTTGGGCTAGTATAGCTGACGCTCCGTTTCAAATTACTAATTTTCTCATTTCCTTGTTAAACAGTTGAGATTTTTCTTCTTTTTAATAAAAAAAATATTAGTTCAGAAAATTTCCAATAGATGGCATCACTTATAAATTTTTCACATATGCTCGGCGCCAAGCTACTTAAGTAAGTGTCTAGATAATGGGAGAGCGGCAGGTTGGGGCTAGTATAGCTGACGCTCCGTTTCAAATTACTAACTTTCTCATTTCCTTGTAAAACAGTTAAGATTTTTCTTCTTTTTAATAAAAAAATTATTAGTTGAGACAATTCTCACTAGATGGCACCAATTATAAATTATCACATATGCTCGGCACCAAGCTATTTACGTAAGTGTCTAGATAATGGCTCTGGTAGGGTGGGGCTAGTATAGCTGACGCTCTGTTTTAAATAACAAACTTTCTCATTTCCTCGTAAAACAATTGAGATATTTAATCTTTCAAATGAAAAAAATCATTAGTTAGACAATTCTCACTAGATGGCACCACTTATAAATTATCACATATGCTCGGCACCAAGCTATTTAAGTAAGTGTCTTAGATAATGGGAGAGTGGTAGGGTGGGGCTAGTATAGCTGACGCTCCGTTTCAAATTACTAACTTTCCCATTTCCTTGTTAAACAGTTAAGATTTTTCTTCTTTTTAATAAAAAAAATATTAGTTCAGAAAATTTCCAATAGATGACATCACTTATAAATTTTTCACATATGCTCGGCACCAAGCTACTTAAGGAAGTGTCTAGATAATGGGAGAGTGGTAGGGTGGGGCTAGTATAGCTGACGCTCCGTTTCAAATTACTAACTTTCCCATTTCCTTGTTAAACAGTTAAGATTTTTCTTCTTTTTAATAAAAAAAATATTAGTTGAGACAATTCTCACTAGATGGCACCAATTATAAATTATCACATATGCTCGGCACCAAGCTATTTGAGTAAGTGTCTAGATAATGGGAGAGTGGCAGGGTGGGGCTAGTATAGCTGACGCTCCGTTTCAAATTACTAACTTTCCCATTTCCTTGTTAAACAGTTAAGATTTTTCTTCTTTTTAATAAAAAAAATATTAGTTGAGACAATTCTCACTAGATGGCACCAATTATAAATTATCACATATGCTCGGCACCAAGCTATTTGAGTAAGTGTCTAGATAATGGGAGAGTGGCAGGGTGGGGCTAGTATAGCTGACGCTCCGTTTCAAATTACTAACTTCCTCATTTCCTTGTAAAACAGTTAAAATGTTTCTTATTTTTAATAAAAAAATTATTAGTTGAGACTATTCTCACTAGATGGCACCAATTATAAATTATCACTTATGCTCGGCACCAAGCTATTTAAGTAAGTGTCTAGATAATGGGAGAGTGGTAGGGTGGGGCTAGTATAGCTGACGCTCCGTTTCAAATTACTAACTTTCCCATTTCCTTGTAAAACAGTTAAGATTTTTCTTATTTTTAATAAAAAAATTATTAGTTGAGACAATTCTCACTAGATGACATCACTTATAAATTATCACATATGCTCGGCACCAAGCTACTTAAGTAAGTGTCTAGATAATGGGAGAGTGGTAGGGTGGGGCTAGTATAGCTGACGCTCCGTTTCAAATTACTAACTTTCTCATTTCCTTGTTAAACAGTTGAGATTTTTCTTCTTTTTAATAAAAAAATATTAGTTCAGAAAATTTCCAATAGATGGCATCACTTATAAATTTTTCACATATGCTCGGCGCCAAGCTACTTAAGTAAGTGTCTAGATAATGGGAGAGCGGCAGGGTCGGGCTAGTATCGCTGACGCTCCGTTTCAAATTACAAACTTTCTCATTTCCTTGTTGAACAGTCGAGATTTTTCTTCTTTTTAATAAAAAAAATAATAGTTCAGAAAATTTCCAATAGATGACTTCACTTATAAATTTTTCACATATGCTCGGCGCCAAGCTACTTAAGTAAGTGTCTAGATAATGGGAGAGTGGTAGGGTGGGGCTAGTATAGCTGACGCTCCGTTTCAAATTACTGATTTTTCTCATTTCCTTGTTAAACAGTTGAGATTTTTCTTCTTATTAATAAAAAAAATATTAGTTCAGAAAATTTCCAATAGATGACTTCACTTATAAATTTTTCACATATGCTCGGCGCCAAGCTACTTAAGTAAGTGTCTAGATAATGGGAGAGCGGTAGGGTTGGGCTAGTATAGCTGACGCTCCGTTTCAAATTACTAATTTTCTCATTTCCTTGTTAAACAGTTGAGATTTTTCTTCTTTTTAATAAAAAAAATATTAGTTCAGAAAATTTCCAATAGATGGCATCACTTATAAATTTTTCACATATGCTCGGCGCCAAGCTACTTAAGTAAGTGTCTAGATAATGGGAGAGCGGCAGGTTGGGGCTAGTATAGCTGACGCTCCGTTTCAAATTACTAACTTTCTCATTTCCTTGTAAAACAGTTAAGATTTTTCTTCTTTTTAATAAAAAAATTATTAGTTGAGACAATTCTCACTAGATGGCACCAATTATAAATTATCACATATGCTCGGCACCAAGCTATTTACGTAAGTGTCTAGATAATGGCTCTGGTAGGGTGGGGCTAGTATAGCTGACGCTCTGTTTTAAATAACAAACTTTCTCATTTCCTCGTAAAACAATTGAGATATTTAATCTTTCAAATGAAAAAAATCATTAGTTAGACAATTCTCACTAGATGGCACCACTTATAAATTATCACATATGCTCGGCACCAAGCTATTTAAGTAAGTGTCTTAGATAATGGGAGAGTGGTAGGGTGGGGCTAGTATAGCTGACGCTCCGTTTCAAATTACTAACTTTCCCATTTCCTTGTTAAACAGTTAAGATTTTTCTTCTTTTTAATAAAAAAAATATTAGTTCAGAAAATTTCCAATAGATGACATCACTTATAAATTTTTCACATATGCTCGGCACCAAGCTACTTAAGGAAGTGTCTAGATAATGGGAGAGTGGTAGGGTGGGGCTAGTATAGCTGACGCTCCGTTTCAAATTACTAACTTTCCCATTTCCTTGTTAAACAGTTAAGATTTTTCTTCTTTTTAATAAAAAAAATATTAGTTGAGACAATTCTCACTAGATGGCACCAATTATAAATTATCACATATGCTCGGCACCAAGCTATTTGAGTAAGTGTCTAGATAATGGGAGAGTGGCAGGGTGGGGCTAGTATAGCTGACGCTCCGTTTCAAATTACTAACTTTCCCATTTCCTTGTTAAACAGTTAAGATTTTTCTTCTTTTTAATAAAAAAAATATTAGTTGAGACAATTCTCACTAGATGGCACCAATTATAAATTATCACATATGCTCGGCACCAAGCTATTTGAGTAAGTGTCTAGATAATGGGAGAGTGGCAGGGTGGGGCTAGTATAGCTGACGCTCCGTTTCAAATTACTAACTTCCTCATTTCCTTGTAAAACAGTTAAAATTTTTCTTATTTTTAATAAAAAAATTATTAGTTGAGACTATTCTCACTAGATGGCACCAATTATAAATTATCACTTATGCTCGGCACCAAGCTATTTAAGTAAGTGTCTAGATAATGGGAGAGTGGTAGGATGGGGCTAGTATAGCTGACGCTCCGTTTCAAATTACTAACTTTCCCATTTCCTTGTAAAACAGTTAAGATTTTTCTTATTTTTAATAAAAAAATTATTAGTTGAGACAATTCTCACTAGATGACATCACTTATAAATTATCACATATGCTCGGCACCAAGCTACTGAAGTAAGTGTCTAGATAATGGGAGAGTGGTAGGGTGGGGCTAGTATAGCTGACGCTCCGTTTCAAATTACTAACTTTCTCATTTCCTTGTTAAACAGTTGAGATTTTTCTTCTTTTTAATAAAAAAATATTAGTTCAGAAAATTTCCAATAGATGGCATCACTTATAAATTTTTCACATATGCTCGGCGCCAAGCTACTTAAGTAAGTGTCTAGATAATGGGAGAGCGGCAGGGTCGGGCTAGTATCGCTGACGCTCCGTTTCAAATTACAAACTTTCTCATTTCCTTGTTGAACAGTCGAGATTTTTCTTCTTTTTAATAAAAAAAATAATAGTTCAGAAAATTTCCAATAGATGACTTCACTTATAAATTTTTCACATATGCTCGGCGCCAAGCTACTTAAGTAAGTGTCTAGATAATGGGAGAGTGGTAGGGTGGGGCTAGTATAGCTGACGCTCCGTTTCAAATTACTGATTTTTCTCATTTCCTTGTTAAACAGTTGAGATTTTTCTTCTTTTTAATAAAAAAAATATTAGTTCAGAAAATTTCCAATAGATGACTTCACTTATAAATTTTTCACATATGCTCGGCGCCAAGCTACTTAAGTAAGTGTCTAGATAATGGGAGAGCGGTAGGGTTGGGCTAGTATAGCTGACGCTCCGTTTCAAATTACTAATTTTCTCATTTCCTTGTTAAACAGTTGAGATTTTTCTTCTTTTTAATAAAAAAAATATTAGTTCAGAAAATTTCCAATAGATGGCATCACTTATAAATTTTTCACATATGCTCGGCGCCAAGCTACTTAAGTAAGTGTCTAGATAATGGGAGAGCGGCAGGTTGGGGCTAGTATAGCTGACGCTCCGTTTCAAATTACTAACTTTCTCATTTCCTTGTAAAACAGTTAAGATTTTTCTTCTTTTTAATAAAAAAATTATTAGTTGAGACAATTCTCACTAGATGGCACCAATTATAAATTATCACATATGCTCGGCACCAAGCTATTTACGTAAGTGTCTAGATAATGGCTCTGGTAGGGTGGGGCTAGTATAGCTGACGCTCTGTTTTAAATAACAAACTTTCTCATTTCCTCGTAAAACAATTGAGATATTTAATCTTTCAAATGAAAAAAATCATTAGTTAGACAATTCTCACTAGATGGCACCACTTATAAATTATCACATATGCTCGGCACCAAGCTATTTAAGTAAGTGTCTTAGATAATGGGAGAGTGGTAGGGTGGGGCTAGTATAGCTGACGCTCCGTTTCAAATTACTAACTTTCCCATTTCCTTGTTAAACAGTTAAGATTTTTCTTCTTTTTAATAAAAAAAATATTAGTTCAGAAAATTTCCAATAGATGACATCACTTATAAATTTTTCACATATGCTCGGCACCAAGCTACTTAAGGAAGTGTCTAGATAATGGGAGAGTGGTAGGGTGGGGCTAGTATAGCTGACGCTCCGTTTCAAATTACTAACTTTCCCATTTCCTTGTTAAACAGTTAAGATTTTTCTTCTTTTTAATAAAAAAAATATTAGTTGAGACAATTCTCACTAGATGGCACCAATTATAAATTATCACATATGCTCGGCACCAAGCTATTTGAGTAAGTGTCTAGATAATGGGAGAGTGGCAGGGTGGGGCTAGTATAGCTGACGCTCCGTTTCAAATTACTAACTTTCCCATTTCCTTGTTAAACAGTTAAGATTTTTCTTCTTTTTAATAAAAAAAATATTAGTTCAGAAAATTTCCAATAGATGACATCACTTATAAATTTTTCACATATGCTCGGCGCCAAGCTACTTAAGTAAGTGTCTAGATAATGGGAGAGTGGCAGGGTGGGGCTAGTATAGCTGACGCTCCGTTTCAAATTACTAACTTTCCCATTTCCTTGTTAAACAGTTAAGATTTTTCTTCTTTTTAATAAAAAAAATATTAGTTCAGAAAATTTCCAATAGATGACATCACTTATAAATTTTTCACATATGCTCGGCGCCAAGCTACTTAAGTAAGTGTCTAGATAATGGGAGAGTGGTAGGGTGGGGCTAGTATAGCTGACGCTCCGTTTCAAATTACTAACTTCCTCATTTCCTTGTAAAACAGTTAAAATTTTTCTTATTTTTAATAAAAAAATTATTAGTTGAGACAATTCTCACTAGATGGCACCAATTATAAATTATCACTTATGCTCGGCACCAAGCTATTTAAGTAAGTGTCTAGATAATGGGAGAGTGGTAGGGTGGGGCTAGTATAGCTGACGCTCCGTTTCAAATTACTAACTTTCCCATTTCCTTGTTAAACAGTTAAGATTTTTCTTCTTTTTAATAAAAAAAATATTAGTTCAGAAAATTTCCAATAGATGACATCACTTATAAATTTTTCACATATGCTCGGCGCCAAGCTACTTAAGTAAGTGTCTAGATAATGGGAGAGTGGCAGGGTGGGTCTAGTATAGCTGACGCTCCGTTTCAAATTACTAACTTTCTCATTTCCTTGTAAAACAGTTAAGATTTTTCTTCTTTTTAATAAAAAAAATATTAGTTGAGACAATTCTCACTAGATGGCACCAATTATAAATTATCACATATGCTCGGCACCAAGCTATTTAAGTAAGTGTCTAGATAATGGGAGAGTGGTAGGGTGGGGCTAGTATAGCTTACGCTCCGTTTCAAATTACTTACTTTCCCATTTCCTTGTTAAACAGTTAAGATTTTTCTTCTTTTTAATAAAAAAAATATTAGTTCAGAAAATTTCCAATAGATGACATCACTTATAAATTTTTCACATATGCTCGGCGCCAAGCTACTTAAGGAAGTGTCTAGATAATGGGAGAGTGGTAGGGTGGGGCTAGTATAGCTGACGCTCCGTTTCAAATTACTAACTTTCTCATTTCCTTGTAAAACAGTTAAGATTTTTCTTATTTTCAATAAAAAAATTATTAGTTGAGACAATTCTCACTAGATGACATCACTTATAAATTATCACATATGCTCGGCACCAAGCTACTTAAGTAAGTGTCTAGATAATGGGAGAGTGGTAGGGTGGGGCTAGTATAGCTGACGCTCCGTTTCAAATTACTAACTTTCTCATTTCCTTGTTAAACAGTTGAGATTTTTCTTCTTTTTAATAAAAAAATATTAGTTCAGAAAATTTCCAATAGATGGCATCACTTATAAATTTTTCACATATGCTCGGCGCCAAGCTACTTAAGGAAGTGTCTAGATAATGGGAGAGTGGTAGGGTGGGGCTAGTATAGCTGACGCTCCGTTTCAAATTACTAACTTTCTCATTTCCTTGTAAAACAGTTAAGATTTTTCCTATTTTCAATAAAAAAATTATTAGTTGAGACAATTCTCACTAGATGACATTACTTATAAATTATCACATATGCTCGGCACCAAGCTACTTAAGTAAGTGTCTAGATAATGGGAGAGTGGTAGGGTGGGGCTAGTATAGCTGACGCTCCGTTTCAAATTACTAACTTTCTCATTTCCTTGTTAAACAGTTGAGATTTTTCTTCTTTTTAATAAAAAAATATTAGTTCAGAAAATTTCCAATAGATGGCATCACTTATAAATTTTTCACATATGCTCGGCGCCAAGCTACTTAAGGAAGTGTCTAGATAATGGGAGAGTGGTAGGGTGGGGCTAGTATAGCTGACGCTCCGTTTCAAATTACTAACTTTCTCATTTCCTTGTAAAACAGTTAAGATTTTTCCTATTTTCAATAAAAAAATTATTAGTTGAGACAATTCTCACTAGATGACATTACTTATAAATTATCACATATGCTCGGCACCAAGCTACTTAAGTAAGTGTCTAGATAATGGGAGAGTGGTAGGGTGGGGCTAGTATAGCTGACGCTCCGTTTCAAATTACTAACTTTCTCATTTCCTTGTTAAACAGTTGAGATTTTTCTTCTTTTTAATAAAAAAATATTAGTTCAGAAAATTTCCAATAGATGGCATCACTTATAAATTTTTCACATATGCTCGGCGCCAAGCTACTTAAGTAAGTGTCTAGATAATGGGAGAGCGGCAGGGTCGGGCTAGTATCGCTGACGCTCCGTTTCAAATTACAAACTTTCTCATTTCCTTGTTGAACAGTCGAGATTTTTCTTCTTTTTAATAAAAAAAATAATAGTTCAGAAAATTTCCAATAGATGGCATCACTTATAAATTTTTCACATATGCTCGGCGCCAAGCTACTTAAGTAAGTGTCTAGATAATGGGAGAGCGGCAGGGTCGGGCTAGTATCGCTGACGCTCCGTTTCAAATTACAAACTTTCTCATTTCCTTGTTAAACAGTTAAGATTTTTCTTCTTTTTAATAAAAAAAATATTAGTTCAGAAAATTTCCAATAGATGACATCACTTATAAATTTTTCACATATGCTCGGCGCCAAGCTACTTAAGTAAGTGTCTAGATAATGGGAGAGTGGCAGGGTGGGTCTAGTATAGCTGACGCTCCGTTTCAAATTACTAACTTTCTCATTTCCTTGTAAAACAGTTAAGATTTTTCTTCTTTTTAATAAAAAAAATATTAGTTGAGACAATTCTCACTAGATGGCACCAATTATAAATTATCACATATGCTCGGCACCAAGCTATTTAAGTAAGTGTCTAGATAATGGGAGAGTGGTAGGGTGGGGCTAGTATAGCTTACGCTCCGTTTCAAATTACTTACTTTCCCATTTCCTTGTTAAACAGTTAAGATTTTTCTTCTTTTTAATAAAAAAAATATTAGTTCAGAAAATTTCCAATAGATGACATCACTTATAAATTTTTCACATATGCTCGGCGCCAAGCTACTTAAGGAAGTGTCTAGATAATGGGAGAGTGGTAGGGTGGGGCTAGTATAGCTGACGCTCCGTTTCAAATTACTAACTTTCTCATTTCCTTGTAAAACAGTTAAGATTTTTCTTATTTTCAATAAAAAAATTATTAGTTGAGACAATTCTCACTAGATGACATCACTTATAAATTATCACATATGCTCGGCACCAAGCTACTTAAGTAAGTGTCTAGATAATGGGAGAGTGGTAGGGTGGGGCTAGTATAGCTGACGCTCCGTTTCAAATTACTAACTTTCTCATTTCCTTGTTAAACAGTTGAGATTTTTCTTCTTTTTAATAAAAAAATATTAGTTCAGAAAATTTCCAATAGATGGCATCACTTATAAATTTTTCACATATGCTCGGCGCCAAGCTACTTAAGGAAGTGTCTAGATAATGGGAGAGTGGTAGGGTGGGGCTAGTATAGCTGACGCTCCGTTTCAAATTACTAACTTTCTCATTTCCTTGTAAAACAGTTAAGATTTTTCTTCTTTTTAATAAAAAAAATATTAGTTGAGACAATTCTCACTAGATGGCACCAATTATAAATTATCACATATGCTCGGCACCAAGCTATTTAAGTAAGTGTCTAGATAATGGGAGAGTGGTAGGGTGGGGCTAGTATAGCTTACGCTCCGTTTCAAATTACTTACTTTCCCATTTCCTTGTTAAACAGTTAAGATTTTTCTTCTTTTTAATAAAAAAAATATTAGTTCAGAAAATTTCCAATAGATGACATCACTTATAAATTTTTCACATATGCTCGGCGCCAAGCTACTTAAGGAAGTGTCTAGATAATGGGAGAGTGGTAGGGTGGGGCTAGTATAGCTGACGCTCCGTTTCAAATTACTAACTTTCTCATTTCCTTGTAAAACAGTTAAGATTTTTCTTATTTTCAATAAAAAAATTATTAGTTGAGACAATTCTCACTAGATGACATCACTTATAAATTATCACATATGCTCGGCACCAAGCTACTTAAGTAAGTGTCTAGATAATGGGAGAGTGGTAGGGTGGGGCTAGTATAGCTGACGCTCCGTTTCAAATTACTAACTTTCTCATTTCCTTGTTAAACAGTTGAGATTTTTCTTCTTTTTAATAAAAAAATATTAGTTCAGAAAATTTCCAATAGATGGCATCACTTATAAATTTTTCACATATGCTCGGCGCCAAGCTACTTAAGGAAGTGTCTAGATAATGGGAGAGTGGTAGGGTGGGGCTAGTATAGCTGACGCTCCGTTTCAAATTACTAACTTTCTCATTTCCTTGTAAAACGGTTAAGATTTTTCCTATTTTCAATAAAAAAATTATTAGTTGAGACAATTCTCACTAGATGACATTACTTATAAATTATCACATATGCTCGGCACCAAGCTACTTAAGTAAGTGTCTAGATAATGGGAGAGTGGTAGGGTGGGGCTAGTATAGCTGACGCTCCGTTTCAAATTACTAACTTTCTCATTTCCTTGTTAAACAGTTGAGATTTTTCTTCTTTTTAATAAAAAAATATTAGTTCAGAAAATTTCCAATAGATGGCATCACTTATAAATTTTTCACATATGCTCGGCGCCAAGCTACTTAAGTAAGTGTCTAGATAATGGGAGAGCGGCAGGGTCGGGCTAGTATCGCTGACGCTCCGTTTCAAATTACAAACTTTCTCATTTCCTTGTTGAACAGTCGAGATTTTTCTTCTTTTTAATAAAAAAAATAATAGTTCAGAAAATTTCCAATAGATGACTTCACTTATAAATTTTTCACATATGCTCGGCGCCAAGCTACTTAAGTAAGTGTCTAGATAATGGGAGAGCGGTAGGGTTGGGCTAGTATAGCTGACGCTCCGTTTCAAATTACTAATTTTCTCATTTCCTTGTTAAACAGTTGAGATTTTTCTTCTTTTTAATAAAAAAAATATTAGTTCAGAAAATTTCCAATAGATGGCATCACTTATAAATTTTTCACATATGCTCGGCGCCAAGCTACTTAAGTAAGTGTCTAGATAATGGGAGAGCGGCAGGTTGGGGCTAGTATAGCTGACGCTCCGTTTCAAATTACTAACTTTCTCATTTCCTTGTAAAACAGTTAAGATTTTTCTTCTTTTTAATAAAAAAATTATTAGTTGAGACAATTCTCACTAGATGGCACCAATTATAAATTATCACATATGCTCGGCACCAAGCTATTTACGTAAGTGTCTAGATAATGGCTCTGGTAGGGTGGGGCTAGTATAGCTGACGCTCTGTTTTAAATAACAAACTTTCTCATTTCCTCGTAAAACAATTGAGATATTTAATCTTTCAAATGAAAAAAATCATTAGTTAGACAATTCTCACTAGATGGCACCACTTATAAATTATCACATATGCTCGGCACCAAGCTATTTAAGTAAGTGTCTTAGATAATGGGAGAGTGGTAGGGTGGGGCTAGTATAGCTGACGCTCCGTTTCAAATTACTAACTTTCCCATTTCCTTGTTAAACAGTTAAGATTTTTCTTCTTTTTAATAAAAAAAATATTAGTTCAGAAAATTTCCAATAGATGACATCACTTATAAATTTTTCACATATGCTCGGCGCCAAGCTACTTAAGGAAGTGTCTAGATAATGGGAGAGTGGTAGGGTGGGGCTAGTATAGCTGACGCTCCGTTTCAAATTACTAACTTTCCCATTTCCTTGTTAAACAGTTAAGATTTTTCTTCTTTTTAATAAAAAAAATATTAGTTCAGAAAATTTCCAATAGATGACATCACTTATAAATTTTTCACATATGCTCGGCGCCAAGCTACTTAAGTAAGTGTCTAGATAATGGGAGAGAGGCAGGGTGGGGCTAGTATAGCTGACGCTCCGTTTCAAATTACTAACTTTCCCATTTCCTTGTTAAACAGTTAAGATTTTTCTTCTTTTTAATAAAAAAAATATTAGTTCAGAAAATTTCCAATAGATGACATCACTTATAAATTTTTCACATATGCTCGGCGCCAAGCTACTTAAGTAAGTGACTAGATAATGGGAGAGTGGCAGGGTGGGGCTAGTATAGCTGACGCTCCGTTTCAAATTACTAACTTTCTCATTTCCTTGTAAAACAGTTAAGATTTTTCTTCTTTTTAATAAAAAAAATATTAGTTGAGACAATTCTCACTAGATGGCACCAATTATAAATTATCACATATGCTCGGCACCAAGCTATTTAAGTAAGTGTCTAGATAATGGGAGAGTGGTAGGGTGGGGCTAGTATAGCTTACGCTCCGTTTCAAATTACTTACTTTCCCATTTCCTTGTTAAACAGTTAAGATTTTTCTTCTTTTTAATAAAAAAAATATTAGTTCAGAAAATTTCCAATAGATGACATCACTTATAAATTTTTCACATATGCTCGGCGCCAAGCTACTTAAGTAAGTGTCTAGATAATGGGAGAGTGGTAGGGTGGGGCTAGTATAGCTGACGCTCCGTTTCAAATTACTAACTTTCTCATTTCCTTGTTAAACAGTTGAGATTTTTCTTCTTTTTAATAAAAAAATATTAGTTCAGAAAATTTCAAATAGATGGCATCACTTATAAATTTTTCACATATGCTCGGCGCCAAGCTACTTAAGTAAGTGTCTAGATAATGGGAGAGGGGCAGGGTCGGGCTAGTATCGCTGACGCTCCGTTTCAAATTACAAACTTTCTCATTTCCTTGTTGAACAGTCGAGATTTTTCTTCTTTTTAATAAAAAAAATATTAGTTCAGAAAATTTCCAATAGATGACTTCACTTATAAATTTTTCACATATGCTCGGCGCCAAGCTACTTAAGTAAGTGTCTAGATAATGGGAGAGCGGCAGGTTGGGGCTAGTATAGCTGACGCTCCGTTTCAAATTACTAACTTTCTCATTTCCTTGTAAAACAGTTAAGATTTTTCTTCTTTTTAATAAAAAAATTATTAGTTGAGACAATTCTCACTAGATGGCACCAATTATAAATTATCACATATGCTCGGCACCAAGCTATTTACGTAAGTGTCTAGATAATGGCTCTGGTAGGGTGGGGCTAGTATAGCTGACGCTCTGTTTTAAATAACAAACTTTCTCATTTCCTCGTAAAACAATTGAGATATTTAATCTTTCAAATGAAAAAAATCATTAGTTAGACAATTTTCACTAGATGGCACCACTTATAAATTATCACATATGCTCGGCACCAAGCTATTTAAGTAAGTGTCTTAGATAATGGGAGAGTGGTAGGGTGGGGCTAGTATAGCTGACGCTCCGTTTCAAATTACTAACTTTCCCATTTCCTTGTTAAACAGTTAAGATTTTTCTTCTTTTTAATAAAAAAAATATTAGTTGAGACAATTCTCACTAGATGGCACCAATTATAAATTATCACATATGCTCGGCACCAAGCTATTTAAGTAAGTGTCTTAGATAATGGGAGAGTGGTAGGGTGGGGCTAGTATAGCTGACGCTCCGTTTCAAATTACTAACTTCCTCATTTCCTTGTAAAACAGTTAAAATTTTTCTTATTTTTAATAAAAAAATTATTAGTTGAGACAATTCTCACTAGATGGCACCAATTATAAATTATCACTTATGCTCGGCACCAAGCTATTTAAGTAAGTGTCTAGATAATGGGAGAGTGGTAGGGTGGGGCTAGTATAGCTGACGCTCCGTTTCAAATTACTAACTTCCTCATTTCCTTGTAAAACAGTTAAAATTTTTCTTATTTTTAATAAAAAAATTATTAGTTGAGACAATTCTCACTAGATGGCACCAATTATAAATTATCACTTATGCTCGGCACCAAGCTATTTAAGTAAGTGTCTAGATAATGGGAGAGTGGTAGGGTGGGGCTAGTATAGCTGACGCTCCGTTTCAAATTACTAACTTCCTCATTTCCTTGTAAAACAGTTAAAATTTTTCTTATTTTGATAAAAAAATTATTAGTTGAGACAATTCTCACTAGATGGCACCAATTATAAATTATCACATATGCTCGGCACCAAGCTATTTAAGTAAGTGTCTTAGATAATGGGAGAGTGGTAGGGTGGGGCTAGTATAGCTGACGCTCCGTTTCAAATTACTAACTTCCTCATTTCCTTGTAAAACAGTTAAAATTTTTCTTATTTTTAATAAAAAAATTATTAGTTGAGACAATTCTCACTAGATGGCACCAATTATAAATTATCACTTATGCTCGGCACCAAGCTATTTAAGTAAGTGTCTAGATAATGGGAGAGTGGTAGGGTGGGGCTAGTATAGCTGACGCTCCGTTTCAAATTACTAACTTTCTCATTTCCTTGTAAAACAGTTAAGATTTTTCTTATTTTTAATAAAAAAATTATTAGTTGAGACAATTCTCACTAGATGACATCACTTATAAATTATCACATATGCTCGGCACCAAGCTACTTAAGTAAGTGTCTAGATAATGGGAGAGTGGTAGGGTGGGGCTAGTATAGCTGACGCTCCGTTTCAAATTACTAACTTTCCCATTTCCTTGTTAAACAGTTAAGATTTTTCTTCTTTTTAATAAAAAAAATATTAGTTGAGACAATTCTCACTAGATGGCACCAATTATAAATTATCACATATGCTCGGCACCAAGCTATTTAAGTAAGTGTCTTAGATAATGGGAGAGTGGTAGGGTGGGGCTAGTATAGCTGACGCTCCGTTTCAAATTACTAACTTCCTCATTTCCTTGTAAAACAGTTAAAATTTTTCTTATTTTTAATAAAAAAATTATTAGTTGAGACAATTCTCACTAGATGGCACCAATTATAAATTATCACTTATGCTCGGCACCAAGCTATTTAAGTAAGTGTCTAGATAATGGGAGAGTGGTAGGGTGGGGCTAGTATAGCTGACGCTCCGTTTCAAATTACTAACTTTCTCATTTCCTTGTAAAACAGTTAAGATTTTTCTTATTTTTAATAAAAAAATTATTAGTTGAGACAATTCTCACTAGATGACATCACTTATAAATTATCACATATGCTCGGCACCAAGCTACTTAAGTAAGTGTCTAGATAATGGGAGAGTGGTAGGGTGGGGCTAGTATAGCTGACGCTCCGTTTCAAATTACTAACTTTCCCATTTCCTTGTTAAACATTTAAGATTTTTCTTCTTTTTAATAAAAAAAATATTAGTTGAGACAATTCTCACTAGATGGCACCAATTATAAATTATCACATATGCTCGGCACCAAGCTATTTAAGTAAGTGTCTTAGATAATGGGAGAGTGGTAGGGTGGGGCTAGTATAGCTGACGCTCCGTTTCAAATTACTAACTTTCCCATTTCCTTGTTAAACAGTCAAGATTTTTCTTCTTTTTAATAAAAAAAATATTAGTTCAGAAAATTTCCAATAGATGACATCACTTATAAATTTTTCACATATGCTCGGCGCCAAGCTACTTAAGTAAGTGTCTAGATAATGGGAGAGTGGCAGGGTGGGGCTAGTATAGCTGACGCTCCGTTTCAAATTACTAACTTTCTCATTTCCTTGTAAAACAGTTAAGATTTTTCTTCTTTTTAATAAAAAAAATATTAGTTGAGACAATTCTCACTAGATGGCACCAATTATAAATTATCACATATGCTCGGCACCAAGATATTTAAGTAAGTGTCTAGATAATGGGAGAGTGGTAGGGTGGGGCTAGTATAGCTTACGCTCCGTTTCAAATTACTTACTTTCCCATTTCCTTGTTAAACAGTTAAGATTTTTCTTCTTTTTAATAAAAAAAATATTAGTTCAGAAAATTTCCAATAGATGACATCACTTATAAATTTTTCACATATGCTCGGCGCCAAGCTACTTAAGTGAAGTGTCTAGATAATGGGAGAGCGGCAGGGTGGCGCTAGTATAGCTGACGCTCCGTTTCAAATTACTAACTTTCTCATTTCCTTGTAAAACAGTTAAGATTTTTCTTCTTTTTAATTAAAAAAATATTAGTTGAGACAATTCTCACTAGATGGCACCACTTATAAATTATCACATATGCTCGGCACCAAGCTATTTAAGTAAGTGTTTAGATAGTGGGAGAGTGGTAGGGTGGGGCTAGTATAGCAGACGCTCCGTTTCAAATTACTAACTTTCTCATTTCCTTGTTAAACAATTGAGATATTTAATCTTTCAAATGAAAAAAATCATTAGTTGAGACAATTCTCACTAGATGACATCACTTATAAATTATCACATATGCTCGGCACCAAGCTACTTAAGTAAGTGTCTAGATAATGGGATAGTGGTAGGGTGGGGCTAGTATAGCTGACGCTCCGTTTCAAATTACTAACTTTCTCATTTCCTTGTAAAACAGTTAAGGTTTTTCTTATTTTTAATAAAAAAATTATTAGTTGAGACAATTCTCACTAGATGGCACCAATTATAAATTATCACATATGCTCGGCACCAAGCTATTTAAGTAAGTGTCTAGATAGAGAGATAATGGGAGAGTGGTAGGGTGGGGCTAGTATAGCTGACGCTCCGTTTCAAATTACTAACTTTCTCATTTCCTTGTTAAACAGTTAAGATTTTTCTTCTTTTTAATAAAAAAAATATTAGTTGAGACAATTCTCACTAGATGGCACCAATTATAAATTATCACATATGCTCGGCACCAAGCTATTTAAGTAAGTGTCTTAGATAATGGGAGAGTGGTAGGGTGGGGCTAGTATAGCTGACGCTCCGTTTCAAATTACTAACTTCCTCATTTCCTTGTAAAACAGTTAAAATTTTTCTTATTTTTAATAAAAAAATTATTAGTTGAGACAATTCTCACTAGATGGCACCAATTATAAATTATCACTTATGCTCGGCACCAAGCTATTTAAGTAAGTGTCTAGATAATGGGAGAGTGGTAGGGTGGGGCTAGTATAGCTGACGCTCCGTTTCAAATTACTAACTTTCCCATTTCCTTGTTAAACAGTCAAGATTTTTCTTCTTTTTAATAAAAAAAATATTAGTTCAGAAAATTTCCAATAGATGACATCACTTATAAATTTTTCACATATGCTCGGCGCCAAGCTACTTAAGTAAGTGTCTAGATAATGGGAGAGTGGCAGGGTGGGGCTAGTATAGCTGACGCTCCGTTTCAAATTACTAACTTTCTCATTTCCTTGTAAAACAGTTAAGATTTTTCTTCTTTTTAATAAAAAAAATATTAGTTGAGACAATTCTCACTAGATGGCACCAATTATAAATTATCACATATGCTCGGCACCAAGATATTTAAGTAAGTGTCTAGATAATGGGAGAGTGGTAGGGTGGGGCTAGTATAGCTTACGCTCCGTTTCAAATTACTTACTTTCCCATTTCCTTGTTAAACAGTTAAGATTTTTCTTCTTTTTAATAAAAAAAATATTAGTTCAGAAAATTTCCAATAGATGACATCACTTATAAATTTTTCACATATGCTCGGCGCCAAGCTACTTAAGTAAGTGTCTAGATAATGGGAGAGCGGCAGGGTGGCGCTAGTATAGCTGACGCTCCGTTTCAAATTACTAACTTTCTCATTTCCTTGTAAAACAGTTAAGATTTTTCTTCTTTTTAATTAAAAAAATATTAGTTGAGACAATTCTCACTAGATGGCACCACTTATAAATTATCACATATGCTCGGCACCAAGCTATTTAAGTAAGTGTTTAGATAGTGGGAGAGTGGTAGGGTGGGGCTAGTATAGCAGACGCTCCGTTTCAAATTACTAACTTTCTCATTTCCTTGTTAAACAATTGAGATATTTAATCTTTCAAATGAAAAAAATCATTAGTTGAGACAATTCTCACTAGATGACATCACTTATAAATTATCACATATGCTCGGCACCAAGCTACTTAAGTAAGTGTCTAGATAATGGGATAGTGGTAGGGTGGGGCTAGTATAGCTGACGCTCCGTTTCAAATTACTAACTTTCTCATTTCCTTGTAAAACAGTTAAGGTTTTTCTTATTTTTAATAAAAAAATTATTAGTTGAGACAATTCTCACTAGATGGCACCAATTATAAATTATCACATATGCTCGGCACCAAGCTATTTAAGTAAGTGTCTAGATAGAGAGATAATGGGAGAGTGGTAGGGTGGGGCTAGTATAGCTGACGCTCCGTTTCAAATTACTAACTTTCTCATTTCCTTGTTAAACAGTTAAGATTTTTCTTCTTTTTAATAAAAAAAAATATTAGTTCAGAAAATTTCCAATAGATGACTTCACTTATAAATTTTTCACATAGGCTCGGCGCCAAGCTACTTAAGTAAGTGTCTAGATAATGGGAGAGTGGTAGGGCCGGGCTAGTATAGCTAACGCTCTATTTCAAATTACAAGAACCCCACTTTTCTTCTTAAAAAAACTATCTATTTCTTCTTCTTTCTCGAATAAACTTTCTGATTTAAAATTTATATTTTCACAATTTGTTCCTGATTGACTCAACAGCTACATGTTATTGAAACATACCAATAAGTCGAACTTCATTGTCTTCGATCAGGAGCTTAACGCATTTTTTTTTGCCAAGACTGTGAATAATATTTAATTTGTAATTACTCGTTTAATAAATTTTTGTGGCACAACTTTGAATGTTCAAAGATAGTAGTAATTTGTGTAATCTCGAATTTTTTCCAAAATACAGTGAGTCTGGAATTTTTCTCAAAAATTCTTTTGATTGAAATAAAACAATTAGATATATATATAAATATTTATCACACATTGTAAATATTACATAAAAAATATACAGGATAATATCGAGATGTTATAGTTCAATACAGACAAATTTTCTGGCACAAATTTTCAACATTTTGTATAGCTTTTGGGAAAGTGCAACAATTTATAAGATAGTAAATAATAATAAATGCTATATAAGTGTGGCTTCTTAACTAAAGCTTCCTATAAAGTAAAATTCAAGTAAGAAATATGAAACATTTTAAGAAACGGTCCATTGCAGAACGGCAGTATCATTTCCTCCAATCGAAATTAATCTGGAATCATCGTACAAGAAGTGGACACCAGTCACGTGACTACTGTGACCACCATAACTATGACACAGAGACTGTAAATAAAATTATCTATAAATAAATTATCTATTATATATATATATATATATATATATATATATATATATATATATATATTTATATATAAGTAATATTTCAGTGTTTAAAATTGTTTTCTATCTTTTCATAAATAACATAAAATAAATTACATTGATGAGTAATGTTGATTTTATTATGATATGCCCAGAACCCTACTGAGTTATAGAGTAGTGTACAAATAAGAGCAGCCGAGGTAAAAAAATTTAGGAATTAAATGAAACCACATGATATTAAATACCATAATGAATAGGAGGAATTAAAGGTAAAGTATATATAAATTAGCTAGCCCAAGAGTGTAATATTTCAATAGTAATAAAACAGTAATACATTTAATATTCAAGTTACATTCACAAATAAAATAATAATTGTCATATATATAAATTTCATACACAATTTATCACCCAAACGTGGAGCAAAATAAATTATAGTATTCAAATAACATATCGTACATAAATAAATAAAACATATTATTAAATAAAAATCCATACATATTTAATATATATATATATAGGGTGTTTTCAAATGACACTTACAACGTTTGCATGTACATACCTCTCTTAAAATTGGACTAGATGATATAGGGATTGAGGGGTCCAACCCATTTTCTTTTCGAAATACAGGGTGTTGTTATGAAAAATATAATGTTTTAATTTGATAACTTTAAAATGGAGGATCATATTGATCTGACAGTTGGCAAGTTGTTTTTAAATATAAAAGGGCATATTTTGATGGAAAACATGTTTCAATTATTGATCCAGTGGTGTACATTTGGAAGAATATGTCACCTTTCCCTTCCTATTTGCCACTGGCATTTGAAGCTATTTTTATTTGATTGTGTATTCTTCAATAGTTTTCACGTGAAAAACGCATAACCTTTACATATCAAAAAATTTGTAGTTCAAGATATGTAATGTTATTTTTGCAAGATCACTTTTTAATAAAAAAATTAAAAAAAATTTTTTTAATGGTTTTTAGTAATTACCAAACTACTAATGGTTAGAATATGTAACAGGAACTAATTTGTGAAACAGCAATGCATATAAAACATTGAGAGAGGATTGTTGAAAATACTTTTCCAAACTTGTGATTTTATTAACAAAAGAATTAGTGACAATAAAAAATAAGATACATACAAAGTTAAATAATATCCCATTCAAACATAATTTTTATTTAAGTAGCCAACAAATTACAAAAGATGTTAAAAATTTTGTCCATTTACATTTACAGATAATCTGCAACGTTTTCTCATTGAAAATCGCATACCTTGGCCTTGGAAAGACTGGCGATTGCCGGAAATAATTTCTGTAACTGCATGGATTGTTGCTATCAGTGCCTCTTCCGTATAGTAGGCTATGGATGTCAATAATAAAATGGTAAATGTCATTTTGTTTAACGTCAGAACGAAAATGAATTATTTGTAATTATATTGATTTGTGCAACTTTCACACTTTTTGTTATGATGGATTATACTTTTGAAGAAATGGCTGATATGCAACTAATATACAGGGAAGCCAGAAATAATGGTTGACGTTCCGAGCGCTTGTATAGAGAAAGATATCCAAATTGACCTAGATTTCCATGTCACACAACATTTTCTCAAATTGACTGGAGATTGCGAGAATTTGGACAATTCAATTCAAAATTACAAGGTAGCGGTAGAAAAAGAAATGTACAAACTGTGCAATTAGAGGAAGCTGTTCTAGACCGTATTGAAAATAGACCCGATTTAAGCACTCGCACCATTGGCAAATCTTTAAATGTAAGTAACTCAACTGTGTGGAATATTTTAAATGAACAGCAGTTGTATCCTTATAAGTATACCCACCCAAGTTCAGGCCCTAAAACCAACAGATCGTTCTCAAAGAGTGGAGTTTGCCAATTGGTACACCCAAAAACGTTTAGAAAATAGGAATTTTACCGAATTTGTTTGTTTACTGATGAAGCCAAATTCACACGTGAAGGAATTTTTAATTCAAGGAATAGCCACGTGTGCGATGACGAAAATCCATATGGTATTCGACAACGTAGATTTCAGGAAAAATTCTCGCTTAACATGTGGGCAGACATTCTTGGAGATTGTATAGTGGGCCCATATTTATTACCTAATAAACTCAATGGTGATATTTATTGTAATTTTTTTAGAGAAACCCTGCCTGATTCATTAAACGACATTGTAACATTAAATATTAGGGCGAATATAGATAATGTATGGTTTCAGCACGATGGGACATCTGTACATTATTCTCTAGGGGCCAGACAACTTATAACCCAACAATACGGAAACAACTGGATAGGCCGAGGTGGACCCAATATGTGGCCTGCTGCGAGGTCACCGGATTTAAATCCAATCGATTTCTTTCTGTAGGGTTACATGAAGCCCCTAGTCTACGATGCAATAGTAGAAACGGAGGAGGAACTGATAGCAAGAATCCATGCAGCTACAGAAATTATTTGCGGCAATCGCCAGTATTTCCAAGGTATGCGATTTTCAATGAGAAAACGTATGGCAGATTATGTGTAAATGTAAATGGACAAATTTTTGAACATCTTTTGTAATGTGTTGGCTACTTAGTTAAAAATTATGTTTGAATGGAATATTATTTAACTTTGTAATTATATTCTTTTTTATTGTCATTAATTATTTTGTTAATAAAATCTCAAGTTTGGAAAAGTATTTTCAACAATCATCTCTCAATGCTTTTTATGCATTGCTGTTTCACAAATTTGTTCCTGTTACATATTCTAACCATTAGTAGTTTCCCATGTTTCGATTAACATCTTTGCTCCCAAATTTCACATCCTTATTTGGTTATACCGTGCTGATGACGGCAAATGAGCCAGAAACATGCATGTCCGCGGTTACCACTCTGTTTCAGTAGCCCTTTTTCTTTTTGCGTGAATTACCCATGATATAATATATATATATATATATATATATATATATATATATTGTAATACTTGTGTGTACAAGAGGAATTTTTAATATTATTGTATTACTATTTTGATTTATTAAATTTTAGTGTGGCTAGCTCATTAAAAGGAAAAGAAAAATTGTATGTATTTATTTATGCGGAGAGAATGAGATACTCTATCTACTTTTTGGGTTCCAGTTATTTTTACACTTTATCTCCAATATTTTATCTTTAATTCATTCAAACAATTTTTAATATTTTTTTTCATATTAATTGGTGCGCCTATGGTTAAAATTTCTCATTAGAATAGTCGATTCCAGATCTCACAGTAATAACAGATGTCAATTCGTATCCGTTGAAATGATATTCAAGAAAACAATGATTTCAATAATATTTAATATGAATTAGTTTGTATTGGTCAGAAAATATGTATTATAAATTTGAACAAAGTGATGAAATGTCTTATGCTAATATAAAAGTTGAGAAGTCGGAATTTATAAACGTTAATCATATCTGTTTTATATCTTAACATAAATGTTGGTACCAACAAAGACAAAAAAAAAACTAACCTGGTCCTCACAACCCCACTAATACTCCTTCTTGAAGTGCTGTCTTTCAAAACCACACCATACAGAATTGCCGGGACTCCAATAATTGTTATTTTATATATTTTTATATGTAGCTTCTTTATAGTATTCCTTCTTATATATTTTTATTTGCCGCTTCTACTGTTCATTCAGGACTCTTTTATACAATTTTTATAGTTTTTTATCTAAAATTTCTTATCATTTCTCCAATATGTCATACCTACTTCATTTTCTTCATCAACAAACTCCCCATTGTTTTTTGTTGCTATGCCCTAATCATATGTGTGCTGATTCTAATTCTTAAGTGATAATTTTTTTTTAAATTGTGTTTGTGTCCTTTTAAAATGTTCTTTCTACCAAATTATTATTATTCTTTTACATAAACTATCTATTCCTATTTTCTAATTCCTAAATAATAGCTTTATTTACTCAACAACAAAATTCATATATTTCCTGACACAATAAATATAAAGTTCTGTGATTTCTGCTTCTCTTTCGATTTGTTGCATTATTCATTTCCATAGACTTTTTTGACATCTATGTCACTGTGATATATAACCAAACAATTCTCTCCTATGTGACAGTTCCTAAACTTTTGACATTATATATTATAGAATTATCAACTTAATGTCACATTAAAACACTAGTAAGGTCATCTTGTACATTTGCCAAGTATTTGTATATTTCTCAGTACTTCACGTTGATAATCATTTTAAATAAAAATTGTTAAAAATTGAAAGCAAGTATTTTTTATAATTCTATTAAGTTTGTAATGGCTGAACTACACATAATCCAAAAATGAAAAGACACTATCATTCGGAGACAAAATTAAGTAATTAAATGGTATCAAATCAATTTCTCCATCCAACATTATGATTGAAGTTGGTCTGATATATATCGATAAGCCAAATAATATTACGGACAGTATAAATTTTATTCTAAACGTAAATCCGAATATCAGCAGCCTTATTAGTTCCGTCACAACGTCAATGCATTCGAAAAAATAGATTCAGGGTGCTCATTTTAAACCAGTATAATATATATATATATATATATATATATATATATATATATATATATATATATATATATATAAGATGAATTATTTGCCAACTTAATAATTAAGATTATTTTTTGTGGGTATTTTGCAATGAATACCAAGGTGTACTCTTTTAAATATTTATTATCCGAGCTTTCGAATACTTATGTATTCATTGTCGAGGAATAATTAAATGAGATTGATGGTATAGTTGCAACATAGATATAAATAATAAAACATTGTAAATATTTTCCAAAAATTATTAAACTTTAATGTCTTTATAAAGTTTAGTAATTTTTGAATAAAAATTACAATGTTTTATTATTAATATCTATTTTACAACTATACCAGCAAACGTTTACTTTTTAGACGAACGCCGGCATTCGCCGTAATGGGTGTGCCACAAATCAAGGTAGCAGCAAAAGTTCTTTGCGTACGAGTTATTCACAATGTTTTTTCTATGACCACGTTTATTAATGAAAGGAGAAAGTAACTTTTATAGGTAGGCGAGTGGCGCAAATCAAGAGAGCGGGAGAAGTGCTTTGTGTACGAGTTGTAAACAATATTTTTTCTAGGACCACGTTTATTAATGAAAGAAAAAGGTAACTTTAATAAGTAGGCGAGTGGCGCAAATAAAGAGAGCGTGAGAAGTGCTTTCTGTACGAGCTGTACACAATATTTCTTCTAGGACCACGTTTATCAATGAAAGAAAAAGGTAACTTTCATAGGTAGGCGAGTGGCGCAAATCAAGAGAGCGGGAGAAGTGCTTTGTGTACGGGATGTACACAATATTTTTTTTACGACCACGTTCATTCATGAAAGAAAAAAGTAACTTTTATAGGTAGACGAGTGTCTAAATCAAGGTAGCGGGAGAAGTGCTTCGCGTACGAGTTGTTCACAATATTTTTTTCTACGACCACGTTTATTCATGAAAGAAAAAAGTAACTTTTATAGGTAGACGTGTGGCGCAAATCAAGAGAGCGGGAGAAGTGCTTTGTGTACGAGCTGTACACAATATTTTTTCTAGGACCACGTTTATTAATGAAAGAAAAAGGTAACTTTCATAGGTAGGCGAGTGGCGCAAATCAAGAGAGCGGGAGAAGTGCTTTGTGTACGAGTTGTAGACAATATTTTTTAAACGACCACGTTTATTCATGAAAGAAAAAAGTAACTTTTATAGGTAGACGTGTGGCGCAAATCAAGAGAGCGGGAGAAGTGCTTTGTGTACGAGCTGTACACAATATTTTTTCTAGGATCACGTTTATTAATGAAAGAAAAAGGTAACTTTCATAGGTAGGCGAGTGGCGCAAATCAAGAGAGCGGGAGAAGTGCTTTGTGTACGGGTTGTACACAATATTTTTTTTACGACCACGTTTATTCATGAAAGAAAAAAGTAACTTTTATAGGTAGACGAGTGTCTAAATCAAGGTAGCGGGAGAAGTGCTTCGCGTACGAGTTGTTCACAATATTTTTTTCTACGACCACGTTTATACATGAAAGAAAAAAGTAACTTTTATAGGTAGACGTGTGGCGCAAATCAAGAGAGCGGGAGAAGTGCTTTGTGTACGAGCTGTTCACAATATTTTTTATAGGACCACGTTTATTAATGAAAGAAAAAGGTAACTTTCATAGGTAGGCGAGTGGCGCAAATCAAGAGAGCGGGAGAAGTGCTTTGTGTACGAGTTGTACACAATATTTTTTCTACAACAACGTTTATTAATGAGAAAAAAAAGTAACTTTTATAGGTAGGTGAGTGCCGCAAATCAAGAGAGTGGTAGAAGTGCTTTGTGTACGAAATGTACACAATATTTTTTTTACGACCACGTTTATTCATGACAGAAAAAGTAACTTATATAGGAGACGAGTGTCTAAATCAAGGTAGAGGGAGAAGTGCTTTACGTACGATTTGTTCACAATATTTTTTCTACGACCACAATTATTAATGAAAGAAAAAAGTAACTTATATAGGTAGACGTGTGCCGCAAATCAAGGTAGCGGCAGAAGTGCTTTGCGTACGAGTTGTACACAATATTTTTTGTACGACCATGTTTATTAATGAGAAAAAAAGTAACTTTTATAGGTAGCTGAGTGCCGCATATCAAGAGAGTGGAAGAAGTGCTTTGTGTACAAGTTGTACACAATACTTTTTCTACGACCACGTTTATTAATGAAAAAAAAAATAACTTATATAGGTAGACGAATGCCGGAAATTACTGGAGAGGGAGAAGTGTTTCGCGTACGAGTTGTACACAATATTGTTTCTACGATCACGTTTATTAATAATTTTATTTATACTTCGAACAGAAAGAATTTAAAAAATTAATATTGATTGTAGAAAAATCAGTTAAACAAAATATAGTTAATAATGAAATTTGAACAATTTTGAATTGTTGTACCAGGTCTATCCTTTGTAGAAAATACGTTCTAATTAATTATAAATGTCTGTCAAGGGGCCGTTCATAAAATACGTTCGCATACAAGGGGGGGGGGGGGGTTTGGCGAGTGTGACAAGATGTGACAAGGGGGGACAGGGGGTCTACGGCAGCGTGACGTTCGCCGTTCATTAAAAAATTTTACTGAGTATTCGTTCTCTCGATTTTTTTTTCAATTTTGTAATGATAGAAGTCATTTATTTCGTATTAGTTAATATACAGATATTTAAATGTATATATATTTATTACAATAAATTGTAACTTGATATATTTATTTTTTTCAACATGAGCGCTAGCTCTGTGGCACTCTGTGTCGCTGTAGCGTTTTGACTTGGCTCTAGTGGCGTTGCGATCCATCACAATCGATTTCTTTGTTTTCCCAATACATGAGAGAGTAACGTTTCTAAGCACTCTGCGCGTATTTTTCTTTCATTCGTCATTTAGCAGTGAACTAATGCAGACGCTTTTAACTCTCTTCTCAATTTAATGCTTTTCATTATAAAGTGAGGTATTTAGTCGAAATTTATAACTCTTGGATTGAGATATATATTGCAAGAAAATGTCATCGATAAGAGATGAACTTTATCAAAAATTATTCAACACGTATAAAAAGTGTTATCCGGATAAAAAATCAATCATCGTGCAAGAAAATGTCAACAAGATTTGGAACGATCTCAAGCACGAGCACAAAAGTGATGGCAAGCAGTTCGAAACAAATATTCAAAATTATATCGAATCTTTAAATCAAAAGATAACTCAGAATAAAGCAAGGAATTTAACGTTTTTTACAAGTATTAAGGTAAGTTAAGTTCTTTTTGAATCTGGTTTATATTTACTATTATCTGGTTCACACCAATACTACTCACGGTTTATATTATCATTACTATTTCGAAAACTTTTTATAAATGCATGATTTTGTTGGATTAATAATTAAGATCATAAGATTAGTAAATTAAACAATTTCGGTGTAAAATTATAGTGTAAACGAGCTTGTATAAGTCGCTATTTTATACAATCAGTTTATATATATACTTATAATTAATTCCTTTGATTTTTAGCCACTCAATACAGTCAAGGATTGTCCTCAAGCGTCGACGAGTAAAGAAGATCTTCCAAAACAAAAAACAGTTTCTACTGAAAAAAATTTACCTCGTGAAGAACAAATACACAGTTCAAAAACGGCTACACCTGCCCAAGATGAATGTAAAAAGAAAATTTCAGTTATGGAATCAAGTTTAAATTCATTACTTTTACAAAGAGATTCTGGATTGTCAACACCTGGACTTGATAAAGAAATAAAAAAATTAAGAGAAAAAATCGAAACTGAAAAAAAATCTCTCAAGCGTAAAGAATCAGCACAACAAAGATCATCGAAATCTCGTGCAATGAAGAAAAGAAAGCTTGATGACATTTGTCTTGAGCATCCGGACGTTGCAGAAAAATTAAAAATAAGAAGTAATCCCGGTCGGCCGAGTTTAGAAGAGGATCAACCAGATATACTGCAAACTATCATGAAAATTGCTATTTTTGGTAGTTCTGCTGATGAACGACGTAGAACTGAGACAATAAGAAGCTGTAAAAATTTAGATCAGTTACACGAGCAATTAAAAAGTTTGGGTTTTCAACTGAGTAGGAGCGCTACGTACTTACGACTTTTACCACGAAATTCATCTTCTCGTGAAGGAAAGAGACATGTTTCTACAGTACCAGTAAAATTAATCCGTGCTCAAAATGACTTAAAGAAAAAACACATTGACACAGAGTTTGCGACAACTTCAATTAGATATTTAGAAAGTCTTGCTTCTTTTCTTGGACCCAATGAAGTATTTTTTCTTTCTCAGGATGATAAAGCCCGAGTTCCGATTGGACTCACAGCAGCTTCAAAACAAGCACCATTATTGATGCACATGCAATACAGAGTTTCTCTTCCTGACCATGACTGGGTAGTAGCTGCTGGACACAAATTAATACCGTCTGTATATGCTGGTATTGTTATTGAGCCGAATGGTTTCGGAAATCCTTCAAAAGTAACCTATTCAGGACCAACGTTTATAGCTATTCGAAGTGGCAAACATTCTAGTTCGACTGCTAACACACATTCCAATGATTTAAAAAAAATATTTGAACTGGAATCATTTAAAAGTCTCGCCTACACAAACACCGGATCTACAAAACCTGTAGTAATCATTTCTGCTGATGGAGGTCCTGATGAAAATCCTCGCTACAGAAAAGTTATATTTTATGCTATCCAGCATTTTCGCGATTTTAATTTGGATGCTTTATTTGTTGTTACAAATGCACCAGGCAGAAGTGCTTACAATCGTGTAGAAAGAAGAATGGCTCCACTAAGTCATGAGCTAGCTGGCTTGATTTTGCCTCATGAGCATTATGGATCGCATTTAGATTCTTACGGTAAAACTATTGATAAAGATTTGGAAAAAAAGAACTTTGAATATGCAGGGACAACTTTGGCTAGTGTTTGGAAGTCGTTAAAAGTCGATGGTTACGATGTAGATGCAGAGTATATAGCACCAAAAGAAGATGATAGTGACAATGTACAAATAATAATTGATGATTGGTACTGTAAACATGTTCGTGAATCACAATACTTATTACAAATTTTGAAATGCTCAAACGAAGACTGCTGTGGCCAAACTAGAAGTAGTTTAAGAAGTTTAATTCCAGACGGATTTTTGCCTCCACCGATTAAATTACAACAAACTGAAAACGGATTAATAGTATCTCAAGTAAATTCGGATGATGGCACATTTATTAATCTATTTGCTCGTCTTGCAGTGAAACTTCAGCCTGAAGCTGCAGATTTTCAGCAAATTCCTTACGATTGGTTTTGTCCGTCAGTCCATGATAAATTGGCGAATAGAACATGTAAAGAATGTAGCCTATATCATACGTCTAATAAAACCTTACTGCAACATTTGAAGAATTTACATCCAAAAAAGAAAAGACAAGATGAAGTAGTTCGACGTATACAACCAACTCGCATTGTAGCTCGGCGAGCTCGTGAGCTGTTATGTATATTAGGAGATGAAAACGCTGGTACGGAAAATGCAGAATGGATAGATGACGATGAAGTGGATGGTAGTTTCGAAGATGTAGAAGAAGATGTTGCAATACCAATTATAGATGTTTCGGAGCATTTACAGAATCCTTGGACTTCTGATAAATAAAAATATTATTTATTTGTTTTTTATTCAAGATATTTATTAATTTATTTAAATTTTATTATAAAAATAAAAAAAAATATTTTCTAATATCAAAATTTGTGTATTATCAATCAAAATTTATCAAGTTTAGGGGGGGAGGGGTCTTAGTTTTTGTGACGAAATATTTCCAGGGGGGGTCACAGAAAGTGTGACACAGTGTGACAACCGGGGGGGAGGGGGTCAAAAAAAGTTAATTTTAGTGTGACGTATTTTATGAACGGCCCCCAACGAAATTCACTAAAAAGATAATGTTAGACTGTAAAAAATTTTGACAATGATATTTCCGTGGGGAAAAGTGCTATAACGTGTAAGCAGTGATCAATGTTTGACAGGATAACGTCTGCCGGGTTCATCTAGTAAATAATAAAATGAAAGTAACTGTTTCTAAATAATTTCACAATAAACAGTTAGTTTCATTTAAAAAGATGGTATGAGTAGATTCCGCAGATTAAGAGTCGAAACAGTAAATTTTATAAGATATTGAACAATTAGCCTTACCCTAGGTTGACTTGTTGGGAAACTGTACAATTTTACTTTCCCGAAATCGTCTCCCGTAACCATCAACTCAGCATCGTGGCTACTGTCACAACAATTCACATCAGTTCCGTCAGCATTTTCCGGCCAAATTCCTACAGTTGTAAACGTTATGGTACAAGTATTCGTAGCCCATTCGACGTCGCGCATAATGCTACTTTGGGGTATTTGACGACAGGTACCAGCATTCCCTATAATTAAATGAAAAATGACACACCCTGTATACTAAATACCGAATTGTTACTTACAGAATAATAATTCGTAATCTGCCGAGTTAGATCTGAGAGTCTGATTATTATTAGCCCAATCGAGATGAGTGACGCTGCTCGAGTGACCCTAAAATATATCAATTTGTAACATAAATTTTCACCGAAAAAAATAATATTTACCGAACACCGTCCGACTCTCGAATATTTACATCCATCATCAGACACTTGATAGATATAAATTTGGCTATCTCTTGATCCTATAGCCACCAATGTACCGTCCGGTGAAAAACTGATTACTTGAATGGGTTCGTTTCCATCGACGTGTTGGGACAAAAGTTCGCGAGTTTGAACGTCGAATACCATCCATTTACCGTTGAGGCAACCTACAACGACGCACATTCCGTCGCGGGTGTAACAGATACTCTGAGCTTGTTCCTGAAATTGACATATTAATACAAACACACTTTTTTATATACACTACTCCAAGAATTTAACGCACCACCAAAAAATAACCAAAAGTTTAAAGTAAATTTTTATCTAAACTGCTTGTCCGATTTGAATGAATTTTTTTTGAATGACAGGTTGACACTTACAGAGAGTTAGTGTACTACTGTATTTGCATACAAACTTATTTTTGTATAAATACGGGGAGTTGCAATGATAACCTGATTTTTTCATAAAATTTGGAGTTCAACAGTAACAATATCAACTTAAAATTAAAATCAAACTGTAGCTTTATCTTTTTGTAACATTTTGTTTTTTGATTTACTCTATTATCTTGGCCACAACAAGAGAAAATCAATTTTATAACATAACATGTTTTTTATTAAAATTTATAATAATAAAAGTGAGTAGCAGGCTATGAAAAACAATAAGTTACAGTAAATTGTCATTAGCTAAATACAGGTGTCAAAAAGCATTTCATAGAAGTGTATTTTTAGTGTTAGCCCCTACTTTTTTTTTTGTAAAAACCTTTCTTTTAATTAATATGCAACGTGAAACACGAAATCTTACTGGCGAAGAATGTGCTCAAGCATTAATGTTGTTAAAGGAAGGCTGGAAGAATTGGTAGATGATTTAATGTATACCATACAACCGTTTCACGAGTTATACAAAGATATAGAGACACTGGAAGTCATGGTCGCAGATCGGGACAAGGAAGGAATCGAATAACAACCCCTAACCAGGACCGTTTTTTAAGATTATAGGCATTGTAATAAATTGTAGCTTTGAACCTGTCACCAGTGTAATACATTGTTTTTCCTATGTTCTAAATTTGCGTTTGGTTATCCGCTGTCAGACGGTGTAGTGAATTTGTTTATTTATTATTTTTTTTGTTCCATCCTTCAAAGATCGTTGCAGCGTGCTGTCACCAGTGCCTTGCGGCACAAAAATTGTAGAACCAGGAACTCTCCCTGCGGGGTTACCTCGAGGGAGGGGTTGTTCCAGGCTCGAGCGATCGAGGACGTCGTGGGGCCCCTTGGGCTTATACAGGGTGCCAAGCCCGAGTTCGTAGTGCAGGTCCTTCCTACCTGACGGGCACGGAAGGGGGAGGGGGGGGGTGTGGATGCAGTTATGGAAATAAATTGAGAGGTTAAAATACGTAAAACATATATTACAAAATAAAATAAAGAAAGGAAGAATTTAATATAACACTATACATACGTTTCGTTGTTAAAGAATATTTCAATGTGGCTTTCTCCTGGTTCCTAGGATAGCCTACGTAACCTACCCTCCATATATATATATATATATATATATATATATATATATATATATATATATATATATATATATATATATATATATATGACAGAAAAGAGTAAAAAAAAGGACATGAACGAACGGGAAGTTCTTACCCCCTCGTTCTAGCGTAAAATTTCACTTTTCGCAGAGAGTGAAGCAATAAACTATAGAAATTACTCTTTATATCAAACAAAGTTCAGAAAATCATTATGAAGACAGGATTTTCTAAGATCCCTAGTGAAGTATAATTATTTCTAGGTTATTATCCGAATAGGATTAACTATGACCCTTAGTAAAACATAAATAAACGTTGTTCTATTAGCAAAATCCTAAAATAAGATCAACTATGGCCCTTAGTCAGAATATGATTAACCTTTGAGCTAATATCAAAATCCTGAAAATAGATTAACTATGACCCTTAGTAAAAATGTGAATAACCTTTGAGATAATATCAGAATCCTAAAATAGATTAACCATGACCCTTAGTAAAAATATGAATAACTTTTGAGATAATATCAAAATCCTAAACTGAATACGTATATTATATATAGGCTGAATACGATACCAATTTACAATTGTCAGTAAATGAGGGGCGCTGATATATATGAAACACCAGATATGACCAGAAAAATACTATGGGGTTCCTTCCCTATCTTGGAACATCCGTTTAGGTCAAAGAAATAAAATAAAATATCGCAGTTCAAATGCACAATAAAATAAAATAGTTTAAAAACTACATAGACTAGCCTCACCGGGGGAGAGATACTTTATTTCTCCTTTTATTCCTCAAACTCTCTCGTATTTTATTTCTCCAGTTTCACCTTGCGTGAAAGGTTAGTTATTCATATTTGTTTATGTTTGTGGTAAACAAACCTGACCTGTTCGTAATCTAATATGTTTGGATAACCTTGTTTTTGTTTGTGTTATTTACTTTAGTTGAGGTCGATAATTAATAATTAATTTGAATTGAAAAGGATTTGTCTATATAGGGCGTTCTTAAAATTTATGTCATATCTTGTGTTTATTACAGCATTAAGACAACGTTTTCTAACAGCCCGGACCCTTCAAACCCGGCTTCGAGATGCTACTGGTGTACAAATTTGTGGTGAAACAGCTCGTCAGCGACTACGAGAACACAATTTCAGACCTAGAATTGCTGCTCGGGGGCCAGCTCTAACTAGAGATCATCGAAGAGCGGGGCTGAATTTTGCCATGGAACATCGTAACTGGTTAGAAGCGGAATGGCAACAGGTATTATTTACGGATGAGTCAAGATTTTGTTTGTACAATAATGACAGGCGCATGCGTGTATATCGACGCCCTAGCGAACTATATGCTCAGTGTAATTTCTCAAATAACACATTATTTGGAGGAGGATCTGTGATGGTCTGGGGAGGTATTTCTTTGACTGGTCACACAGAACTTGTGGTCATAAATAATGGAAGCCTTACAGCTGAAAGGTACATATTGGAGGTTTTAGACCAACATGTAATGCCATATGCGCCATATATAGGGCAAGTATTTTTGTTGATGCACGATAATGCCAGGCCTCATGTTGCTGGAGTTGTGAGGAATTATCTAGAGGAAGTTGGCATCTATACCATGGCATGGCCAGTTAGAAGCCCTGATTTAAATTCCATAGAGAATCTCTGGGACACTCTTGGGAGGAGGTTACGAGAGGAACGGAACTTGAACATCTTGGAAGACGTGGGGAGGCGACTGATTGAAATATGGGAAGAAATTGATCAAAATGATATACAGTCACTTATTTTAAGTATGGGCCGTCGGTGCCAAGTAGTTATTTCTGCCAGAGGCGGAAATACTCGCTACTGACTTTTTTTACGTTTTGTTTCTTTGTTTTTCGTTGTTAAAGTTGTATAATAAATTTTAATAAAAAACATGTTATGCTATAAAATTGATTTTCTCTTGTTGTGGCCAAGATAATAGAGTAAATCAAAAAACAAAAAGTTACAAAAAGATAAAGCTACAGTTTGATTTTAACTTTAAGTTGATATTGTTACTGTTGAACTCCACAAGGTGTTACCAAATTTTATGAAAAAATCAGGTTGTCATTGCAACACCCCGTATTTATACAAAAATAAGTTTGTATGCAAATACAGTAGTACACTAACTCTCTGGAAGTGTCAACCTGTCATTCAAAAAAAAATTCATTCAAATCGGACAAGCAATTTAGACAAAAATTTACTTTAAACTTTTGGTTATTTTTTGGTGGTGCGTTAAATTCTTGGAGTAGTGTATATAATTATCGTACCTCTATATCCTTGCTCCATAAAATCGTATGTGACATTGAATCCCACAGTTGCAACACTCTATCGTAACCGGCAGTAGCGAATTGAGGTATGCTCGGATGTGGAGATAAAGCCCAAACTTCATCGGAATGTCCCAAGACGATAGGTTGGAATCCCAATTCGAACGTACCCAATAGAATGCAATTGTGAGTGGTACCTATCAACAATTGATAACCTCTTCCTTCGGAAATCATACGGATACCACCAAAATGTCCTTCAATCTAAAATAGAAGTGTTTTATATAATAATAATAATATTTATTCACATCAGCAAAATACAAATACAAAGTAATATAAAGTTCAGCTCTGAATAAAAAAATACTCGATAAGCGTAAAACACTTGTTTCGAGAACTAATTAAATTAAACAATGTATCACAATGAATATTAAAAAGTTTCAATCAATGATGATAGACCTATCTAAATGTAAAATATAAAACACAGTCTTATACAAATAGACGAGCAAAAATACACATTTACACACATGGAAAGCTAAAAGGTAAAAGTTACTAGTTACACGAGAAAACAACAATAAATACACATGCACTTCGTAATCAAACAGATAAACATTAAAGTAGGAAAACCAGCACAATTCGACATAAGAAATCTCGAAACTCCAAGCTGACGATTTACCAAAGGTACGTAATTTTTGTATTATCTTGAGTTTCTAAATTATCTAATGGAATATTCGCTCAAGTTCAATTCTCCTACTTTGAAGTATGTGTTTTTTCAGTTCTTTTTTAAAGTGGTTATTGCTTTTATTGTTTCAGGAATAATATTATACAGTTTTGGAGCAAAGAAAGAGTATGATCTCTGAGCAGCGACCTTAACCGTCAGGGGAGTAACGTAATGATCTTTTTGGGGAGTGTTGTATTGATGGAAGGGAAGTAAAGCTGTATGCTTATTTGCATGATATTTGATACTTGTGCATAGAAAATACAACTGTCTTATATCTAGAATTTGAGTTTCAGTGTACAGAATATCAGAAGAGCATCTGCTGCCTCTAGAAAATATTAATTTAAGGAAGCGCCTTTGCATAACTTCGATAGAATGTATGTGAGTATTCAAAGTTCCCCCCCACACCGCTATTCCGTAACGAATATGACTTTCTACTAGTGAATAATATAAAGTTCTCAAGTGCTTCAGTGGCAGGATTTCTTTGAGTTTCCTGAATTTATATAAAATAGTTCTCAATTTGTTGACAGTATACTTTATATGTAAATCCCATTTCATATGCATATCAATTATTATTCCTAAATATTTAATTTTTTTTTCTGGGAGGATGTGGAAAGGTGTTTCATTCCTGACTACCAAGTGATCAAATGGAGGCATTCCAGCTGTGTTACAACAAAATGGTATATAATGTGTTTTATCTATATTAACCGTTAATAATCTTTTATCCAACCAAGAAAACTCCCTTTCAACTGTATCCTTCAATGAGTCCCAGTCATCTGCTTTATAGAAGATGGCCGTATCATCTGCAAATCCAATTATATTTCCGTTGTCACTCAATGAGAAAAGTCCGTTCACATATATATTAAACAATGTTGGTCCCAGCACGGAACCTTGAGGTACTCCACAGTCCATCACCGATTCTCACCGCCTGGCATCTTCCTGTTAAATAACTTTCGAATAGCCTCAATATATCACCTCGCATTCCAATATCTTCCAGTGACTGAAGAAGAAGGTGATGACTGACAGTGTCGAAGGCTTTGGATAGATCTATGAACACACATAAGGACGGTCTACCCTCATTCAAAGCTTGGACAACTTTTGAATTCAATGACAGAACAGCATCCTGAGTTGAAATTTTCTCTCTGAATCCAAATTGATAATCTGAAATTAGTTTGTACTTATTGAGAAAATTAACAACCCTCCCCTTAATGATCTTTTAGAATACTTTCGATAGATGGGTAACTAGAGAGATCGGACGATAGTTGGTGATGATGGATGTATCCCCTTTTTTAAACAGTGGTGTAATAATTGATTTCTTAAACTTAGCAGGGTAAACACCTTCCTCCACACATCTATTCAACAAATAAGTCAAGGGTTCTAGAATATAGACTGATATTTGTTTTATGGTTTCTGCCTTCAAGTCATCATAACCTACTGCCTTGTTATTTTTTAATTCTAAAATTATATTTTTCGTCTCCATGGTGTTAATTGGTTCGAACACAAATGAATTAAGAATAGGTGATCTTTTTATTTTGTAATTTCTGTTGTTTTTTATCCGACCACCAAGAGTTCTACCCACTTCAACAAAGGTTCCATTAAATGCATTCGCAATCTCTGTTTTGTCAGTCAAAGTATTGTTTTCTGTAGGATGTTTAATTTTATCTATGACGTATTTTTGTCCTTGATATTTGTTGAACAACATCCCACAGAGTTTTTGAATTGTTTTGATTTCTTTTCTATTAATTGGTTATAGAAGTTGGATTTAGTTTTGTGGATCAGTGAAGTTAACTTGTTTCGATAGCTTTTGTATTCTTTTTTCAGATCATCATTGTGTGGCTACTTTTGCATAAGACGAAACATCTTATTTTTTTATTAATTGAATTTAGTAATCCATTCGTAACCCAGGGAGCTATTTTGTTGTTTTTCCTACGAATCTGACGTACCTCTGTGCATGCTACCAACGTATTTGTGGTTGTATTGATAAATTTTTCGGTTGCAGAGTCTGGAGTTGGTGCAGTATAGACGTCGCTCCAGGAGATATTGCTGAACATATTGTCCATTTTGTTGACATTTATACATTTTATTATTTTGTTATTGTGTTCTTGTACCTTATTTTTATTTATATATATATATATATATATATATATATATATACAGAGTGTTACAAAAGTAATTTGAAAGATTGCTGTGTGATTCAATTTTAAGACGAAAAGTTCTTAATGAGTTACAGGGTATTAAATTGTTTTTTGTTTGATATAAAACGCAACTTACTTGACTAACGACTCCGGTCGCCGCTAAATCCGGACTAAATTCGACCAATTTTCCATCTTTTCCACCACCGGAGATAAAACTTCCATCTTTCGTGACGCATATCGTAAAAATGGATCCGTCGTGTACGCGTTTGACATATTTCGATATGGTGTTGGTACCTCTTCCCCACACAGCCAAATTTCCGTTCGAATCTCCTGTAATGGCGTCTCCGTTTTGAAGAAAACTCACACAAGTTACATATTTGGGTTTGCTTCTACTTTCGAAGATACCCATGCGTTTGTAAAGTGTACCGTTCACGTCCAAAGACCAGAACGCTATGTGGGATTTACCGCAAGTCACGATCGTATTCCGGTCGAACGGGTGGAACTCCGCCGATACGATTGTGTCCACGGAACACTTAGTTTCGGTGATTTTGTGGCCGTTTTCTCCTTTCTGCCAATCCCAAACGGAGATAGTGTGATCCGGAGCTTCGTCTATGGCGACTAAAAGAGAACCATCGGCTTTTCCGAACGATAAACAACAAACTGACATTTCGAAGTCGTTCAAACCGATAATAGCTTGAGTATGAAGAGATACGGTATGCCAAACGCGGATGTGTGGTCTCTTCTCTATTCCGTTATGACCTGCGCATTGACCCGTCGCTATCGTCATCTTATTCGGATGAATGGCCAAACTGAAAAAAATACCGACAAATTTAAAACGTGAAAATTCTAACGGCGGGTTTATACAACATTTAGAATAATCACAGTACGAATTATAAACTTAATCAAAATTATTCTAAAAGGCGTTGATACTATTACGGAATTGCATATCCAAACCGATCCTGTTTTAGTTCGATAGTAAAGTTAAAACTTTGACGGAAGCGCACTGATTTCTGGGAAGGGCTATGTAATAAGCACAAAAAATATGGCAAGGGAATATATATATATATATATATATATATATTGTAATGTTATATTATACATCTAAGAAATAATCTTTAATACTTTTGCCAGCTCAATCGAACACTATCTCTATAATACCTCAGGGTGTGAAGGTTTCATTCCTCATAAATCAATAAACAAGATTCTAATTATTCCCTGTTCTATAATGCATGTGGAAATATAAATCGATATTGATACCTACTAAAATGTACATATAAATTGAATTTCGTTTTTTTTATTTACAGTTGATGTTTTAATAATTAGTCCAATAAATGTCTGTCAAAATTTGAGTACTCAATTATAATGAAAATGTTCTTTATTCTATTGTATTATTGAATGGTTACTGACCTTATCACTCTGTCCACAACCGGTTAAATGTTCATACGCACTATCCAATCTTCTGTTATCAGGTTTCTTTCTTTTCTATTCTCCACGTTCAAATTTTTCTACTGTCTGCTAAATGTCTCCTCTGTTTATTATTATTGTTAATATTTTCGCCGTTAAATACGTCTTTTCCGAACGAAAATACCTTTTCTAATTCCCTCTCGACAAAAAACCTCTATTGTCCAAAAATCACTTGACATCTCCTCTCAAATGTCTCCTTCTTTTCTATTGTTGATCAATATGGTTCTTCTCTAAAAAATCTGGTCTTGTCAAGATCACTTGACATCTCTTGTCAAAATGTTTATGATTATCTCACATATTTACTCCGAATGTTTCTTATACTACTATATACACTTACATACTAACAACAATTCTATTTTTTTCTATTTTATATAGGTATCAATATCCCAAAATTTAACGTAAACGATTAATTAAACTAAATTATTATTTTTAATGTTTTCTGACATAAAAATATATATAATATATATATATATATATATATATATATATATATATATATATATATATATATATATATTAATACTGTTCTATGATTTCATATTTTAAAGAATTTCAGTCTATTTTTTTGCAATACTTTTGGCAAACCCTGTATATGTAAGAATTGGCAGATTATTCAATTTCTGATGACATCTACATGTCACAGTTGAAAAAGATATTGAAGGTTAAAGAAAACAGAATTCATTATAAGGTATTTAGATAATAAAACAATTCCAAATCTTTGTTGCAGGAAAATAACAAATAGAGTTTTTTTTAAAAGAAGAAAGTGTGTAACCACAGTGTAATGTGGTTATTTATTTGATAAAAAATAGTTAGTTGAATTTGAGATCCCGAACGGAGAACATGTAATTTGATAGTTCTCCAAAATTTCGCCAAGTAATAGTTAGTTGAATAGTATAATAATTAATAATATAAATTGTTATCCGGTGCCCATAATTGTAAATTCTGTGCGTGTTTTTTTTATATTGGAAAATTTAGTCATTAATTCGGAAAAGTGAAAGATCCTTAATTCTAAATTAGATTTAGAAATGTACGAGTTTGGAGGAGTCCAGATTTGGTGAGTCTGTTCCAGATTATTGATAATTTAAAATAATGCATTATTGTGACGAAAAATATCAGGCCTTAATCAAAATTGACTAGATACATCTAAATAATAGATTACAGAAATTTTAATTCAGAATAAATACAAAAATTTAATATTGAACAATTATATTGGAAAAGTATATTAAAAGAAGTTGGGACTGTGAATGGGTATTTGACATTCGCGAATTAAAAGTGACAATTCGAAAATCATTTGGACAATTCGAGAAATTTATCAATTTAGTTCGTAATTAATTTAATTTGTATTCATTATAGATAAGATTTTGCTATTTGATAATTTATAAACTTCATTCGTAATTCACTTCAATTTTGTTCATTGTAGATAAGATTTTTGTTATTTGATAAAAAAGGAAAACTAGTATTTGTTTATTTTTTGTGACATTTAGTAATTGTATATAACTTTTGGATTCGACTTACTTTAGATATAGTTTATAGAAATTAAATTTACTTAATTTGATAAAAAAATTTATTTGTGGATTATTGGTGGCAGAATGTTTATTGAAATATATTGAATGTAAGAAAGAAATTGAATTGCCTTTATAATCTTGAACAAACAGTCACATTATATTACTAGGTAGATCAAACAGAACAAAATTAATAATCAATATTTAGCTTGTACAATACTTTGAAATCTTATAAAAATTTCTATTTTTATGGCGCATTGAACCCACCCTGAGATAAGAGTGATTCGAATATTTTACATTAGATTTATCTTTCAATAAATTACAATTTTTGATAGCCGGGAATTTTTGACAACAACTGTCAGATTGAAATAAATATCATACGCGTATATATATATATATATATATATATATATATATATATATATATATATATATATATATATTTCCTTTAAATCAAATATAAGTTGAATTAAATATAAAAAAGCGACCTAGTTTCGTTAGCAGAGCTAGAAAAAGTTAATTAAACAATTACGAAAAAACTACATGTTCCACAAGGTCGTCACGCAAAAAAACCGACATCAAAAAACATCGATATTTAGAATATCATAAAAATACAGACGAATTATGCAACTTAGCATAGAGAAATTTAATTAAAGTTAACCTTCAATTACGAAAATAAAAAACATAAAAGCGAGGACAAGTATATGACGCACAAAAACACAGCTACGTTTGATGTTTTGAATAACTAACTCGTCCCAAAATATTGGAAATAAATAGAAGGAAATTGAACGATGAGAGAGAGTCGGACAGCGACAGTGCCGTCTGGTACTCCTATTTACGACGGCCCGCGTTTTGACAGTGATTTCTAGTGATTGCCGCGAAGTGTTGGAAACGGAGATAGCTTATCAGAGCTAATATCTTTTCTTTTGTGACATTCGACCAAGATTTTTCAAACCGAAAGTTTTTCAACCTGACAATCTTTTTTTCTATTGTTTTTTTGGGAAAATCATATTGGTATTGATTTTTTTTGTTTTGTGTGTCCGACTATTCATCCTGGCCATATAAGTGTACTACTCAAGCTTGAATCGTATACTACCGTAATCAGAGAGATTATGCTTCGTAAATTGTTCTTTCTCTTACAACTATAAAATTTTATTCAAGCAATTTTAGCGAGGGGTACATCCCCCATAAACCGGAGACAGGTAAATTACTCCGATCACACTCTCAAAAGTTAATATCAATTATTGCTTTCTAATGTTTTATTCCGAGATATTTATTTAGGCTCATTGTTTGTTGAGTGAATGTAAACGACGAGTACTCAGTGTGTATATGTTTATTAATATGCAGCTAAGCGCTTTCGGCCATTAGGCTATTATCAAAGCTGTCGTCATAAAAAAGATCCAAAACAGGTTTTTTTACACTTCTGAATGGGAATTTCTATGATGTGAATTATAATTGTACACCCTCTTAAAGGGTTATTTTAAGGTTTTTTTAATGATATCATTGTAACAATGACTTAACTTCATACATTGTTTCGATTTTATTAGCTGGATGTTTGTTGACACCTGTTTTGGATCTTTTTTATGATGACAGCTTTGATAATGGCCGAAAGCGCTTAGCTGCATATTAATAAACATATACACACTGAGTGCTCGTCGTTTACATTCACTCAATTTATATCTAGTGTGTACACCATACCCACAGACAGTTCTAACTGTTTGTTTACTCTGTAATCAGGGAGAAATATTTTCAATGTCAGTCCATGAAATATATTTAATTGTAACATAAATTATATTCGCTTAAACAATAAGATTTTATTATTTAGTCGAACTTTGTCAGGCAACGGAGTTTTCCACTCGATCAGCAGAAAGGCCGGTATACGAATTCAGCTATTTTTTTCATTACGTAATTTCAAAGGTTATGGAAGCCACTGAAGTAAGCGTCAGCTAGGTCAAGGAGACGCTATATCGTTTTTTTCTGCTTAAGAAAACCCTGGCCACTTTCGCTGACGAATGATCTTCGTTGTCCTTGCCGGACGATATCTGGAAGAGAGGGCGAATATATTTAGGAACCCTCGTGAGTTTTATTTGAGTGCGGGACAACTAACATTATTATTATATTATATCATATACCGTAGGCATTGATTTTTTCTTTAGATTTATTTGTTCGTAATATATATGTTATCTACCCAGACTGTTTCCTTTACACCCAACAAATCCCTCTAACCGACATAAGTGGATTGAACCCTGGGGACGTACAGGCAGCTGGACGACACGACGAACTTTAGAACTCAGGATTGGCACGTCGTATAAGCCCAAGAGGGCCCACGAATAGCCTTCCGCTCGAGCCAGGAAACCACCCTCCCCCGAGGTTTTTCAACAGGGGATTTCCGGCTCTATTGTTGCCTACGGCACTGGTGACAGCACGCGGCAGAAAAAAAAAAGGAAATACAAAACTAAACAATAAGGACAAAATTGTTACATTAGGTGACAAGGTCTAAGATTGTTACAGCTATATATTTTTATGATTGTTTTTATAGGTATTTCCAAAAAGGTCGATTGTTGATTGGGAGTCGCATACTAGAAATTTCAGGAATCCGAAGGTTCGAGAAGGTGGTTTTAATATATCCTGGCTGTCTGTGGTCAAGCCTCGCGGGTCAGTGGGATGGGGGGGGGGGTCTTGCCCGGACTAAGAATAGACAACCTTATTAAAAACTAAAGTCAAGGTGGGAAACCAGGCCGAAAAATACGTTGCTATATAGGAGAATAGTCCTTACTGGTTTCCACCTTAGAGCACCGGGGGGAACTCCATTGTATTAAATCCCTTACCTCTGCATGCGAGGCTGTGTAGCGGTGGACCTAGCTTCTCGTAGGTCCATTTATGGACAGAGAAAGTACAACTTCTCCCGGAAAAGTAGTGGAGAAAACCTCCACTTCTTCATCCGGGCACCTTACAGAGAGAAAAAGGCCAAACGGTACAAAGGTCGTATGCCGTTCGACCTCCCAGAACTAGGAGAACCGGGCGGCATAGACGACCCACTGAGAAAAGGCCTCAGTGAAACAGGGTTGCGGAAAAACCTGCGATTCCTCAATCAGGGAATATCCCCTGAAGAGGCCAGGAAGCAGGTTATTCAGCGCCCAGCCCCCCGAAGGAACCACTAACGGGGAAGGTAAAGCTGAAAAGAAGCCCGGAGCATATCACTCCTCCGCAGCGACCTCTAAGTAAAAAACCAAAGACAGCTGCAACGGTAACCGGGCAAGCCACTGGTTACGCAGCAGCTGTTAAAACAGAGAAGGCTTTCAGGGTGGGAATAATGCCCAAGGATTATCCTGGGGTCATTCTGAAAACAGAGCAGCTCTCCACCCTGGAAGACACTCTAGTGGAAGCGCTGTGCCAGACGAAAGAGAAGGAGATCAATTACTCAGCTATCCATTTCCGTTGTGGAATAATATTGGTGGACTGTGGGTCTGAAGAATCGGCAGACTGGCTCATGAGGTCAGCACCGATATTAAACTCTTAGGAAGTACCCGAATTGGTGGCTCGAAGTGGAGACGACATCCCAAAGCCGGTCACCATAACGGTGTTCTTCCCAAGAAGCCACGACATGAAATTGGAGAAGGTCGAGGTTCAGAACTCCAATTTCACTACCGGGGCTTGGAAGATCCTGAATTCTAAAAAAGAGGGAAATGAAACTATCCTCACCATTGGGATCCATCATCACCAATCTGGGGAGGCTCTGAAGGCAGAAGGTTACGCGCTAAACTCCCGTTTTGGGCGTATCCCTGTCTCGGGGCTGGGAAAAAAAGAGAACCCCGCGGAGGATCCAAAGGACATGGAGATACCCTCCACATCCGGAACCTCTGGGAAAAGGCAACAGCTTGATCTTGGGTCAGCCCAAGATCTCTCTTGGGTCAGCCCAAGATCTCCTCCGGCTCTGCTGAAGTGACTTAGGGATGCCAAGATCGCCTCTCCATCCCGGGAAACTGGGCGGAGCAGCCTGGGGGTCGTGGGTCTGACTCGAGATCAAGAAACCTGCTCGAACTCTGAGGAAGGTATTGCTAAGGCTGAATAACTCGGTCTCTTTCATTCATAATAATTCACATTCACGAATGTAGCTCAGATTAACCTGCATCACGCGACGAGGATAGCTGGGACACAGGCGGGGAATCAAACCCCCCTTCTATGGAGCCTCGAAGTAGATGAGTTGCTCTACAGGCTAACGGAGCTAAGCTTCGAATGTATGGGCTATGCTGATGACATAGTTCTAATAGTCAGAGGCAAGTTCGAGAGCACCTTGTGTGATTTATTAGAAGAGGGCCTCAGAATTATTGAGCAATGGTGTTTGTCAATGGGGCTAAACATTAACCCAAACAAGACCATAGTAATTCCATTTACCCGGAAAAGAACACTTCCAGCCATGAAACCCATATCCTTAAACGGGTAAATCAGAAGTTAAATATCTAAGGATAACCCTAGACAGTAAGCTTCTGTTGAATAAGCATGTTGAAATAACTGCTAGTAAAGCAATAAGAGCTTTAATGGCGTGCAGAAATCAAGCTGGTAAGAGGTGGGGCTGTAACCCAAAAATACTGCAATGGATGTACGCCATGATTGTGAGACCAGCAATAACGTATGGGGTAATAGTTTAGCACACAAAGGCAAGTCAGTACAGTACGAGGAAGACCCTTGACAAAGTTCAAGGCTTGCCTGTGTGTGCATCACTAGAGCGATGAGAACGTGTCCAATTAGGGCACTTGAGATCATTACAGATTCACACCTCTACATCTGGTGATAGAAAGATCTGCCCGAGAGGCAATTCTTAGAATATCTAAGGAAGGTTCAAGCAATGAGAGTATTAAAAATCAGGGAGCCTGGCCCTCTCTAACAAAATACATCTCATTAGCGAATCTTCCCACTGACGAAATGATCAAGAAAGTAAGTATCGAAAAGAATTTCACTACGATGCTAAATAAGAGGAGAGACTGGGAAAGGGAATACATGTCATCATGCCTATTATCCTTATGATTGTGACAATTGTATAAACGGACCTATAAGAAATAATTAGTTTAACTCTTATGATCGTAACTGTGATTATGACTATCTAAACGTTGTATGCATCCGCCATAATAATCAGTAAAAAAAAATAGGATGGAAAATACGAATTATTAAAAGCACTATATCTCAAAAACTAAAATTGGAAAAGAAAAATCATAATTTGATTCTGCTTTTTTTATAAATTGAAGAATAAGAGCAGAACTAAATCAAATAATCTTAAAAAAATTTGTACATCGAAAATAGCCAAAAAAAGCAATTTTTACAATGAAGTGATTTTGAAGTTTCATACGTTTAAAAAAAACGTCAATAACTCAAAAACGCGACCGCAATGTTTAATGAAATTTCATACGTAGGTTCAGAACGTTAAAACTGATGCAAAATGTGATGCATAGTTTTCCGGAAAAATCAATTTTCATAATTTTTCTCAATTTTCCACCCGAAATAATTTTTTTCAGGAACCACTGACACATTTATTGGAATCCTCGTATCAAAAAAACACCCTATGCAAAATTTCATCGAAATCGGAATAAAAAGTTTTTTTGGATTTTCAATCCTTTGAAATCGGAATTTTTAAAAAAAAGTTCAACTTTGATGTTTTATATCTCGGTTTGCATTATAGATGGGAAGTTGTTGTATTTTTTTTATAATACTACGGACACTCCTCTTTCGATTTTCATCAATTTCAGTCTTTCCATTGCATAGACGTAGTTACTACAAAATTTTTAAGGTAATTTTGTACATAAATGTTTAGTCCAACTTTCACCCTGTATATTTTCTACAAACATCAAATGGAAGAAATTAATTATGGTCAGTATTCAACATGCATCTTTCCTCTATCGAATGGTATGAGAAGAAAGTCAACATCTTCCATAGTTTCGGAATTATAGAATTTTTTATGGAAGCATGTTATAAAAATTTCAAAAATTTTACAGTCTTGACCAAAAAATTGAAAATTTTGGTTTACAGCGAATATATGGAAAAGATTATGCAATATCATGTATTTTAATACGTGGATTCCATTTTTTAATTCAGTTTTACGAAAATTTTATGATTAAAGAAATTAAAAAATATTTTCTAAATTTTTTTCAAATAAAATAGGAAAAGACTAATGACCATGTTCTGGGTATATCATCTATTTTAAATATATAACCTCAAATATCCAAAAATAATTCTAACGTGAGGAGTCAACTTTGAGAATAAAATAATGGTGACCTTGACCTGCATTATTATTTTAATAAAAGAAAAAATTCAAATATACAATAATAAAATGCTAATGATACAATTTGTGGTGGTTACTTAGCAAATGCCCCTCGTATATAGTTCGGTAACCATAGAACCATTCTTCTTCGGGAAACACCTAGTGAACCATTCTTTAGGGTTAGAAAATAACATCGTTTTAAAACTCACTGGGATAACATATATTTATAAACTACAGATATAAATTACTGACCACACAATACATACGTTTGTACTATTAATAACAATAATAATACTGAATCATCCTCAAAGGATTGAACTATCTATTTATAGGAAATTATTAAAACTAACACAGTCAATGCTCTGTATTCTTGACCTTGTCGGTCGTGACAATACGATATTTATAAAACGGACGTGTTTGTTATCTATTTCACTGCCCTTGCCAGTTCACTGGCCGCTAGCAATATTTGAAATTAATGTTTACACAAATCTAATAATGTCTTTTTGGGATCATCACAAATTTTCATGATAACAAAAAAATATTTAAGCAAAGGAAAACCTTCATTGTCCAAGAATATAATCACATTGACCTTGATCTGCATTTTTACTTTAATAAACGAGAAAATATAATATTGTCTGTTAAAACGAAAGAGGCGAAATAAAAAAATTACCTTTTGACGTCATCGGTGTGTTCAGTATAATGCCTCTGACTTTGTTCCTCCGGATTATACAAAACTACTACAGCGGCAACGAAATAAACCATTTCTCCGGTAGGTAAAAAATAAAGATTGGATCTGCAGTCTTTCCCTCTGTATCCGTAGGCCCAATCGAGTTTGAGTCTTTTCGATGGGGTGGTGGACACTTTGGTCATCTCGTAATTTTCGGCTAGATCAGATGGGGCGTAAACGACGATTGGTCTACCTCTCAGGAAGAATCTGAGACTTTTTTCTTCTTCATTGTAGGTTATATCTTTAATACTGAGAAAAAAAACAATTTATTATTTATATAATTTGAAATAATGTCGATTAAATGTAGAATTTATTTTGAAAGAAGTATTTATTACTTCAATGTTACACACTGTACAAAAGTTACAATTGATTTTGACTGACCGGTTTTATTTTGAAGGCCATTGAACTGTAACATATTTGATGACTCGGAGCTATTTAATGACGTTCAAAATGAATTAGACTGTTGATACAGGTTTTTTCAAAATTATAACCTTGTTTTGTAAAACATTTGTTGATTCGATCAATTTTTATGTTTACTTTATAAGAAATAGGTGGAACAATTAGAATTCTACGAAATAAGATAATTATGAAATTAAAGTTCAATTTACTGTGCCAAATCTATTCATAATATTTCTTGAAAATTCCACAATTTCATTAAAAAATTCCACCGCATATAAGAAAATAAGTGTTAGAATTATTGTATTTTCTCAAGGACCTGGGTACGTCAAAGGCGCATAAACAGAATCAGTAGATGGTTATTTAAAGTTTGCGGTAAGTGTTAAAATCAATTCATTTTAGGTAGGTACGGTACTGCCTGATAACCTCCGTTCACGCAAAACCGACTCCGCCCTAGGTCCTTCCTAAAATACTATATCTCTAATTTGAATCATAGAACAGCAATTTAATTAATGTTTAGCCCGGTCAAATAAGGATTTAGCCTCGGAATGAGAGGTAAAAAGCTAGAAATTGGTATAAACTTTTGTTTTGGCATTCTAAATAATTAGTCAAAAGTCTCTAATAAGGAACGTGAGATATTAAAGGTCACAAAATCAGTTTTTCGTAAATATCTCACTTTATATACAACCAATCTTATTACCAAACTATAGATAATTAGATTATACATAATTTTTGTTTGAAACATTTTTTATACGGCTCACCGTTTTTGAGATACATCGCGGAGAGACGTTTATTATGACATAGTCTCTCCGCGCCGTATCTCAAAAACAGTGAACCGAATAAAACAAAGTTTCAAACAAAAATTATGTAGAATTTAATGATCTACAATTTTCATTATATGTGGAAATACGATTGGACGCATAAAAAGCAAGATATGTACGAAAACTGATTTTTGTAACCTTCGACCTTTAATGTTTCGCATTCCTTACACGAGATTATTTGAGACATTGTTTAGATTGTCGCAATAAAGGCTTATACCACACATACTAGACATAAATTAATTTTCAATATTGCAAGGTTCACCATTAGTTCACCTCTAGACGCCATTTTAAAGCTTGCCAATTATGTAAACAGTCTCCATTCATTAGACTTTATTGTTAAATTGAATAGTTTTAAGGCAACAATATCTAGACAATTAAAAGAACTTGGCATATAAACACTCACTGCTGCTAAACAATCTACCGTCCTGTATTCAGCCTCACACACAGAAAAATTGTTCACAATAAAACTTTGTAAGAGAAGTATAATTAAAATACAATCCGTATAATTAGGTTAATAAACCTGTAAGGATTTTAATAAATAAATATCAAGCCCTTCCCTACCCCCTAATCATGTTCTCCCCTACGCTACTTACCATTCCTCTTTCCCCTCAACATTATCTCCACTATGTTCTTCCAATACACCTCCTCCCCTTGTTTCTCCTACAACTTCTGCAACACTTTCTCGTTCTTCCAGCATCTAAACATATGCCCCACATCATCCTCCACTTCACACTTCTCGCATACTCCATACTCCCATTTCCCAATATTGTGAAGGTACCCTCTACTCTAGACCCACGTCCAGTGAGCACCTGTGTCAGGAAGTAGTTCACCTTCCCGAACTTCCGGTCCATCCAATTTCTCCTATTGTCAATCGCTCCTTTTAGCGCAGCCTCATACTCCTCCTCCATCGATTCCTATACTTCCTTTCTGGTCGCATACCTCTAGCGTTTATTCCTGACTCTAGTCATCACGTCCAATGGGTAAGACCGTGACAACACCGCTGTTGCCAGTCCATCCACTGTCCCGTACCCCTGAATCACAATATTTCTCCACATCCTCTCCGCCTTTCTTTCTACCTCCGCCTCCGCCATACAGTATTCTCACACCCCTCTTCACATACTATCCCATAAACCTCATCAAACGCACACTTCCAAATCGTCTGTCTCAGAATCGACCTCTGAGACACTCCTGCCTCCATCTCATACCCCCTCCCTTCTAGAATCTACAATCACCGGCCCCATTAGGCTGACCATCTCCTCCCCTACCCCAAGCCTCAGCAAAGCGTTCAACACCACCCGTTTACTGACACATTGTTGAACGCGTTCCCGACGTCGAAGAACAACGAGTAAAGCCAATTTCTTATTCCTACAGCTGCCCTTCCTAGCCCTTTCCACCAAACTCACCACCTTGCCCAGTACCAAGATGCATAATTTCCCCTACACAATCCGGTACTGGTTTTTTTCAACACTTCCTCGTTCTTCCAGCATCTAAACACATGCCCCACATCATCCTCCACTTCACACCCCTCGCACACTCCAGACTCTCTTTTCCCAATATTGTGAAGGTATCCATGTCCAGTAAGCACTTGTGTCAAGAAATAGTTCACCTTCCCGAAATTCCAGTCCATCCAATCTCTCCTACTCTCAATCACTCCTTTTAGCGAACCCTCATACTCCTCCTCCATCCATTCCTATACTTCTTTTCTGGTCGCATACCTCTAGCATTTATTCCTGGCTCTAGCCATCACGTCCAATGGGTAGGACCGTGACAGCACCGCTGTTGCTAGTCCACCCACTGTCCCGTACCCCTGAACCACCCTTAGGAGTATCCCTCTTTGTATTTGCAGGAGTGGCCTAACCTTCGCATTCACCCCATACAGCATAATCTGCTTCACCGTCCTACCAATTACCCTCTTCTTCCATTTCCCCGGACCTTTCACATTACACATCAATCACCACAGCCACGTTGTCCTTATTTTCGCTTCCTGTGTCGCCTCTATCATATGTGTGTTGAAGGATAGTTGGCTATCCAGCTATCCACAGACTCCTCCATACGAATTCTCCTACCCTTCACCATCACCTCCACTTTCCTCGTATTGCTCCGTCCCTTCACTAGCAGTCCCTCCTTTTCTTTCGCCACTTCCACATCCTCTCCGCCTTTCTTTCTATCTCCGCTTCTCCGTTTGCCGTACATACCAGACACACGTCATCAACATACTGTATTCTCACATCCCTCATCATATACTATCCCACAAACCTCATCAAACGCACACTTCCAGAGCGTCTGTGTCAGAATCGAGCTCTGAGACACTCCTGCCTCCATCTCATACCTCCTCCCTCTAGAATCTACAATCACCAGCCTCGTCAGGTAGTTCTCTATTAGGCAGACCATCCCCTCCCCTACCCCAAGCCTTAGCAACGCGTTCAACGCCACCCGTTTACTGACACTATAGAACGCGTTCTCGACGTCGAAGAACAACGAGCCCTTTCCACCAAACTCATCACCTTGCCCAGCGCCAAGATGCATGATTTCCCTTCACTAACCCGTGCTGGTTTTCCCTAAAACCCCCATTCCTTCTTAATCCTATTCTTTATTATTTCCTTCATTAATTGACCCATACTAGTGTTGGGAAATACGGTGATTTTCCGGTAACCGGTGAAACGGCGACAGTGATTTCTAAATGGTGATTTGAATCACTGCAGTGATTGAGTATAAACAGCAAAGGCAAATCAAAATACAAATATATTATTTATGCATCTCTTATCGGTTTATTTTAAAACACTAAATATTATCCAGATTACAAATTTATTTTAATATCTCTCCCCAAAAGAAACAAAATATCGTGGTTACCGATATATCGACCAAGAAGACTAACCCATACCACTCAACAGGCTGATGGACATGTAGTCCGCCGCACGCTTCCCCTCTTTACCCGCTTTCCTCACCAATATCACATTCCATCTTTCCGGAAACTCTTCCTTCCTCGGCACCCTGTTGAATAGATCCTAGAAGTACTCCCCATTGTCATCCAACAGCCTTTTCACCACAACACCTTTCAGGCCGTCTATCCCTGGGGCTCTCCTCACTTTAATGTTTCTCTCCCCCCCCCTCTCCTACTTCCCATTTCTGTACCGACATAATTCCGCGCATTTTCTCTACCTTCTAGTTCTCTCGGCTTCCCGAATCCTACCCTCAACTTCCTCTTCCTACCCTTGTGAACAATTTTCCTATAATATCCTTCTCCCAACCTTCCTCTAGCACCTCGCCTCTATTTCCACCCATCTTTTTCACTATCTCATACGCCTTTCCTCATGGGTTGTTTTCCAATTCCCCTCCTTTTCCCTCTCCACCCTAAGATCAAGCTACTCCTTCTTCTTGTAACCCCGTTTTCCCCTTATCCATCCTCTTCCCCTCAGCATCCGCCTTAATTCTTTCTTACACTTCCTCTATTTCTTCATTCCACCAGTAATTAGTCCTCCTCCCACGCATGTTACCTATTTTTCCCTCTCTTTTACAGCCCTGTATCACCCCGTACAATGCATCTACCTCATGTCCAAGTCCTCTTTTACTTTCTTCCTCAAACTCTCTTCTTCGGCCTTCGTCCACCTCCATCCCCGCTCTTCCAATAATTCCTTTCTCTCTTTTTTTATATCCGTCTCTACATACCTATATAAACTCAAGCTTTCTTCATCCTCTAACCACTCACTTTTTCCCAGTCATTCATCACATGCTGTTACATCTATGTATGACAAACCCTCGTCACCCCTCACGAAGGAGTCTATCATTCAGTACTGCTAGACTGTTGGATGCCAACACTTCCTCCTGTCCGTTTTCTTACACCCCCCCCCCAATATGTTTAGCATTGAAATCCCCTGTCCCTATTCTCCTTATGCTCCTCATTTTGACACTCTCAGATCGTCCTCCAGTCCTGTCATGCTTCTCTCATATTCTTCCAGATTGACATTTGGGCTTATATACACCACCATGTCTTCCATTTGCACTACCACCCCTCTCCTGTATCGTTCATAATCCCTCCTTGCTTTTCCACTATCTAGCATTTACCTCAGACTTGGAACTTTGATCTGAAATTTGGACAGGATGGTCTTTGATAATGACTGAACATAGAAAAGCATCAAGAGACGCGTAGGAATACTATTTCATAAACGCGGTGAACGAGAATTGAGGTTATGTAGAAAGCGATTTTTTTCACAATTCTATCGATCAATAAATCTGTCCGACCCTGAATTCAGAGAGAATGCAATATTAAAAGCTAAAGATGCCCTTATACTCAACAACTATCCCACTATTTTAATAAATAAGATATTTAAAAAACGTTTACATATATTTTATAATCATAATAATACAAAAACTAAAATAGACAATAAAACAAACCAATTCCTCACTTTGCCATATATAACAAATTTATCAGAAAACCTAAAAAATACATTTTCGCACCACAACATACATGTTGCTCATAAAGGGTACAACCTACTGAAAACCAATTACACCTATCTAAAAAGTTCAATCTCAAAAGAAAAAAAGAGCAACATAGTCTATGAAATACCATGTAAAAACTGTGAAGGGGTCTACATCGGACAAACAAGTCAGTATTTGAAAAACAGAGTAAATAGTCACAAATATGACAAACGAAACAAAACGGCACTCACTATCCACACCCTATATAAACGTTCTGTCGAAGGTAAGATTTATTTGTTTTGCTATTAAAAACAAAATGGCGGCCTGTCAAAGTTGAAAAAAATCGTATTTTTTTTGTTTTTCATTTGACGTAAAAAAGTTACTAAGCTTTTTCATAGACCTTAACACGTTCTACAACTTTTGTATTTAACATTTTTCTCTAAATCGTACATTAAAACATTTATTTAAGTAAATTCACAAATTTACCAGAATTTTTTTTAATTTTTTTGTTTTTGATTTGATGCCAGAATGTTACTTTGGTTTTTTGTACATCTCAAAATATTCTATTACTTTTATATCAAATTTTTTATTTTCGTTTTTATGCAAACATGTTACTGAAATAAGCCTGTCCAATTGGTCCTGTGCCATTGGGATTTTTTATGATTTATTTGACCGGGCTATTACAAAATTACACAATAACAGCAGCTTTTGTCGTAAAAGCATAATATGATAAAGACAAATATTAAATTCGATAAAAAATTGTTAAGAAAAGTTAATGGTGATGCCAATATTAAATTAGTAAAATGAAAATTGAATCGTGACCTACTGTACTATATCTGTTAGATTTCGACAAATGAACTTTTACGATTATAACCACACGCAAACGATAAATTAAACTGTGAAAATTATACATCCGACAGACAGTTTAAATAATTGATTAGCAACAGATAATTACCCTTTTAAAACCTCTTAGTAAAATTAATTAAAAAAATACGCAACAAAAAACGGTTACGTAAGAATAGTTTTTATATACAGATATTTTAAAACGCCCTGTATGATATAATAACGTTATTAAACTATTCAAGCGACGGTCATCACATGGATAATGCAGTATAATAGAAGTAATCAATAAAAGGACGCTATACAAACCCTTAAAATGACCATGAAAACGAAGCTATAAAAATTAAATTAATGGATGTAATAAAGGTTATCTATGATCTAAATCATCCGTTTTTTTGGGTGTTGTCTTTTAATTAAAAAAAATGACCAAAATATTAAAATAAACCGAGAAAGTTGGTTAATTTCTTTTTTTTTTCATTTTTTACACGTATATTTGTTACAATAAATTATATTAGTTCAGGTTCTTTATTTTATATCTTATATGTACTTAGTGTTTAGGGTATCAGATGGAATGGTCGAAGGAATGAACAGGACCATTGGAAAATACCTGTCCAAAGTAGTTTCCAGCCACCAGAGAGATTGGGACCAGTATCTTTCCCTATTTGCGTTGGCTTGGCTTATCGATTTGCCATAAATGAGTCCAAAGGTGAAACACCTGCGAAAATTCTATTTGGACGTGAAATGAGGTTTCCTTGTGACCTGGACTATGGCTATCCGCCTGGCGAAGATCTATCAGGAGAGGATTACCTGATCCAATTGAGAAGGAGGATGGACGGAATACGTTATTCTACAATCTGAACCACTATGCGGCCGTTGAAAAGTGCAAACCTGTTATTATGAACTTGAGAATTTTAACTGTGTACGGCTTTTATATACTTGATTTAATCACATTAGTTCATAGGAATAAAAGCGATTAATTACGCCATAATTATTACACAAAATATAAATCAGATTTCTCTATACCTTACCAGCATATAGAAATTATCTAGACTTCTTATTTTTAATTAGTTCATATTTGACCTGTCTTATGTCATTATTTGATACTGAGAGATCAATAAATTCTATTTTATATTCTAGTCGTAAGCATTTATTATGGCAATCTAAACAATGTGTCAAAAGTTTCAAATATTTTCGTGTAAGGAACATGAGATATTTAAGGCCACAAAAATCAGTTTTTCGTAAATATTTCGCTTTCTGTGTGTCCGATCGTATTTCCACCTATTATGAAAATTGTAAACCATTAAATTCTGCATAATTTTTATTTGAAACATTTTTTCATACGGCTCACCGTTTTTGAAATACAGCGCGGTGTGGCTATGTCATAATATACGTTTCAAACAAAAATTATGTAGAATTTAATCATCTACAATATTCATAATAGGTAAAAATACGATTGGACGCATATAAAGAAAGATATTTGCGAAAAACTGATTTTTATGACCTTTGAGATTCAATATCGCACGTTCCTTACACGAGATTATTTGAAACTTTTAATACATTATTTAGATTGCCGAAATAAAGGTCTATCCCAAATTCCAGCTTATAAACTCTCAAGGAACGTGAGATATTAAAATTCAAAGGTAATAAAAATTAGTTTTTTGTAGATATACCGCTTTCTATGCGTCAAATCGTATTTCACCTATTATACAAGTTGTAAATTATTAAATTGTACTTTTTGTTTGAAATATTTTTTTATACGGCTCACCGTTTTCGAGATACAGTGTGGAGAGACTATGTCATAATATATCATAATATAGGTCTCTCCGCGCTGTATCTCAAAAACAGTGAGCCGTATAAAAAAATGTTTCAAACAATATTTATGTAGAATTTATTTATCTACAATATTAATAATAAATGTAAATATGATTGGACGCATATATAGAAAGATATTTACGAAAAATTGATTTTTGTGACTTTGACATTCAATATCGCACATTTCTTACAAGAGAGGTCTATATCAAATTCCAGCTTATAAACTCTCAAGGATCGTGAGATATTAAAATTCAAAGGTCATAAAAATAGTTTTTCGTAAATATACCGCTTTCTATACGTTAAATCGTATTTGATCCAGGGTTGGATAAAATGTGATTTTTTTGATTATTTAAATTTGAATATAAAATTTGAACATTTTGATTCTTTGAAATTATTGTTAATTATTTTAATGTACAAGTCTAAAAATTATAATACAATTTGCGGCTCAAAAACTTGTGACAACGCATTTGTCGCGCTTCTTGCAAGAAAATTCTTGTCGCGATTTGTTTTCCTTCTGTCCTATACACTCACTATACAGTGCCGAGTACTGCCGAGTGAGGCACAAACGCGTTTGTTGTGCCTTTTGCAAGAATATTCCTGTCGAGGCTTGTTTTCCTTCTCAACCTATAAACTGACGTTGCCCAACAATTTCACGCATTCGGTAGTTAGGTTAGTTAAGTGAAAACATATAAATAATAAAACGAGTGGAAGAAAAGAGGACCCAATATGGCAGTCCTACATTAAGACAACAAATCCAAATAAATTGGGATGTAGGGCTATTTGTAGAGAGTGCATGAAAAATATTCAAGGGTTAGTCCAAAGACACACCACGATGTTTGTAATTATCAAGAGAGGAATATAGGTAATTAAATTATTAATTTAATTTTATTTATATTTAATAAAGATTTTTATTATTAACCCGGGAATGATCGAGTGGTTAGATTTTGCCTAACATTTTTTGTTGATTCTCCAAGCACTTGATATTTTATTTTTGAGATAATTTAGTGAAAGTTTTGATACGTAAATATAAATTATAAAGTAACATAGTGAAATTTTTAATTATATATTCTCAGATATTTTGAAATATTTTTTAAATATATACGTATTATGTTATAAGTAGATACATTTTTGATAAATAACAGAATACAACAGTGTACCTAATGTTTCTATGCGTTAAAAGACACATTTAAATCAAAGATATTGTCTACAAACACAAAAATTAAAATATACAAGACAGTAATTAGACCAGTCGTACTTGACGCCACAGAAACCTGGAATTTAACAAGAAAAAGAGAAAAACACATTAGAAATCTGGGAAAGGAAAATACTACGGAGAATATACGGCCCAATTAAAGAAAAACGGCCCAATTAAAGAAAATGGAGTATGGAGAATATTAAGAAACTACGAAGTTAATCAAAAATTCAATAACCCAATAATAACAAATAAAATAAGAAGTAAACGATTAAGGTGGACAGTACATGTGCAACGTCTAGGTAATGAAAGGTGTGTCAAGAAAATACAGGAAACTAAAAGACAAGAACGAAGAGCAAGGGGACTATACCGAAAACTAGATGGTTGGATGGTGTAGAAGAAGATCTCAAAGAAATTGGAATAAATGACTGGAAGAACAAAGCAAAAGACCGGAAAGAATGGAAAAGAATAGTAGAAGAAGCAAAGGACAGACTTCAGAGCAGAAACTGAATCACCGAATTCACAAACTCCCTACTGATTTAAAGCAGTAGGGTTGGCTAAGCGGCTGGCCACCGCTCTGAAAGTCAATGAGAAGAAGAAGATACATTTTTGAGATAATTTTAAATCTTTTTTGATAGATATTATTTTTAACAAAGATAATATAATTTTTAAGTATTCATTTACAGATATTTTAGAATATAGATTTTAGGCATATAGAATTGGTTTTAAATGTTAGGTGAAATCTAACACGTGGTCTTTAAGGTAACATTTTTAACGCGACCTTTCCCAGGTTAATTAAAGATTATCTTTACTCTTCTATACGTACTTAATTTTTAATTTTTTTCAACTTAAAAAAATAAATTGCTTTTACATCTCTATTGAACATTTTCACTTTATTTTAAAATCAATAATTCAATACTATATTAATATATCATCAATTAATCAATTTCAATTTTCAATTATGTTTTTTCTCTTTCCAGAGAGTCGAATGTCGCTTGACAGTTTTGCTAGCACATCATCTGTCTCAAGTTGTAGGTCACTCATGACTCATAGTTCATATGTTAGAAAAACTCCACCGAAAGTACCAACAAGTCCAACAACTTTTGAGCCAGTCCAAAAAAAGAAAGCAATCGAAACTCAACCTACCATGAGTGATTTTGTAATGCGGACTTTAACTGCTGAAAAACATAAAATTTACAAACAAATAGCAAAGGCTATTTTTGCTACTAATTCGAGCTTCAGATGTATTGAAAATTTAGAGGTGAAAAAAAGCCATTCAGTTATTGAGGCCTGGTTATATATCGCCCTCGAGAAAAACGGTAGCAACAAGTCTTTTGGACGAAATCTATGAAGAGGAAAAAGAAATACGTTTCTATGGCAAAGAAAAATGGTTAAAAGAAGAAAAGAACATTCAATATAGTAAGAGATATATTTTTAGTATTTATGTTAAGGTAATTCATTCACAACTATCACATATACTACATCCCATAGAGTTTGACATTTTAGATAGGGTCATAAGAGATAAAATTAAAGTAATTATTCACAAAAAGTACCAAGGACAAAAACGTAAATTAAAGTCATTATTAACCAACAAACCAATATCAAGAAACCCACAAACCAAATTCTCAGAACATAAATTTTTTAATAGATTCGTCAATCTTTCAAATACAATTTTTTCAGATAAAGAAATTCAATTATTACAAAAAGGTTTTAAACATAATATTCAACCCACATGTTCATTGGATAACTTCAACAAACTAGGTATAGAAACAGAAATTATAAAACATAAAGCTTCCGAAATTATTAAAAAAGAATTCGTCGAGTTTAACAAACCCAATTTTGAATTATCAGTCGCTAAATCAATTCAACAAAAATCAAAGTCAAATAGTCTTATTTTCACAAAAGCAGATAAAGGAAATACGGTAATAGCATTACCTAAAGAAGATTATATATTAAAAACCAACAATTTTATTCAGGCAAGCAATTTTGAGACCCTTAAAAAAGACCCAACTAATAAATTTCAGAGAGAAATAAAATTAGCAGTAGATAACGTTAAATCAATAATTAACGATAAAGAAAAATATAAATTATTTTTACCCAATCCGCAACACCCTGAACTTTATTCATTAATTAAACTCCATAAAGAGGGGTACCCAATCAGGCCAGTTGTTTCTTATTTCACAGCACCTTCATTCAAAATTTCAAAGATTCTCATAGATGTCATTTCTATATATTGTTCATTCATACCTCGATTTTCAGTTAAAAACTCAACGGAATTAATTAATAATATTCAAGATATAATACTACCCCATAATTCTAAAATCATATCGTTCGATGTAACAAATCTATTCCCTAGTATACCTCCTAAAGAAACTATAACTCTTGTTGATAACTTGCTCACATACAATAATGTTAATCCTATAATTCACTCTGATATCATTACTTTATTTAAAGTGTGTTTGAATCAAAATTATTTTCATTTCAATGGAGAGGTTTATAGCAGTAAAGATGGTTTGATTATGGGCAACCCTCTCAGCCCCCTACTAGCAGAAATTTTCATGGATAATATAGAAAAAATAATTCATGAACACCCCCTTAGTAAAAAATTTATGTACTGGCACCGATATGTGGACGACATTTTAGCTAGCTTCATCGGTACAAATAGACAATTAGAGAGCTTCATTACTTACATAAACTCGATTCACAATAATATCAAATTTACCGTAGAACTTGAACAAAATAAGTCTATAAACTTTCTAGACCTTACAATTTCAAATTTAAATAATAAACATGATTTTTCTATATTTCATAAACCATCACATACAGATATTACAATTCATAATAGTTCGGTCAACCCATTCAGTCATAAACTAGCAGCTTTCAATAGTATGATACACAGACTCTCAACAGTCCCATTAAATATTAATAATTATACCAAAGAATTAAATATCATAAAACAAATAGCAGTTAATAATAATTACGATCCAAATTTAATTGACAATATCATAAATAAAAAGATAAAAAAACAGACTTTAGAACAAGTATTCCCTCAGATAAAAATAATAAACAATTTAAAAACTTAACATACTTTGGAACACCATCCTTAAAAATTAAATCATTTTTAGAAACTTTAGACATGAATATTTCCTTTAAAACTGATCACAATTTATCCAAATTCATTAAAAATAATAAATCTAAATCTTCAAAATTGAACAAATCAGGGGTTTATAAATTAAAATGTGGTAATGACAATTGTGATAAAATTTATATCGGTAGAACTTTTAGAAATTATAAAAATTGAACAAATCAGGGGTTTATAAATTAAAATGTGGTAATGACAATTGTGATAAAATTTATATCGGTAGAACTTTTAGAAATTTTAAAAATTGAACAAATCAGGGGTTTATAAATTAAAATGTGGTAATGACAATTGTGATAAAATTTATATCGGTAGAACTTTTAGAAATTTTAAAAATTGAACAAATCAGGGGTTTATAAATTAAAATGTGGTAATGACAATTGTGATAAAATTTATATCGGTAGAACTTTTAGAAATTTTAAAACTAGAATTTCGGAACACAAACGTAGCTATGACAACAAAAAATTAGATTCTAACTATTCAAATCATTTATTAGAAAACCAACACATTTTCGACCCAAATTTTGAAATTCTCCATGTAGTCGGTAAATCCTTTAGTTTAAATTTACTAGAGGCCCTAGAGATTAACAAAAATAAATATTCAGGTAACCTCCTTAACGACCAAATAGATATCAATCAGTCTCCTTTATTGAACCTCTTTACCTAGAAGATAACTTAGGAATGTTTGTAGTGAATGAATTTCCAGGTAATTTCTTTTAATACCATTGTTAACATTAGTAAATAGATTTAGCACTGTATATATTAAGACATTTTTATATTTTACCTTCATTCGTTTTGACAAAGCTACTGTGTTAGTGAAACGCGTCAACAAGTTTAAATTGAACATTAGTTCAAATAAATGAAGATTTAAACAAACTATATTGTTTTATTTCATCGTTCATAATATAGGTCTCTCCGCGCTGTATCTCAAAAACAGTGAGCCGTGTATAAAATGTTTCAAACAAAAATTGTGTAGAATTTAATTATCTACAATATTTATAATAGATGTAAATACGATTGGACGCGCATAAAGAAAGATATTTGCGAAAAACTGATTTTAGTGACCTTTGATATTCAAAATCGCACATTCCTTACAAGAGAATATTTGAACCTTTTAATACATTATTTAGATTGCCGAAATAAAGGTCTATACCAATTTCCAGCTTATAAACTCTCAAGAAACGTGACAAAATCATGTTAGGCCACGGGTATTCGAGAGGTATCAGAAAACACATATTGTCAGTCACTAGCGAAGATAATTATATAGATGGCACTAAAATTATTTAAGAAGAACGTAACGAAATGGATTTCGTGATAAATGATACCTAAAAATCTGCTGTTCTCTCTGCCCCAAAAAATATCATAATTAAAGCTGCTTACGAAAAATTGAACGAAGAATTTCGAAAAGATGCCCGACTGTACAGCCAAATTTGTTTTTTTAATCGACTATCTATATCTCAACAAATATTAATAATTGAGAGAAAAAAAATCAAATAAAAAATGGGACATTTTATCCTTACGATTTTTAACGTAAAACCCTTCATTTTCGAGATTTGTAAAAATGCGTTTTTCAATATGGCTGCTAACGTTCACGGTCTCGGACGGCACTAACTTGGTTTTATACTTAGGGTACACTACCTGACATAATTCAATCGAAAACTCATTTATTGTCTAAAAGTCCTGAACTATATTGGTGTACTAAATGGCGTTATTTTTCTGGAACGATTGCTTCCCATCTCTACTAAAGACACGTAAAAAAATTGGTACATACATATAATGAATTTAATATTATACCAGGTGAGCTCGTAAAATATAACTTAATATTCAATCAATGAACAAGCAATTAATAAGGAATTTTCAGTTTTGATGATGTAAACTTGTTTGGTGACTTGGTCTATTTTCTATATACCTAGATTAAATTATTTTCACGGCTGTAAATCGATAAGATTATCCCAGTTTCATCGACCTTGAAACTAGATTACATCAATTCAACAAATGAATCATATTGTCGGCAAACGATGTCCTTGTAATTTCGTCAAGGTGAAACGAAACCACCCGCTATAAGATCACAAATACTAAATCCAACAAGTTATATTCTATTCAAGAATAAATAAGAAGGAAAAAATCTTACTTTTTATCCATGTTTCACTACCGAATAAAAAATAAAATAAAAGTTGACCGGTTCAACGTATGAAAGTTGAAAATTACTCCGGAATCTACCGACTGTAATGGAATGAGTGAATTTTTCCAAGCGGCTGATCGCGAACAAAACTTGATATGAACCAAAAGAGGAAGGAAACGGACCGCATTCGAGCAACAAATATTATTACGCAGGTTTGTTATACAGGACGGACATAAATATATAAAATTTCAACAAAACAATACTTACCCGTGTTTATAGTTGCCCGAAAAGTGGTTATTAGCTTTTGCAGATATATTTAGAAAAGATCTTGTGGAATATCTGAAATAAAATAATAATAACAGACGTCTAGTTGACAAAATAACAATTGTTTTTTTCAAAAAATTAATATAAAACAGTTATAAGTACAAACAAATTTTATTATTTAAATTAATTATAACCTGAAAAAAGTTGTTTTGTGGGAACTTTTATTACTATTAGCCCAGTCAAATTAGTAAACAATAAGAGTCGACCTCGGAATAAGAGGTAAAACACTGGAAATTGATACAAACCTTAGTTTTGGCATTCTTAAAAATATGTCAAAAAAGATTACACATTTTTCTGTTAGTGATCAAATGAGAAGTTATTGTTTCTACTTTAAATCTAACGTTCACTAATTTTTTAAATCATACTGATATCGTTTAAACAGTTTATGTAAGTAAAAAGTTTACCTTACAGTTCGTACCCACAATTGACTCTTCAATAAGTATTCTTATTTCTTCTTCCTTTTAGTTATAAATAGGATGGCCAAGTAATTCAAATTTGTACTTCTTGTAATGTCATTATTTTCTCATATATTTCCAATCACTTTATTTCACTGTCAGTTATTGATACAATTCTCCTCTCTACCACTATGTAATTCATCAATATCTTAATTTGGACCTTTCTATCAATATAATTCACTGTCATATCTCATTCAAATTTCAATTCTAATTCTTATAAATTTTAATAATTTTTCTTGTTAATTAATTAGTTTCTGATTTTCTTTTATACAATTTAACTTCTTTGTATATTCTTTTTACTTGATTTTTCTTTCAGGATAATTACTTTTACATCAAACCTTCAAAAATCCATCTGACATCTCCTTATTTATTTTTTTCATAGTAACCATCCATAATTTCTTTTTCCTACTAGATGAATATTTTATTTCGTTTAGAGATTAACTAAAGGACTTCGCGGACTATACTTGATATCTTTTTTTATAAATTTTCTTATCTAATGATTCTTTTACAAATTAACATTTTCATTATTGGATGGATAATAATTATAACAGTAAAATTTATTTCCTCTTAACCACCATTATAATTCATTTTAGTAGAATTTTCATTGAATTTATCCTTTCAAATCTATCAATTTTTATTTAAGTCCAATATATATATATATATATATATATATATATATATTTATTTTTATATGATTTATCTTTATTGTATTATATATTTTAATTTTTTTTTACTTTACCTTCAGCTAGCTCCTGATGATAATATGTGAAATTTAATTTTATTTATAATTTATATGATAGTCGGCAGCATGAAACTCCTCCCTTTGAGTTCTGGACGCATATGTATAACATTGATACACATTTAAATATTGAATTCTAGTATGTTTTATTCCTGAATAAAATATATACCTTTGTTTTTATCGACTCCAAATATTATTATAGAATGAATGAATTAAGTACCATTTTCTAAATGTATTATGAATATTAAACAGAATGATAAAAAAAATACCAACACTATAACGAAATGATTTAATAAATTGTTAAGATTATATTCAAATTCTTTTTACATAAATATTCTTTACACCGCTCCTGCATTCTTGACTGGTCATGCGCACTGAATGCTTAAAATGACTGCGTCGGCGCATAGAAGAAACAAATCCTCGTATATCGTTTCACAACGACACAAAACGTATGGTTCACAGTCGACGTTGTTTATATGAATGTTTTTATAAATTTAACGTTCTTCAATTCATTGCAATCATCGATATATTATTGAAAAATTACACTATACAGTTACATACATATATCAAAATGCGAGTAAAGTGAATGATGAATAGTTATAGAAATAGTTAAACATGCATTATAAGAAATAGAAGTGAAATGGTACTTTACGTGCAATGTAAACAATTTACAAATAAATACAAATTATAACTATTATTAAAGTTGCATGATACTCAAAATTACATGGATATGAAATGATATTCATCATTTTATATTGTTTTTGGCCTTTTTGAGAAATTTTAATGTAAACGTTCAAATAATATTTTTATTGTTCACTATTTCTTTCTCTTTGGAATTCCAAATTAAAAAAACTTAAAAACCACCGACCTTATTTCCAATTCTCGGCACTGTGGAACTGCTGCTAAGCGTCTCTTTTTCTTGGGAATTTCTTATTAAAGAAATACTCTTTCTGCACACTGCACTTTATTACACAGTTGAAACAAAATTGATATTATGATTTTATAATGGTTTTTTAATTTAAAATTATATACTTTTACATAGTTTTATGAAAATTTTTGTAGATGAGAGCTACATAGATGCTAACCATCCTTCCACAAACGCCCGATTCTCAATTATTTTTTAAATCAACAAACTTTTTCACATATCAAAAACAAAGCCTCCTTATATTGTTTTTTTTATTCGATAATAGTCAATTTGAGTGTTTTTCATGAAAATAGAAAATTCTTTAATTAAAATTGTCCTGGAGGATAATAACACTTATATAAATGGGTTTATAATGTCTTAGGGAATATATAAAATGTCCTTTACATGTATTACAATCCCAAAATTTGTTGTAATTCCCTTTTTATGGTGTATTTATTTATATGAAGTTAACTGTCTCGGCCCTTACTTCTTGGAATATGCTCATATTAGTGTTTTTAAATGAAACTCACGGTCTCTAGTTAATTCCACAAAATAATAAAAGTTATTGAAAATTCTAAAAAATTGACAATTGTTTCGATAAATCAATATCATTGTCAGAATGACAGAAGTTACATTTCATTTTATGCCTACCTGATGTTTAGTAGTTATATTTGGCTAGACCAAGAAGTAACCTAACTTGTGATTGGCTTAATATATGTTTATAGAAAAAAGAAGAAGATGTGATATTAAAAATATTGAATCTTAGATATTATTAGCCCTATGGTGATATCCTGGATATCATTTTTCCAATTAAGATCAGTATAACTGTGCAATGATATAGAAAACCAGGAAAACTATATCTGCTGATCTTTACAATTATCACTTAAGAAGACAGTTTATTAGTGGGTTTCTTAAATGTCTTCTAATTTCCAGTTCTTCAAGGAAATCCAGTTCTTGTTTCTTTTCACAAATATGCAGCACTTCTTGTTCTGTGTTAGGTGTCAATGAATGATTGGTGTCAAGTAGATGTTTTGCGTAGTGGGATTTATCTGGTTGTTTTAATCTGTATGCTCGTAAGTGCTCACTGTATCGTATTTCGAAATTCCTAAGGGTCTGACCCAAATAGACAGCATTGCATTCTGGACATTTGATTTTATATATACCTGACTTCTTTAATAGTGGTATTTTTGTTTTTACATTTAACAATTTTGTACTAACGTTACTTTCTGTTTTAAAAGAAATGGTTGTATTCGTTGCTGAAGAATATTATCTTTGAAATATTATTAGAAATATTTCCTGCATATGTGATGGTTTTATAAGTTTTAATTTCATCAGCTTGTTTAGGATATATTAGTTGTAATGCCACTTTTTCTTCTTTTTTACTAATTAGCTTATTTATCATATCTAATGGATAACCGTTAGATGTTGCTATTTGTCTAATTGTATTAATCTCTCTATCAAAATTACATTTGTTCATAGGAACTGAGAAAAGCTTTATGTATCATTGAATTATATGCTGCTAGTCTGTGTGACATAGGGTGGTTAGAATTGAATGGAATTGTCACATCAGAGTGACTCTATACTCAGGTGAGTTCAGGTCGTTCTTTGTTCCAAGTAGTGCACCTGAAAATCTCCTCTCCCATGACTCCTTTCTTCATCAGATCCACTTTCTATTCTTACTTGTTTACCATCTCTTAATGTCATTCTTCTCTCCATTTTACTTTTATATTAAATATTACTAAAGTTTCTAAAATTTTCTAAATCTTTTAATTACTCGCGCCTTCTTACTATTCGAGCTACCGCGTTGTTGGCGTCAATATTGTAGAGACAATGCGATGTGCTGATAATATTTATACTGATTTTAAAATTATGAAATATCTACTTCTATACTATTATTTTAATTTATCGAACCTGTCTAATACATATTGCAGCGACAATATTGTACATGCGGCTTAAGCACCGTATTTTATTAATTTGAATTATTTTAAATTTTTATACATATATTGAAATGTTAATAAACTTGTTTTTTTTACAATAGTTGTTGACCTTTACGTACTTATTTGATCGCCAAATAACAATATTGATATTATATTATTTTATAAATACTTTTTTTTTAAATTATAAATTCAAATTCTAAACTTTATTAAATGCAAATTTCTTAAGTGTAACCAAAATTTATTATATTCTATATTTTTACCAAATCCTTAATTTTATAATGAAATCTCTTACCTTTTTCTTTACACAGGAACTGCTTCTTTTTGTATTCCTCAACAAAGATCTTTGTTTTGCACTATCTTTTTTTATACTAAGTTTACCTTATAAAAAAATATGTTAAAATTACAATTAACAAAACATTCAATGTGATATGATCCAACAAAAAAAAACTTCAACAATGTACTCAACTTCAGAACTTCTATAAAATTAACCAGACCTTTCAAATTATTCTCTTCTTCCCTCCAAATCTTCTGTTTTAAGTCAACTTCATGTATTTCTTTACCAACCTTCCATCATTCCAAAATATTTAATCTCAGTTATCTTTTTCTTTCCTCCAAATCTTCTAAATATGTTTTATTTGTGTACAATTGCTGTTTTAAGTCAATTTCATGTATTTTTTCACCAACCTTCCATCATTCCAAAATATTTCAGCTCAGTTAACAATATAATGTTTTATTTTCAAATTATATTCGTTATATTAGCCGGATTGAATTTAATGTTGTCAATTTTTCAATAGTTTCCCCAATATATTTAAATATCTTTTTCTTTTCTCCAAATCATCTAAATATGTTTTATTTGTGAATAATTGCTGTTTTAAGACAACTTCATGTATTTCTTCACCAACCTTCCATCATTCCAACTTGCAACTTCACTTTATATATTGAGGTTTAAGTAACTAGGGGTAGGGGGAATTTTGTTTTTGTTAGTGGTGCATATGAGTGAATTAGAAGTGGATTTCGATGCCACTTGTTTCTTTTGAAAATTATCTTTGGGGGGGGGGCAACTACACTTTATATATTGAGGTTTAACTAAGTAAGGGGAGGGGGATTTTGTTTTTCTTGGTGCAAATGAGTGCATTAGATGTGGATTCCGATGCCACTTGTTTTTTTAAGAAAAATTTCCTTGGAGGGGGGCAACTTCACTTTATGTATTGAAGTTTAAGCAAGTAAGGGGAGGGGGGATTTTGTTTTTCTTGGTGGTACATATGAGTGTATTAGAAGTGGATTCGGCTGCAGTATATCTTTTTTGCAAATTGTCATGGGGGGGGGGGTGCAACTTCATTCTTAAGTATTCGATACTACTAACTGATGGGGGGGTGCAAAGTATTCTTTCGGTGGAGCATTATGGTGCATTTCAAGCGCTTGATGGTGCAAAGTACAAAATTTGAAAATTCTGATGGGGGGGGATAGCGTTTATTTGACCCCCCATAATCAAATAGCTGTAGTCTCTCGGGAAATGTGGTGCAAAGAAATTCATTCATTGAGCATTTTGGTGCATTATGACCATATATGTTTTTGTTGAAAATTTCGATTCGGGGGGGGGGCACTTCACTGAGCTCAAATGTAGGCGGGTACAGCCGCGGCTGTATTATTCTCAGTCATCGGCCCATTTGGTTAGTGAATAAATTCACCATACTATAGGGAAATGAATCATTATTTGACTGGGCTATTTCACCTGATTCTTACTATAAAAGTTTGTCCTTGAATAATACGAACTGTACGCCATCTAGGACTGTATAGCTCGACTATCTTAACAAATACTACTACAAAAACAATTTTCAAGCAGATTTCCGTATTAATAATGGAAATAAATTACATAATTTTAAAAGCAACTTACTTGGATGCCATTCCGTTTTGGTGAACTTGATTGAAATCGCCCGTAGAACTCCATCTTTTATGTAAAGAAGAATTGCTTACCGACGATCTCATACTGGCACTCGTGGTTGGCCTTTTTATCGTATTTGCAGGTATCGGAGTCGCTCTAGGCGATGGAGACGGAATCGGACTAACGCTACTCGAACTTTGACTGTCACTGTGTAGGCTACCTGTTAAATAAACTGTTCCTCTGTACATTTTATAATGAAATCAAATCATTTGTAATCAAAATTAGAATACAATTTAGTTGCCATTTAAAATTGTGTCTAGATAAAAACTTGTAAAAATTTACTCGATTCATTACATCAAAAATGTTATTGGGAATAAAGTGAGGAACTGAAGCATATATCCACGTAGGAGTGCCTCAGGGATGCGTTCTTTAGCACTGGGACTTGTACATAATATGTCTAAATGAAAAAACATTTTTTGACTGAAAGCAAAGATTCCAAAACAAAATATGGAATTATTTAATCGTTTCATTAAATGAAAATTATTATTGGGAATCAAATGAGGAAATGAAAAATTCTGAGTTAGAAGATATCCAAACTCCGGAATTAAAATTTACAAAATATTGAGATTAAATTTTAAAAAAGTGATAAAAACTACAAAACAGGAGTCGTACATGTTTATTTGAAAAAATAACACAATAAATGGTATTTTTTATTCGTGATGAACAACGTTATTTGAGAAACGTAAGTTGAAAGTTTTTTCTCTTCTGAATTCTAAAGTATCCACGTTTCCTAAAACGATTTTCAAATGACATAGAGATTTAAAAAAGAGCCCCCGAATAAAATAGGTACTTTTAGCTTGTCTCAAATTTCTCACGTATCCGTATACGAGCGCATGTGTAGATGTCCCTTCTCCGTATACGTAAACGTATCCGTATTAGTATTCTGTGCTATTGGTGCTATTTTACGGGTCTTCTTTGATATTGGTTTGGTTTGATTATAACTACGAAGATCATTTTTAGTTTTATTTTTCATTATTTTTTTACTTTCACCAAAGAATATTGCTTTGACCTTAGACTAGGAAAGAGAGGGGACTCGTAATGCTGTCAACTATTGTGATACCAATGCCCACCAAGTCATAAACTTCATTATCGTTATATGATAGTTCTAAAGGACTAAAATTTTTATTTTATAAATTAATCTTTATACATGGGAGATTTAAAAATGAAACTATATTGATTTATTTAACTTATATCAAAATTGTAGGCATTAGTAATTAGTAATTATGATCTTTCGGGGTTAGGAATTCCGAGAAACTGAACAATAAATTCGTCAATTTTCAATGAAAAAGTTTCGTAATGTCTTTTCTACTAACATAATTGAATTTATTAAGAAATACGTTTTAACTCACAAGTGAGGTTTTATGATTAGAAGCTTATTTTTTAAGATATAAAGAAAAAAGTAGCTACCAAAAAAATAAGTTAGGAGTAACTTCCTATGAAACGAAATTTCAGGTTCTTTCTCTCTGCTAGAACTCTTACACTGGTAATCACAACAATTAACCATCTTAACAAAATCAAAAGTCCACTTTAAAATCACTTTAATCGCTCAATAATCGCAAAAAACTTTTAGGTGTTCACTATAGCGTTGACCACCAAAAAATGGCGTCGGCTTTGAAATATGCATCAAACCGTCACCACAGCTTGCATAGAGAGTTACGCGTCCCCTATCTTTCCTAGTCTAAGGCTTTGACCATACTGATTTTAGCACGAAACGATACGTTTTCTGCTAAAAATGTTTTCTTAACATCTTCTTTACGTCAACGTAACTCCAATACAAATACGGGTATGTGTAAAAACTTATGACAAGCTAAAAGTGTCTAATAACTATATTATACGTAAAGTAAATATACCTGTAGATCGATAATGTACTTGTTTCCTCTGCGGTAATGAAGATCCAACGAAAGTTTTTCTCGTTCCATCTAATTTAGACGTAGAATAACTCTGTTTGCTATAATCGTCCTTAACGACGTTGTTTAGCCTCGTAGGTGTGGAAGAAGCTGACGGGGTTTGAGGTATACGCAACCCGGTATGAGATAATTCGAGGTTGTTGAGTCTGCGCAAAGCTTCGGCGAGTGTGGCTTTAAGACAAACGAGTTCATCTTGTTGTTCGCTCACCTTACGTTCCAACTCGGATATTCTGTCATCATAGACGTGATTCTCGGGTTCTAGAAGCTCATCTGGAATTGAATTCATTGCTTATTTATCAATGGAGAAAAAAAACACTTACTCTTGTTTAACTTCGGTAAAAGTGACGTGTAAGGCATTTACTGATGATTTTAAATAATATTAAATTGCGGATTTTGTTTTATTGTATATTAGAATTTTACATCTTAAATAATCATGAAGTTATGGTTTTTAAATGGATATCATAACCTAAATGTAATACATTTATATGTCAATTTTGACAACTTGAAAATTTTACATCGTTCGATTTGCGCATGACGTTGAGAGATCGCATCAACTTTGTATAGGCAAAGATAAAATGTAATATATGCGACAGTGTAAACGCACCTTAATGGGATTTTGAAAGCCGACATAATTAGTCCCTAGAGGGGTACCGACAATTGCTATTATTGAGGAATGTGCGCTTTCATCTAGGTAGTCCTGTCATGGCGTCTAACAAGGAACGCCATACACAAAAAAAAACTGTCTAATTTATATATGTCATCCATACTCAGTGGCGGCACCAGCTTTTTCTTTTCGGTTGGGCGATACCCGGCACAAAAATTTGGAGGGTGGGCAGTAAAAATTTGGATTATTTCGGTTTATACAGATATCCGCGTACCTAATTTAAATATTTCAGATTTGTAAAATTTCAACTAGTATTAATAAATGGGATAAAAAACACTCTGGCACTATTTTAAAGTTTATTTTACACAGGAACACATTATTTGCAAAAGGTTAGACGGTTAGACATTAAAAAAGAGCTATCTTTCTATTGTTATGTTTAGTGGCAAACAAATCTACAACTACATCCAAATCCAATGTTTTAATAATAGTTTTTTCGACATACAAAATGCCTAAATCGGTGAGCCTCCCTTGTGACATTGTGGTCCTTAAATAATCTTTAATTCTTTTTAAGCCACTAAACGATCTCTCACAACTGGCACTTGAAGAGGGTACGGTTATTGTAATTCTACACAATTTACTGGGTTCGTGAAAAACAAATTTAAATTCCTGCAGAAGAACTGCAAGATTAGAGACGGTCTTTATTTTAACATTATGATTAATTTCATACCTTTCAATGGTTTTTGGTAGTAACTTTAATTCCGTTTCGACGGATGCCAAGTCACATCCGTAATGTATAGCTAATGGAGTTAATTGCTCTAAATTTAAAAATATATTACTTGATGGGTTTAAAACACTAAATCCTTTTAGAACACTATTATTTTCTTCAAATCTCCGACAAAGTTCCGAAGTGATTCGATCAATAACAGGATAATACAATTTAGTTTGAAATTCACTTTTTTTAGTAACAATTAATAGCCGTAACCTTTACTGCAAAAAAGATCCAAGCCACATTCTGGTACCTAGCGCCATCTGTTGACCAATGAACCAACCAACAAAATTTGTTAAGCAAGTAACCTACCTGCAGAAAAGATCCAAGCGGCTTGGTTCCTTTCTGCATAACAATAAAGAAGAGAGTTGTTGACAGATGCCAGTATTTGGTTCTTTGTTTTCTGGGATAGTGAGTGTGAAGTACAAGTGAAATAAAACTGATAAATAAATATTATTGTTATCCAAAATGAATTTTAACAAGAGTAGATCTCAAAGAATTCTTGCAATGGTTATGGAGAAAGAGATTGCACAGGAGAAGGAAAGCCCAAGAAGCTGTAATCAGGTAAATAGTGCATTAAGACATTTTGTAGGTTAAGTTTCTATTTTTTATTTTAGAAATGCAATAATATTGTTGTCAAAAGAAATGTTGCAAAGGATTTTAGAAATAAAAAATGTATTTTTAATAGTTAATGATAAGCATACACTGTTTAAATTATCATGGTTCTTTTCTGCAAAATTAAAAACAGTTGTTTGCATTTATTTTGGTATTTTAAGCAAAACTTGACGAATTTGACGATGGTAAAAACAACTAATTTTTTCCATTTTTTAGATCTCTCAAAAAATGACTCTTGATGATAGACCCATGTGTAATGCAGGACTTATCAAGACTGACGAAGCGCCCAGTTGTAGTAAGGTAACTTGGATTTTTAGATTTTAAAATCTTATGCTTTGGTATATTTACTAATATATTTTTTAGGCCTTAAAGGAGGATAAAAATAAAACAAATATTGAAAATTCCTATAATTTTAATGCCATAGAAGTATTAAGTGATGGATATGATTCTGATAAGGATCCCGAGTTTGTTGTAACCGAAGCAGAAAATATTGTCTCTTCCTCAGAGCAAGAAGGTAGCGATCACCTAGAGAAAAACGAGAGCAACAATAACGACGGTCACGAAGCGACAAATTTTCTAAGACCAAGAAAATGAAGAAAAAGGAGATCTCTGAACATGACAAGAACACAAAATAAAAAAGCTAAGAATGAAAACAAAACTCATTATGATTATAAAAGAAGGACAGTAGAAGAAAAGAAATTTGATGAAGACTTTGTGTTCCTGTTCTAAAAATGCAATACAACATTAAGTTTGACACAACGGCAAAATTGTTTTCAAAAGTTCTGGGAGCTTGGTAGTCACAACGCCCAAACAGCCTATATGGGTGCCTTAGTAAAAGAATATGACAAGAAAAGAACTTACGGACTAGGACAAAAGCCAAAAAAAGTGAAACCTTTGTCAAAACTCTGCAAATTTCTACAAAAAGGGTTAATTCAGCATTAATGAAGCTAAGATCTGACAGTATAACAGATAAGCAAGAAATATCACAAGGAGGAAAAAATAAGGTGGATGAAAGAAGAGAACAAGAAGTCATGAACCAAATAAACAGAATACCAAAGTACAAAAGTCATTATCGTAGAGCTCAGTGTTCTGATGCCGAGTTTCTACCACCAGAAATGACTTTGTCTTTGATATACATAGCATATAAAGAAGAAACAGAAAAGCCGGTTAGTTTTCAGACTTACAGACGTATCTTTTTAACCAAATTTAATTTAAAATTTAAAAATATTAAAAAGGATACCTGCAATACGTGCGACACCTATCACAGCAGATTCCAAAATACCCTAACAAATAACGAAAAAGAAAACATCAAAGAAGAACACGAAACCCATATTAAAAATTGGCAAGAAGCCCGAAACCAGATGAAGAATGATATGAAAATGGCAAAAGAAAACGAAGAAATAGAATGTTTAACATTCGATCTTGAAAAAACACTGCCACTACCACGATTAGCAACTGGAATATTGTTTTATAAGAGACAAATTTGGCTCTACAATTTGGGAGTTCATTCCGGCTCAACCAACAAGGGTCATTATTATATCTGGACTGAAAACGAGGCAGGTCGGGGAGCACAAGAAATTGGATCATGTTTATTAAAACATATTAAAGAAAACCTCTTTAACGTTACTGAGTTAATTTTCTGGTCGGATTCCTGTGGCGGTCAAAACCGCAAAATTAAGATGACACTCATGCTCAAAGCTGTTCTGCAGGCACACCCCTCTTTAAAAATAATTCGTATGCGTTTTCTTGTATCTGGGCATAGTTTTCTCCCGAACGATTCGGACTTTTCCGACGTCGAATGTGGACTTAAACATCAACAGCGCCTTTACCTGCCAGATGATTATATAAAAATCATGAAAGACTGTCGAACGAAAAATAAATTCAAAGTTTCGCGAATGCTATCTACTGAATTTTATGGGACCACTGAGCTAGAAAAACAAATAGTAAATAGAAAAGTGGATGTTGAGAATAAAAAAATTAGCTGGTTAAAAACACGTGAGATACTTCTTGATAAAGAAAAACCATTTTCAATTTTTCTGAAAACAAATTTTGAAGATAACTCGTATGCTGAAATAGATATCAGAAAAAAACAAAAAGGTCGTCCGGCATTATTTAAAGATTTGCTAATACCAATGTGGCCTGAAGGAAAAAAAATATCACATCCAAAGGTAGAAGACATAAAATCTGTGATGCAATTAATTCCGAACGATTGCAAGCAATTTTATGAAAATATAACCGGCACAGACATCGTAGACGATGTGGATGGATTCAGTGGAGCACCTGATTTTGGAGTGGAACCCATAATAGATGAATAAATAAAAAAACAATATGTATTTTTTACCTATTTAGTTAAGCAATAAAGTATCTTTAACCAAAAAGTGCTAACATTTATTTTACAGAAAGGAACCAACCCACAAAAACCAAAAAATTCAAGCGATGTAATTTTTTTAATTTTTAATAATTCATATCGTATATGCATATTTAAAGCCCAATTATGTTATCAATTAAAATTATCTTTATTGTGTAATTAATTTTTTATAATTGTCAAAACTTTAACCCTTAAATACTCAATAACTTGTTTTTGGGGTTGGTTCCTTTCAGCTAAAAGCCGTCCAAATTTAGAAGGCAATTTTCTCGATCTTTCAATATTTACATCATCCAAGTTAATATTATTAGCCGAGGCGTTTTGTACTGTCGCAGTCCATAAATTTTCAAATTCACAATCTTGCCTATATGATACAAAGAACTGTTTTAGTGATTCCACTAATGTTAAACTTTTTAGAATGTCACTGTCTTTGCTTTGTAGATAATCAGAAACATTCTTTATTTTTGTTAAGAATTCACAGAAAACCTCTAAATTGAATAAAAAAGTAAAATTAATATTGTTTAAAAGTCCATTTGCATCTGGAGAGCGAACATTATTTTCTGTTATGTACTGGTTTAATAAAATTAATATTGCTGGCAATGTTTTTTTTACAGCCAAACAGCTAGATATATGTGAAGTCCACCTCGTATCTCTAAGTCTTTGTTCAACAGGCTTATCTTCTGGATGTACGTCTTTTTGGATTTTTAAAAATGTATTATGTATGGAAGAGCCACTAACAAAAACATAAAGGTTTTCAAGAACAGAAAAAAAAATATTGCAGTCTTCTAAGTTTTTACATATATCTACTACTACTAAATTTAAGGCATGATTAAAGCAGTGTACGTAAATAGCCTGTGGGACTTCTTTTTTTAACAATGCTTGTACCCCCTTAACCTTACCAGTCATAACGTTTGCTCCATCATAAGTTTGTGCCACGCAACAACTTAAGTCGATTTCACATTCACTTAATCGTTTTTTAATAAACTGGAACAATGACGTTGCATCTAATTTGTCTGCAGCTTCATAGCCCAAAAACCGCTCGTACATCACACCGTTTAAATAATATCTTACTATAATTGATAATTGCTCAACTTTACTTAAGTCTTTGGTTTCATCAGCCATAAGGGCAAAATAACGGGCTTCTTTAATTTCGCTACTAATATGTTTTATAGATAGTTCGGCTAAACAATGTATAAGGTCATTTTGAATTGAGTGATGCGTATACCGAGCATTTTTTGGGCCCTCAAGTAGTCTTTTAGAAATAGTGGTATTATCACGTGACATCAATTCTAATAATTCCAAAAAATTACCTTTATTTTGACTAGTATTGGACTCGTCGTGTCCTCTAAGAGCAAGACCCTGGGTAGATAAATAAATTATACACCGTAAAATAGATTTAATGTACTCCCGGTTTTGTAGAATCAATTCAGTATGCGCAGTACTTATTTAAGCTGCTACTGACTGTTGACTTTTAGTATTTTTATACGAATTCCAAGCTACTATAGCACTTTTGTGCTGAAAGCTATTATTATGATATTTAAATCCAGCTTTTGTTTCTGAAGCTCTTTTCCAGTTTTTATAACCCTCAGAAATGAATGTTTTGGATGAAAATGTTCCTTTTGTATGCAATGAAAAAAATCTACATGGATAACAAAACACAGCATCTTTTAAAACACTGTATTCAATCCACGGATAGGTTTTATAAAAGTCTGATTTAAAATATCGGAGATCCGGACCAAATCTTGTTTTTGGGAAATTGAGCAAATCCGGTTGTCTTGGAGGTTCATCTAGAGACTGGGCTAAATCACTCATAGTTGTAGGATTTTTGTCAGCGTCGCTGACGTGCATCCTATATCAAAGAATAATGTTTATAAGTACCTAATGACTTAAGTAGTATAATCTCTCTAACATAACAAACTTACATGTCGGACTTAGAACTATCATTTTCATCACCGCTTAATAAAGGGGAATCATCATCTTGAACTGTGTCATCTTCCTGTACTTTCCTTCTTTTAGGATAAGTGTTGCAGTCTTCTGCAATATTGTCACTTTCGCATTCATTTGCTCCAGCATCAACCGTTTCACTTATTTCTAATAAATTTGCACTATGAACACTTGGTTTCGATTTAAAAAAGTCACTGATAATGCGTTTAGCACTCATTTTAAACGACAATTAAATTTTCAAAAATTAAATTTATATGTATTCCAAGGAAGTAAAAGAGAAAACAAGTAACCTCATTTAAAAGAAAAGATTAAATGAAATTGTAAAGAAATACATAACATCTATTTTATTAGACACCCTTCCACTTGCAAGAGATTTGTAACAACAATATTGCGACCGCACGTGTCAAAAAAAGTTCTATGACTACCGACCGGACCGACAAAGCGGGTGTTTATTTTATGATACATTAAAAGGCTTCCGACTAATAAGCGGGCGTCTTCAGACAAAGCATGCCGTAAATGCAATAAATCAAATAGACAGCAACAAGTAAAATAAAATAATATAGATATTTTACTTATTCAGTTTTTGTATAGCTCAAAATAATATTTCTTATAGTACGGTCCAATATTTAAGCGATGGTTTAAGTTTTCTTTTATTCTATTCATGAGGCTTGCTATTATTTTTCTCCATTTAATAGGTTGGGCAGACGGTTGGGCGAGAACAATTTAGGTTGGGCGCTCGCCCAACCGCGCCCACCACTGGCGCCGCCACTGTCCATACTGTCTAACAAAGTATAGGGTAAGTCTGGTATAGTTGGACCAGCGGGATAGACGGACCAGGGCGAGAATTTCCAGACGTGTTTATCAGATGGCGCCCGCGATCCTAATTTGACGGAATGCCAGTCACACCATACCAGTTGAGCGAAGGTGGTCGTTAAACAAATACATTTTTGTGACCGATTAGCGTTTAATACTACGTAATAAATTATTCGAGAATTTTATTGTGTCATGTTGAATTGATTTTAGGTAAGTTTTACAAGACAGTTATGCATAATATAGATTATATGGCCCCTGTAGACTATTTTAACCTAAAAATAAGAGCTCTGTCACCTTGATTAAGTATGAATAACCAGTGGTCCATCTCTCCCGTAAGTTTGGGATAGATGGATCGCATATTTTAGGGTGAGTTGGACCATAAATTATATTGCCAAAAATTATATATATACTAGCTGACCCGGCCACGCGTTGCTGTGGCTAAAGTTTTTGTTATATTACATTATAGTAAACAATCTAAGAGGAACAATAAGAGAACATCAGTCACGGAGTCCACTATGCTTTTTCACACAGATGGTATTTGTAAAAAAATATGGTGATCTCCTTATTTGACTTTCTACTACTATAACCCTTTAGTACAATGAAATTATTTACGAACAAATACGAAAATGTTGATGTTGGTATACAAATTCACTGGATTGAGATTTGAAGGGGAAGTACGTTGAACACAATTAATTAAAATGTTCTTACACTTGATATTAAGCAGAAATCAATAGGTACAAAATAAAAATTTATCAGATTTATTATTTCCATTTAATTTTATAACAAATATAAGTATATTACAGTATAATACAGTAAATAACATGTGACGCTTAAACTCATGAATGAGGTAGGCAAGGCAGACAGTCTTAAACTTTTAAACATTAATATCTATTTTTTTTAATTATAAATACTTTCAATTTAATTTAACACCAATCGGTGCACAATGTTTTTGGTTAACCTGTCTTTAGCTAACACAAATAGATTCGACGGTTTCCCAACACGTGAACACGCAACATATAGTTGCCCATGAGAAAAACATGGATTTTCCAAATCTAAACCACAAATGGACATTGTTTGACCTTGAGATTTATGTTTTAATAATTCACTACAAAATAAATTTAATTAATTTTATAGCGTCAACAACACGTGGTAATTATGCTGTTAAAATGTAGCTTATATGACACGTTCGTAGATTTACCATAGCAGCGCCATCTATTGATTACTTACTCAACCCAGTCGAAAGGTATCGACATCTGTTAGAATCATTTGGACTTAACAGATAATTGTGAATAGTGACTAATAACAGACAAATAATTAGCAATAAATTAAAATTGCGACTATAATTTGAGATTTAAACTATCCTATCTCTCAAGTTGGATCGAACTGCACATGGTGTGCGAATTTTATTATAATCGGTTAAGTGGATTAGGAGTCCATTGAGGACAAACATTGTGACACGAGATGTATATATATTTAGATAGGTCAATTCAATACATTTATTTCTTTAACAGAGCCATGCCGATTAAATATAAACGCAAAGGAACATCAGAACGCAGAAATTGGTCTGCGGAATCACTCCATAATGCATTGAAAGCTGTGACAAATAAGACAATGGGCGTTAATCAGGCAGCCAAAGAATTTGGGATACCGAAAACGACCTTAAAAAGAAGACTGAAGTCTAGTAATAGTAATAGAATGAATCGCCTTGGACCAGACTCTCAGCTAGGTGATGAGGCGGAGAAAAAATTAGTGGCTCACATACTCAAGTTACAGAAATATGGTTTTGCTCCAGACAGAGACAGCGTTAGAAAAATGGCATACGAACTTGCAGAAAAACTTAAAATTAGGCATACTTTTAACCGAGATACGAGTAAAGCGGGCTATGATTGGCTCCAATTATTTTTAACTCGTCATCCTGAGATTTCAATCCGTAAATCCGAGGGAATTTCTTATTCACGAGCAACAGGTTTGTTCAAAGAAAATGTTAGAAAGTATTTTCGCTTACTAGCTTAGGTTTTGGATGAAAATGATTTAAATGATAAGCCCGCCCATATATTCAATCTAAATGAAACTGAACTACAGTTAAACAATAAACCAGGTAAGGTTCTAGCCAAGAAGGGGTTAAAATGTGTGGCAAACATTACTTCAGCAAAAAAAGGGGAAACGATATCCGTAGTGGCCTGCTGCAATGCTGAAGGAGTGTTTCTGCCTCCATATTGTATTTTTAAGGGGAAGAATAGAAAGGAAGAATTTTCAACCGGAATGCCCCCTGGGTCATATATCGCAATGTCAGAAAAGTCTGCATATGTTAGTGCCGATATATTTCTTCATTGGCTGAAAACTCATTTCCTGCCAAGAAAACCGAATGGAAAAGTCTTACTTATTTTGGACGGACATGCTTCCTACACAAACTCTCTCAGTGTGTTGGTGTTATCGGAAGCGAATAATATCATTCTTTTGTGCCTACCAGCGCATACAACCCATTTCCTGCAGCCATTGGATCGATCCTTTTTCAAGTCCTTAAAGAGCTACTATTATTCGGCCTGCACTAGCTTCATGAAAGCAAATCCTGCAAGAAAATTGGGTAGACTTCAGTTCGGTGAACTATTGGGTTGCTCTTGGAACAAAGCTGCTACGGTACAGAATGATGTGTCCGGGTTTAAAGCCACAGGTATTGTTCCATTTTGGCCCGATGCAATCCCTGATTACGCTTACCTTACTCCAAAGGAAAACGCTGATTTTGCTTCTGCAGAAAACAATATCCAAGCTTCCTTGCCGTCCAATACGGATATTGTCAACAACAATGTGTCATTTACTAACGATTCTCCACAGCCAAGTTGTTCTCATCATAGTGACAAAGTAATTAATACGCCTCTGTCTACAAAAACTGTCACACCTGGGAAGCTTCTGGATAACATATCACCAATTCCTGTTTCTGCGTGTTTACAAAAAGCAAAGAGACGAGGACGTCAACTTGCAGAATTTCTTAATACGCCTGAAAATATCGAAGTTGTGAAGAACAAGAAACGTCCCTTATCTATAGCTCCATTAAAGAAGCAAACAAATATTTTAAAAAGGGTAAAACGCCCGTTAAGAAGAGCAACAGTTCCTACCTCAGACTCCTCTGATTCTGATAGCCCTATACTAGATTATGCGAGTAGTGACGGTGAAACAGAAGACAATGCTGAGTGCATAGGCTGTGGGGAGGAGTTTCTTAGTACAAAAAAGAAAGATGAATGGCTCTGTTGCATTGTTTGCAAAGGTTGGACGCATGAAGGATGTACTGGTTATATCAACTTATGCAATGAATGTGGAAAAATAGCCGCAAAAAAGAAATAATTGTTTTTGTGTGCTAATATTAGTTATAATTATATGTTAATTATTATTTAAGACATTTGTCATTAGCTCTAAGAATACATTTTCTACTGATCCATCTCTCCCGATGTCGATGGTCCATCTAAACCGGAGAAGGTCCGTCTAACCCAAATTTTTTGCAATTATATTTTTTTAGTTTTATCTGTTTGAGAATAATATTTTCTAGTTTTGTTATCACCAACCTGTACTCTTGTATCTAATAAATACTTACACGAATATTCAGAATCTTACTAAACATTTCGATGAAGTTTTGTTAATTTCAATAAAAGTGGTCCAACTATACCGGACTTACCCTAATTATTAAACTGTTAGAAGGATTAGAGGTGTTTCATTGTTGTGTTAATACACAATAGTTTGGCGACAAGTGAGGAGTCTGCCAGTCAGGTCAGTGGAAATTAAATTGTCATCAGTGCTGAAAGTCTCAAAAATAAAATGCAATTTGTGGGCTCGATAGAGCATTTTAATACCAATGGAGGCGATTTCGAATCGTACAGCGAACGAATGGAACAATTTTTCAAAGTGAACATACCAAGGAGGAAGAAAAAGGGCCACTATTCATAACCCTAATTGTCTTTTGCAAGTTTCTTTTCAGGTTTCGGTGATCTTCCATCGATATTGCCACCCATACGTCCAAAACTTATGTAAGGGCTTACAAACTGAGATATCTAAAGAAAAACTCAAAGCAGGAAATACTTGCAAGTGTGACTTGCCAGATTTATTACTTATATGTAAGATTTTGGACACGCTACCTCCGGAATATTTCTCATTTAGATCCAGTTGGGTTTTAATATCAAGCAAAGAAAGAACAGTAGAAAATTTGACAAATCAGTTGGTCACATACGAAAAAGCTTTGCAAACAAAGAATGAAGGAGAAAATAGTCAAAAAGTCTTATACGTAGGCAAGAAGATCACAAAATCAAGTAAACAGCGTTTATTCTGTAATTACTGTAAGCAGCCCAACCATAAAGTTAAACAATGCGATAAATGGAAAGCCGATGGAAGACCACCGAAACCTGAAGAGAAACTTGCAAAAGACAAGGAAATGAGTTTGCTGGTTGAGTCAAATGAAGTGTTGTTTTGCGGAAGTGACGATGACTGGTATGTAGATAACGGAACTACCAACCATATCACCAATCATAGTGACTGGTTTAATACGTTCCGACCATTTCTAGATAGCAGCAAAGTTACAACAGCTAATGGCCATTCAGTCCCAGCTCTTGGACAAGGAGACGTCAAGGTAGAAACAGATATAAATGGTGAAAAACATTTGTTTACACTACGCAATGTTCGGTATGTTCCAGAGTGATATGAAGACGAAAACGGACTAGTTTGTGTGGATTAAAGCAAGCACCAAGATGTTGGAGCAGACGGTTTACAGAATTTATTGAAAAACTCGGTTTTAAGCAAAGCGATGCTGAGCCATGCCTATTTGTGAAAAATCAAGGACAAGACTTGCTTCTGTTAGCTCTATACGTTGATGACGGTTTACTGGCCTGCAATAATGAAAGAATGAAGATCATCTTCTTAGAAAGTTTGAAGAAAGAATTCAAGATCACCACAAAACCTGCTACTTATTTTATTGGTCTGGAAATCAAGAGAGCAGAGAATGGTAACATAAATCTCAGTCAGTTTTTATACACCAGAAAGGTTTTGGCGCGTTTTGGTATGAAGGACTGCAAACCAGTTTCCACACCCATGGTAAAAGGCAGTCTTCAAGTAGGGAAGGAAAGTGAGGAAGACTCGAATACTACTATTCCCTATAGGGAAGCTGTTGGTGCACTGATGTACTTGACTTGTACCAGACCTGATATAGCATATGCTGTTAGTGTTGTGTCAAGAAACTCCATCCATTCAAGACATTTCGAAGGTCAAATTGATTTTCCGGTATTTAAAAGGCACAACAGACATTGGATCGCTTTACAAGTTTGGACTACAAGGAAAGTTGGAGACGTTTAGTGATTCAGATTATGGCGGAGATGAAACAACAGGTCGTTCCACATCTGGAGTTGTTTGCATGTATACAGGTGCTGCAATATCCTGGATGAGTCAACGACAAACATCAATAGCACTTTATACGACAGAAGCGGAGATAATAGCTGCAAGTGAAGCTGCCAAAGGGATAGTTTTGATGAATAGGCTTTATAAAGAAATTGATTCCCTCACGTCAGTTCCAATTTTGAGTATAGACAATGAAGCTGCCATTCGTTTGTCACAAAATCTAGAGTTTCATCGTAAAACGAAACATCTCAGGCACTTCTTTGTGAGAGAGTTAGTTCAAGAAAATTCAGTAGTCATTAAAAAGGTTGCATCTGAATTCCAACTAGCCGATCTCATGATAAAGCCGCTTTTTAAACCACGATTGGAAACGTTGTGAGAGGCACCTCTGTGAAGGTGGCAGAACCATTTCGGCAGAATCAAATAAAACCTATTACGACTTTTAGTACTAATTTGTACCACAAAAAATAATTTTGTACCTTTACCCATTAAAGAAAAAAACATGGCGTTGCTAGCTTCATATTAACCTAGAAAGCCCAAATTAAAAAAAGTTGAAAAAAATGAAAATTAATACAGGAAATTGAAGAACTGAATTTGTACTAATTTGTACCACAAAAAAAATTAACATCAACCCCCTCAAACAACCCCTATTGCGATAAATTGAACACCAAGCCCATACTTCTCCGATCTTTTCAATATATCTTGAAAAACGAAATATTAAAGTCGATTCTATTAGTACTAAATTTGTACCATGAAAAATATTCCAAAATATTAAGGTCAACCCACTTAAACAACCCCTACTTTGATAAATTGAATAGCAAGCCCATTAACCTCCGAACTTTTCAAAATTTCTTGAATAACGAAATATAAAAGTCGACTTCATTAAAACTGAATTTGTACTAATTTGTACCACAAAAAATATTAACGTCACCCCCCTCAAACAACCCCTGTCGCGATAAAATAAATAGCAATAAACTTCTCCGGTCTTTTCAATATTTCTTGAAAAAAGAAATATTAAAATCGATTCTATTAGTACTAAATTTGTACCACGAAGAATATTCCAAAATATTAAAGTCAACCCACTTAAACAACCCCTGCTTAGATAAATTGAATAGCAAGCCCATTATCCTCCGTACTTCTCAAAATTTCTTGAAAAACGGAATATAAAAGTCGACTCCATTAAAACTGAATTTGTACTAATAGTCCGGTTAAAGTACACATCTGAAATAACAAAAATTGGGGGAGTGCCAAATTTTGGTGAAGACCTTAGGTTCACCATTAGAAATAAAGTGTCAAAAATCCCCATCGATCCCATGTGTGCTAAAAAAGTTATGAGGGGTCAAAGGTCAAAATTTCAGGTTTTTTGGATTTTTCTCAAAAATGGTAAGTTTTATCAAAAAAGTACTTCAGACCAAAGTTGTAGATCTTAAAATTATCTACAAAAATGTTACTCATGATTTTTTTTCTAGGAATTACCATTCCTGAGATATCGGGATTCTAAGAGTCACGTTTTATGTTATATGCACACATTTCCACGCCACCTGTGAGGTAGTGTACTCGACGCGTTTTCTTTAACGTGATTTCCCCGGTAGGCCTACTCCACGAACTGTTGTGACGTAATGTTCAGGGACAATACTTTTTTGATTGCATGATGATTATTAATATTGATATTGGTTTTTGAGATTAACTATTATAATTCTGATTTCTTTGAATATTTAATCTGATTCATACTCTTCAAAGTCAACTTCTGGTGTCATTTCTTCTTCATCTTCCTCTTCCCCTTGCTGGATGTTCATAAATTGTTCAAATGAAGATGAATCAGTCGACTCTTCATCAAAATCACATGAATCATCTGCTGCTGTATTCAACGCGACATTTGAGCAAGACTGACCTTGGCAATTGGTACACGCTGGAGAACACAGTAACCCTACTTTTCTACAGCCACATTTGGCATTACAACCTTTTTTGCAATTGCAAAAAATTGTGTTAAGGAGTTTTTCCGGAGCTGGTGGGAGTAAAGTTTGAATTGGTTCCAAAGTATTGTTTATTAATTTCCAACCCCAGTCTTCTGGGTTCAGTTGATAGCCTAGCCATGTCTGAACTTGATAGTATACTCGATACAGGTGTTGAATAGCAGAGGCTGATGTTGGAGGAAGACAGGATAGTTGTACTTGCTTCTTGTTTCGTGTATTTTTGTAAAAGGTTAAATATCTGTATTTGTCTATGCAATCAATTTTTTTCGGAGCTCCATAAACAGCACGAAGAAAGCGAATTCCTTTCGTAATTATTGTTTGAGGAGAAGAATCAATTTCTGTAAATACTTTCGCGCAGTCAATCAAATCTTTTTTTTCAAATAATTTGGCGTATGTGTGCATATCACATAGAACGTGATTCTTAGAATCGCGATATCTCAGGAATAGTGATTCCTAGAAATAAAAATCATAAGTAACATTTTTGTAGATAATTTTAAGATCTACAACTTTGGTCTGAAGTACTTTTTCGATAAAACTTACCATTTTTGAGAAAAATCCAAAAAACCTGAAATTTTGACCTTTGACCCCTAATAACTTTTTTAGCACACATGGGATCGATGGGGATTTTTGACAATTTATTTCTGATGGTGAACCCAAGGTCTCCACCAAAATTCGGCACTCCCCCAATTTTTGTTATTTGATAACTATTTTTATGTCTATCTTGACCGGAGTATAATTTGTACCACAAAAAAAATTAACGTGAACCCCCTCAAACAACCCCTGTTGCGATAAATTCAATAGCAAGTCCATACTTCTCCGGTCTTTTCAATATTTCTTGAAAAAAGAAATATTAAAGTCGATTCTATTAGTACTAAATTTGTACCACGAAGAATATTCCAAAATATTAAAGTCAACCAACTTAAACAACCCCTGCTTAGATAAATTGAATAGCCAGCCCATTATCCTCCGTACTTCTCAAAATTTCTTGAAAAACGAAATATAAAAGTAGACTCCATTAAAACTGAATTTGTACTAATTTGTACCACAAAAAATATTAACGTCAACCTCCTCAAACAACCCCTGTTGCGATAAATTGAATATCAAGCCTATATTTTATATCCTCCGATATTTTCAGAATTTCTTGTAAAACGAAATATAAAAGTAGATTCCATTAAAACTGAATTTGTACCACAAAATATTTTATACACAGATTTAGACTGAAGTACCAAAAATGAAAATAAGCCCTTTTGGCGTTTTGTGCACTGCTTAATTACTCCAAAAAATCCATGCTGAAATTTTTCCAACAACTAGAAAAATTATTAAATAATGGCATCAATCAGCAAAAGATCTATAGGAGCGGTAGATCAGACATCAGACGTCTCTCATCTGAAAAACAAAAAAAAAATCGGTACACTGGGTGGGTTGACCTTAATATTTTGGAATATTTTTCATGGTACAAATTTAGTACTAATAGAATCGACTTTAATATTTCGTTTTTCAAGATATATTGAAAAGATCGGAGAAGTATGGGCTTGCTGTTCAATTTATCGCAATAGGGGTTGTTTGAGGGGGTTGATGTTAATTTTTTTTTGTGGTACAAATTCAGTTCTTCAATTTCCTGTATTAATTTTAATTTTTTTCAAATTTTTTTTAATTTGGGCTTTCTAGGTTAATATGAAGCTAGCAGCGCCATGTTTTTTTCTTTAATGGGTAAAGGTACAAAATTATATTTTGTGGTACAAATTAGTACAAAATGAGGGGTCCGGTGCACTTCGCGACCCTCCGAATTTTGGAGCGATTTTTTTTTACTAGAAAGCCCTATTGTTATAGAACATTTTAAGAGAAAAAAATTCTTGGATTATGCACTTTTGAAAGAGAAAATCGCAATTGAAAGTACTAAAAAACCGCCATTTTTTAAAAAAAATTGACATTTATGTCTAGATTTCAGATAGTCACAAATTTTAGGAGGAGAAGGAGATGCACAACGTTGCCAGTTCTCAATTCCGTGACTCGTGACGGCTTGGAAATAATTTACACAAGATTTAATTATCTTCATGATCTAAAATATATTGAAACTGTACTTTATTGGACGTTTTATGTATGCTCCACAGGTACTAACTTAGTTCGTATATTTTATGTGGTTGGGATAAATATAAAAACTATGTATATGTTTGTGATTGTTGAAAATTAACGTTAAATATTCCGATAAGTATAAATATTCTTTTTATAACGAAGGTATTGTTGATACTTAAAGGTGGATTGTTTTATTCAATTTTAGTCATATTTTATATTTATATTGGTATTATTTTACATTTGACAAATGTTCAATTGACAAATATAATTTGATTTGTGCTATAGAGCACGCAAGCGAACTGTCATTTAATTTTAAACAAGACATCTGTGGGTCATACCATAGACAAACCAAATATGGTTATTTTTTTATGGGTCGTACACAGCTGTAGGGTGCATTGTACACAACGCTTGTTTAAAACCCTTTAACACGAATTTGTATCATTTTTACAATGGCTCATCGTGAAAATGCCTGCTTTTTGTTGTGTTGAGGGATGTGGAAAACGTGGGGAAAAAGACAACGTGAAGTTTTTTCGAAAACCCTCGGTTACAAACGCGCATTTTCAAAATCTGTCGATAGCTGTTCACTCAATTGGGTATATGTTCGTAATAGTATACCTATTTGAGCACGTATTATTTCATAATAATGTGGATAATCATTTGAGTTATTGAAGATCGGATTTCCGTTTGAAATAGTAAAGCAGATTGATATCGCGAGTGAAGCGAGCGCGCCGGTTCGACGTTTCGCAATTCGCGCGCGCGAATTGCGAAACGTCGAACCGGCGCGCATTTTTCAAAATCTGTCGATAGCTATTCACTTAATTTATTCATTTGTAAATTGGGTATATATTCCTAATATTATACCTATTTGAGCACGTATTATTTCATAATAATGTGGATAATCATTTGAGTTATTGAAGATCGGATTTCCGTTTGAAATAGTAAAGCAGATTGATATCGCGAGCGAAGCGAGCGCGCCGGTTCGACGTTTCGCAATTCGCGCGCGCGAATTGCGAAACGTCGAACCGGCGCGCATTTTCAAAATCTGTCGATAGCTGTTCACTCAATTGGGTATATATTCGTAATAGTATACCTATTTGAACACGTATTATTTCATAATAATGTGGATAATCATTTGAGTTATTGAAGATCAGATTTCCGTTTGAAATAGTAAAGTAGATTGATATCTTCATTATTAAGCAAATACTTTTCTAATATATTCATATATCTATTACAACACAAATTAATTCAACTGAAAGAAAATAAATACCATTTGACAACGCCGCTAAAAATAACATGATGACAGAAAAGTCTCCTAATTTGTGACCCTGGCTGCCTAGACATAAGATGTCAGTGTCTAATTTATAACCTATAAGTGTCAAGTGAAAATAATGATGCCTAAGAATATTTTTTTTAAATTGGCAAAATTAAAGTGTTTTCTTCCGTTTTTTTTGTGAAACATACTTATATTTAGTTTAAGATAATAACCTTAACAATTTAAAGTGAAAATATTTATCGTAAAATAGCATTAACTAGTGTTGAAAAAGTACCATTTTTCGAACTAAATTCGTGATTTTTAAAGTAATTACTGAATGATCCAGCGAAATTTTTGTTCTAATCTACTTTATTTAAGGTAAGCTATCAAACAAAATTAAAATTAACATAAAATTCGGAGGGTCGCGAAGTGCACCGGAACCAAAATGAGTACTAAAAGTCATAATAGGTTTTATTTTATTCTGCCGAAATGGTTCTGCCACCTTCACAGAGGTGTGAGAGGCTATTGGTATGGCCAAACAGTTCAATGAGGGAAGGTGTTGAAGTACCCTGTACGAAGAACATTTTCTATGTTTGATCATCCCTTTATTTTATTGGAGTTTATATTTTGTTTTAATCTGATGAAGTTGACATTAAGTAAATATATCTTGTAACGTCAAAAGTTGCTGTTATAATCTTTCCTGTAAAATACTATAAAAAGACCTCAACATAAACTATTGAAAAGTATTATGCGTCCTGAAAATCCGACGTCGAAATCGTATAAGTAGATGGTAGAAGTGTTGGAAAAACATTTTGCTCCATAAGTATCAATAATTGCAGAAATGTACAACTTCAAAAACCAATTATTGAATTTAGTACAACGGTAAGTTGATATAAACATTTTTCAATATATTATGGTAATACTTAGATAACTTATTTTGTTTAAATATATGCATTTTTGTAGGAATAAACCACCAACATTATATGAAGCTGACATATTATCTGAAAAATATGGTCACAAAGTGCTTCGACTTCCCCCTTACCACTGTATGTTCAACCCAATTGAACATATTTGGGGCATAGTTAAAATTTTTTATAAAGATCATGTGGGAACTGATGGATCTTCAACAGAACAAACAATAGGTGTATGGAAAAAGTCTTTTGAAAAAGTGACTCCTAATATTTGGTCAAAGACCGTAGAGCACACTGAAAAAATTATACAAGATGGGTGGGATAGAGAAGTAGTATTTGATAGACAGGATGTGCCTCCACTTATTATTAATTTTGACAGTGACGATGAAGATAGTGATGATTTTGTAGAGGAGTAGTGGAAATCTTGTGTTTTATATTTTGTATATTTTTATCCAATTTGCTTTATTTCCACCTTTTCAAAATCACTAATAACTATTATTAAATTAATTAGGTACAGTTATTTTATAATACACAAATTAAAACAACGACCACAGTATCACTACATAAATAATACTGATAAATGGGAGATTTTTTATTTTTATATCTCGTAACAAAATTTTATTTTGTGTATCTATATTTTTCTTATAATAAATATAATAGATATTGTATAAAGAAACAATATTTAAATTTGCATGAAGATGATTACAGCTTGTATTGATTCATTTTAGCGTAAACCCTTTCAGTGCTCTTGAAGATGGTTCTATAGAGCATAGAATAAGGTATAAGGACCTACAGTTCGTCATTTAACCCTCTTCTACAAAGTAAAGGAAAAAACTACAGCTTGGCAACATCACAATATTGTGTTTAGCAACGTCATCGTCTTTTTATCGTAAATAATCTATAATGATTAAACTGTTAGAAGGATTAGAGATGTTTTATTGTTGTGTGAATACACAATATAAAGGAGGTTTATTTATGTCTTGATTTTTTTGTATATGAGATTGTCTTGTCCATTTTGTCATTCTTTTGAAGTTTAAAAATATGTTTTCATTGTTTTCAATTTTTGTTTGCATTTTGTGAAATCCTGTGTTTCTGACTCTCTAAAGGCAATCCATCCGAACCTAACTAAAACTAATATCCCGCGTCTACGATAATCCACTATAGAGATGGGCCCATAGGTGTGCCCTAAAACGTCTAAATGTAACTCCCTGGCCTGTATAATTATCGGTGTTAGATAGCGAAATCGTGAATCTAATATATGAGTTCAAAGTATGTCGAACGAGAGTCACTGAAATAAATTTTCTTTATAAAATCTTAATAGTCGAGTGAATCTGATATGTCCACTTTGACAAGTTGTTAAGAGATTAAATAAAAAGATAAGTTAAACATGATTAATAGTTGTAACGATCTTTTTGTTAACGTTTATTATATCGTAATTCGTTGAAGAGAAACTAACAGTATAAAGAAATGGGAAAAAACAGCACGACTAATTTTAATAAATCGGTATCATTTGAATGTAATTAAAAAATTACAGTTACATTTTTGGAAGTTGCAACTTATCAAGAAATATAATATTCCAAGCTTATAAATTGTAGAAAAACATATTTCTTGCTCTTGAATATTAAAAAATTTTAAAAACAAGTTTTTCGTTTTTGAACTTTTTACTGGTGAAGTTTGTTTTTTGTTTTAAAATGCCTTTATTCACAATCGTTTAATAGTGGTTATTTATAATTACATCCAAGACAAATATACATATAAAATATATACAAAAAGCCGATGTTCTGGCAGTCCTGGTGTAATCATGTAAAGGTACGCGTCCACTAATCGGCGTCAAACGGACGGTACGCATCGGACGAATCGGATTATTTGATTAACTACATTGTTTCAAATAGAACTGCGTTCACCTATCGGCATCGAAACGACCGCATTTCCGAACGGGATTCCAAAGACGAAATCAAAAACAGTTTCGTGCGGACACTGCCGATGCTGATAGTACGAATACCGACAAGTACACGCAGGCACGGGGGTTTTCTTTCCAAAGTTTATTATAAGAGCATATTTTGTTTTGTTAATAGTTTGTGACTTTCGTCTAGTCCACATTGTTTAAAAGTAATTATGGATGTAGCAAGACTTATCACGATTGTGCAGGAGTATGAAGAAATTTACAATCTGCGGCATCCAGAATATTCTAATATTCTTCGCAGGGACAATATTTGGGATGAAATCGGAACGAGAATGAATGAACCCAGTAAGTAAATAATATGTTTATAAAATGTTTTTGTAATGGCATTGATTTTTATGTAATTTTTAAAAAGCCAATTTTTTATATCGAATTTTTGGTGAGTAGTCGTGGTTTGGACTAGTTGATTTTATTATTCAACCCCTTCAGGGCCGGAGAAAAAGAAAGTTAAATTTTATTAATAAAAAACATGGCTGGAGAAAAATTCATTTAATTTTTTGACTCGGTGGTGCTGCACTGGGGTAATATGACATTATAAAAATATGGTAAGTTAAATCTTTATTTATCTACTGATAACTAGTTTATTCTAATCGTCTTCCAGCTGCAACTCTTCTCATTTGCCATTCTACTGACCCTACTTCGGAGTTGAAGTATGCTTTAAAAGAATCTCGAACATTTAGGGCATCACGTCGAGCCACACCTCCTGTTCCTCTTAAACGCTGCAAACCTGCCATATCGGAAAGGGAAACGCGTTGATCATTCTCTGTCCATTAGCCAGTACTCGAAACGAGTTTCCAGTAGCCACAAATCTGAAACAGAAAATACAATATATTTTAGAATATTTTTGTTTGTTGCAGGTAAACTATGCAAAGAACGGTTGACTAAAACTAGGGATAATTTTCGGAAAGCTATGAACTTGCGAAAAACCAAAAGTGGCCAAGGTGCATCAAAGTTAAAGCCTGCCAAGTATGAAAAAGAACTAGCGTTTCTGGCCCCATATTTGAACGACGAACAAGAAAGGCGATCGAACTTATCACAGTTTTCTCCTACTGCTGCTTCTCAAGAGAGTGATATTGAAGAAGAATCGGAAGACCCAGAAATGGTGTTGACTAGCCCTACTCCCCACATTCCTCCCCCTTCACCCACCACATCAGATACACTACCTTTTACTTCATACGCATCAGCACCATCAATAATTGTTCGTGGCAAAAAAATGATTAGAAAAGTTGTTCCGCAAAATTCAACTGCCGCCTCAGTTTTGCAAAACTATTTGTCACAAAAGGAAAAAGTAGATCCTTTAACTGACTTCTTTATCAATATGGCTAACACCACAAAAACTTTTCCAAAACGAGATAATATTTTGATAAAGAATCAGTTATTCAAAATAGTTAATGACGTCGAACTAAGATTATTGACTGAAAGTACTGCCACAAACGAATCAAATTTTTCTTCTCCGGATGTCTACCACCAGCAGGGCCGTATTTTATCTACAAGCTGTATCCCGCCCAATACGCAGACAACCGAACAAAACATTTCTGCAAATTTCCAAGAACACCAGAAGTCTGTATGGTCCCCTAACTGCGTTCCATCCAGAATTCAAAGTGATGTAGAAGAATCTAATCAGTTTGTAAATACTTTTCAAAATGTATCGTCAGGCAGCGCACATGACCATTTCAGATTTTGAGACCCTTTGCTAGCGCCTAGCGCACCTAGTGGTAAAACCGGCGCTGCCTTTTACTTTCTTTTCATTATTAATAAACATAATATTAGACTTTCTTAAGAATCACTTTTATTCTTTGACCTTATTGTATCCCACTGTTTTTAGAATAATTCTTAGTTCAATATATGGGGTCAAAAGCAAAAGTTGTGCAGTCAAAAAAATTAGTTATTTTAGAAATGAAAACTTGAAGGGCTTAAATAGATCATGCTAAAAACGGTAAAACGTATTACTTAAAATATTAATTTTCAAAATCATACATACCTTAAACTGACTGCCAATCTTTCCTCTGATCCTATAGATTCTCTAAATGGTGTATTTTGTCGCAATAAATTTGGTCTTAAAATATTTAAAAGTGCTTCAAATCTAACGTGTGACATTCAAAAATATTCAAAGAACTTTCTTTCATCTCCTAAATCACAAAATAAACTGTGATATTCCCCGAATATTGGTCTTTTTATGTTAATATTATGCACCCAACATTTCTTTCTTTTTCTTTCGTTATCTTCTTCTTCTAACAACACGCAAATAATTATAACATCTTTTTCGTTCAGTAACGACATTGCTTTGGCTTCAATAGCAGGAAAGAAATGACTGGCTCTCCGGCGTAGAGAAATGCTGATAACGACTCCAATAATCCGTGGTAGTAAATGCAGGACGCAAAAAAAATCCGATTCGTCCGATGCGTACCGTCCGTTTGACGCCGATTAGTGGACGTGTACCTTAAGTATGCGTTTAAGTACATGGCACCTTGCTGAAAGCATAATCCATTTATTTTCATTATATAATTTACTTTGTCCCGTATTCACAAATATGACTCCACGGCTATTTCGACTTGTATATCCCTGAAAAGCAGCTGAATAACAGAGTTTCAATCTGGTGAAGTGATTCAAACTATGAATGAGTCAGATAACAAAAATAATAGTGAATCAAGATAAAAAAATCAATGAATGATGTAGTAAATTTTGGATAACAAAATCAATCGTTATCAGCAAATTATTTATTATTTTTCATCCCAAATATATTTTTTATGGGTGAGTCACCAAGAACGCCACGGAGCTTTATTGCAAAACGATGAATATTTTCAAAAATTTTTTTGCAATATTATGTAAGTCTTTAAGAGCTACATTTTAAAAATATTTTTCAACTTACAGGGTGTTCCAAAAAGCCATAGCATATCAAAGTTATCTTTTTTTTAAATGGATCCCCCCGTATTTTTTAAAATTTTTAAATTAAACGTAACAAAATAATATCTGTTTTATAAAGGTTCCTTATATCTATCTTTTATGGTTTTCGACATATCTCGGTTTTTTAGGCTTATTTCAGAATGAAATAGGGCTATTGTAGAGAGTAGCATGACGCGACTTTCAATTTCAATGCAGTTTTTCGTTTTGGTGTTCCTAGATGCCAAAATCACCCTCCGTTCCAAAGGTTATTGTTGTTGTTAACATATCACGCGATATTCCTACATCTTCTTTATATATATATATATATATATATATATATATATATATATACATATATATATATATATTATTGTATATTTTTTAATATATATTAATTTAATAAGAGTCTACTTTGGAGTGCTATTTTACTATGTATTTTAGTATTTGAGATATAGTAAATTATTTAATTGTATTTTTTATTATTTGTTAATTTTAATTTATTATATGGATTGTATGGGCGCCAGAATTGGTTCGCTTTCTACGAATTCCCAATTCAAAAAAATACTACACAAGTTAGAAAATATTATAAATTTGTTTAACTTTTTAACACTGTATCTCAGGGATGAGATTCGGCACTTGACGATTGTCAGCAACAGGAAACTGTAGGTAAGATACCAAAGAAACGCAAGACGAACATAGACAAATGATTTTAATTGAACATAATTATGCAAATAATGAAATTATTATGAGTTAAAAGTTTATAATTCATATTAAACTCAATAGAATATTATTGACGAAAATCTTCGCACAAGAACGCTTTTCATAAATTATTAATATTATTGAATTCAAACGTATCAAGTAAGTTTCGCTTGATTACTTATTATTTTAAAAGTTCTGAATGCATTCACAACGATTCAACCTCTACCCTCGCTATTGTTAACCTTGTCGTTGTGTGCTGTGGTACTCTGTGATGATTATTATTTAGTTTACAAAATGAAAGAAAAAGCAATGTGTTTGGGATGTATTATCATAATTTATTGTAAGAATTTGGTGAGTATTAATTTTTTAATATGTGTTTAATGTTCTGTGTCCGATATTTAGTGGAGATTGAATATCTATATCTAATACTAATATTTTTGCTAATAAATAGATACCAAACAATATAACCTAACATATAAATATATCAAAAATGTTTTATAGGAGAAATACAATATATACATGAGGAATAGAGTTTATGGTTGGTTCTTCTTGACCCTGAATGTGGTGCATCGGAGAAAAACGATCGCCTATGATCAAATAAGCGAAATTCAGATGTGGAAAATGATGTGATGTGAATTATTTCATCAGTAGAAATATCTTATCCACAACAAGATATGTGAATAGTCATCGAAGATTATATTAATAAAGGTAATTGTTCATCTTACCATATCTAGACGCTATCACCATTTTACACTTATTTATTTATATACGAGTGATAAATTTTTGTTAGTTTATTGTACAAAACTTTACTAAACACTTTAGTTAACTTTTTTACTTGATATATCTTAAATTATTTCAGTTTTTATAAAAATTTGGAGGAAAGAAATTTAATACGTCCTCCATTTATTAAATTTATACCGCGTCTCTCCAGCTCAAAATCAACAACATTCCAATGTTTTTTACTTTTTGTTTTCCATCGTTCATTTGTTGATAAATAAACATCGTTGTTATTGAATCAAAATATCCGTTTCTGCGTTATAGTAGACAAATTCACTTTGTTTTTATGCACTTCCACTGTCACTCCGAAATACTCTATTCGAACTATTAACAGAACGTTATTTCGCGTTGATATTTTGACCTTGAAGTTTTATACAAATAATTGAATAGTTTACGCAATATACAGGGTTTCTGAAAGTGTCTACAAAATATTAAATTATAATAATTGAATTTTATTTCAAGAATTCATGTGATACCATATACAGTGATGATCATAGTTATGTACAAAATTTATGTTTGACGTAATTTACTTGTTACTGTTGTAATTAAATAGTGATCTTTTATATCATTTTATCAATTGTATTCTATTTGTAAATATTTCTTGTCATATTTAAGCTATGTTTTTTATGGATTATTTCCTTTTATCGAATATTCACTACTACTATTACTTAGATTCACATTTCTGAGTGATGTTAATGATTCAACACTTTCATATATATATATATATATATGTGTTTTAACGGAATTTGTAAGAACGATAGAGGGCGTATTTTTTGACGGATTGAAACCAAATCGGCCCAGTAAAAACAAAATGGCGGCCTGTCAAAGTTGAAAAAAAATCGTATTTCCATTGTTTTTCATTTGACGCAAAAAAGTTACTGAGCTTTTTCATAAACCTTAACACGTTCTACAACTTTTGTATTTAACATTTTTCTTTAAATCGTACATTAAAACATTTATTTAAGAAAATTCACAAAATATAACGGAATTTGTAAGCACGATAGAGGGCGTATTTTTTAACGGATCGAAACCAAACTCGCTACAAAAATCGGCTAGGCCAAAATCTTGAACGAGTTCGTTAATGAGCCAAATCGGCACAGTAAAAACAAAATGGCGGCCTGTCAAAGTTGAAAAAAAATCGTTTTTCCTTTGTTATTCATTTGACGCAAAAAAGTTACTAAGCTTTTTTATAGACCTTAACACGTTCTACAACTTTTGTATTCAACATTTTTCTCTAAATCGTACATTAAAACATTTATTTAAGAAAATTCACAAATTTACCAGAATTTTTTTTTATTTTTTTGTTTTTGATTTGATGCCAGAATGTTACTTTGGTTTTTTGTACATCTCAAAACATTCTATTACTTTTGTATCTAATTTTTTATTTTGGGTTTTATGCAAACATGTTACTGAAATAAGCCTGTACAATTGGTCCTGTGCCATTGAGATTTTTACAAAATGCAGGGTATGGAAAATAAATGAATAACGAAAAAATGGTTTAACATATATGCAAGAAAAGTATTGGTTTACCCCAAAAAAAGTTGGAATTTTGAAATTTTTTTTTGAGTTATTTTTACGTTTTCCATTAACAACAATACGAAAAAATGGTTTCTAGAAAAAAAATCCTGTGTGTATGTTGTCGTCGGCCACTTTTTCTTACATGTCTTACACGATACAGCCTCCGGAGTGCAATAAGTCATAAATTTTATGATCGAATATTGTTAAGGACATGTCACAGATGAACCCTATTGATTTTCAATTCACCAGAGCCAGTACAACGGGTGCTATGGTACTTGAAGTACCAAATTTTCGTCATTTTTTAAAAAATTTCAGTTTGTTAGCACGATGCAACCACCGGAGTTCAACAAGTCACCAATTTTATGATTGAAAATTATTCGGGACATCTCACAGATGAACCCTAGTGATTTTCAGCTCACCAGGGCGAATACAACAGGTACTACAGTATTTTAAGTACGATATTTTTGTCATTTTGGAGAAGTTTCAGTTTGTTAGCACGATACAGCCTCCGGAGTATATACAAGTGACCAATTTCATGATTGAATATTATTCAGAGGGTCTCAAAGATTAACCCTATTGATATTCAGCTCACTAAAGCCAGTACAACGGGTACTTGAAGTACCAAATTTTTGTCATTTTAGAATAATATTCAGTTTGTTAGCACGATACAGCCTCCAGAGAGTCTACGATTGATCAATTTTATGATTGAATATTTTTCAAGGTGTCTCACAGATGTACCCTATTGATTTTCAGTTGACTAGAGCGAGTACAGCGGGTCCTATAAATTCATATATACTACATTTTTGGTTATTTTTGGATAAATTTCGGTTTGTTAGCACGATACATTCCCCGAACTGTATACAAGTAACAATTTTATGATAGAATATTGTTCAGGGCCACAGACGCGGAAAAGTTAGTTTTAATCTTTAAAACCGTTTATTTTTTTACTTTATTTGACACAGTAAATAATTCTCTGTCAATCGATATAAGGCTCCTTATATCAATAATTACTATTTTTTATGTAATTAAGAAAAAACATTTTATACGGTTCTCGGGCTTTTTTATTTATCATACATGTAGTAGGTTGAGTTTTATTATAAAATAATGTAATTTTCTAATATTAAATTTATTTATTTAAAATTATTAAAAATCGTTAACGTTTTCAAACAAAAAAAACATTTTATTAAAGGAAAAAAATAACACAAAATAAATGGATAAAATTTCTGTTAAATTAAATTGAATGTTCCAAATTATGGCCCCCTTCTTGAATACACATCATGATTCTGCTTTTTAAATGATTATCTTACGTTTTTTAAAATATCTCTAGTAACAGCACGAAAAACATTTTCTATTCTTATTTTCATATCGTCCGCTGTGGTAGGTTTGTTTGTTTTAAAAAGTCTTTATTCACAATAATTTTTGAGTAGTTATTTACAATAAATGAACAGAACTTTATATATACATAAAAACATAGATATATAAAATGCCGATGTCCTGGCAGTCCTGACATAATTGTTTATGTCTGGATGTATTCATGGCACCTTGCTACTCGCATTATCCATTAATTATCGCTCTACAATTTACTTTGCCCCGTATTGATAAATTTGACTCCACTAGCTATTTCGACTTGTTTATCCCTGAATAGCAGCTGAAAAACAGGGTTTCAAAACCGCTGTGGTAGATGGTGTACTATAAACTACACTTTTTACATAGCCCCAAAGAAGGATCAACTTTAGTTTAACTGAAACCAGTTATGTAAGAAATATTCTTTTATTTACCATTAGGAATATTTTTCAAACAGAAAGATTCGATTTTTGTTTTGCGGAAATGCATAATTTTCATTTTTCCGACTTTAGAATAGCTGAAACCAGTTACAAGAAAATGCGTTTCTGTTTTACATTTTAGACAATTTTCTAAACATAAACACGCAAAAAACTTCTTGCGGAAATATACCATTTTCATTTATTGATAAAATATTGTAGATTTAGATTGATTCAAACTTTAATCGGCGACTCTGTAAAATGGCATGTGCAAAAACGTTCAATAGGTTTTTAAATGTCGTTAAGATATGAGCTTTATTATTGTTAGTATAATATGTGGTATAGGAGTAGAAATTAGGATACCTAGTGGTTAAATGATGTCTTATTTTGTTATAACTGAGCAAAGTCTACCTAAAACTAGACAGGAAGCTTATGAATTTGCGAAAAATGAAGGCTTAATACCTCGACCACTTTACTGTAGGACAAAATGTAAAGGACATACGAGTAATATGGATATATTTTCGCATTATTATTTTTCAGAAACAGATTTGGGAATATTTAGGTGTTCTAAACGACAACAATGCAAACCTTCGTTTTCTGTTGCAAAGGAAACCTGGTTTGAAAATAGTCATATTTCACTAGAAAAAGAGTTTAGGTAGGTGGTAAGACTTTTTTTTTCTTAAATATTTATATGCAGGATTCTTTTTGGATTCGCTCACGGAGAATCATATGAACGGATATGTGTTGGTGTAAGTGGTTCAGGAGGGAGTTTATCAATAGCTGCTCGGATGAAGTATTGTCTGGAGATGGTTACCAGTGCTTTTACTTCAATGCAGGCATCTCTGCCGAAAATTGGAGGGCCAGGAATCATAGTGCAGGTTTGTGTCTTGAGATTTTAAGCGATACTAAGCTGATAGGAATAGATATTATTCATTGATCTGTGTTAAAGGTCGGGAAGGGGAGTAAACTCAATTTAATATTTTAAGGTTTATATTTTAATAACACATCAACAAATTGAATAAAAGATATTTTTATTTTTAGATTGACGAATCGAAAAGGAAGTACAATCGTGGACGAGTTATGGAGAGTCATTGGATTTTGGGAAAATCTGAGGCTAGTTGTTTGTCCGCAAAATAAAAGAGATGCTGCTACCCTTATAGAAATTATTAAAAATCATGCGACAGTGGGATCTATTATTCATACGGATGATTGGAAAGCTTACAGTGGACTTTCCAATTATGGTTATATTCATCACACAGTAAATCATAGCGTGGAATTTGTGGCGGATGATGGGACACATACTCAGAGGATAGAATCTCAATGGAATGCAGCGAAAAGGTATTTGAGAGGTCAGCATATTCCTGAAGATGAGTTTCCTGATAAACTTTGTGAATACCTTTGGAGGCGGTATTGTAAGAAACATAAGTTAGATCCAATGGTTGAACTATTAAATTCAATTAGAATGGAGTACGGTGACTTTAGAAGTTCGACTTTAAAGATTATTCCACAAGGCAAATTTTGTTCCTTTATTTGATACTGGTACATATAGGTTTATAAGTTTTTTCTCAAAAGTTTACAGTTGAATTTCAGTTTTATTTCCGATAATTTCTACAAAATTTAGTTTTAAAAATGTCATTTGACATTGAAGATGTTATTTAATAAATATTTTTTCTGAGTATGCTGTCTCATTTCGCATATTTTATATATACTTAACAAAAATAAGTTTTCGTTTATCTGCAAGGCACAACCACTGTACAAATAACACCTGGTAGGAAAATCACTTATTTTCGCAGGAGTTCTTTTGAGTAGTTATGTTTAAGAAAGTGTTTGAAATATAAAGCATAAAAAAGTTTTCATGTAACTGGTTTCAGTTATTTTAAAGTAGGGAAAATGATGCATTTCCGCAGAAAAATTTTTGTGATTTTGTGTTTGGGGAGGCATCTATATATTGAAAAAACAAATTTTTAACCTTAAACTGGTTTCAGCTAAAAAAAAGTTCACCCCCAAAGAAAAAAATCAATTAAAGTTAAGTCTGGAGATCTGGGTGGCCAGTTAACTGGTCCGCCCCTTCCAATCCACTTATTCGAAAATTTTCTATTATGATAGTTTCTTACAGGTCTAGAGATACGAGCAGGCGCACCATATAATTGCAACTACATTTTTTGTCTAACATTTCAACAAACGTCTTCCAACAATGTCCAATAATCTCTTTTTAAGAATGTTGAAAATGTTCTGCCATTTAAGTGCCTATCAAAAAAATAAGGACCAATAACTTTATTTTCGGCAATGTTGTTGTTCTGCTTTATCGCCTGTGTCATTACGTCTATTTTTATTTGACATTTCCCTTGTGATAATGTCATAAACAATCAAACTGCAGAAGATATTTGTCTCTTGCAGTGAAGATCTTTATTAATTTGTACATTCTTATAGGCAGAGTGGTCTAGAGAAAGTTCTTGTTATTTAATTGAAGAATACGAAAGATTTTCATGCCTTTATGATCCTTTTATTCAAACAAACATGCCCGTAATGAAATTTTTTTAAAGATAACACAAGAAGTACAGAAAATAGACAAAATATTACAGCTTGAAGACATTAAAAAAAATCACAAACCTTCGCCAGCAATGTTCACATGAGCTAACCAAAATGAATGAAGTGATGCATTTTGGTATGAGCTCAGATGAAATTTATGAACCTACTGTATGGTGGTACGACAACTTTTTATTTTTGGTACCATTTGTAAAAAAGAGGAAATCCAAAAGCTCTTTAGAATCTGTGGTATGTGTTTGTTTATCAAATTATTTTTAGATGTATAACCTCAATATTTCAATTTTAGACGGAAACGGAATCACAATATGAGACCTTGGAAACGGAATCAGATGTTAGTGGTGATACTCAAGTCAGTCGTAAACAGAATGCAGTGACTCCAACGAAATCAGTTAAAAAAAGAAAGGTGCAGGAAGATCCAGTTATAGACCAGGCAGTGACAACATTGAAGGTATGCATTGGTATGTATTGTAATTACAAAAATGTAAAACTTCTTCCTGTTTTAGACATTGGAAGATAAATTAAATTCAGATGTTGCAAATAATTGGCGAATATGTAAGTAGCGAACTGCAATCAATCAATGATGATGAATTAGTTAATGATGCCAAACATGAAATTAGTGAAAATATATATATAAAACTAAAAAGAAATGGCTAGCTGTGAAGAGGAAGAGAGCTGAAACTATCGATTTTATATTTGACGATGCTGATCAAGAATGAATATATGTTTTATTTTTTTTAATAAGAATAGTTACGAGCAATTGGAATTTTTTACTGGGACTATTTTTTTACATTGCCTACGTTTTGACATACTTCATGTCTTCATCAGGACTAAAATACGTGATTGTATCAATTTTGTACATTTCTTCTTTGGACTAAACCATTGGTTCCCAACGGGAGCTATACCGCCCGCCTGTGGGCGCTGCAGCCTTTTAGGGGGGCGGTAGCGGATTCAGAAGCAAATAATAAGCAGTCAAGATGAATGGTGAAATAAAAATGATTTAGTAAGGGTTAATAAGCAGTTTTAAATTAGCATTAATAATAATACTAATAATTTCTTTTAGTTCAGAATAGAAGTATATGACTTGTCCTCGCACGTTGATAAGCGAACGCGCGATGTTCATACAAAATAACATGTTTCGACATGTTCGCAACAGACAAGTTGAATCATGCACGAAATGAAACTTATAAAAGCAACAGCTCTACGAATTTTTTGTTAGTTAGTTGTGTGCTTGGCCGCGATATATAGTCGTGAATCATAAGCTCTGCCGTAGTAAATAATCGTGAGTGGTGTGTCATTTTATACACATTACTGATCTATAAATCTATTGAGAATTTAATTTTTGTATGAAAATGGCTGAATCTACTTCTAAATTAAAAAAGAAATGCCGGTAATACAGTATTGAATATTTAAAATATGGATTTGCGGAATTTTCTTAAACAAATCATTACCTATGTGTTTAATTTGCCGAAAAGTTTTTCAAATGAAGCTATGAAACCTTCTAGGCTACAAGAGCATTTACATAAAATGCATCCTGATAAGAAGAACAAAGATATATTCTATTTTCAAGAACTCGAAAAACAATATTTAAAACAGCCAACTATATCAAACCTTTTTGCATCGTCTTCTAAACGAGACGATGATGGGCTACGAGCCTCATATAACGTTTCATTGTTAATCGCAAAGTCAGGAAAACCACACACCATTGGCGAGGAATTAATTTTGCCGGCAATCGAAGAGATATTAAAAACTGTTCTCCATCATAAGACACCATTTGATATAATTAAAAAAAATCCTCTCAGTTATAATTCAGTGCAAAGAAGAATAGGTGAAATGGCAAATGACGTTGAAATATCATTATGCGATTACCTAGACTTGCAAATATTCCATTCAACTCGATGAATCAACTCTACCAAGTAACGAAGCTCTACCTATTCTTATCATACGTACGATTTATAAAAGAAGATAAAATTCATTAAGAGTTATTATTTGCTAAAAATTTGGAATCTGATACAAAGGGACATTCTATATTTAATATCATGCAAGAATTTTTTCAAGAGAAAGAAATTCCTATTAGCAATATTTTGTCTGCTGCTACTGATGGTGCTCCAGCAATGACCGGGCGTCATAAGGGTTTTATAGCACATTTGAGTAAAGCAGTGCCAAATGTACACGCTGTACATTGTATTATTCACCGTCAGCATTTGGTTGCAAAAAATTAAATGAACGTCTGCATGCGTCCCTCAATAACGTTATTAAAGCAATCAATATCATTAGAAGCAATTCATTGATTGACCGTTTGTTTCATAAGCTTTGCAATGAAAATGATGAAGACTACAATCGCTTGCTGCTGCACACAGAAGTACGTTGGCTCTCTAAAGGTGTTTGTCTGAATTGTTTTTTCAATTTATTTGACTCAGTGTTGGAATTTCTTGAAGAAAACGAACAATTGCGCGAAAACCTGATTACGTCAAAAAATGACATCGCTTATTTGACGGACCTGTTTAAAGTATTTGATCAAGTTAATCTACAATTGCAAGGTGATGATTTAAATTTAATTAAAACTAAAAACGTCATGGCTGCTTTTGCAGGAAAACTTCTCATATTCAAAAGAAATCTTGGTAGAGGTGAGTACAACCATTTTCCCACATTATCAACAGTGTCTGCAAAACCGGAAGATTTACTTACTTACTGCCACCACTTGGAAGTTCTTCATGTTGATTTTACAGAGCGTTTCCAAGATATTTGAAACATGGAAATACCAAGTTGGGTTATAGATCCTTTCGCAAACACAGATACTGAAAGCTCATTAAATTTGGAAGAGGAGCTATTAGAACTCGCAACTAACGAAGAACTGAAAGTAAAATTCAAACGTGGATATCAAGAGTTCTGGTTTCAAAAACCAATACCAGTTCTCTATCCTGGATTGTGGACAATGGTACAGAAGTTGCTAATTGCATTTCCTTCGTCCTATATGGTTGAGCGTGCATTCAGTGCAGTAACTGATTTGCTGTCAAAGAAGAGAAACAGACTACACATCACTGAACGTGGCGATCTGCGATTGATGTTAACGAAATTGGAACCCGATATTAACAAACTGGTAACACTCCACCAGCCTCAACCGCCTCATTGATTTTTTCTTTATTATTAATTTTGTATTTCTTATTGTATTGCATTTCTTATTTCTATTGTGATTATATTTCTTATTGATTCTGTGTTTATATTTAAAAGTTTAATAAACAATTTTATTGTACATTTGGTAGTCGTTTAATAAATTTCTACTTCATCATTCCTCTAAAATAAAATTTAGACATTAACTGAAATTAAAGCTAAATACAGATCAATTGGGACGGTACAGATGATATTAAAATAAAATTAAATACTTTGGACTAACCAGCGACTGGGGGGGGGGGGTTAGTTTTTGTTCTCTTCTATAGGGGGCGGTGGTCCAGAAAAGGTTGGGAACCACTGGTAAACGTTTAATCCACAATAATCCCTTCATGGGTTGGATTTTTTAAACAATTTTTGAAATTTTAATGTGTACATTACTGTATAATTGGTGTTTGATTGAATTGGATATTTTTATGCAGAACATTTTACACGACATACAAAACTTTTTATTTCTTCAATAAAACTTTCTTTTTCATTAAAAGAAATGAAAATGAAAAGTATTAATATTTTATTATACAAAATATAAAAGCCGGATCTGTATTTGACCTGTAGGAAACTTTAATTACTAATTACACAAGATTCTTCTTGGCGTTGAAGTTTCACACATTTCGTTATTCAAATAGTGAGAATATCACATTAATTATGCGAGAACTAAAATACTGAAAGCGACAAAAAAGAATCAAGATGAATGAAATATTTTCCAAGTAGCGGTGTCTTCGACATTAAAAAATCAGTTATCTTTATCTAAACCAATACAACGGTACGAATAGGAATAGTAAACTCGATTCTGTTTTTTGTTACACACGTTTTTTAACCTTTGGAATAGGAGTCAAAAATTCCTTGAAGCCATAAGTTTTTAGGCACATTTTACTTTTCCTCCCAACCTATCAAATATGCGGGAAAAGTATTGGTTTACCCCAAAAAAAGTTGGAAATTTGAAAAAAATTTTTGAGTTATTTTTACGTTTTCCTTCAACAACAACACGAAAAAATGGTTTTTAGAAAAAAAAATCCTGTGTGTATGTTGTCGTCGTCGTCGGCCACTTTTCGTTACATGTCTTGTTGGCACGATACAGCCTCCGGAGTGCAACAAGTCACCAATTTTATGATTGCATATTGTTAAGGACATGTCACAGATAAATCCTATTGATTTTCAGCTCACCAGAGCCAGTACAACGGGTGCTGTGTTACTTAAAGTACGACTTTTTGTTAATTTTTTGAGAAATTTCTGTTAGTTAACACGATACAGCCTCTGGAGTTCAACAAGTCACCAATTTTAATATTGAATATTATTCAGGACATCACACAGATGAACTCTATTGATATTCAGCTCACCAGAGCCAGTGTAACAGGTGCTATAGTAGTTTAAGTACGATATTTTTGTCATTTTTGGGAAAATTTCAGTTTGTTAGCACGATACAGCCTCCGGAGTATATACAAGTGACCAATTTTATGATTGGATAATATTCAGAGCGTCTCAAAGATGAACCCTATTGATATTCAGCTCACTAACGCCAGTAAAACGAGTGCTATGGTACTAGAAGTACCAAATTTTTGTAATTTTTAAGAAATTTCGGTTTGTTAGCACGATACATCCCCCGGAGTGTATACAAGGGAGAATTTTATGATAGAATATTGTTCAGGGCCACAGATGCGGAAAAGTTAGTTTTAATCTTTAAAACCGTTTATTTTTTTTATCAACTAAAAATGCCAAAAATGACCTGGTCCTATAATATATCGAATATCTATCGATATATTGAAGATATGGCTTTGCTCTCTAGTACAGTTGATTCAAGAAGAATTTGTCTATACACTATTTAATTTTCACATTTTTATTACCTCTGGTTTCCAATATACTGGGCGTCAAAGTTTTATTAACAAAAATTATCGAAAATAACATCATCCTCTAACTTTGTTCATATCTGTGGCAATATTTAAGATACACCTTTGCAATCTATTTTACTTGATTCGAGAAGAATTGCTCTATAAATGAATCAATTTTCACATTTATATAACCGCTGATTTCCAAGATACGGAGCGGCAAAGTTTATCGAAAATAACATAATCCTTTAATTAGTCTCATATCTGCCGAAATATTTGATAGAGCTTTGCAGTCTAGATCAGTTGATTTAAGAAGAATTGCTCTATAAATTATTCAATTTACATAACGTATTCCTCAACTTTGTTCATATCTGTGGCAATATCTTAGAGCTGCGCACTCTATTTCAGTTGATTCAAGAAGAATTGCTCTAGAAACTATTCAATTGAAAAATCAATATCAATCCCTTCCGTTGTCTGATTTTTTCTTTTATATGAAAAAAAATTGCAGACATTTTAAACAAATTCTGTCACATAAAAATGCAAAAAAAATACAAAAATCGTCCAAAAATCACCATTTTACCCCAAAAAATAGATTTTTTTAATTTAAATTCAAAATTTAATTTTTATGTTTAGTAAAAAATACTTTTATTAAAAATAATAACGATGTACCTGAAGGATAATTTTGATAGAATTAATCATGTAAAATCCACCTTCTATAGACCCCAAAAATTAGTTTGCAAGATACGGTGCGTTAAAGTTTATTAACAAATATCAAAAATAACATGCTTCTCTAAAACTTTGCTCATATCTGTGGCAATGTTTAGATAGAGCTTCGCACTCTATTTCAGTTGATTCAAGAAGAATTGCTCTATAAACTCAATTTTCACGTTCCAAGAAACGGGGCCTCAAAGTTTATTAACAAATATTACCAAAAATAACATCATCTTCTAATTTTGCTCAAATCTGTGGCAATATATAAGATAGAGCTTTGCACTCTACTTCAGTTGATTCAAGAAGAATTGCTCTATAAATTATTCAATTTTCACATTTTTACTACCGCTGATTTCCAAGATACGGGGTGTCAAAATTTATTAACAAGGATTGTAGAAAATAACATAATCCTCTAACCTTGTTCAGATCTGTGGCAATATTTATAGCTCCGCATTCTATTTCAGTTGATTCAAGAAGAATTGCTCTATAAACTATACAATTTTCAGATTTTATTACCGATGGTTTCCAAGATACGAGACGTAAAAGTTTATTAACAAGGATTATCAAAAATAACATAATCTTCTAATTTTACTCAAATCTATGGCAGTATATAAGCTAGAGCTGTGCACTCTATTTCAGTTGATTCAAGCAGAATTGCTCTATAAACTATTCAATTTTCAGATTTTTACTACCCCTGATTTCCAAGATACGGGGCGTCAAAATTGATTAACAAGGATTGTCGAAAATAACATCATCTTCTAATTTTACTCAAATCTGTGGCAATATATAAGATAGAGCTGTGCACTCTATTTCAGTTGATTCGAGAAGAATTGCTCTATAAATTATTCAATTTTCATATTTTAACTACCGCTGATTTCCAAGATACGGGGCGTGAAATTCTCTAACATTGTTCATATCAGTGGCAATATTTAAAATAGAGTTTCGAGCTCAATTTCAAATGATTCAAGAAGAATTGCTCTATAATCGATTCATTTTTCAGATTTTTATTACCGCTGTTTTCCAAGATACGGAGCGTCAAATTTTATTAACAAGGATTATCGAAAATAACATGGCTCATATATCTGTCGAAATATTTGAGATAGAGCTTGGCATTCCATTTCAGTTGATTCAAGAAGAAATGCTCTATATCCTATTGAATTTTCACAATTTTATTACTACTGATTTCCAAGATACGGGCCCGTCAAAGTTTATTAACATAGATTATCGAAAATAACATAATCCTCTAGCTTTGTTCATAACTGTGGCAATATATAAGATAGAGCTTCGCACTCTATTTCAGTTGATTCGAGAATAATTGCTCTATAAACTATTCAATTTTCAGATTTTTACTACCCCCGATTTCCAAGATACGGGGCGTCAAAATTTATTAACAAGGATTGTTGAAAATAACATAATCCTCTAACTTTGTTCATATCTGTGGCAATATTTAGAGCTTCGCACTCTATTTCAGTTGATTCAAGAAGAATTGCTCTATAAACTATCAGGGTTGGGCAAAATCTGATTTTTATTAAAAAAATCAAAAACCATTGATTTTCTTAAAAAAATCATGATTTATTTGATTTTTTAAATTTGAATATAAAATTTGAACATTTTGATTCTTTGAAATTATTGTTAATTATTTTAATGTATAAGTCTAAAAATTATAATACAATTTGCGGCTCAAAAACTTATGACAACGCATTTGTCGCGCTTCTTGCAAGAAAATTCTTGTTGCGAGTTGTTTTCCTTCTGTCCCATACACTCACGATACAGTGCCGAGTGAGGCACGAACGCGTTTGTTGTGCTTTTTGCAAGAATATTCCTGTCCTTTTCAACCTATAAATTGACGTTGCCTAACAATTTCACGCATTTCGCTAGTTAGGTTAGTTAAGTGATGTGAAAACATATAAATAAAGTAAAATGAGTGGAAGAAAAGAGGACCCAATATGGCAGTTCTATATTAAGACAACAAATCCAAATAAATTGGGGTGTAGGGCTATTTGTAGAAAGTGCAAGAAAGATGTTCAAGGGTTATTCCAAAGACTTAAAGCACACCACAATATTTGTAATTATAAAGAGAGGAATACAGGTAATTAAATTATTAATTTAATTTTATTTATATTTAATAAAGACTTTTATTATTAACCCGTGCATGATCGCGTGGTTATAGTCCAGGAGGAATCGGCGCATGAGTACCGAAAACTATTCCACCTCAATTTTTTTATGCGATCCTCTTTGAATTGCCCTACTGATGATATAAATGCATGTTGCCATGGGGCAACCTAGTGCCATATTGTTTAAACCGAAATTGTTTAAACAATTGGAAGGAATTGTTATTTTTCAACCGGACAATTTTTTTTTATATTCTTTATTGAAATACAATTAAAAAAGGTCCTATGACTTTTCACGATAAAGTTAATATTTTTAGAGATATGAATTTTTAAAGGTTCGAAAAATCTCAAATTTGAGTACTTTTGACCCATGAAAAATATATTGAAAAAATAAAATAAAATATAAATAATAATTTTTTTAAATTCTTTATACAGTAGTTAATAATATTCTTAATAGAGATTTAAGAAAATTTCATTGTTTATACCTGTTTTTTAATTGTTAATTTCGCGCGCTTACAAGTATGCGTCGCTACCTTTAAGTATCGCCGTCTCTCTCTGACTCATGCGCTGCATACCGTCTCTCTGTGTCCTGAATCATTATTAATTATTTATCTAACTTCATCAAGATTGGTAAAAAGAGCAATGTTATTAATAATTAAATTGTCTACAATTTGTTTTTAACAAAAGTATTTAAGTATGAATCCAAACATGTAATTAAAATTACTTTTTTGTTATTATCATAGTAATTTCTGCATTTTTATCAACAATAATAAGATATAATGGTATTTGAAAAATTTTTGGAATCACAATTATATATAAATAATAAGCTTTTGCTCAAAGCATACATTTGGATAAATGCATTGTATCCGGAATATAAAACATTAGATTTTACGAATTTCGGATACAAACTAGAGAATGATACTTTGCTAATACCTTTATTTATAAACAAAAGCCTATTTCCAACTGATCAAAATCTAATGTTTTATATTCCGGATTCAATGCATTTTTCCAAATGTATGTTTAAGCAAAAGCTTATTATTTATACATAATTGTGATTCCAAATTTTTTTCAAATACTATTATATCTTATTATTGTTGATAAAAATGCATAAATCACTATGATAATAACAAAAATGTTCCGATTCATACTTAAATTACTTTTGTTAAAAACAAATTGTAGACAATTTAATTATTAATAACATTGCGCTCTTTACCAATCTTGATAAAGTTAATGGTTTTTTAGATAAATAATTAATAATGATTCAGGACACAGAGAGACCGTATGCAGCGCATGAGTCAGAGAGAGACGGCGATACTTAAAGGTAGCGACGCATACTTGTGAGCGCGCGAAATTTAGAATTAAAAAACAGGTATAAACAATGAAATTTTCTTAAATCTATATTAAGAATATTATTAACTATTGTATAAAGAATTTAAAAAAAATTATTATTTATATTTTATTTTATTTTTTTAATATATTTTTCATGGGTCAAAAGTACTCAAATTTGAGATTTTTCGAACATTTAAAAATTCATATCTTTAAAAATATTAACTTTATCGTGAAAAGTCATAGGACCTTTTTTATTTGTATTTCAATAAAGAATATAAAAAAATTTGTCCGGTTGAAAAATAACTATTCCTTCCAATTGTTTAAACAATATGGCAATAGGTTGCCCCATGGCAACATGCATTTATATCATCAGTAGGGCAATTCAAAGAGGATCGCATAAAAAAATTGAGGTGGAATAGTTTTCGGTACTCATGCGCCAATTCCTCCTCGACTATTAGATTTTGCCTAACATTTTTTTGTTTTTTGTTGATTCTCCAAGCACTTGATATTTAATTTTTGAGATAATTTAATGAAAGTTTTAAAACATAAATTTTAATTATAAGTTAAGTAACATAGTGTAATTTTTAATTATATATTCTGAGATATTTTGAAATATTTTTTAAACATATACGTATTATAATATTATAAGTGATACATTTTTGATAAATAACAGAATACAACAGGGTAACACAAACGTTTCTATACATTAAAAGACACATTTAAATCAAAAATATTGTCTACAAAGACAAAAATTAAGATATACCAGACAGTAATTAGACCAGTCGTACTTTACGCCGCAGAAACGTGGAATTTAACAAAAAAAGAGGAAAACACATCAGAAATCTGCGAAAGGAAAATACTACGGAGAATATACGGCCCAATTAAAGAAAATGGAGTATGGACAATATTGAGAAACTACGAAGTTAATCAAACATTCAATAGCCCAATAATAACAAATGAAATAAGAAATAAACGATTAAAGTGAACAGGACATGTACAACGTCTAGGTAATGAAAGGTGTGTCAAGAAAATACAGGAAACTAAAAGACAAGGACGAAGAGCAAGGGGACGACCGAAAACTAGATGGTTGGATGGTGTAGAAGAAGATCTTAAAGAAATTGGAATAAATGACTGGAAGAACAAAGCAAAAGACCGGAAAGAATGGAAAAGAATAGTAGAAGAAGCAAAGGACAGACTTCAGAGCAGAAACTGAATCACCGAATTCACAAACTCCCTACTGATTTAAAGCAGTAGGGTTGGCCAAGCGGCTGGCCACCGCTGCCGGAAAAATGAGGCTAAGAATCCCAATAGGGAGACTATGGACCTTAAGGTCTGAAAGTCAATGAGAAGAAGAACATACATTTTTGAGATATTTTTAAAATTTTTTTGATAGATATTATTTTAGGCATATAGGATTGTTTTTAAATGTTAGGTGAAATCTAACACGTGGCCTTTAATGTAACTTTTTTAACGCAACCTTTCCCAGGTTAATTAAAGATTATCTTTACTCTTCTATACTTACTTAATTTTTAATTTTTTTCAACTTAAAAAAATAAATTTGCTTGTACATCTCTATTGAACATTTTCACTTTATTTTAAAATCAATAATTCAATTCTATATCAATATATCATCAATTAATCAATTTCAATTTTCAATTATGTTTTTCTCTTTCCAGAGAGTCGAATGTCGCTTGACAGTTTTGCTAGCACATCATCTGCCTCAAGTTGTATTTCACTCATGACGGATAGTTCATATGTTATAAAAACTCCACCGAAAGTACCAACAAGTTCAACAACTTTTGAGCCAGTCCAAAAAAAGGAAGAAATCGAAACTCAGCCTACCATGAGTGGTTTTGTAATGCGGACTGCTGAAAAACATAAAATTGACAAACAAATAGCAAAGGCTATTTTTGCTACTAATTCGAGCTTCAGATGTATTGAGAATTTAGAGGTGAAACCTCGAGAGAAACGGTAGCAACAAGGCTTTTGGACGAAATCTATGAAGAGTAAAAATAAAAATGTTTCTCCTCCCTGTCAGGACAGTCCGTAAATATGTCAATTGAAGAGTGGTCAAACGTGCACAACGAACCAGTGATATGTGCAATGATAACCACTGAAGATGGACAAGCCCTCCTATATGAAACTATAGACACATCAGGAAATCCACATACTTCAGAATATTTAACTCAAATAGTTTGTGACCTGATTTCTTCATGTGAATTAAAAAACAAGTGTACCGTAAAATCCTTTGTGGCAGACAATGCCGCAAATATGACACTTATGAGAAAAACATTAGAAGAAAAAACGAACGCAAAAGTTATAACTTATGGCTGCTCTGCACATAATTTTAATTTACTGTGCAGGGATTTTCAAGTTAAGGACGTTAAAGAACATGTGGTCCAAATTGTTAAGTATTTTCGAAATAACCATTTGGCTAGACCTACATTCAGTCAAGCAGGAGGCAGCGCTTTAATCCTTTCAAGCGATGTGCGATGGAATAGCCTTGGCGACTGCTTAGAGATGTATTTCACTCAGTGGGACATCATATTAAAAATCTGCGAAGAAAATAAAAAGGAGATTGATTCCACTATTTACCAAAAAGTATCAAATATTGCGATTAAACATGCAGCGCCAGATTATTTAAACATTTTAAGACCTATATCAGTTGCTCTCGATACTGTGTAGAGGAAAACTCCAACTATCGCAGATGCTGTAGAGCAGTACAATATATCTTTGATGAATTTGTGGAATTACCATTACAAAAAACACGACAATTTAATAATCGATATAAGTAAGCACTAACGCCATATCATTTTATAGCGTATATGTTGAATCCACAAAAAACAAAATACCAGTTAACACCAGAAGAAAAGAATATAGCTTTACAAACAGTTAACTAGTTATATGAAAACACTGGACTGTTACCTTTAGTAATAAAGTTAAATACCCGCAGTGCTCCATTTAAGCAAGTTATGTTTTCGGACGAAGTAATAAAAAATGTAAACGGACTACAATGGTGGTTATCACAAAATGATGAGCCGGAAATCTTGAAACAGTTGCCAATAATAAAACAGTTCCTGTGTGCAACTGCTTCTTCAGCTTCACATAGAACGCGTATTTAGCTCTTTTGGTCTTGTACACTCGGATATTAGAAACAGATTAGGCATAGAAAAAGGAGGAAAACTCGTGTTTTTGTTTAAATTGTATAACGAAAATGAATAGACTGAAAATATACAGTAATAAAATTTAGGTGTTACGTTTAGTTTAAGAATTTGGAATTATGTACTTCTTTTTTCTTGTTTTTGCTAAAAGCAGATACTTTTTATGATTTTTTAGAAAACTTTTATATCATGTTGTTATCTGGTTCTGAATAAAAAAGAAAAAAATTAATTTTAAATCATGATTTTAATTTTAAATCATGATTTTAATTTTAAAAATCAAGCGATTTAAATCATGATTTTAATCGTGATTTTAATCAGCCCAACCCTGTAAACTATACAATTTTGAGATTTTTTTACCGCTGGTTTCCAAGATACAAGGCGTAAAAGTTTATTAACAAAGATTATCAAAAATAACATCTTCTAATTTTACTCAAATCTGTAGCAATATATAAGATAGAGCTGTGCACTCTATTTCAGTTGATTCGAGAAGAATTGTTCTATAAATTATTCAATTTTCACATTTTTACTACCGCTGATTTCCGTCAAAGTTTATTAACAAAGATTATCGTAAATATAATCATCCTCAACTTTGCTCATATCTCTCATAATATTTAAGATAGAGCTTTGCAACCTTGTTCATTAGATTCAAAAAGAATTGATCTATAAACTATCAATTTTCACATTTCTATTACCACTAGTTTCCAAGATAGGGTGCGTTAAAGTTGAGTTTCATTTTATTTATTCTAACTTTGCTCGCATCATTCTAAGCAGAGTTTTATAAGATTCAATACGAATTGCTCTGTACAGGGTGTCCCAAATTGGTGTGTTTTGCAGGGTATCTCGTAAACTAAGAGATAGAAGAAAAGCAGTTAAGATGTTTTTGTTAAAGTAGCGATAGCCTAATTAAATCTTTAGTAACTCCCTGCAGTTGGAAGATACAGGGCGATTATTGAAAACTGTCGAAAACTACAAAGTACTATAACTTCTTAATTAAGAAAAATATAAAAAAACGTTATAAAAACTTTCGACAGATATAATATTAAAGATTTCAGTGGCGCACAGAATTTTTTTGTTAAGGGGCTCACTAAGGAAATATAATGCAAACTTATGTTGTTTTAAATGGGACACCCTGTATATTTTGACGTTTTTCGTTTTCTTTTTTAATTCTCATTCACCTCATATGACATATTATATATCCATTTTCAATGGTTGGAGCTACAGTGCAAGTAAACCATTTATGGATGTTATCATATGAAACACCCTTAAAAAATTGAACACTCAGTAATGAAATTTAACATTTGATTATAAGGATACTGATGGGTGACAATTTTATTTATCAAAATTATAATTGATAAAAAATAAAACCAGATTAAAAAAATAAAAACAATAAACAACAAGAAATATTGTAACAACTAATCTACCTATAACTAATTTTATTAGAATGTAAAAATTACATTAAATGTTCAAAATGTCCTCCGTTTTGTTGTAATAATAATTGACACCTTTTTCTTACTGATCTTACACAATTGAGAATGTGCACTGGCTTCATTTTTCTAAATGCGGCATGAATATTTTGTAATAAATCTTCCCTACTCTCGAAGTTAGTCTTGTAAATATTATTTTTTTAAAATCCCCAAATAAAAAAATCAGGAGGATTTACTTCCGGAGAACGAGGCGGCCACCTAACCGGTCCATAAGTACGAATCCACCGATTAGGAAATTTTTCGTTTAAATAATCTCCAATGAATAGAGCATTATGGGCAGGTGCTCCATCTTGTTGGAACCAAAATGTGTCCCTATTAGCCAACACTTCCTCTTCCAAAAGTTGGTGTAAGTTTATTTCTAAGATATCTATATATCCAGCAGCAGTTAGTTTATCATCAAATATATGATAAACTAATTTATTATGTTTAACAAAACAACTAACGTTAAAGCCGAATCTGCCTTGTCTCCTGATCCCCTGAACTAAGTGTGGATTTGAGTCGTTCCAATATAGTTCATTATGTCTGTTAAATATTCCTGCACTGCTTATGCGAGCTTCATCGCTAAATATTACCTTTGAATAAAAATTTGGATGTTCATTACATTTTCCTATATACCACTGTGCAAATTGTGTTCTTCTCAAAAAATCGTTTGGGTATAATTTTTGACGGACGGATGTCCGATAAGGCCTAAATTTATATTTCTTTGAAATCCTTCCTGCAGTAGTTTTTGGAACACCTATTTCATTTTCAATTTGACGTAGAGAAGATTCATGATGTGCTTGGATATATCCCAACGTATTTACCTCTCTTTCTTCATGATTCTTTTCGTACTTACGCCGTGGTTTCACAAAACATCCATACTCGATTAAATTTGAATCGAGTTTTTTAAAAATTCTCTTGTCAGGTTGCCTTCTTTCTGGATATCGTTGAAAATATAATTCAGACGCATCAATAACATTCTTTTGACATTCAATATATGCCACATGCATATCATATTTTTCATAATTTTCAAAATTCATGTTGTTGACAAGACTGCACGTCGTAAAATTAATTCTGACAGGTAACACAGGTTTTGTTTTATTTTCAATGGTAAGAGGACCAAAGCCTACTTGATGAAATGAACATTCTTATAAGATATAACAATCATGTCAATTGAGGTAAACAAACTAAAATATAACAACATATCGGGTTAAACATAATTAGAAATAAAAGTAAAATCGGTAAAAAAATACAGACATCTTATTTCGTGATGTTATTTACCAAAAAACGGATTCAATAATTTCAAAATAATAATATATGTACTTAAAATCAATAATCAGCTATATTTACCTACTTTGTTTCACTGTTCACTGATTTTATTTTTGGTAATGCTGAATTGGTTGAAGATTATTTAAACGAAAAACTTTTTAATCAATGAAAACGGAGGACATTTTGAACATTTAATGTAATTTTTACATTCTAATAAAATTAGTTATAGGTAGATTAGTTGTTACAATATTTCTTGTTGTTTCATAAGTTTATTGTTTTTATTTTTTTAATCTGGTTTTATTTTTTATTAATTATAATTTTGATAAATAAAATTGTCACCCATCAGTATCCTTATAATCAAATGTTAAATTTCATTACTGAGTGTTCAATTTTTTAAGTGTGTTTCACCTGATAACATCCATAAATGGTTTATTTGCACTGTAGCTCCAACCATTGAAAATGGATATATAATATGTCATATCAGGTGAATGAGAATTAAAAAAGAAAACGAAAAACGTCAAAATATACAGGGTGTCCCATTTAAAAAACATAAGTTTGCATTATATTTCCTTAGTGAGCCCCTTAACAAAAAAATTCTGTCCGCCACTGAACTCTTTAATATTATATCTATCGAAAGTTTTTATAACGTTTTTTTATATTTTTCTTAATTAAGAAGTTATAGTACTTTGTAGTTTTCGACAGTTTTCAATAATCGCCCTGTATCTTCCAACTGCAGGGAGTTACTAAAGATTTAATTAGGCTATCGTTACTTTAACAAAAAAGAAGTCATAACATCTTAACTGCTTTTCTTCTATCTCTTTTATTTTACGAGATACCCTGCAAAACACACCAATTTGGGACACCCTGTACATTATAAACAGAAACAGTAGTATGAACGACAAAACATTATTTAGTATGCTCAAATTGTTTTCTTTATACTATTAGAAAGAAACTTCTCCTGAATATTAAATATGTTACTAATAGAAAATAATGATGACGCGACTTCGCTAGACGTTTGTAATGTTGACATAAACGGTTTTGAAAGTACACTTTATTCTATCATAACTATATTAATAATTAAACATTATAACGTTCTATTTATGTTTTATTTTTGCTGTTTAAACAACATGATTATGTTTTATTATTATTTGATAATCGTACTTTTTACGGTTTAAATACGAATGTAACCTCATTAATATTATCCAAACGCTAATTACGATTTATATCAAATCGTATTGCACAACTGAATTTTTTATTTCTATTAATTAAACTTTGAAACTCAAGATAAGATTTTGTTCCTTTGGAAAATAGATTTTTATTAGCGAAAATCAAAAACTGGAAATTAATTTCCTGTTTACTAAAAACAGAAGAAGATAGCGATTAAATACAAATATACAATGTGTTTATTTAAAAACTCCCCTCGTTAGCTGAAACGCTAAAAAAAACTATAGTCTGTTTCTTATTGCCCGACAGTACGCGAAAAGTTCACAGATGCTAGGCAGGTAGTAAAGCATAAACGTCACAGTTCATCTAAGGAATGTATTTACTATTTAATTTTATACCCGATCTGATATATAAAGGTAATATAAATGTAAATTCGGTTAGTTAAAACAACTAACTGACCTTCATACATTTGTAGAATACATACCGTTAAAACAATAAATTATTTTTGAAATAATCTTGTAACGCAACTATTCTGACTGAATATTTCATTAATTATCTTGAGAATTTGAAGCAGTTCAATTCTTGGGAGACATATTAACAAACCATTTATTAATTCATTCTACAGATAATTACTTTCTGATTTTCGAAATGTTGATAATAACATTTACAAGAAACATTACAATAGGGTCCTACTAGGGATTGTCCCAATGACTACTTAGAAATTTTGCAGGTATATACGGTGAAACTTAGTCTCGCCCAAATTTGTATAATTTGTTTTGCTTAGAGTCGCTTATGTTCCATAAGTGTTAACTATATTGTGACAAATGTCTTCAAGTTTTACCCCAGTAAAGTGTAAGAGCGTGATTAGCTTACAAACGAAGACTGTAGTGTTAAATGTGAATGATGCTGTTGTACATCAAATTCCGGCTGCTACTGTTAGAAATATAGTTTCGACATGTTCCAATATGACAGTAGTTAGTGAATCTACTATTTACAGGCTTCTAAGGGAGAGGAAAAATGGAAATATATCTCCACCTAAAAAGTCAACTGGAAGAAAACCATTTGACCTTGATGAACATATGCAAAATACAATAAGAAGAAAACTACATGAATTATATTTTAAAAAAGAGATCCCAGCCCTTGACAGAATTCTAAGAATGGTGAAAGAGGACGAGAATTTGCGTGACATAGGGCGAAAAACTTTGTGGAAAATATTACACAAATTAAATTTTACTTGGGAGAAGCAAAGTCGCAAATCAGTGCTAATCGACAACGAAGAAATAATTTGTTGGAGACGCCAGTATTTACGAGATATCCGATAATACAGACGGGAGGGAAGACAAATCTATTATCTAGATGAGACATGGCTCAATGAAGGACATTCAGTGAAAAAAATATGGCAGGACAAAAGTATTCAAACCAGTCGTCAAGCTTTCATAGAAGGTTTATCTACTGGACTGAAAACTCCTATCGGTAAAGGTCGCCGACTAATAATAACGCATATTGGATGAAATCAAGGGTTCGTTGAAGGTGGTTTACTGGAGTTTCAGTCAACATCAACCAAAGACTATCATGTAGAAATGACTGCAGATGTATTTTACACAAATGGTCGAATTAATTCCAAATAATGCTGTAATCGTTATGGACAATGCCACTTATCATTAGCGATTAACAGAAAATCTTCCATCTACCTCTTGGAGAAAAGCTGATATTAGAAACTGGTTAATCGTAAAAGATATACCATTTGAAGATGATATGTTGAAAAAAGAAGTTTTAAAGGTTGCTTCAGATCACAAGCTACAATTTAAAAAGTTTGTTATTGATAAAATAGCCAAGAATCGTGGGATAACAGTGCTTCGTTTGCCGCCATACCATTGTGAATTAAATGCGATAGAGTTAATATGGGCCCAAATAAAAGGTTATGTAGCTAGACATAATAAAACATTTAAAATGAAAGATGTTCGTGAACTCATGAAGTACTCATTGACAACAATAACTGAAGAGAACTGGAGAGATGCTGTGAATCATGTAATTAGAGAGGAAGAGAAAATGTGGGTTTTAGATAACCTCATAGAACAAACTATAGAACCGATAGTGATCTCTCTCGACGAGTCTTCGGATGATTCTTGTATTGCCAGCGAAGAAGATGATACTATAGATTGAATTTTATATTTCCTATAAATGGTATGTTTACTTTACTTAATATACATTAATTCATTGTCAATAAATTTGAATTATGAATACTATATTTTATTTAATTAATTTAATTTAATAAAAATGAAAATGTAACTTGTTAATAGGTCTAAACGAATGAATTTTATTTCAACTGTAATGTTGACCGAATCTAATTAAATAAGCAAAATGAACTAATATCGTAATCTCCGCCACTGTCGCACTGTTCATCCTTTTGCTGGCATTGTTCACTTTTATTACCATATTGTATTTTGAGCTGAAACAGGGATGTACAGATAACCAATACAGACACCTACTTGTTTTGCATTAGAATTTTAGTATTTACTTGTAAAATTCTTAGGATCACTCTGTAAGAGATAATTTTCTATTTGAATATTTAATGAGGCTACTGTGCTGTCAGACATTAAGAAATAGACTATAAAACAACTTGTTAAAGTGTATCTTTCGATTTTTTCGAAGACACCTTGTATTTTAATAGTATTAAAACTTGTTATAGATTCTACAAGTTTAGTAAAACACGTTTGTTTGGACTTGTGCCTTATAGGGTGTTATTTAGTGCATTGATATCATATTAATATATATTTTTCAATGACATACTTATATACTTGAATCGTTTTGTATTAATAATGACAGGATATTTTTTTCAAAGTGGTACCTTGAGATCGACATCAAAACGTATTTTTTTTTTCATAATTATCATTGTTTGAGCATAGTTAACTTTTACGTAAAAATATTTATTTAATAGAAGGATGGTTATTTAGTAAATTTTTAAATATATTTATGAACAAAAAATTTTTTTTACAAAATCTTCTATACAATTGTGATTTTTTGTATTAAATCAATTTTACTGTCATTAATTGATAAATATTATATGCAATCCGTTTTAAATTCGACATAAATATTTAGAAAACTGAATTTAAATAACAACCTTGAAAAATAATTAACACAATTTTTAAGACCCACTAAGCATGAAATTTCTTACAAAAATATTTACTCCAGTCCATAAACTAAATCTCACAACAAAAATCTTGTTAAAACTTACGACCTTTCGTAATTAAACTTGAATACATTTTTACCGAAATCTGGGAATAAACTATATTGGCAATAATGCTTCAGTGTGGAAATTCTTCTATTTCCCCGAAAATAGGGAGAACATACATTTGGCAACACTACAATTTACTTATGCTTCATCAAATTCCCCAGAATATTTCACATTTTATCACCAGGTTTCCAAGATACAGGGTGTAACATTTAATTAATAATGTTACGAAACAGCACACTGGTATAGTCCCTAAATCCGACTCTGTCTAAGCCAGGTATGAAAATTAAAATTATGGCGGATGCGCAGGGGTTTCTTAGAATTGTATACGATTGTGAATATCTTATCTAGACCTTGTTTTTGTGTCCAGTCTTATCTAGAAAATGCCAGAAAACCAATTGTTTTCGTGTAAGCCGCAATCTAGAATTATCTAGTGAAAAAGGCACTAATATATAAAGGACCGACCATGAAGAAATAGTTAGTTTAAAAAGTGATCTCGACAAATAAACAAGAATACACCGAAATAGCAAACGATAAATAAATGAATATAAATTAGTTAAGTGTTTATATAAATTAGTTTAAGTGAATATACTGTGTATATAATTAGTGAATAGTGTAGTGAATGAATAAATTAAGTAAGTGAACCTACCGAGTGTATAAATTTATCCCACCCGTAATAAAAACGTTTAAATAAATAACAAAAACATTACATTGGTGTCAGAATTGGGATAATATAAATGCATTGCTACGTAAAAATGGCCAAGAGACTATGTGACTTGGAAGCGTCGGGTAAGAAAAGTGAATTAGTAGAAGGACTTAAAGTGGCACTGGAAAATAATGGTTTTGATTCAGGAACAGTTTTATTTAATGACGAGGCTTCCACCTTAATCTCGTCAATATCTGCTAACATGGACGAGAAGATTTCTGCCATGGAAGAAAGCATGGACGAGATATTTTCTGCCATGGAAGAGAAACTTTCAACGAATGTGAAAAACGATATTTCTGATATAAAAAACGATATTTCTGATAAAAAACGATATTTCTGCTATGAAGTACGACATTTCTGCTAATATTGACAACAATATTTCTACTTTGAAGAACGATATATCTGCCGACATCTTATTAATGAAAAACGACATTGCCGCTGACGTTGAAAATGAAATTTCGTCACTAAAATCTGAAATCGAGAATAAGATGTCAACGATGGACGAGAAGATTGAGAATAAGATGACAACGATGGACGAGAAAATCAAGGAATTAGAAAAAAAATGACAGATATAAGAACAGCGGAAGAAAAGAAGACCGAGCAAACGAAACCTTGCAAGACAGAAACACAACCTAAGTTCGAACACATTGGCAGTTTTACCCGAGTCAAGGCCCCAACGTTCGATGGAAAAATGTCGTGGACCAATTATGTGAAACAGTTTGAAGCAGCCGCTAGAGTGAATAATTGGTCCGATAAGGAGAAAGCGGTGAACTTAACTAGGTTGGACATGCGATACGGTCACGAAGTGATGTGAATGTGAATCACCGAAAAGCCAACTCTTTGCCTAGACGGACATGTCCTGTAGACTATTCACAATGCAACAAGTCGAAATCTAAGGAAGTTGCAGTTTCAATAATTACAGTAGTCAATGAAGAATGGTCACCCACCAGGATCAGAGAAGATCAGGAGAATAATCCTTGCCTAAAGATGATCCGGCAATGGAAGGAAGAAAATCGGCGACCTACAAGGCAAGAAGTGTCAAGATTTTCACCGAAACTCAAGGCGTATTGGGCTCAGTGGGACTCCCTTGTCCTGGAAGAAGGGCTGTTGAAAAGAGTGCTTGAAAACGATGATGGTTCCGAGATGAGGAGACAGCTAGTTATCCCTAGAATGAGAGTAGCTGAGAAGAAGTTACACGACAGTCCATCGGGAGGTCATGTGGGAGTGAAGAAAACCCTTCAGCGAGTCCGTGAAAGGTTTTATTGGATGAACAGCTCCGATGATGTGAAGGACTGGTATAAGAAATGTACGACTTGTGCTACGAGTAATGGACCACATCGCAAGAGAAAGGCACCTATGAAACAGTGTAATGTTGGAAGCCATTTCGAAAGGATTGCTTTAGATATCGCTGGACCATTTCCGACGACAGAAAATAGTAGCAAATACATACTGGTTGTAATGGATTATTTCACAAAGTGGGTGGAAATTGACGCTATCCCGAATCAAGAGGCCACAGCTGTCGCGGATGTACTGGTGAAAGAATTTATCATACTTAATCAAGAAAAGGATCAAAAATGTTATATATCGCATAAGCAAGATCTAGAGAAAGGAGTAAACCATATTCGAGATGTGTCTGACTCTACCTTCGATGAATTTATGGGCGCGTATGGAGGTACCGGGAAAGCTAGATATGGAGTCACTTCAGAACAACGACAAGATTTGTTCACTCTCCCAGAAGATTATTCACTGGCATACAACATCCCCGTCCGTATCAAGAACGCACGAGGGTTGGCAACCGTCTTTCGAAACAAGTTCGGGCAATTATAAAAACTTGAAGACCAGATTCCAGCCCCTGGCAAGACACTGAAACTGAAACATAATTCGCGGTACGTCTTCAACGTGGTAATTAAAAATGAATTTCTAGATCGATCTACCTACCGCGATGTGTGCGAAGCACTTCGAAACCTCCGAGATCATGTGTTAGAATCCAGCGTGAAGAAACTGGCTATGCCTAAAATAGCGAGTAACCAGTTGGATTGGCGAGTCATCAGGAACATGGTAGAGGTTATCTTCCAAGATACCGGTGTCCAGATATTAATTTGCAGCTACAACCCCCGTTATCAGTATCCGATGAAAACCCTGTTATTTCCATAAGATCGGAAAGTGTAGAAATGGAGCCAGTTGCCGATTGAAACATCCAGTCTCGGCTACACAAAAGTTCCAGAAGGAACTTCCATTTAAATAGCACACTAGTGTAGACCCTGAATCCGACTCTGTCCAAGCCATGTATGGAAGTTAAAATTATGGCGGATGCGCATGAATTTCTCAGAACTGTTTACGATTGTGACTATCTTATCTAGACTTTTGTTTTTGTGACTAGTCTTATCTAGAAAATGCCAGAAAGCCAATTGTTTTTGTGCAAGCCGCAATCTAGAATTATCTAGTAAAAAAGGCACTAATATATAAAGAACCGAACAGGGAGAGTTAGTTTAGTTGATAAAGTGATCTCGACAGATAAACAACAATACACCGAAATGGCGAACAGTAAAGTGTTGATATAAATTAATAATTAAGGTTGTGTGTATATAAATTAAGTGTGAGTGAGTAGTTTAGTGTTTAAATAAATTCGTAAGTAGCCATACCGTGTGTTTACAGTTTATCCCACCCGTTTACTGATTAAATAAATAAGAAAAACATTACAATAATATAGTAATCAGTGCAAATTCTTAGTTGTGACGCAAGAAACAAATCTTATACAGAAACTACAATAAAAATCAAGTGAATAAGTGGATAACAATTTCATTTATCACCCTACAAACTCTAACGACATAAAATAATGTGTAATCAACCGCATTTTACTATCTCACTAAATTTAAAGTAAGATACTGTAAAACAACATCAAATATAAATTCGTGGGTCAACAAATAAATATGGATTGTCCCAAGGAAATATGATTTGGATTGTCCAATGGCCTATCTTTTACATCTTTGTTTTTCTCAATAAAAAATAAATAAATATGAAGAGTCAAAAAATCTCTAAAAATACCCCTTAAGATATAATACTCCTGAAAAAATCCCATCCCACTTATTTACCCTCTAAATTTGGGGGGAAAAGCCCCTAAGTTGGGAACCCTGACTTCATGCAGTTGCCAATCTCGCTAGAAAAAACCGCGACTGAATAATGATGATATCCGGAGAAATTATCTTGCGCATGATCTAACAATCGCAAATTACACCCACAAATCTCTATAATACTCTGCTCGATCAGCTGATATACATAAAAGGAAGTCGTTACGTTTAGAAATTGCAATCATTAAAAAAAACTATATAAGATGTATTAAAAAGTAAAAGTAAATAAATCGCGTGCTGAGTGACCATCGTAATTAATTTAAAATATAAAAATTATAATTCCTCAAACTGGCCTATTGAATATTTGTGTCAAATACTTTTTTTTATTCGGTAACTATTGTATTACGAAATTCCCAATTTTGCAAATCTACGTAGTATAAATAAAAATAACCAAACAACCTTTAGAATTTTAAATAATCTACAAATTTTATTCTATTTATTTATAAAGATGATAGAATCAGCTGCTCCTATAGATAATAAAGATAATTAAATTGTGTATTTATACAATGAATGTTGTTAAACAATAGAGTATTGTTACTAACTATGATGGATAACCAATAAATCATATGTCAAAACGAATTAATTGTTGAAATAATGTCAGTATTTCGGGCGAGGAAGGTCCTTGGGTCACATGGAATTTTAACATAAATGACAATGTGTTAGAAACAAGTATAAATTCAGTGCATTACCTATTTTCTTTAATAGTTTTTTTACGTACGGGCGAGGAAGGTCCTTGGGTTACATGGAATTTTAACATGGGCCATAAATGACAATGTGTTAGAAACAAGTCTAAATTCAGTGTATTACCTATTTTCTTTAATAGTTTTTTACGATGTTTTAAGGAATCCCTTACGAATCGATTAATTTTTTCAAAAAAAATCTAGGTATAGCAATTCAGGAGATTTTTGTAAAATTAGATATTGTCATTTTCATTGACCAAAAAATTAAAGTTAACTTTGACACCCTGTATCTTGGGTACAAGTAGCGTTAGAAAATTGAAAATCTTACGATTTTTAGAACAATTCTTTCTGGTTCGATTTATATTGATACAAAAATTCTAGGTCTACCCATTCGAGAGATTTTAGCAAAATTAGATAATAGTGTTAATTTGATTAGCAAAAAAATTAAGGTCAACTTTAATACCCTGTATATTAAAAACAAGTCGCATTTGAAATATGCAAATTTCATTGTTTTGAGAGACATTATTTATTAATCGATTTAACTTTTTAGAAAATTCCTTATTCAGCCGTTCCAGAGATATGAATGAAATTAAATGATCATGTCATTTTGATTAATCCAAAAATGATGGTCAACTTTGAACAAGTAACTTTTGAAATATTTGTAGAGCTATTCTTTGTGAATCGAATAAGTTTTTTAAGAAAATTCTAAGTTGAACCATTCAGGCGATTTTAGCAAAAAAAGATAATAGTGTTATTTTGATTAACAGAAATGAAGGTCAACTTTGACAACCTGTATCTTGAGAACAAATAGCGTTTGAAATTTGAGAATTTCATCATTTCTATAGCAATTCTTCATGAATCGATTCTAATTTTTAACAAAATTGTAGGTTTAGCCATTCAGAAGATTTTAGCAAAATTAGATATTGTGTTTTGATTAACCAAAAAATTAAGGTTAACTTTGACACCCTGTATCTTGGAAACAAGTAGCTTTTGAAAATTGTTAATTTCACGATTTTTTGAACAAGTCTTTATTAATCGATTCAGCTTTTTAAAAATATCCCAAATTCAACCATTCCGGAGATATGAGCGAAATTAAATGATCATGCCATTTTAATTAATCCAAAAATGATGGCCAACTTTTAAAAAGTAACTTTTGAAATTTCAGAATTTCACCATTTGTAGAGCTATTCTTTGTGAATCGATTCAGTTTTTTACGAAAATTCTGGGTTGAGCCGTTCATGCGATTTTAGCAAAAAAAGATAATAGTGTTATTTTGATTAACAAAAAATGAAGGTTAACTTTGACACCCTGTATCTTGGAAACAAGTAGCTTTTGAAAATTGTTAATTTCACGATTTTTTGAACAAGTCTTTATGAATCGATTCAGCTTTTTAAAAATATCCCAAATTCAACCATTCCGGAGATATGAGCGAAATTAAATGATCATGCCATTTTAATTAATCCAAAAATGATGGCCAACTTTTAAAAAGTAACTTTTGAAATTTCAGAATTTCACCATTTGTAGAGCTATTCTTTGTGAATCGATTCAGTTTTTTACGAAAATTCTGGGTTGAGCCGTTCAGGCGATTTTAGCAAAAAAAGATAATAGTGTTATTTTGATTAACAAAAAATGAAGGTTAACTTTGACAACCTGTATCTTGAGAACAAATTGCGTTTGAAATTTGAAAATTTCATCACTTCCATAGAAATTCTTCATAAATCGATTCAGATTTTTAACAAAATTGTAGGTTTAACCATTCAGAAGATTTTAGCAAAATTAGATATTATTTTTTGATTAACCAAAAAATTAAGGTTAACTTTGACACCCTGTATCTTGAATACAAGTATCCTTTGAAAATTTGACGATTTTTAGAACAAGTCTTTATGAATCAATTCAGTTTCTTAAAAAAATCCTAAGTTCAGCCAATCTGGAGATATGAGCGAAATTAAATGATTAATTTGATTAATCTGTTTAATCCAAAAATGATGGCCAACTTTTAAAAAGTAACTTTTGAAATTTTCACCATTTGTAGAGCTATTCTTTGTTAATCGATTCAGTTTTTTAAGAAAATTCTAGGTTGAGCCATTCAGCAAAAAAATATAATAGTGTTATTTTGATTATCAAAAAATGAAGGTCAGCTTTGACAACCTGTATCTTGAAAACAAACAGCGTTTGAAAGTTGACAATTCCATTTTTAGAATAATTCTTTACGAATCGATTAAGTTTTTTAAGAAACTTCTAGGTTGAACCATTTAGGCGATTTTAGCGAAAGAAGGTAATACTGTTATTTTGATTAACAAAAAATGAAAGTCAACTTTGACAAGCTGTATCTTGAGAACAAATAGCGTTTGTAATTTGACAATTTCACCATTTTTAGAACAATTCTTTACAAATCGATTATTTTTTTTTAATTCTAGGTTTAGTCATTTTGGAGATATGAGGGAAATTAAACAGGAAATCACCATGCGAAAGTGTATTTCTTGTTAATATTTTAAGAATGTCAGTGATGTTGCCGATTTTAGTTCTGGTAATTCCTTTATATATACACATATTCATTATATAATATTTTTGTTTTATCACGAGGAAGAGTTATAAGAAACTTTTAGTTACGATAATTCGAGTGGTTGTGACATATCAAAAGAATTAATCCGATGTAGTTGTAATGATGGTAGTCGTTTTAGTCTTTCAGTTCGAAAGTGGTTAAAAACTTTACTTTTTTTGAGATTCGGCAACGTTGTAAAAGTTCTTTGAAACGTTAGATGTTTGTGTTTTTTTTATCAACGAATGTTTGGATTATGTTTGTTTTCAAATGAGAAACGACTCAAATTACATTTTTTTTTCGAAATGGTAAATTGAAGATATTAAAGTATTCATTGAAACGATTGTTTGTTTTTGGGGAACTTTTAAACCATACGGTCTGGGACTGGAAAGAATTAATATGAAATTATTAGGAACGAGTTTTTACTGATTTGAAATTAGCACGGTACCACAGTTTAAAGCTTAACAGAAGCAGTTGGCTCACTCTACCGATTTTTGTGTTACAACTTTTATCTCACTCATACACACTCATGGGAATCAACTTCCCGTTGCGCAGAACGTTTGTTATTTATTACACACAGTTGTCAAATATTTTATTGTATCAATTGGATACGCCCCTAAGCGCGTGGGTTACAATTTTCGGTTGCGCAGTGGAAAATTTGAACCATGAACATCAAAGACGCCGACATCGAGTGAGCCAACTGCTTCTGTTAAGCTTTAAACTGTGACGGTACGATATAGTTGTTTAGATTTGGTTAGGTTAGTCCGATGGAACCGAATTTGGTGTAAATAATTTAAATACTAAGTTCAAGAATGGAGTAAAATCCCTGGGAACCAAATCTGGTACATGGTTGATATTTTTGAGAAACTTGTGAACATATACAAGTCCCATAGAACTGAATCTGGCGTTTAGAATAAATTTTTATTGATTTGGAGTAGATACAAAGCCTAGTGAACCACATATTATGAAAAAGTTAGATTTTTAAGGTTTGGGAATAGAAAGATGTTCGTTAGTTTAGATTTTTGATGTTTGGTAACATACAGAATATATGGGAAACTGAATCTGGTATTTATTTCACATTTTTGACGTTTAGTTCATGATTATTTAGGTTTTTGATGTTCGGAAACAGATAGAAGTCCCACTGTCCCACTGAACGAAATTTGATGAAACATTTAGATTCTTAAGATTTAAAAACGAGTAGAATATTGAGGAAACTAAATCTGGTAAAATTGTTTGATGTTTAAAAACGCTAATTAACCAAATCTGGTAACTAAATAAGATTCTCAAAGTTTGGTTACAGAAAGAAGTCCATGGGGAGCAAATCTGGTACTTGGTAGAGATTTTTCAGAACCTTGGAAGCAGATAGAAGGCCAAGGGAACTAAATCTGGTAATTAGCTTAGATTTTTAAATTTCGGTAACAGAAAGAAGTCCATGGGGACAAATCTGGTACTTGGTAGATATTTTTTAGAGCCTTGGAAGCAGATGGAAGGCCGAGACAACTAAGTCTTGTAATTAGCTTAGATTTTAAAAATTTGGTAACAGAAATAAGTCATTGGGGACCAAAGCTGGTATTTGGTAGATATTTTTGACAACTTTGGAAGCAGATAGAAGGACGTGGGAACTAAATCTGGTACATAATTTAGATTTTTGACTAACTAAATATAGATAGATAGATTAACTTTTCTTGGAAACACAAAATTAGTAAAAAAAAGGTCCCGACCATTTTTTAGTTAGAATTATGTCTCCTAATTATAATACTCTTACAAGTGTGTGTGTGAAAGAAAATGGCTAGGAAGCAAGTCCATTAGCCACAGAATTTTGCAATGAGTCTACCTAAATACTAATGTTTACGTCTTTGATGAAATTTACCAGTAGATCTAAAATATGATAGTTATCTGAGCTTAAAAAGTGAGTGAGGTTTAAAGGTAGGGAGTAGTTTTGTTCAACAAGTGACTTTATTAAACTGTTTGTTTTGTTAATGTAATTGCTGCATCCAAAGAAAATGTGATTGAGATCAGTATAAGATTTATCGTTGCAGGTACAGGATGATGACTGTATAATACCCAACTTGGCAAGATGGGCGGGATATCTTCCATAGCTAGTCTAATAAATGGGTAGTTCCTATTTTCATTCTTGTGATGAAGCAGTGATCAACTCAGCCGATGTTGCTGATATCCCACGGCTGTCACCAGTGTAATACTTCAATCAACAAAATTTTGGGATCGAATAAAAAAAATTATGAATCTCGTGAAATTGGACAACCTGTACAATATAGTAAAAAAATCTATATCAACAAAATTTTGAAATCGAATAAAATAATTATGATTCTCGTGAAATTCGATGACCTGTACAATATAGTAGATAATAGTTCAACAAACTTTGGCAATCTAGTAGATTAATTATGATATCTCGGGTATGTGGATATCCTGTACAGTAATTAGGTAATAAAATATCGGACGAGATTTTTTTGGAATTAAATCAAAATAAATATGATACCCGGTACAATATAATATCCTTGCACAAATACAGAACACAAATATATAGGGAGATGATCCTCGAACATACGATATCTCCCGTATATGCCTATAAATTTTAGACTAGAATGGTAGGTGAGGGGCGCAGATGTAAATAGTACACTCAATATGACCGAAAATACAGTATATAAAAATTAATTATACGTTAAAAACTTACGTTTTGTAATACCACAAATCACAACTACACAATATTACTGTTGACGGTAAAGGGGCCGTCCGTACTTAGACTGGCCACTTAGGGAGAGTTACTGCCTCTGTCTCTAGCCTCAAAAATTCCTGTTATTTATTCTAAAATTACCTCGTCTATGCCCTTGTGTGAAGGTTAATTTTATATTTCATTATTTCAATTTGTAACGTATTGATTAGATTTATTGATAAACAAAGCATGACAAAACCATCAGCTGTGATGTTTATTGACCTTGTTAATTATAACAAAGTTGTATGTATCAATTTCTTTCCTGGAGATCAACATTTATTAATTATTTCGAATTAAGAGAAATTTGTCTATATAGGGCGTTCTTAAAATTTCTTATGTCATATCTCGTGTTTATTACACTAGTCTTCATTCTAAATATACTTACTGAATAAAATTTACGAGTTGTACAATCAAAAATATAGTTTGGAGGTGGGGGTAAGGTAGGATGAATTTGAAAAATAGGTTATTTGAGGATTGTGCAGCGTTTTCCCAGTGTTTTCGCCAGGATACATACATTTTATTTTTTATTGAGCTAATCGCATCTTTTCCAGTATACACATTACAAAAAACTCCATTCAGTACCGAATCTATTGCTAATCGGTCAGATTTTTCATTCCCATATATTCCAATATGCCCCTTAACCCAAATAAATGTCATACTCAAATTCAACAATATTGTTTTAATGTTACATAAAATAGTACATTTCATTCTTTCGACATGAGTCCCTTTTATAGCACACAAGGCTGATCTAGAATCAGATATAATCACACCGCCATCTTTTTTACTTGATTTCAGCCAGGAGAGGCCCTGTAAGATAGCATACAGCTCCGCAGTATATATACTACATATATCGGGTAATCTTATTCGTAACGATTGATTTGTATTGTGAATGTACACAGCACATCCAGCTCCATCCCTCGTCTTAGATCCATCAGTGTATATTATTGTCTCGTCAGCAAAATCTGCTAGAATGGATTTAAACAGGATTGTGTTAATGCGGTTAGATTCCGTATAATTCGGGATTATGACTTTGTGGACTTTAAATATACCTTGATAAGGAATGTTATATATAGGTAATGTTTTGTTGGTTCTGTATATTTTATTGAACTCATTGGTTTGAATGAAGGCTTCCGCAAGTGGAGGTGTGTTTTTAACTCTCAAATATCGATTTTTAAGATCTTCTATTGAAATACTATATAAATTATTTATCATGTCAGACCTGAGGGTTTTAAGTTTAATTAAATATTTTTGAGACAATAATTGACGTCGTAAAAATAGAGGTGGTTCGTTACATTCTGCCAATAATGCATTCACGGGTGTCGATTTCATTGCGCCGACACAGGTTATAAGGCATTTATACTGAATACGATCTATTTTCAATAAGTTGGAATTACTACTTGATCCATATAAACAACATCCATAATCTATAATTGATCTGACGTAAGACCTGTAAAACATTATAGCAATGGCAGGGGCTGCGCCCCATCTGCGGTTTGTGACACATTTTAGGAGATTATACCCTTTTCACATTTGTTTTTTATATGTATGATGTGTTTGGACCATAATAATTTTGTATCTAGTATCATACCCAAGTATTTATACTCGTTTACTACCGACAACGCTCGCTCACACAGAGTTAGGCTCTCCGGTGTGCGAAGCCTATGTCTAGTAAAAAACATAATTGAACATTTTTCAGTTGAGAGGGTCATACATGTTTCTTCAGTCCATTTGACTACAGTTTGCATAATATTTTCCAAGGTCTTAAGACAATGAGCGTATGTATCCTGGATGGAGCATATACAGATATCATTTGCATACTGAATGCATCGTATTGTATTAGAAAACCGTGTATGTAAATCGGCAGAATATATATTAAATAATAAAGGACTCAATACAGATCCCTGAGGCAATCCACGATAAACAATTCCTGGACCGTGCAATTTGATTTTTATGATCCCTAATATAAACTGTACGCGAATAATATAATTGTGACATACTCTGAGAAGTCCTTTTACTAAAACCAACCTCTACTATTTTGTTTTTTACTAAATTGATATCCATACAATCATAAGCACCTTTCCATTCGGTGTTGAACCTTTGTACAGTACAGTTGTGCGCTCCGAAACGATTAAGTAGTTAAAAAGTAATTAGTGAATATTTTCAAAGTGAACCAAAACAAGCAAGTAAGAATATCAGGTTAACTTTTTATTAAAACATTAGTAAAACGACACATTAACTAGAAGTGAATCTGAATTTAATATCAGATATAAATAACAGAAAATACTTCGCCAGATCCGTATTAAGGAAAACCTAAATGATACTAAAAAATGGATGACAACATATCTCAAATAGGGTGTACACCCACTAATAACACAACCCAACAACCCAAAACATATTCCTCAGTAGCAAACCAACAAACCAGAACAAACAATTTCCCATCCAGAAATCAAGCTATACTATTCGACGCAATCGAAAACACTAGGCTAGAAGACTACCTAAAGGCACTATGCCAAACAATCCAACCAAATAACATAATTTTTTGCTCAAAGCTATCAAACAACAGAATATGTATTTATTTGGCAAATGAAAATTTAGTGAACACATTCATCAACAATCACGGTAAAATCCAAATAAACCAACAAATACTACAGGCACGTCGATAAGTCACTCCTAGTCAAAGATTAATATTATCCAATGTTTGTCCCTCTATCCCCCACTCAGTCCTTGAATATGAACTTAAAAATCTAGGGATCAATCCTCTTTCACCCTTATCTTTCTTGCGAATAGGAATCTCAGACCCCGCATTTCAACATATCCTAAGTTTTAGAAAACAAATATTTATATCTCCATTCAATAACCAGTCCCTTCCCGATTCATTTTTAATCACATATGAACAAACCTCATATAGGATATTTTTGTCCATTGATAATCAAGAATGCTTACAATGTAAACAAACTACTCATACAACAAAAAACTGCCCAACTAGAGCAATCACTTCAACTCACTTTAACCCATCAACAGAATCATCACCACAGTTAAACTCGAATCATCGAGACGAGTGGTCGTTCCGAAAACGAGTTCAGCAATAGTGTGTATACTTAAAATCTAATCAAAGTAATTAGTGTAAAAACAGGTGAGAGAATCGATTCCAATATTAAAGTATCTGGGAATTTATTAAAATAATATGATAGAATATCGATATATTCTTCCCACATAAAAGTACCGTTGCCATACCCAAATTAAAAATTTCTGAAAAAACCCACACAGTGATGGCTTCCGACTACGGGGGCGCATCAAATTCTACAACAACTAGTCAACGTCAATATTCTCAAGTTGTTAACTCTGATATGTTTCCAAAAAAAGAACAAGCGATCGTATTAAATGTTAATGACAATCTCACTCTCGGAGACTATGTGGAAGCCGTCGCAAGTATTGTTGGCTCCAAAAATATACTGTTTGCCTCTAGAATGTCAAATAATAGAATATGTATGTACTTGTCGACTGTCGAAGCTGCCCAAGATATAACTGAAAAGTATCAAACTTTAAATATAAAACAGCACAAGTAGGAGTTCGACGACTCATTACTCCAGCAAAGCGAATCATCCTATCAAACGTCTGTCCATCAATACCACATGACATACTAGAAGCAGAAATCCTAAAAATAGGTTTTTCAAAAGTATCACCAATGGCATTCCTCCGGGCAAGTCTGTCAGGAAACGAATACGCACACATCCTAAGTTTTCGATGTCAAATCTATGTAGTACCAAACGATGACATAAGTCTACCTCCCTCATTGGTCATTACATTTGAAGATACAACATATAGAGTGTTTCTATCATTCGACGGAATAACATGTTTCCTTTGCAAAACCCCAGGACATGTTGCCAAGCTTTGTCCAAATCAAGCACCAAACTCATCCAACTACCAAGAAAATATTACAATGCCAGTTGAACCAATATCAGTAGAAACCTCCGTAGAAGATCTTAGCCGAATTGACGAGACGAATGATACTCCTCCATCAAATACCTTTAAACGACCACGGCAATATCTAACAGCTAGTTCCAGCGACCTTACATCCGAAAAAGATCCTGTGGAAGTGGCAAGTAATACAACAGATCAAAAGACCAAAAGGAAAAAATCCAAACAATGCCCCTCCGCAACCAAACAAAATCCAAATGCCGAAGATCTGGAACCTGTAAAAAAATTCTACAATGAATCACCTCAACAACTCCTTACATTTGAAGAACTCTCCGACTTTATGGATAACGCATTTGGCACAACTGACCCCTTAAGTATAGCCCAACAATACACAGATAATATTCCTGAACTACTCGCCCTTCTCCACAACATTTACCCATTTATACAACACAGGGCGATGAAATCCCGATGCACAAGAATCCAATCCAAGATACGTAAGCAACTGAATTTAGTCTCGATATCAACAAATGAAGAAGATGAAGATAGTTACGATTCATCCACTTCTCAACTAAGTCAACACTAATACTTTCTTACTCCAATGGAATATAAATGGGCTAATAGCCCATCTGGAAAAATTAAAACTCTTGATATCAAAAACTACAGAAGATGTGATCTGCATACAAGAAACTAACTTCAAAGATAACAAATACTACTCACTAAGAGGTTACGAATGCGTCCACAAAAATAGAGAATCTGACAGAGCTAGTGGAGGAGTGGCTATTTATATAAAAAATAATTTTACATGGAAAAATATACAAATTACATCAGAACTAGAGGTAGTTGCAATTAACATACAATACTATGAGAAGAATTTGAACATTATTAATATTTATATTCCATCCAACAAAAAATACACTTCACAAAGCTTACAAGAAATAACCAACCAAGTAAATGGCACAAAAATAATAGTAGGGGATTTCAATTCACACAATACAGCGTGGGGATCCAAGACTACAGACAAAAGAGGGAGAGAAATAGAAAAATTTACAAACACAAACAGTCTTATAATAATAAACTCTGGAGCGGGTACAAGATTAAATCCACTAACAGGAGAATTATCTCCTATTGACCTAACTATTTGTGACGCACAAATTGCACCAAACCTGAGTTGGCAGCCAAACTCATACTTATATGGAAGCGACCACCTACCTATAAGCATATAATTTCATTCCAGAAAAGACAAGAACGATCATCTTAACTCAATGGAAAAATGGAATTTGAGACGAGGAAATTGGTTTAAGTTTACTGAGTACATAGAAAGAAATATTCCAGAATTTGATCAGATTGAAGATAACATTGACGAAATAACGAATGTACTTACCGATACCATTCTACAAGCTGCAGAAATACATATTGGGTATGTAAAACCATTAAAAACAAAAATTCCAGTACCTTGGTGGACACCACAATGCGAAGAAGCTATTAAAGCGAGCAAAAGAGCGTTATATAAGTTAAAAAAGAACAAAAACCAAACTAACTTAGTTGAGTTTAAAAGACTCAGAGCAAGAGCAATATACGTCACTAAGCAAGCTAAAAAGGACTCCTGGAAATCATTTGTCTCAACAATCACTCCAAATACTTCAAACTCCGAGATATGGTCAAAAATAAAGAAATTAAAAGGAATTTCATCAAAACATGAAATAACAAGTTTATCCCACAATACTGAAATTATCTCTAATAACGCACTTATAACACAAACATTTGCAGAAGAATTCTCTAGAATATCAAGCGATGAAAACTACGAACCAGAATTTAGGGAATATAAACGCGATACAGAACAAAGAATAAAATTAAATCATGCTACAGGTCAAAACCACCCATTAAATGTACAAATCGACAGTGAAGAATTAGAAGAGGTGCTGAAACAATGCAGCGATAAATCCAGCCCGGGACCTGACAAAATCCACTACACTTTTTTAAAAAACCTCCCAATAACTGGAAAAAGGTATTTGCTACAGACATACAATAAAATTTATTTAGAACACAAATTTCCAAAATCATGGTCAGAAGCTATCATAGTGCCAATACCCAAGCCACACAAACCAAAGAATTTGGTAACGTCTTACAGACCAATATCCCTAACATGTACAATGTGCAAAGTCTTAGAGAAGATATTAAACCGCAGGTTAATGTGGCATCTGGAAAAACATAACCTTATATCGATACACCAAAACGGATTTCGAAAAAACAGGTCAGCAAACGATAGCATTATAAACCTGGAATCCGAGATACACAATGCATTTGCTAACGGTCAGAAACTGCTAGCGGTATTTATGGATCTTGAAAAAGCTTACAACTTAACATGGCAACATAAAATTCTTGAAACACTGGTAGATTGGAACATTAATGGAAATATAACAGCATTTATCGAAAAATTCTTGACACAACGTAATTTTGTAGTCAAAACAAATGGAGAATTATCTACCAAAAGAAAAATAGAGAATGGAATTCCCCAAGGATCTTCCTTAAGCACAACATTATTTCTTGTCGCCATAAATGACTTCACCTCTTGTATCACATCTCCACTACGTGTAAGCTTATATGCTGACGATATTGTAATATACGGAAAAGGTAAAAATATTAAAACATTGCAATCCCTAATTCAAAATGGATTAAACAAAATTTATGAATGGAAAAACAAGTCTGGCTTCAAAATATCTCACGAGAAAACGAAATGTGTCTTATTTGCACGAAGAGCCCTGAAAGAATACCCGGAACTGACCATAGGAACCACCAAACTCAGTTTCACGAAAGATATCAAATTTTTGGGAATAATTTTTGATGATAAACTTAACTGGAAAAAACACTTTGACTATCTTAAACGAAACAGTACGCAAAGCTTAAACATATTAAAAATCCTATCACATCAAAAATGGGGAGCAGATACAAACAGTTTACTTAACATTTACAAAAGTACCATTAGATCTAAAATAGAATATGGAGCCATGGCTTTCCAAACCGCTAAAAAAAGTTATATAAAAACTGTGGAAATAATTTCAAATAAAGCACTTAGAATAATAATTGGTGCGTTCCCAACAACCCCCACAGACACTCTCTATAAACTTCTTGGAGAGATGCCATTTACATATAGAGTTCAACATTTATCTTTATCCTACTCGACAAAAATGTTGGCTCTTCCTAACCACCCTTACAGCTTTTCCCGCAAATATCAATATTACACCACCTTTTTACAACACAGTTAAAACGTATATGGCAGAAATCAACTACAGTTTTCCTGAAATAATTCCTATAAACAGCTATAATTTTGCCCCCTGGATTCTCTCACCTATCTCCGTGAACACAGAACTTTCCAAATTCAATAAAAAAGAAACACATCCTTCTCTACTGAAAAATGAATTCAATAGAATATGTGGAATTTACAAACCGTCAGAAGTTTTATTCACTGATGCTTCAAAAAATGAATCAAATCGATCAGTAGGCTCATCAGTAGTTACAGCAACTAATACACAAAAATTCAGGCTACCAGAGGAGTGTAATGTCTATACAGGAGAAGTCTTCGCTATCCATCAAGCTTTAGTTTACGTAATGAGTAACCCAAAAACAAAATATGCAATCTGCTCTGACTCACTAAGTGCCATAGAAGCGATTCGACAAATGTGGGCAAGCAACCCTTTAGTGCAACAAATCCAACAACTCCTCCACCAATTATTTACGCTAGAAGTAAAGGTCACACTTATCTACGTCCCCTCACACATAGGAATCGACGGCAACGAGTCAGCTGATACAGCTGCCCAAGAAGCAACATCGTTAGAAACCGCAATGTCTCAAATTTATACTCACAGTGATATCGACAACTACCTCAAGAAGTTAATTAAGAAAAAGATGCAAACAGAATGGCATAATGATCAAAATAGCCTCAAGAGCATTAAATCGCAATTTGCAGACCGACTAACATTAACACCCAGCCGGTTAGAACAAATTAAAATATCAAGACTAAGACTTGGCCACACTCGTTTAACGCACGGCTATAGAATATCTAAAGAAGAACCCCCCAAATGTAACAAGTGCAACGTAAGACTGTCTATTAAACACATCCTTGTTGATTGTACAGAATTCGAAGAGGAAAGACAAGAGAACAAAATCTCCACAGATGTTAGTGAAAATCTAAAAACTCTGGAACAAATACAAAAAACAATACAGTACCTAAAAGATATAAAACTCTATAATTATATCTAGTGAATACTTAGTGAATGTTTTAGTGAATATTTAGTGAATGTAATGCTGTAATTTACTATGTAGTTAAATGATATTGTAAGTGCTAATGACCCTTAGCGGTCGAAGCACATCTTCACAAAAAAAAAAAAAAGAATCATCACCAGAAAATCCAGGCGACAATCAAACTGAAGAAGAAACAAACAACATTTCACAATATCAACAGGATCAATCAAATAACCAAAACTCAGAACAAATTTCCGAACCTCAAACAATGAATACCCAAGTAGTTAAACACACCGAAAATAGTAAAGACAGCACACCGACTGTCAACAGAAATGAAATCGAAACAACCAAACCACAAAATAAAAGAACATCAACAGAACGTTCCCCATCACCAACAACAACTGAACACCTACCTACATTTGTAAAACCAACAAATAGTGAAAAGAAAATAAAACAAACCGAAAACAAGAAACCAAAAAAATCAATAGGAGAAATGTTAAGTCACACTAAAGCGCTTTTCAAGAATACAGATATCAATTATCCTCTAAACTATGAAGAACTTATAGATTTTTTTGAAAATTATGAAGGGTGTACAGATCCTCTCAGTATCGTGAAAATGTACACCGAAGAAATAACGGAAGTCACAGACCTACTTACCACAATATACCCCTATTTAAAGGATCAAAAAATGAAGATGAGATGCACTCGAATTAAAAATAAAATTCTCAAACAGATAAACCCTGAATACCAAACAGAACTGGACACAGATACCTCTATTGAAACCTATTAATCTTGTTTACCTTCACTTCCTTAATTCAGTGGAATATAAATGGGTACTATACCCACCTATAAAACTTGCAATTAATAATTTCAAAATACAAGCCCATGCTAATATGCCTACAAGAAACCAATTTCAAAAACAATAGAATCCATAATCTAAAAAATTATAATTGTTTCTCTAAAAATCGAGAAAATGCAAGAATAGCCAGTGGAGGTGTAGCAACATATATTAGAAATACAATAGATGCAACATCAATTCATCTAAAAACTACTATTGAAGCAGTCGCCGTTAGAGTGAAAGATACAATGACCTTTTCATTGTGCAACATATACATTCCCCCAAATCAAGAACCTACTACAAAAGAGCTCACTGAGCTGCTGAGCCAAATTCCAGCTCCTCAGATAATAGTGGGAGACTTTAATGCCCACAACTATATCTGGGGCTCTACTAAGCAGACACCTTTTGGAAAAAAAATTGAAAATCTATTAGAAAAGTACAATCTTAACCTCCTAAATGACGGCCAAAAAACCAGACATGACATAAGAACTGGTGAAGATTCAGCAATCGACCTAACAATATGTCACCCATCTCTCTCACAAATACTTAATTGGGATGTATCAACGTATTTATATGATAGTGACCACTATCCCATAATAATTAGCAGCGAACCGGAAAATACACCAATAACAAAATGGAAAATAAAATCAGCAAATTGGAACGAATTCCAAGAATTTATACAAGAAAATCTCCACGAGTTAAAGGAAGATGCGGATATTGATCAAGAAGTACACTTTATCACAGAATTAATAACGCAATCAGCAGATAAACATATTGGACGGTACGAACACAACAACAAACACCAAACGGTTCCCTGGTGGAACTTGGACTGCAAAGAGGCTGTGAAGAAATCGAAAGAAGCTTTTAACAGATTCAAAAGAAGCAAGACGGAACAAAATTCAATTGAATTCAAACGATTGAGAGCCAAAGCCAGATACACAATAAAAAAAGCGAAACGGGAATCATGGAAAGAGTATGTTTCAACAATAAACAACTCAACTCCAATGTCCACTATATGGGAAAAAGTCAAAAGGATATCCAAACCAAAACAATCCAATACAATAAACTTTCTGGAGATAAATAACACTATTTATAAAAACCGAAATGAAATAACAAACATCTTATCAAGTGAATATCAAAAAAACTCAAGCAACTCAAACTACACACCAGATTTTTTGAATCATAAAAACAAAGCAGAGCAGCAAGAAATTGACTATAATAATAATAATAATAATAATAATAACCAGCAAACGAACAGTTTGAACTATGCAATAACCATTGACGAACTTGAAAATTCACTCCAAAACTCTAAAAACTCCAGCCCAGGTCCTGATAATATTCCACTCATTTTTCTAAGAAATCTAAGTAAACAAACCAAAGAACATTTACTAAAGATATATAACCTAATCTTAACAAAGAAATTATATCCCAGAGCATGGACAGTTTCCATTATAATTCCCATTCCTAAGCCAAGTAAAGCGAAATCAGATCCAGAAACATATAGACCAATTTCACTTACCTGTAGCATGGGAAAAGTTCTTGAGAAGATAATTAATAACAGACTTTTATGGCACCTAGAATCACAAAAACTAATCATACCCGAACAGTGTGGTTTCCGTAAAAATCGCTCCACGTTAGACAATCTTATCGATCTAGAATCTGAGATCCATGAGGCCTTTGCAATAAAGCAGCACTGCATCGGAGTATTTTTTGATATTCGTAAAGCCTATGATACAGTCTGGAAATACTCAATAATCAAAACTCTTTACGGCTGGTCAATACGGGGTAACATATTGAAATTTATATCGAACTTTATAGATCAACGACAGTACCAAGTACGAGTAGATGGCGTATACTCACTGCTGAACACCCAAGAAAATGGCATTCCACAAGGGTCAAATCTCAGCACGACATTATTTCTCATAGCAATAAATTCAATTATAGCAAACTGTAAATCACCCGTAAAATGCAGACTATATGCAGATGACCTGGTTATCTATTGCAGAGGGAAAAATATGACTACAATATATAAAACCATCGAACAAACAATAGCTACAATAGAGGATTGGTCAAAAACAAGTGGACTGCGTTTCAACACGACAAAAACCAAAGCTTTATGTTTCTCGAAAAGGACTCAACCACAACTTGAAAACTTGTACTTTTATGGACAGAAAATAGAATATGTGAGAGAAATAAGTTTTCTAGGAATGATACTCGACCAAAAGCTGACATGGAAATCACACATTCTGACATTGAAGAAAAAATGCCAACCTGGAATTAATTTACTCAGATCACTAGCATTCAAAAACTGGGGCGCAGACTACTCAAGTTTACTGCACATCTATAAATCATTGATCAGATCAAAACTTGACTACGGAGCGATTGCCTATAACTCTGCCAACAAAAGCCTTCTTCAGTCAGTGGAAGTTATACAAAACACAGCTCTTCGCATCTGTTTGGGTGCCCATCGTACAAGTCCTATCCAAAGCTTACATTGGGAGACTGGAGAGTTACCGCTTTCTTACCGAAGAGAATATCTAAGCATCTCTTATGCTGTCTCTGTAATATCAAACAAAATAAATCCAGTAGCCCACAACGTCTTATCTGATCGTTTTAAAGCCAAATTTTTATCCAGCTCAACTATTCCTCCTTTCTATCACAGAGTCAAAACATATTTAAACAAAATAAATTCGCATTTCCCAAATATTTATGACGTCCCATCAATAAATTATCCTCCTCCATGGACAATAACACTCCTTATCCTAGACCTAAGCCTCGCCTACCTTAATAAATCAGAGACTCCAACAGCCAGAATAAAACAAGAATTCCTAAGTGCCTTAAATAAAACGTCAGTAAAGCTAGCACCCCCACTTTTTCAAATTTAAAAAAAATTTTATGTGTAATTTAGAACTAATTTAGGACTAATTTGTACCCAAAAAATTAGAATTTGTACCCACTCAGTTTTTCTGAAAAAACTTTATTTAAAGTGGGGGTGCTAGCTTGAGCTCAAGATAACACCCCCACATTGACAAAATCAAATTTTATTAGCATAAATCTAAACTTTGAATTAAGGACTAATTTGTACCCAAAAGATAATAATTTGTACCCACTCAGTTTTTCAGAAAAACCGTTATTTAAAGTGGGGGTGCTAGTTTAAGCTCAAGCTAGCACCCCCACTTTTACAAAATCAAATTTTAACAGCATACCTTTAAACTTTGAATTTAGGACTAATATGTACCCAAAAGCGTTTTTTCATTATTATATCATTTTGTTTATAAAAGAAGATAGTAAATTAGACCATGTGTTTTATTAATTTCCAAGTGAATCCTTAAAAGATTTGAAATTATCAAAGATAACTAAATATTATTAATTTTCGAATATAGGACTAGTTTGTACCCAAAAAGTTAAAATTTGTACCCACACAGTTTTCCCTGTAAAAGGAGTTTTAATGTGGGAGTGCTGGCTTGAACACGTCCACCTTTAAAAATCCAATTTCAACAGCATACCTTTAAACTTTGCATTTAGGACTAATTTGTAACCAAAAGCGTTTTTTCATTATCATATCATTTTGTTTATTAAAGATGATAGTAAATTACACCATGTGTTTTATTAATTTCCAAGAAATTATCAAAGATTACTAAATATTATTAATTTTCGAATATTGGACTAATTTGTACCCAAAAAATTAAAATTTGTACCCACACAGTTTTCCGTGTAAAAGGAGTTTTAATTTGGGAGTACTGGCTTGAACACCTCCACCTTTACAAAATCAAATTTAAACAGCTTACCTTTAAACTTTGAATTAAGGACTAATTTGTACCCATTATTAAGTATATCATTTTGTTTTTAAAAGATGATAGTAAATTAGACCACCTGTTTTCTTAATTTCCAAGTGAATTGTTAAAAGATTTGAAATTATCAAACGTAACTAAATATTCATTTTGGAATATAGGACTAAGTTGTACACTCATATTTTACTAACTGTGCTTAAATACGCCTAAAAATGCCTTCTAAAATTGGTTGAACCTATAGAGAATTATTATTAATGAGAAATAGGAGCGGTAGATCAAAGACGCATATCATCTAAAAAACAAAAAATATCACCTTTCGGTATTTGCGAGGGTAACAAAAAAATGTTTTAAAATTTTTAGTCCCTTAGAAAGGAAAGTCTGACATGATATTGCACATCATTATTAAACCGGCCAAGTAATCAAAAAAAGTGACAACACCCTAGCACCGTACATAAACATTCATTTGTTTATGTACGGTGACCATAGTATAATCATTCTTTTAACCACTTTGAACTATTTACGCACGTGCACTAGGAAATTTTTTTGTCTCGTCAAAGAATCGCCGCAGTTATCACAAAAGATCTCACTAAAAATTATATTAATATAGTATTTTATTTAGAGACAAAACAATATATAATAATGTAGTACCACTTCATCTAAGAGTTTGTCTAGTTTTCTGTCCACTTTGAACTTTAATCAGGATGACTGCTGTCATGTGAAGCATATTAAAAAGCCTTTTTTAGGGAGAACAGTGTGTATATAAATTGGCCCTATTTTCGAAAATTGATAATATTGAGTTACTTTTGGTAATTTCACATTTTTTAACGATTTACTTAGAAATTAATAAAGCATGTGGTCTAATTTACTATCATCTGTAATAAACAAAATGATATGATAATGAAAAAACGCTTTTGGTTACTAATTAGTCCTAAATGCAAAGTTTAAAGGTTTGCTGTTGGAATTGGATTTTTAAAGGTGGACGTGTTCAAGCCAGCACTCCCACATTAAATCTTTTTTTACAGAGAAAACTGTGTGGGTACAAATTAGTCCTATATTCGAAAATTAATAATATTTAGTTATCTTTGATAATTTCCAATCTTTTAACAATTCACTTGGAAATTAATAAAACACATGGTCTAATTTACTATCATCTTTTATAAACAAAATGATATAATAATTAAAAAACGCTTTTGGGTACATATTATTCCTAAATTCAAAGTTTAAAGGTATGCTGTTAAAATTTGAATTTGTAAAAGTGGGGGTGCTAGCTTGAGCTTAAACTAGCACCCCCACTTTAAATAACGGTTTTACAGAAAAACTGAGTGGGTACAAATTATTATCTTTTGGGTACAAATTAGTCCTTAATTCAAAGTTTAGATTTATGCCAATAAAATTTGATTTTGTCAAAGGGGGGGTGTTAGCTTGAGCTTAAACTAGCACCCCCACTTTAAATAACGGTTTTTCTGAAAAACTGAGTGGGTACAAATTATTATCTTTTGGGTACAAATTAGTCCTTAATTCAAAGTTTAGATTTATGCCAATAAAATTTGATTTTGTAAAAGTGGGGGTGCTAGCTTGAGCTTAAACTAGCACCCCCACTTTAAATAACGGTTTTTCTGAAAAACTGAGTGGGTACAAATTATTATCTTTTGGGTACAAATTAGTCCTTAATTCAAAGTTTAGATTTATGCCAATAAAATTTGATTTTGTCAAAGGGGGGGTGTTAGCTTGAGCTTAAACTAGCACCCCCACTTTAAATAACGTTTGTTCAGAAAAACTGAGTGGGTACAAATTATTATCTTTAGGGTACAAATTAGTCCTTAATTCAAAGTTTAGATTTGTGCCAATAAAATTTGATTTTGTCAATGTGGGGGTGTTAGCTTGAGCTCAAGCTAGCACCCCCATTTTAAATAGTGATTTTTCAGAAAAACTAAGTGGGTACAAATTCTAATTTTTTGGGTACAAATTTGTCCTAAATTAGTTCTAAATTACACATAAGGTTTTTTTTAAATTTGAAAAAGTGGGGGTGCTAGCTTTACTGACGTTTAAATAAATACGGTAGCATTTATAAGGTATACACAGATGCTTCAAAAAACCAAGATGAAATTGGGGCTGCCTTCTAGTCCGAGGACTTTTCGAAATCCTACATACTCTCACCCTTCACATCTATTCATTCAGCTGAATTATTCGCCATCTTAGAAGCACTCAAGAAAATCCAGAAAATCAAGCATAAAAATGTCCTTTTAATATCTGACTCTCAAAGTTCACTAACAGCACTTCGTCAACTGTACTCTAATCACCCTATAGCCATACTGATGAAGAAAGAGCTACAGAATTGCAGAAACAGCAGCATACATATTAAATTCATGTGGGTCCCATCCCATACTGGAATAGAAGGGAATGAGAGAGTAGATCAAATAGCAAAAAATGCATTCACCAATCAACAATCAGAAAGGAACGATTTTACCGTACATACTGATTTGAAAGCGTTCTACAAGAGCAAAATCTGCGATAAATGGCAGGAAGAAGCAAGACATAACCAACACAATTCATATGAAGTCTCTACAAATTCTCACGGTTGGAACTGTAAAAACATAAATAGAAGAGAACAAGTTATCCTTTCTCGTATTCGAATCGGTCATACGCTCATCACACACGACTACTTACTAGCAGGAAAAATAAACCAATGTGCGAAATGTGTAACAGTGAGTTAACCGTGAAACACCTGGTAATCGAATGTGCGAAATACGACAAGGAACGGAAAAAGAATCAACTACCACTATCACTAAAAAAACTATTACAAGAAAAGCAAGAAACTAAAAAACTTTTAAACTACCTAAAATACTGCAAATTAAGTAGCAAAATATAGAGACTATAACCAAGCTACAATAAGTGAACTTCCATCATTTTAACTCGCTAATCACCCTACGTGGTTGATGCGATTGATATATAAAAAATAAAAATAAGCACCTTTTATATCAAGAAATAAGCTAACTAAATATCTGTTTTTAGAGAACGTAATTTGAACATCATTAACTAAATGAGTTATTGCATCTAAAGTACCGTAGCCCCTTCTAAATCCATACTGTGTGCAGGGTGAAATTGAATTTTGTACCAAGTGCCATTCCAGTCTTGTTTTAATCATCCTCTCAAAAGTTTTCGTTATACAGGACATCAGTGATATAGGTCGATAAGACGTAAATAAATTTCTGTCTTTTAGTGGTTTCAAGATTAGACAAATAGTTACTTGTTTCAGTTGTTCAATGTACTTACCTTTTACCCACCAATCGTTATATAATTGTAGTAAAATTGTTTTCGTAGGTAATGGAATATTTCTAATAATTTCATATGTTATATTATCGTTACCAGGAGCTGTACATCTTGTGGATTTGATTGCAGTTTCCAGTTCTATGATATCAAAAGATTTGTCGACATTATGATTGCTGTGGTTTTCTGTCGGTTCTTCTATTATATTTGGAACAAAACTTGGGGAAATGTTGTGAAAAATTTGATTTATAAGGTTTTCAGATATTGGTTGTTTTTTCATCGTAGAATTTTTGTTTGATATTTTTCTAACAAATGCCCAAATTTTTGCGATTGGTGTATTTTTGTTTAAACTGCTAACACATTTTTTTCCAGCATTCCTGTTGTTTTTGTGTAAATAATAGTTTGCTTCTAGCTTGAATATTTTTGAATTGTAGACAATTCTCTAAGTTTGCAGTGTTTTTTGTACATTTTATAAGCGTTCTTCCGTTTATTTATAATTTGAACACAAACATTGTCCCACCAAAGGAGATTTAACACTTTTTTAGATCCGCCAGTACGAGATTTCATAGAATTGGATGCTGCTTTATTTATTATTTCAAGAAAACATTCTAATGAGTTTCTATCGTTAATTAGGAGGTCGTTTACTATGCACTCCTGAAAAAGCTCCCAATCGGCAGAAGACTCTATCCATTTTCTTGATGGTAATACAGGAGATGGGATATATTGTCGAGATATAGAGATGTGTATAGGAAAATGATCAGATCCTAATGTATCATCTATTATATTCCATTCTGAGTAACTCATTAAACTAGAGTAAGATCTATTGGCGAAGGTCGTTCGTTAGGCCTACCAACTTTTGTTGGATTGCCATCATTTAAAATAATTAAATTTGTTTCATTTATAGCGTCTATTAATCTGTTACCTTGTGTATTATCGAGTGTAGATCCCCTAGGACTGTGGTGACAGTTTAGATCACCGCATACAATAACATCACCCTGAGTCTGCAAGAACATATGTTCCCAGTCTTTCGTAGTCGCTTGTATATTAGGAGGCTTATAAACACCACGTATAGATATATTAAGGTCATTCAGATACACTCCACAAATCTCTATTTTGGAATTGAAATTTTTACGGAGAACTATTTCTGAGAATAATAAGTGGTCTAGGACTAGGATTCCGACACCACCAAATCCGTCAGTCCTGTCAACGTGTACAAAATTGTACCCGTTTACATGAAACGTTTTATTTGGTGATAACCAAGTCTCATTTAAAGCAATTAGTTCGAATATGTAGTTGAACCATGTAAATAGTTGAAAAGCTTAGATTTATTTTTTATCATTGAATTACAATTCCATTGAATTATATTCAAGGTTCGAATAGAATTCATCATCGTTAGAATCAGGAAAAGAATTTATACTCTTACAAGTAATTTTATGATTTTCTCAGTTCGTTGTTTTATTTGGACACCCGATACAGTGTAACACGATCTAATTGTTGTTCAAACACCCATGGTGATATACTGATAACATTTTAGACAATTTCTATACAACTTTCAACTGCATTAATTGAATATCCTTTTTAGGATATTCTATTATTGGCACTTGGAACGTTTCGGAATGCTTTATGTAATTGCTAGAACTTAATTTAAAAGACGTTTAGTAATAAAATACTAATTAAGGTGTTTAATTGTTTATACAATTTCGTATTATATTTTTTAACAAGGTGAAAAACATTGTGTCAAAACGATTTTGTTATTTCCTAATTTTTATATAAAGAAGAAAAAAATATATTTCTTAATGATATTATCTTTATCTGATTAGATGATTGATGATATAATTAGCGTAATAATATCAGGTAACAATAGATATGAAACAATATCAATGTCTAGTGGTCGAGGAGGCAGACTTACGGTTTTCATCGGGGGATTCCATGGAGTTGCTCCGCAACTGCATATTCAGACAGTGTACGAAATGTTTTCATAACTTGAAGCAACCATTTTCCATTATAAGATCTGAAAAATAAATGAACGAATAGCGATAATGATGTAACATTATAAGCATTATACATTTCATAAACAAATTTAGTATAAAAATATGTTGTGTAATTATCAATAAATGTATTATTTTCAGTACTTATATTTTGATGCTCTGTATCTCTGAAACGAGTGTTAAGTTGGATCTAAAAATTACATCAAATTATATAGCAATTCTTTCTGAACCGATAAAGCATGTGTATAAGCCTCTATGATAGTTTGGGTGATACGAGTTATAGGTTCATGTTATTAATGAACTGTATCTAAAGATCAAGTATTGTTTGAAATGTGAAAATTTCACGATTTTTTTAAGGAATTCTTTATGAATCGATTCATTTTTATAAAAAATTCTGGGTTTAAGCATTCGGAAGATTTTAGCAAAATTAGATACCTAATGTTATTTTCATTAAGCAAAAACGAAGGTGGTCAACTTTGACAACCTGTATCTTGAGAACAAATAGCGTTTGAAATTTGACAATTTCACTATTTTTAGAGCAATTCATTATGAATCGATTCAGTTTTTTAAGACAATTGTAGATTTAGCTATTCCGGATATTTTAACAACATTAGATAGTAGTGTTATTTTGATTAACCAAAAATGATGGTCAATTTTGACACCCTATATCTTAAGAACAATTTTTACAGTAATTCTTTAATAATCGATTACGTTTTATTAAAAAATTCTAAGTTTAGCCATTCGGGAGATTTTAGCAAAATTAGATAATAGTAATTTTGATTAACCAAAAAATGAAGGTCAATTTTGACTAAACTTAGAATTTTTTAATAAAACGTAATCGATTATTAAAGAATTACTGTAAAAATTGTGAAATTTGCAAATATCACACCCCGTATCTAAAGAACAAGTAGCCTTTGAAGTTTGAAAATTTCACCAATTTTAGAACAATTCTTTATGAATCGATTCAGTTTTTAACAAAATTCTAGGTTTAACCATTCCGGATATTTGAGCATAATTAGATAGTAGTGTAATGTTTTTTCTTATTTATTTAAACAGTAAACGGGTGGGATAAACTCTTTAAACACACGGTATGGCTACTTACGAATTTATTTAAACACTAAACTACCTACTCAATAACACTTAATTTGTATACACTTAACTTAGTGTTTTTAAATGAAACTCAAGGTCTCTAGAGACCTTGAGTTTCATTTAAAAACACTAATATGAGCATATTCCACGAAGTAAGGGTCGAGACAATCAATTACACTTAACTATTCACTTAAATTTAATTTATATATGCACAACCTTAATTATCAATTTATTTCATCACTTTACTGTTCGCTATTTCGGTGTATTCTTGTTTATTTGTCGAGATCACTTTATCAACTGAACTAACTATCTCGGGTCGACTCCTTATATATTAGTGCCTTTTTTACTAAATAATTCTAGATTGCGGCTTATACAAAAACAATTGGCTTTCTGGCATTTTCTAGATAAGATAGTCACAATCGTAAACAATTCTAAGAAATCCCTGCGCGTCCGCCATAATTTTAACTTTCATACATGGCTTAGACAGAGTCGGATTCAGGGACTATACCAGTGTGCGGTTTCGTAACATTACCCCCTCCTTAAATGGCAGTTCCTCCTGGAACTTTTGTGTAGCCGAGACTGGATGTTTGAATCGACAACTGGCCCCATTTCTACACCTTCCGATCTTATGGAAATAGCAGGGCACCGTCTTCATCGGATACTGATAACGGGGGTTGTAGCTGCATGTTCCTGATAATTCACCAATCCAACTGGTTACTCGCTATCTTAGACATAGCCAGTTTCTTCACGCTGGATTCTAACACATGGTCTCGAAGGTTACGAAGTGCTTCCCACACATCGCGGTAGGTAGATCGATCTTGAAATTCATTTTTAGTTACCACGTAGAAGACGTACCGCGAATTATGTTTCAGTTCCAGTGTCTTGCCAGGGGCTGGAATCTGGTCTTCAAGTTTTTCTAATTGCACGAACTTCGTTCAAAAGACGGATGCCAACCCTCGTGCGTTCTTGAGACGGGCGGGGATGTTGTATGCCAGTGAATAATCTTCCGGGAGAGTGAACAAATCTTGTCGTTGTTCTGAAGTAATTCCATATCTAGCTTTCCCGGTACTTCCATACGCGCCCATAAATTCATCGAAGGTAGGGTCAGACGAATATGATTTACTCCTTTCTCTAAGTCATGGTCTCCTTCGAATGGCGCTAGTCGGTTTCGGTGAACTACTTTTGGTTTTCCGTTGGGAATCTTGCTTATGCGATATATAACATCATTGATCCTTTTCTCCTCGTCGGGTTGTGTAACCATACTTTGTCCCCTTCTTTAAAACCACCTACAGTGGCCTGCGTGTCGTACCGACTTTTCATTCTGTCGCTGGCAGCTTGAAGATTTGTTCGAACTAATTCATAAATATCGTCCAGCCTTCTTCTCAATTGGATCACGTAGTCTTCGCCTGCTATATATTCTCCAGGCCGACAGCCAAATTCCAGGTCACAAGGAAAGCCTCATTTCACGTCCAAACAGAATTTTCGCAGGTGTTTCACCCGTGGACTCATTGACGGCAGATCGATAAGCCAATGCGAATAGGGAAAGATACTGGTTCCAATCTCTCTGATGGCTGGAAACTACTTTGGACAGGTATTTTCCAATAGTCCTGTTCATTATCTCGACCATTCCATCTGACTGTGCATGTAATGCTGTTGTCCTGGTCTTCTTCAATCCCAGCTTGTCGCAAATCTCCTGGAATATATGGCGAAATTTCTTCCCTGGTCACTGTGGACCAAGGGCACTCCATATCGGCTGATAAATTCAATCATCAATGCATCCGTGACAGTTGTGGCCTCTTGGTTCGCGATAGCGTAAATTTCCACCCACTTTGCGAAATAATCCATTACAACCAGTATGTATTTGCCACAATTTTCTGTCGTCGGAAATGGTCCAGCGATATCTAAAGCAATCCTTTCGAAAGGGCTTCCAATATTGTAATGTTTCATAGGTGCTTTTCTCTTGCGATGTGGTCCATTACTCGTAGCACAAGTCGTACATTTCTTACACCAGTCCTTCACATCATCGGAGCTGTTCATCAAATAAAACCTCTCACGGATTCGCTGTAGGGTTTTCTTCACTCCCAGATGACCTCCCGATGGACTGTCGTGTAACTTCTTCAGTACTTCAGCTACTCTTGTTCTCGGGACAACTAGTTGTTTCCTCATCTCGGAACCATCACCGGTTTCAAGGACCCTTCTTCCAGGACAAGGAAGTCCCACTGAGCCCAATACGCCTCGAATTTCGGTGAAAATTTTGACACTTCTTGCCAGGTAGGTCGCCGATTTTCTTCCTTCCATCTAGCGGCTGCTTCAAATTGTTTCACATAATTGGTCCACGACATTTTTCCATCGAACGTTGGGGCTTTGACTCGGGTAAAACTACCAATGTCTTATAACTTAGGGTGTGTTTCTGGCTTGCAAGTTTTTGTTTGCTCGGTCTTCTTTTCTTCCGATTCATTTTTTCAAAGCTTTTATCATTCGGTAAATATGAGTAAACTTAGATAATAGTTTCAATTTAATTAACCATAAAATGAAGATCTACTTTAACACCCTGATCTTGTAAATAAATAGCGTTTGAAATTTGACCATTTCAACATTTTTAGAGTAATTCTTTAAGAATCGATTAAAAGCATTCTACGTTTAGCCACCCACAATTTGTAAATTTCAGCGTTTTTAGAGACATTCTTCAGTTTAAAAAAAATATAGGTTAAGCCATTCTAGAGTTATGAGCGAAATTAAATGATCATGCCAATTTGATTAACCTAAAAATAAGGTCAACTTTAACACCCTGTACCTAAAGAACAAGTACTGTTTGAAATTTGAAAATATCACCATTTTTAGAAAAATTCTTTAAGGATCGACTCAGCTTTTAAAAAAATTCTAGTTTAAGCCATTTGCGAGATTTTAGCAAAATTAGATAATCAGATTAATAATTAGTTTTGTTTTATCCTTCTCGCTTCGAAAATTTTGGACGGCTAGTGTTTATCTGACTTTTTACAAAGCGGGACTAATCCTTATCTCCAGGATGTCATACAAGTTTAAAAAAGAACCCTTATAGTATGAAATGCACGTAGATTCAATTTCCGGTATCATTTCCTGTCATTCATGTAAGACTAGAGGATCGTAGGGGTCTACTACCGGTCGAAACAAAAGCAGTTGTAGAACAAGTAAATTCTTAAATTTCACCATAGGCGGGTGAAGTATCACCTTGTAGTGTGGAGTAGAAAAAATTGGCTCTCAAATTCCGGTAAAAATAAACATCCTGTTGGGATTCTTTAGATAAAAGTCACTATTAGGAGAATGAAAACATACCTCTATTCTTTTTAATTTTAAAAGAATGAGAACCAACTTTGTTAATACAACTAACTGTAAGATATTCACTTTTGATTCTTTAGATTATTGGTTTCATAACAGTAAACGATATAAGCGGCACCAGTGGCGTATAGGCGAGCGGGACGCACCCCCAAATTGACCTTACAGTGACCACGGAAGTACTAATCGCTATGACCACTTTTATGTTTTCGAGGTCGCTGAATACGAATATGAAATTATTTTTACGATAAAATTGGGGGAAGATGGAAAAAAACGGCAATTTCGGGTAAAATTGAGACAATTGAATTTGGCGTTTTTCTGTGTTCATCTCGCCATATCTTCCACATTTATCAATGTATCATTATAAAATTTTTTATGATTATTGCGTATCTAAAGATCCAAACAACAAGCCTACTCCGAAAATTCTGCGACAATTAATACTTGAACAGTAAATTTACAATTGTTTACTTTTACGTGTTCCGAGTTTTGTCGTACAAATGCAAAAGTTGTGTTACGAAGTTTCGAATTTCTAAAAACTAATTATCCAGTATTAAAATGCAATACCTAAAGAAGTTTTTGGGAAAGTTTCAGATCTAAATATTGAACAGAAAAAAAGATGCTATTTCAAAGTCGAGCGTAGCGTGCGGCTGCACGGCGCGCTATAGCACGAGCAGCGACTATCCGAGTCGGAACTTTACATGCGTCCGAAATACGGTTTTAATATATCAATTAAAATAAAAACCATTAAAATATCTTAAAAATCTTCATTTATTTCATCTGTATTTACAATCGCTTCTTTATTTACACATGTATCATTACAACTACAAACATCACAGCATTCCAAATTAGATTGTCTACAAGGGCAAACGTCAGTTTCGCAAGCATTTTTGTCAGTGCACGAACAAAAGTACTGTGGTAGTATTTCCATAGCAGTGGATCCATCGTAATAATCGAAACTCAATCTACCTGTTTCTACCTCCCAGCCAAACTTTGTCACATCTTTGGAAATGATTAGAGGTTCGATTGCTTGTTTGCACTCATTGATTTGCCAAAGAGCTCTTAAAATGTGTTTATGCATCGCGGGTTCAGATGGAGGAAGTCTTGCGATTTCAGAGTTCTTTTCGATAGTTAAATGATATCTTAATGAATTTATATCGTTACGTGTACCTTTTGACTTTTTCTTTGGATCGTACAAATAAGATGTGAATGTACTGACGACTTCTTGAGCAACATGTATGTCTAAGTCGGTTATTGTAGCTAAATTAGTCAATTCTTCGTCTGACATAAGTCGTAATGCTGCATTCACCTTGATCTTTCCTATGTAAAATAACGATGAATTAGTATCACAGCATGTTAGAGCGTGTGCAGCTAACAACGACGAACAGATATTTTTTCCTAATTTTTGTGCTAAACTATGAATATGTATATACCTTCTGAAATCAGTGCGTACGTCTATTTTAGAAACTTGCAAAATGAAATAGTAGTAATAAAAAAACGTCTGTATCGGGAGATTCTACAATTGTTAACTGGTTTTCACTCATTCTGCGTTGAATACGTTGTACATGAAATATTAAGCGAGTATCAGCATCTATGTGCTATAGCGCGCCGTGCAGCCGCACGCTACGCTCAACTTTGAAATAGCATATCTTTTTTTCTTTTCAATATTTAAATCTGAAACTTTCCCAAAAACTTCTTTAGCACAACTTTTGCATTTGTACGACAAAACTCGGAACACGTAAAAGTAAACAATTGTAAATTTACGCAATAGTCATAAAAAAATTCATAATGATACATTGATAAATGTGGAAGATATAGCGAGATGAACACAGAAAAACGCCAAATTCAATTGTCTCAATTTTACCCGAAATTGCCGTTTTTTTCCATCTTCCCCCAATTTTATCGTAAAAATAATTTCATATTCGTATTCAGCGACCCCGAAAACATAAAGTAAAAGTGGTCTTAGCGATTAGTACTGCGTGGTCACATTCTAAGCGACTTTTTGGGGGTGTCCCGCTCGCCTAGTAACTCTGGCTAAAATGCACTTTTAGGGGCTTAAAAGTTCAAAGACCCCAAACCCCCCGGTAGTTTATCCACCTCCCACCTCCCGAACTTCATCCTAGTTACCGTCAGAAAGCTGACTTATCAATGTATAGAACAACAAGGCGTAGTATCATATAATATATTTTGTAATTTTAATAAATCCCAACAAAGTATGAAACATGAATTAATGTTATCTTTTATTCCCCCTTAAAAAATTCGAGTACGGCACTGAACATTTTAACGATCATCCTCTCGAAAAAATTTGAATAATTTATGGATGTCTGTCCCTAAAAAAAAAATAGAGATTGCTTACGTAACATCACCGCTATTGTTATTTGTTATACAGAATTTTTTATTCCAGATCGAAAGGATAAAGTAGCAGTTGAGAGTAAAAAAAATCGGGGCGTCTTTAATGGATCAAGGACGAATAAATAAATTCATCTCTGAAATGAAAGTGTCAGAAGTTGATATATATTATTGTTACAGTGTTTAAAATTAAAAAAAAAGAAATGAATGTAGGTATAAAATTCTTATTTTATAATAAAATAGGCATAACCTAACTTATAAAAAAATTACTATTCAACACCTACAGATGTATAAAAACATCTGTCGTATCACCTGTTCTTCACAGACTATTATAGACTCCGTTGCACTTTCACCCCATTTGGTATTTATAAGAATTTTTTATGAGTTTATAAAAGTTGAACGAACTTTATTTATTAGGAATTTACGTTTTTTTGCATATTGTAATGTTTTTCTAATTTATTTAAACAGTAAACGGGTGGGATAAACATTAAACACACGGTATGGCTACTTACGAATTTATTTAAACACTAACTCACTAACACTTAATTTATATTTATTGCCAAAGAATTAGCAACCGGTTCCGGAAAAAAAGAAGAACAATCATTTGTGGGAGGAAAAAAAATAAATACTAGAGCACGCACAGGTTCTACGCAAAGCATCAAATAATTTATGTATGTTAATTTACTATTTTTACTTTCTGTCTTAAATAACTTCTTCAAAAATCTTATTAATGTCATCATACTTTGTTATTATATAAAAACCAAATAAATATTGTAATGACTGTCAAATAATTTAAAACTGTTTACTGGTTTATGCATTCACATGGATGAATATATAAGAAATTTTATGCTAGAAAAAATATATCCCCTAAATGATACAAATGAAGCAAAAGAAGTTTTGTCTGTAAATAACAAATTGAATAACTTCAAGATTCTTAATACTAATATTTGTAGTGTTTCAAAAAATATAAATGAATTAAAAATATATCTTGAGGAACTTGAGACATGCTTCGAGTGCATAGTTTTAACAGAAACTTGGCGGGTCCCGGATACGTCCTTCCTCAACATGGCCAACTACACAACCCTATACAATGGAGGTAGCTATAACCAAAATGATGGTGTTATCGTCTTTGCAAAAACAAACTCATACCATTCGCATGAACATATTCAGATAAACGGAGGTATATTATTGAAAATTGTAATGGTTATGGATAAGCTGAGTTTTTGCATTTTAGCATTCTATAGATCTCCAGCAAGTCGAATTGACGACTTTCTTGACCAGCTTGGGGATATTCTTAATAAAGAAAGTAATCAACATTATTATAGCTTATTTGTAGGTGACATAAATATCGACTTGATGAAAATAACTGAAGATTCAAGAAATTATCTCGATATGATGAGTGAGCATGGCTTTCAATCAACTATTAATACTACAACAAGAGCGAGAAATGGATATGAATCATGTCTTGATCATATATTCATTAAAACAAAACAACAAAACTTCAATAACATATTACCTCTCACTATATCAACATCAATTACGGACCACTAAATAACGTTGTTACAAATTGTACTGAATGAAACTAAAAACAATTCAATAAACAAAAAATATTTTCAAAAAGTAGACGAACAATTATTACAAAAAGCAATTAATAGTTTAAGTTGGAAAAATGAATTGTACCCAATGCATGATATCGAATCGACAACAGAAAAATTCATCAACATCATAAACACATGTGTACAAAAATCAACTCAATACTTCAGATTAAAAAATAGTCAACGTAAAAGGAAAAATTGGATAACAAAATCATTGATAAAACACATCAACCAAAAAAAATCATTCATTTTTATTATGGAAAGAAAATCCAAATAATGTAAACTTGAAAAATGATTATTAAACGAAAAAAAAAGAAACGGGAAAGAAAATAAAGACTGCCAAAGAAAATTATTATAAAAAATTAGTTGAAAAAGAACAAAATGCAAGTAAAAAACTTTGGAACACTGTTAATGAAATTTTGAATATCAAGACAGGAAGAATAATAAATAATATTAGGAATGAAAAAAATTAGATCGTCACAGATCCAAAAGATGCTGCTGATATATTTAACAACTTCTTCGCGAATGTGGGGGAAACTTTGGCAAAGAACATACGACAAAATCCCAATTACAAAAGTAAAAAATATATAAATAAAAATTCACTTTTTCTTACACCAACGAATACTACTGAGGTTGAAAATACAATAATTAGCTTAAAAAATAAAAAGGCTCCCGGGCTTGATGGAATGAAAGCTGAAACTCTAAAGATTCTTGCAAAATTCATATGTGAACCTTTGACGGACATCATAAATAAATCCTTCGAATCAGGCATATTTCCTTCGATTCTAAAGAAATCTCTTATAACTCCAATTTTCAAAAATGGGAATACAGAAAATATTTCAAATTATAGGCCTATTTCACTTCTATCTTCAATAAGCAAAGTCTTTGAAAAAATTATAAAAACGAGACTTACGACATACCTATCAAATTATAATCTGCTGTCGATATCCCAGTATGGCTTTAGAGAAAAAAAATCTACCAATGACGCAATCCATTCCTTGACAAAAACCATCTACGAATCCTTGGATTCAAGCACTCTATCTATTGGGGTTTTTTTGGATCTAAAAAAGGCCTTCGATACTGTCGACCACTCCATACTTTTAGATACACTAGAAGATATGGGTGTAAGGGGTTTAGCTCATAATTTATTCAAAAGTTATCTAACAAGCAGAACACAAAAAACTAAATTAAAAAATCATGTGAGTGAAGAGATCAACATCAAATGTGGTGTACCTCAAGGAACAGTATTGGGGTCGGTGCTATTCGTAATTTACTTAAATAATCTATTTGAACAGGAAACAATCGGAAAAATAATCAGCTTCGCGGACGATACTGTGATTGATTACAAACATGATGACTGGTATAATCTCAAAATAAATATTGAAAATGATCTTGGAAAACTCAAAGACTGGTTCGACAGCAGATTACTCTCAATAAACTTTGACAAAACTGTATACTTACCCTTCAGTAGTCATGAAAAGTCTCTGCCAAAATACAATCTTAATATCCAACAAGATTTTTCAATTAAACCTGCAAAAAGAATTAAATACTTGGGTATTTACATTGACAATCACTTACGATGGAACCATCATATGGAATATTTAACTAAAAAGCTTCGGAGTATCATATTTCGATTTAAGCAAGTAAGCCAATTTTTGAGCTTTAAATGTAAAACAATACTGTACCACAGTTTGGTTGAGTCACACCTCAATTATGGCATTATTGGCTGGGGAGGAGTTTCAAGGAACTATCTAAATGCCCTCGAGGTGTCTCAAAGGCGATTCCTCCGAATGATTCTCAACAAACCTAAAAGATATTCAAGCTCACTACTCTATACTGAAACACAAATATTAGATGTTAGACAATTATACATTATTCAGATAGGATGCCATCAATATAAAAATAAATACAAACTTACCACTCAAAATCATAGATACGCGACAAGATCGAATAATCAATACTGTATACCAACAGCTCTTAAAACAATAGGTCAAAAAGGTTACTCCTACTTGGCACCTAAATTATTCGGGCAACTACCACAGAGAATTATCGATGAAACTTCTTTTAAACGCTTCAAAACCCAACTAGTAACATTTGTTAGAGAAACAGACAAAACAAAAATACACAAAATGATAGAATGCTGAATCAAAAAAAACAGAGAAGAGTAAACTCATATACGAAATGTATGTCTGAAATACAATCATGTAAAAATGGATTTATATTGTTTTTAACTGCATTTTTTGTTTTTTAAATTTTGACACACTTGCCTATATTCACCACATACAAGTATGTACAATACTTCTGTGGATGTCTAGATGTTTATTCAATTTTATTTGTATTTTGTCACTGTATTTGTAAATTTATGAATAAACGTTATTATTATTATTATTTACTTAAATTTAATTTATATATACACAACCTTAATTATTAATTTTCGTCGGTGTTGCAGATTTTTGCGGTTTTCCTGCACACTCCGTGAATTCATTCACTAGCCAAATGGACCGACGATCGACGCACCCGCATTTTTGGATTTAAGATTGTTATTATACCGCCGACCACCTTAAATAGTCCCCGAACCACCGAAGGCACGTTACCGCAACTTTTTACAAATCTCAACAATCATCACATTCCGACACCTAGCCAGGTCAACTCATAAATCTATGTATCGGCAACGATACATGGTTCGTCTTCAACACTCAAGCTCCCATCCCAGACACTTTTTTTCACACCATTTCCAAACACTTTTGAGCTTCGCTGCTTCCAAACATCATCCCCCTATACACCCCAACACAAACAACCGTCCAGTTGTTTTCTAGCGAAAAGCCCATTCAATTCCCTTAAAATTCCATACACCTTTTAAAAACACATTTACTAGACACTTCCTAAATAAATTTTTACTAGACACCTTTTTTACCCCAAACTCAGTTTCTCGGTCAACGCGCACAGAACCACCCAATACACCCCCATCTCAGCCCTGAAGAGAAAACTAATCCTACACCAGGGCACCACAAGAAAAGTTCAACTTCACCCAAAAACACTCCACTCAACAGAAATCTCGCACGAACTTCTCTCTCTCTCTCTATTATTAATTTATATCAGCACTTTACTGTTCGCTATTTCGGTGTATTCTTGTTTATTTGCCGAGATCACTTTATCAACTAAACTAACTATCTCGGGTCGACTCCTTATATATTAGTGCCTTTTTTACTAAGTAATTCTAGATTGCGGCTTACACAAAAACAATTGGCTCTGTAATTTTCTAAATAAGACTGGTCATAGAAACAATGTCTAGATAAGATAGTCACAATCGTAAACAATTCTAAGAAATCCCTGCGCGTCCGCCATAATTTTAACTTTCATACATGGCTTAGACAGAGTCGGATTCAGGGACTATACCAGTGTGCTGTATCGTAACATTACCCCCTCCTTAAATGGCAGTTCCTCCTGGAACTTTTGTGTAGCCGAGACTGGATGTTTGAATCGGCAACTGGCCCCATTTCTACACTTTCCGATCTTATGGAAATAGCAGGGCACCGTTTTCATCGGATACTGATAACGGGGGTTGTAGCTGCAAATTAATATCTGGACACCGGTATCTCGAAAGATTATCTCTAGCATGTTCCTGATAACTCGCCAATCCAACTGGTTACTCGCTATATTAGGCATAGCCAGTTTCTTCACGCTGGATTCTAACACATGGTCTCGAAGGTTTCGAAGTGCTTCCCACACATAACGGTAGGTAGATCGATCTTGAAATTAATTTTTAGTTACCACGTAGAAGACGTACCGCGAATTATGTGTCAGTTTCAGTGTCTTGCCAGGGGCTGGAATCTGGTCTTCAAGTTTTTCTAATTGCCCGAACTTCTTTCGAAAGACGAATGCCAACCATCGTGCGTTCTTGAGACGGGCGGGGATGTTGTATGCCAGTGAATAATCTTCCGGGAGAGTGAACAAATCTTGTCGTTGTTCTGAAGTGACTCCATATCTAGCTTTCCTGGTACCTCCATACGCGTCCATAAATACATCGAAGGTAGGATCAGGCACATCTCGAATATGGATTATTCCTTTCTCTAGGTCATGGTCTCCTTCGAATGGCGCTAGTCGGTTTTGGTGAACTACTTTTGGTTTTCCGTTGGGGATCTTGATTATGCGATATATAACATCATTGATCCTTTTCTTGATTAAGTATGGACCTTCCCAGGATTTTTGTAATTTTGGAGAAAATCTTTTTCTCCTCGTCGGGTTGTGTAACCATACTTTGTCCCCTTCTTTAAAACTGCCCACTGTGGCCTGCGTGTCGTACCGACTTTTCATTCTGTCGCTGACAGCTTGAAGATTTATTCGAACTAATTCATAAATATCGTCCAGCCTTCTTCTCAATTGGATCACGTAGTCTTCGCCTGCTAGATCTTCTCCAGGCCGACAGCCAAATTCCAGGTCACAAGGATCCTCATTTCACGTCCAAGCATGATTTTCGCAGGTGTTTCACTCGTGGACTCATTGACGGCAGATCGATAAGCCAATGCGAATAGGGAAAGATACTTGTCCCAATCTCTCTGATGGCTGGAAACTACTTTGGACAGGTATTTTCCAATAGTCCTATTCATTCTCTCGACCATTCCATCTGACTGTGGATGTAATGCTGTAGTCCTGGTCTTCTTCATTCCCAGCCTCTCTCAAATCTCCTGGAATAGATGGCTTCCGAAATTACTTCTCTGGTCACTGTGGACTTCCAAGGGCACTCCATATCGGCTGATAAATTCCTTCACCAATACATCCGCGACAGTTGTGGCCTCTTGGTTCGGGTTAGCGTAAATTTCCACCCACTTTGTGAAATAATCCATTACAACCAGTATGTATTTGCTACCATTTTCTGTCGTCGGAAATGGTCCAGCGATATCTAAAGCAAACCTTTCGAAAGAGCTTCCAACATTATACTGTTTCATAGGTGCCTTTCTCTTGCGATGTGGTCCATTACTCGTAGCACAAGTCGTACATTTCTTACACCAGTCCTTCACATCATCGAAGCTGTTTGTCCAATAAAACCTCTCACGGATTCGCTGGAGGGTTTTCTTCACTCCCAGATGACCTCCCGATGGACTGTCGTGTAACTTCTTTAGTACTTCAGCTACTCTTGTTCTCGGGATAACTAGCTATCTCCTCATCTCGAAACCATCATCGTTTTCAAGGACTCTTTTCAACAGCCCTTCTTCCAGGACAAGGGAGTCCCACTGAGCCCAATACGCCTTGAGTTTCGGTAAAGATCTTGACACTTCTTGCCAGGTAATTCGCCGATTTTCTTCCTTCCGTTGCTCGATCATCTTCAGGTGAGAATCATTCTCCTGATCTTCTCTGATCCTGGTTGACTACTGTAATTCTTGAAACTGCAACTTACTTAGATTTCGACTTGTTGCATTGTGAAAAGTCTACAGGGCATGACCGTCTATACAAAGAGTTGGCTTTTCGGTGATTCACATCAGCTGGATGTTTAACCCTGTCTGATTTCTCCTGTGACTGGAGTTCTTGGTTTACAGTAGTCTTGGGGCGCTTAGACAGACTGCGAACGTGCTCTCGCTCGCCACACTTCCTGCGTTTGATCTTCTTCGGCTTCTCGTCTGCCACACCTTTCAACAAGTTGACGATCTGGTCAAGTCTGTCATCTTCACCTTCTTCCTGTATGGTCCTACCTTTGTTATATCCCGAAGCCTTCGTTGCTGCTTCATATTCAAGAGCAGCTGTCAATGCGTCGACTAATGTTTTCGGATGGGCTAAACGAAGCGTCCTCTGCATATCGGGGTCACGTGAGCCATCAATAAAGGCCTGGATGCCCAGACATTCCATCATGTTCTCTGGTGCTGACGGATAAGCAAATCGAACTAGTCGGGCAATGTCCACTTCATACTCTTGAAGGGATTCATCACGTTTCTGCCTTCGGTTCTTCAGCTGGGATTGGTACAAATGTTCTAGATGTTCATTACCATATCGCATGTCCAACCTCTTCTTCAGCTGCTCGAAGTCATCCGTTTCTTCCAAAGGTATCGTTTGAAGTAGATCTAAGGCATCTCCCCGAAGCGCGATGGTGAAGTTCACTGCCTTCTCGTTATCGGCCCAATTATTCACTCTAGCGGCTGCTTCAAACTGTTTCACATAATTGGTCCACGACATTTTTCCATCGAACGTTGGGGCCTTGACTCGTGTGAAACTGCCAATGTCTTCTAACTTAGGGTGTGTTTCTGTCTTGCTAGGTTTTGTTTGCTCGGTCTTCTTTTCTTCCGCTGGCGTGTCTTGAGTTCTTATATCTGTCATCTTTTTTTCTAACTCCTTGATTTTCTCGTCCATCGTTGTCATCTTGTTCTCAATCTTCTCGTCCATCGTTGTAATCTTATTCTCGATTTTCTCGTCCATCGTTGACATTTTATTCTCTATTTCAGATTTTAGAGACGAAATTTCATTTTCAACGTCAGCGGCAATGTCGTTTTTCATTAATAAGATATCGGCAGATATATCGTTCATCAAAGCAGAAATCTTGTCGTCAATATTAGCAGAAATGTCGTTCTTCATAGCAGAAATATAGTTTTTCACATTCGTTAAAATTGTCTCTTCTATGGCAGAAATCTTCTCGTGCATGTTCTCTTCCATTGCAGAAATCTTAGCAGAAATTGACGAGATTAAGGTGGAAACCTCGTCATTAAATAAAACTGTTTCTGGATCGAAGCCGTCATTTTCCAGTGCCACTTTAAGTTTTTCTACTAATTCACTTTTCTTACCGGACGTTTCCAACTCACGATCTTCCAATTGTACTCTTAACTCAGTCACTTTCAAGTCACATAATCTCTTGGCCATTTTTACGTAGCAATTTATTTATATTACCCCACACCTGACACCAATGTAATGTTTTTATAAATTATTTAAACAGTAAACGGGTGGGATAAACTTTAAACACACGGTATGGCTACTTAAGAATTTATTTAAACACTAAATTACTCACTAACACTTAATTTATATACACTTAACTATTCACTTACATTTAATTTATATATGCACAACCTTAATTATTAATTTATATCAACACTTTACTGTTCGCTATTTCGGTGTATTCTTGTTTATTTAACGAGATCACTTTATCAACTTAACTAACTCTCTCGGGTCGGTTCATTATATATTAGTGCCTTTTTTACTAGATAATTCTAGATTGCGGCTTATAAAAAAACAAATGGCTTTCAGGTATTTTCTAGATAAGACTGGTCACAAAAACAAAGTGTAGATAAGATAGTCACAATCGTAAACAATTCTAAGAAATCCCTGCGCGTCCGCCATAATTTTAACTTTCATACATGGCTTAGACAGAGTCGGATTCAGGGACTATACCAGTGTGCTGTTTCGTAACAATATTTATGCGCTAATTACCAGTTTTTAAAAACAAAAATCCTTTTAATTTTCGTAAATATTTTTTATAATAAGAAATATTCCCCAAGGATGAAAAATTGTTATTTAAAAAAAATTGTATCCAAGATTTGATCACAGGATGTATGTTTGATGGTTTTAAGTTTTCTATCAATTGAAAATGGATAGCAATTTGAGTTTCGGAAGTAAAAAAGTCGATACGAGCTATATCAGATGAATACGATAAGTTTTTGGATATATATTCATTCGCAATCTTTGTTTGGACCACTGTTAACAATACAAATGACAGATGCGCTGTTTTCTTTCATTTGAAGAACTAATCACGATCGTTAGTTTAATTTTTAAATCCTATCATTAAAAGAACATTTTGTTGAATTAGTTTTTTTATGCTTTCACCCCCCCAATCTAAACAAATCTACTTTCACTGCCGTGAGAACAGGAAATGCATATTTACAACGACAAATTCTATGTTTTATTGTGTTAAATATTATAATCACCGGTCAATTTCTATTTAATTTACGATTTGAACAATATCAATTAATTTATTGGCGTTACAAATAGGTTTTTATCAAAAAAATCTGATCGGATTATATCTGGTACGAATTAATTTCACGTCAATCAAATTTGAATATCAGATTTTATCAGGAAAGTACTTAATTTAAGATATTGTTAATATTACGAGCGGAACTAGAAATTTTTTTAGAAAACCTAAAATAATTCAATATGGAAAGCTTGTGATTTTCCGTATATCGTCGCCTCGAAGTCAAAACCTCGTATCTCGAATTTTGCTCTTTTTGAGTTACGAGTCTTGCAGGTTATAGAATATTATAGCGCATACGTGGCAAATACTTGGATCTCGATATTTAGATAGAATGCGTATCTCGAATGAAGTACACAAATCTCGTATTAGACCAGGGTTAGAAGCCTTTAAAAACAATAAAAAGTGAAAAAAATAATAGTAGGATGAAACCCATTAGAAAAGGAGGGGAATATTATAAAAATGAAAGGAAAAATAATTTACGGGCGATCTGAGGTCGGGAAGGGGATGGGGGTGAGTTTTTAAGGGTAAAAAACTGTTTTTCTCGATTTCCGGAAAAACTAAAAGTCCTATCGAAAAAAGTCAAATGGCAAAGTTGTAGGTAATAAAAAGATCTAAAACTTTTGTATTTACACTTTTTTCACATAACCTCAAAATTTATGTGAAAAATTCAAAAAACCAATTTTTTGGTTTTTTATTTTTATCTTTTACAAAAATTTTTTTTTGACGAAATTTGGTGAAAACTTACCTTTTTATGCCCCAAATACGCTGTAATTTATTTGGTTAAAAATATTTATTTTTTCACCTTATTTTGAATTAATATCGTAAAAACACCCTAATTTTCAATCGAAAACTCACCCGTCAAAATATCAGCTTTTTTAAAAAAGTTGGTATGTTTTCTGTTCGTTGAAATCTCTACTTTCCGATGGTGAAAAAAAAATATATGTTACTATAGTAAATCTTCTCAGAAAATGCAAAAAATCGAAAAAAACTCGAATTCGAATTTTTTTTTAATTATTATAAAAAATTTTGAGCTATTTATTAAAATTAACACTTTAATTACTCGAAAAACGTTAGATCACATGTTACATTGATAAAAAAAATTGCAAATAAAAATATACTACTATAATTAACAAACAAATAAGTTAATAAAATTAATATTTAATAAGACATCTACAATATTTGGAGAAAGTTGTCGAATCTTCTTTAAATGATATGCGTAGATGTCTATTTATAACTATTTTAAGATATATTATATACCTGAGTGACAGTGTAAAATTTAAAAGGAAAAACAAAGTCTTGTCTTTAAAAACAGTTCAATTTTCCGTTAAAGTGAACGGAGATATTATAGCTATAGATCCATTATTGTTGTTTCAAAGAATATCGTTAACTTTTGACAGTAAAAAAGATATGTAAACTTATTTACAATATGAGCTTGCACCTTTTCCATTGTCACTTTTTACAGAAAATGGCCTCAGGAAAAATGTTAAATCTCAACTTTACGATTTATTTGTGAGTGCGAATGGACCAACGCTTTCTGACGGTGTAGTGCATGTCGTTGACGGTGGATTTTTACTGCACAAAGTAATTTGGCAAAAAAATGAAACGGTAGAAGATATAATGAATAAATATTTGCGCTATGTAGAAAAACATTACGCAGTAAGCAGCTATATTGTCTTTGATGGGTATCCCGAAATTAAAAAATCAGTTAGTGTCACAACAGTACCAGCAGCTACTTCAACTAAAAGAGGAGAACGTAGTCGTAGAAAAACCTCAGGCAATATTCCAGAGTTCGATTATCAAAATCATACAAAAATACCTTTTTTGCAAGAAAAATTTTTATCTAACGAGAAAAATAAGGATAAAATAATAAAAACTTTGATGAAAAGATTACAGTCACGAGGATTTTCCTGCAACCAAGTAGAAGATGCTGATGCTGACATAATTGATACCGCGATAAAAGTTGCAATGAGTACTAATAAAACTGTAATTGTTGTGGGCCAAGATATTGATCTTTTGGTCCTTTTAAATCAGTTAAATTCATATAATCATGACATTTATTTTCCCAAATCAGGTTCTGGAAATGTAAAAGACCTATTTTTCACGTCTAATAGTTTCAAACATGAATCATTAAGAAACATTGTTGCATTTCTGCATTGTTTTTCTGGTTGTGATACAAAATCTGGATTTGCCGCAAAAGGAAAGAAAAGTATCGTCAATTCATTATTAGACGTTAAAAATTTGTCAAATTTGGCCAAAGTTTTTTATAAGAAAGATGCGAGTAAAGAAGAAATAAAAAAAAATGGATTACAACTAATCAAATCTATTTATAAATGTAAAAAGGAAAAAATGACACTGAATCAATTAAGGTTTCAAAAATATCAATTGGCAAAAATTAAATCATCTTTCGTTTTGGCAAACCTCCCACACACAGAAGGAGCAGCAGAACAACATTGTTACAGGGCATATTATCAGCTTCAAACTTGGTTGGGTAACGAACTAACAGCAACAGATTGGGGCTGGAATCAATATCAACGTGGAATTATGCCCAAATTTACACAAAAAGAATTAATTCCGGAAATATTGCTCAAAACTATTTGCTGCAGCTGTGAAACTGGATGTAACAGTTTAAAATGTGGTTGCCGAAAACATGGTTTAAAATGCACAAATTTATGTTCAAACTGTCATGGTTCTGAAAATTGCTCCAATATTGAAAAATAAACCTACGAGGAAGTTAATGATTCAGAAGAAATTGTGGATGAAGAACCAACGCAGTTTGGAAATAATGTTGGAGAGGAAGAAGGTGATAGTCATGAAGATTTCGAAGATCTACTAGAATCGGAGATGTTTGACGAATCTAACGATGAAGAAATACCATCAAAAAGACAGAAACTAATGGATAAGTGATTAGAATTGAATATAAGGTATTTATGAATGATAATATTAATGTTTAAAAATATTGTAATGAATAACGTAATCAGAATAAAGTATCTAGATTTAATTGTACGATTTACATTTATATTTATATCTAATGAGATTTTCTATGACATAAATGTAATTAGTATTAAATAAATCAACTTTTTAATTGAAACAAATTGCAGCAATCACATTTTTTAGATGAAATTATTTATAATAACTAAAAAAAAATTTTGAATTCGAGTTTTTTTCGATTTTTTGCATTTTCTGAGAAGATTTACTATAGTAACATATATTTTTTTTCACCATCGGAAAGTAGAGATTTCAACGAACAGAAAACATACCAACTTTTTGAAATAAGCTGATATTTTGACAGGCGAGTTTTCGATTGAAAATTAGGGTGTTTTTTCGATATTAATTCAAAATAATGTGAAAAAATAAATATTTTTAATCAAATAAATTACAGCGTATTTGGGACATAAAAAGGTAAGTTTTCACCAAATTTCGTTAAAAATTTTTTTTTGTAAAAGATAAAAATAAAAAACCAAATACCTGGTTTTTTGAATTTTTCACATAAATTTTGAGGTTATGTGAAAAAAGTCTAAACACAAAAGTTGTAGATCCTTTTATTACCTACAACTTTGCCATTCGACTTTTTTCGATAGGACTTTTAGTTTTGCCGGAAATCGAGAAAAACCGTTTAATACCCTTAAAAACTCACCCCCATCCCCTTCCCGACCTCAGATCGCCCGTAAATTATTTTTCCTTTCATTTTTATAATATTCCCCTCCTTTTCTAATGGGTTTCATCCTACTATTATTTTTTTTGGTTTTAACAATTATCGACCCTGGTCTATATCTCACTTCAAGAAAAACAAAATTGTTATGCAGTTTGAATCACTGTGTCGATATTGTGTCTGATTTAAATAGGTAGTTGGTCAGAAAGGATGGTAAGTAAAATTCTATCTGTTTTATAAATTTTTATGCATGAGAAAGGTGTTAGTTTTTAAAGTAGAAAAAAGTGAGGTTAGAAGCTAAATTTTTGAGAGTAAACGGCACATAATATTGTAACAATTTGAACTAATTTATTACAACTACTAAAACTAAATTTTTTAAGCACCAGAGGTTAATAGTTACAATTTATTATGAGTATAGCAAACAACTTAAACGGCTTAAAATCAAGACACGAGGTTTTGCAATTTTGCAACTGTAAAAATAAACTGGCATAGATGATTTACGAGTTTTTAATAAACCGATTTAAAGTTTTGTTTTTATTGTTTGTAGGCGTCTCGTGCTAGTAAAATATTAGCTATGGCACTACAAAGCCCTCAGGATTCTTCTTGCGAGAGTCAACCGGTTCCATCAGCTGTAGTGACAGAACGAAATTCACAAAAATTTGGATCTGGCACGAATTTTTCTTCACACGTTGAACTGTGTTGTAACGTTAATCCGTCTGCAGCTGTAGAGATTGATCAAAAAATATCACGGAACATTTCAATATGCGTTGATCAAAGTTTAGACACAAATAATAATAATAATTTCAATGAGGAGGACACCGATGAAGACCCTTTCCAAGATTCTGGATCTAGCTTTCACCCCAGTAATGGCTCAGAAGACGAATCCCAATCAGAAACATACCATGATGAAGAAGTACTAGAAGATCAAAACGGGACTGTAGATAATCAGTTAAAAAAGAAACATGCCAAAAAAGAACAAGGAAATCCCACTACTTGGAAGAGAAATAGTGCTCAAATACGCAGAAGAAAGGGAGAGGAATATGAAGCACAAAAAAAACACAGAGATGGATCAAAAACAGTTGTTAAAAGAAGTGCACGGATCATTAAAGAGAGATGCAGCTCAGGCAAGTGTCTAAAGTCTAAAGGAAAAAGACAATACGCTTCCATAACGGACGATCAAAGAAAAGAATTATTTACTAGGTTTTGGGAGGAAATGGACTGGAGTCAGAGAAAAGTGCTTGTGGCGACTTTGGTAAATAAGTCTACAACTTTACAAAAAACGACTAAGAAGACATCACGCCGCAACACCAGTTTATTTTATCATTTAAAAGTGAACGACAAAGTACTTCCCGTTTGCAAAAAAATGTTCCTCTCAACATTCGCCTTAGGAGAATGGACAGTTTTAAACTGGGTAAAAAATAAGTAATCACTCTGGGATAGTAGATTCTTCGAGGAAGTGCCCAAATAAAAGTAAACCTTGTGATAAACAAAAAAGAGTTCAAATAAAAGAATTTTTGGAGAAGTTGCCGAAACTACCTTCACATTATTGTAGATCGACAACCAGTAAACTATACGTGGAAACTATCTTTAAATCACACACTGAGGTGTACAATGTATACAAAGCACAAGTGGGAGAAAATTCTGCCGCGAGCAAATATGTTTTTACATCAGAAATGAAACATTTGAATATTGGCATCTACCATCCACGAAAAGATCAATGTGACTTGTGTTTTAGCTTCAAACTAAATAATGTTGGACTAGATGAATATAACTTCCACATCAACCAAAAAGAACGAGCTTGTCAGGAAAAACAAAAAGACAAAGACGATACCGTCGCTGGGAAAGTACTTGCATTTACTATGGATGTACAGGCGGTGCAGCTTGTGCCATTTTTGCCAGCTGGCATGATTTATTTTAAACAAAAATTAGCTTGCCATAACTTTACCATTTACAATTTGGGTAGTGATGCTGTCGTATGCTATGTATGGCACGAAGGGGAGGGGGGAATGGATGCTAATTGTTTTGCATCATGTCTAACAGATTATATCAACAATGAAATTGCCGGAGATGATAAAGACAAATTAAAAATATTTTATAGTGATGGCTGTTGTGCTCAGAATAGGAACGTTAGCTAATGCTTTGCAACATTACTGCATAATGAATGAAACCAACGATATTGTTCAAAAATATCTTACTAAGGGCCATTCTCAGATGGAATGCGACAGCGTGCGTTCCACCATCGAAATGCGTAAAAAAAATAGAGAAGTTCATTCGCCCTCAAATTACGTTCAGATCATTGAACAAGCTCATCGAAACTCTAAAGGACCATACAAAGCGAAGTACGTTGATCAGAGTTTCTTCAACAGCTATGATGAAATTAAATATTATAAGACTATACGTCCAGGTGTCAAGACCGGCGATCCTTGTGTAACTGACTTAGTAGCCCTTAAATATTCAGCTGACAGTGGGATACAATTCAAATTGAGGTTGATGATGAGTGGTCTCTCCTTCCCCACAGAATGTCAAATAATACGGGAACTGTAAAGAAACTATACAAAGCTGCATTGCCTCTCAAAGGTGATAAATATGATCATCTTCAGTCTTTGAAAAAGGTCATTCATCAAGATTATCATGGATTTTATGATTCTCTACTTCATTAATTTTTTTATACGTTTTTTCATCCAACCTTAGCATTCAATCTAAGTCGAAAAAATATTATTTTTATTGTATTTTGTGTATTATTTGTTATAACTACCGATTACCAGAATAAAATGTTTCTTTCTTTCATAATTTGTTCAATTTTTATTGTTCACTTTGCAGTGAGAAAACCTCGGAAGTCCAAAATTAATAGTGAAAAACTCGTATCTCACAAAGAAAAAAAACAAGAAAAAACTAAAATTTAATTTATTCAGGATTTTACTCTTATCCAGGCCTTCAATATGACAATACCCTGTACCAAAATTATCATAACTGCAAATTATACTAAGTTTTTTGGGTTTCCTGAAAAGTTGTGAATGTTGACTTCGAGGCGACGATATGTATATATATTTATAGTATGACATTGTTGACCGAGATTCTATGAACCAACACTCAACTAAGGAGTGTATGTATGTGTAAAAATTTTAAACAAATATAAGAATTTCAATAATATTTAATAACTAAAAAAGAACACGTGATGGTTATAGTGTTATTTTTAGAAAAAATTTGAAGGTCTTCCAGATATGTACACTGTAAATGTGTGTAAAGTAGAGGTTATCTCTTTCATTCTAATAATTAATTTATTTCGAAAATAATTGTTGGATTCATTAGAGAAATAATAGGGAATAACACTTTCACAATCAACAGAAATAGTACCTACACCCCTCATAAACCAACACTGTATTTTGAAAAGTACTATTTCTATGATTTCATCTACTAGGTTATAAAAATACCCAAAACATGATAAAAAATCAAACTTCTTTAATAAATTTTTAGACCAGGAGCATTACAGTTTGACATGGCTGTGTCGTGGCATAGATTAGATATTGGTTGGAATTGCTCGGAAATCATCTAAGAAAAAAAGCTGAACAAGTTGTACTATTTGCAGGAAATATCATAAACTGCAAAAAAACGCAAAGATCGCTCATTTTTTCCGATATTTCTTAATATAACTCTTTAAATATACAAGATAGAGAAAAAAAGTATACTTACGAATTTGTTCCTTATGAAATTATCTACAAGATAGAATTGGTTTAAAATCGATATATTCCATTTTTTCGTTGAGAAATGGCGATAAATGCAAAAAAAGTAGCTAAAAACGAGGTTATTTTAAAGCATTTGTTTCGCAGATAAGAAATCATCCAATCACGCTATAAATTGGTATTTAAGAACCTTATTATAGTATAAAACAATATGCCAAAGGCCGATTAAATTGGCCCGATAGTTTTTACATGAATTAATTGTTAATTAATTTCCGCGAAAAAATTAACGTCATTTTTGCGTTCATGCCAGGCTTACATTTTTGAGTTGTAATAGGCGCCGATTTTTGCACAACTACTTAGACCTGTAATAGTATATTACGTAACGTGTGTTGTAAGAAGCATTTTACGCACGAACGGAAAAGTTAGTGCGTAAAATGCGTTACAACACGAGTTACGTACTATAATTTACCTACGACCCTCTTGATTACATGCATCTTGGTTGTAAAAAAGTTACTGGTATGTTTGTGGTTAACTGGAAAGCCTTCAGCAAAAATTCCATATAGTAAAATAGAAACATTACCAAAATGTTTAATTGAACAAACTTGTAACATTCCAACAGAATTCAATCGAAAACCCCGTAGTGTCAGTGAAAGTAAAAAAGGTGGAAAGCAGCATAATTCAGGCAATTTCTGCACTATACAGGGCCAGTTGTTTTAGTTAATTATTATCAAAGGAAAATTTTGAACATGTCATTGTTTTATACTATGCAATAACAATATTATCGTACCCACAGTTTTTAAAATACACTTATTATGCTAAAAAACTTTTAACATATTTTGTAGAAATGTTTATTTTAATTCATGGTGAAAATTATGCCTCAGATAATATACATAATCTACTACATTTAGCTGAAGATGTTAGAATATTTGGACATCTTAATAGTTATAGTGCTTTTGATTTCGAAAAGTATATGCAAACAATAAAGAAGTTGCTTAGAAAACAAGACAACCCTCTACAACAATGATTAATAGAAAAACAGAACTAGATAATGCTAAACAAAGTGAACATATTGTACGTATTGAACAAAGTGAATATTTTCAAAATTTTCCGATACTCCACAAACTTCACTACAATGGTCCTGTGCTAAAAAATTATCCAATAACAGATCAATTTAAACAAGTGAATTGCAAAAACTTTGATTTATTGCCTAAAGAACCTGATAGTTGTTGTTTATCCGGTCGAGAAATAATAGCAATCAGTAATTCGAAGATAACGGGCAAATCCTAATTTTAGGATAGAATATACAGCAGCCATGTCAAACTCAAAGTCACTGGTTGGCCAAAAGCATGAAGACCATAGACTAGGTGGGCCGCAAAACCCAATCTTAAAGAAGACAAACTACTGAAAATCTTAACGAAAAAAAGTACTATTATATTAGAAGTATATTTATTAAATTTCCAATAAAAAGGACAGTAGAAAAACTTACAAACATTAACTTCTTTTGCCAGATATTTGACATCTTTTGCCTTTAATTAAGTGAATGGCGTGAATTTATCGGCGGAAATAACTTTTAAAACTGCGTCCAAGTGTGCGTCCGTCAATCGCGATCTTGCGGGAGATTTGTTTCCTTTCATCAAAGAAAATAATTGTTCACACTTATAGGTACTTCCAAACATTGACAGGATTTTACAGGCAAGTTTTCTCATTTCTTGGTATTGAAAAGGCAAGTACTTATAAAATTCGAATGTACCAACACTATCAAATTTTTCTTTTAAATGGGTTTGACACTGAATCTCAATCACTTCCATCTGCAAGTGGGGAGGAACTTTATCAATATCGATAGTGAAAATACCAGTAAATAAAGAAAAATTGTTTTCTTGGGACTTAAAATCCTGAAAACGCTTTTCAAATTCTGACAGAAGGCTTCCCATTTTCTCTGTAAACATTTTGTATGATATTGGGCCACTTGTACTTTCCTGATACGCCTTGCAAGTCGGAAAATGTGACAGATTATCCACCGCTAACTGGTTTTTCCACAGCATCATCTTATACTTGAAAGCTTTAACATGATCATGCATATCTGTTATAACTTGACGTGGTCCTTGCAATTTCGTATTTAAGTCCGACAAGTGTTTTGTGATGTCTACCATAAATGAAAGATCTTGTAAAAAAGGTACGTCGGATAATAAGCTGACATCTTGTTCTTTCACTTCCATGAAAAGGCGTATTTCTTCTTTGAGTTTCCAAAACCGATCGAGAACCATAGAACACGAAAGCCATCGCACTTCTGCATAATAAGGTAAACCAGTGTACTTACTTTCTAAATCACGTAAAAACGCTGAAAACTGTCGCCGATTCAAGCCACGTGACCTTATGAAGTTTATCATTTTTTTCACTGACTTTAAAACGCTTTCCAACTTGATCACTTTTGAGCATAAAACTTCTTGGTGGATTATGCAATGAACATGATGAAAATCTGGTTTGTCACTGCCCGTTTCTCTGATATTTGTTTGTAATATTTTAATGAAGCCATTATTTACTCCAGTCATTGAAGGAGCTCCGTCTGTTGCAACGGAATACAGTTTTGACAAATCTAAATTGTACTTTTGCAGAAGTCCATAAACAGCATTGAAAATATCCTCCCCAGTTGTTGTATCATGCAATGGTACTAATTCCAGTAATTCTTCATAAACGTTGATATCTCTATCAACAGCACGAAGAAAAACAGCGAGTTGCGCCACACCACACACATCTGTACTTTCGTCACAGGCAATAGAAAATACAATGAAAGAGTCTGATTTTGCTTTTATCTGTTCGCTTATATTGGCAGCCAACTCGGTAACTCTTTCAGCGACAGTATTCCGCGACAAGGATATATTTTGAAAAGCCTTCACGCTCCCGGGACTTACAATTTCCGCGGCCTTTACAAGGCACTCTTTTATAAATTCACCTTTAACAAATGGTTTTGAGTGTTTTGCGATCAACTCCGACAGTGCGTAGCTCTTGCTTTGGACGTGTAAACATAAGCTGTTGATCTTTTAACCGTGATTTTAACTCTTTTAACTTTTCGTTTCTAATCATGCCTGTATACTTGTCAAACTTAGTTTTATGACTATCATAGTGACGTTTTATATTATATAATTTTGGGACACCGACTGTACTGTTACAAATCAAGCAAATAATTTTGTCTTTCACTTCACAGCAAAAAAACTCTAATTCCCACTTTTCTTGAAAGATACGATGCTCATCTCCAAGTTTCCTCTTACTTCCACTTGGTTTTGAAACAGACATGTTAAAAACTTTATCCGAAATAAATAACAATAAGTACTGTTACGTGTTGTAACAATAAGTACGCAACTAAACTCGCAATTCTATCGCAACTGACTCATAACTGACTGAACAACTGAACTCAATCGAGCGGTATTGGCTTATATACGGATTGTGATTTCTCGACAGTTCTTTCCAGAATGTTCAGGTAGCGTCATCTGTGTTCTCGCGCGATAGAACTTTCCGGAACAAGCCAGGCTTTTAGGTTGAGCGCGCATCTTAGTTCATCATCACAGTACTTTATTTTCGGTTTTTAACAGGCTCGCGGGCCGCATTACATGGCTGTTTTCAAAATTGATTCGGGGCCGCAGGAAAATGCTCAGTGGGCCGCATGCGGCCCGCGGGCCGCATGTTTGACATGGCTGATATACAGAAAAATAATTTTTTTACCTTAGGCCATGCGGGTCATCAATATTAAATATATTTTTAGTTAGAAAATGACTAGTGAATGTAAAGCATGGAAAATACAAAATGTTAACATTCACTAACAAATTTGTTACTCTTCCGTTGTTACATAGTTTTTGAGACAACTTGTTGGTATTTATTATACATAATCTAACAATATATTAAGAGTTGGCTGTGTGCTGAATATATCGAACAACTTGCTTTGAGAGATGTTCAATAAATTTACCCATTTTTTAGTGATAGACTTTTTGAAACAAGTTTTTAAGTTGCTGTAACTATATTGAAAATTAACTACTCTATTAAAAAAATCATGTGTCTATATTTTTTTTTGATTCAACTTTTCAGAAAAAATGGAAAATAATATTCGTGAGTTTTCTAAAAAGACTTGGATAAAAATGCAGTTTATCAATGACAGTGGTGCCCATCCACAAGATGGATTAATGTAGACAATTGTTTGTGGCCACCAGAGAAACTTATCGCTGCTATAAGGTCACATCAATTAAATTCGTGTTGGCCTTCACTTAAGGTGAAGTTGTTTAGGTATGGGACTTACGGTAATATCTACAAATTCTGTATAAATTGCAAACTAAATATTAATATTCATTTCTAGATTCATATGAAAATGCTCGTCTAATGTGCAGAAAGGCGGAGGTGGAGACCTCACTACCACATATGTGGACGAATCACATCCAAAAAAAGGAAATTTAAAATGAGGTTCCATTCTTCTTCAAAGTCCGACAATGAGGTTAAAGAACTTGTAAGGCAAAAGAAGGGGTCTAGACTGTCATCACCACTAAAAGCAGCTCGCACAATCATAATAGGTAATTGATATAAAAATAATGATTTTGACCTTCCCCAGAAATATTTCTTTGTTTTGTGAGTTTTTCAATTATTATTTAATGTCCACCATTAAAAAATAGTACTTTTGTATAAAAAATTATAGACCAAAAATTGAGGTACTTGATCACTGTGTTAATATTTTAGATACTGCAGAGCCCGAAATGAGCCACGTGGAACAAAGCCGAGAGGCAGTTTTGAGTACTAAAGAATGTGAGCCTCCAGCTAGGTCCAGTCATCAAATTAAGTTGTTTTTTTTATGAAACTTATAAATCTGTAATTTGAAGTTATTGGAAAAGGGACTCAAGGTCCAACAATAAACCACAGACATGGGATATTTGCAGTTTTTCATTTTAAAACTTACCTAAAAAACCTTTTAAGTGTGGGAAAAGTGTATTAACCCTCCGAGGAGTTGGGTGTGAGTTTAAAGGAGTCTTGGGTGCTTACCTAAATTTCTCTGGTGCCTTATTTTGAATTAAAATAAATATTGAAAAATCCACCCCTTCTTCGACTTGAAGCTAGTCGACTGGCGAGCACAGGCTGTTCTACGGGGCAATCTGACATCTAAACGAGCACAGGAGGTAGGTATTGTGAATAGGAGGAGTCTCGTTATAAATAAATAATAAATACCTACTATTTATTATATATTTTCCTAACTAGTTAATAGTCAAAAGTAACTTTAATTAAATTTGCTTTCAAGTTGTTTTTAAAGTTTAATATTTTAATATAATCTAGTGTGGGCTTTCTAACGTGTACTTTAATTTATAAGACCATACAGTTGAACCCACAATTAAGTGATAAGGAACTTTATTCTAGCAACGTTATCAACATTGTGACAAGTAAACTCAAATTACCTTCAAAATTTTAATAATAAAGGTATTTAAAGTACAAGTAAAAACGTATATCCTCGATGCCCAGCCAAGCATCTTAGAAGTTCACTCTCGATGCCCAGCCAAGTTTCGTAAAAGTCCGTCCTAAGTAGTATTTATTTTTAATAAAAATGTATGTAGAATTACCGGAATTGCATAAAATGGCGTATACACCTTTCGACTAAAGTGACATTAATCCCTTAGGTGGATTACTTCCCTCAGGAATCAAACACCACCCGCGGGATTAAATGGGCCACTTTAGTCGCTTGGTGTATAATATACTAATTGTTTACTAATATGAGATACATTCAGACGGCTAAAAGATGCGGATTGAATGAAACGGAACCAATTATCATATAATTCCAAATAACTCTTAGTATTAAATGCAATCTCATATCTAATAAATGTTATATACCATTTATATATAGAATAAAATTCAACGTCTAATATCGAAATAATGAATTTTTAATAAAACGGCTACGTCTATTGACAGTTGCTAAGTGGTGGCTATGGAAGCCGTGCGATTTACTTTACAGCCGTGCGTAATAGACGTCTTACATTGATTGCGACTGTGTGTTTTTGACTACTTACAGGGGTGGTCTAGTCTAGTCAACATGTACCATTTTTCCTAAAATTTTTGTATAGTCTCCGAAAATTACAACCATGGTCTCATTCGATTCGGAAAATTATCTAGAAAGTTTAAGGAAAAGTTCCAAAAGGGGCCGAAAAAAATTGCAAAAGTTATAAACAATTAAGTGAAAAAAAAAGTAGGGGTTTGGTTTTTTTCGAATATCTCGAAAAATAATTAAATTTTTTTAAATTTGTTAAAAGATCTGAAAAGATCAGCAAATTTGCTAAAAAAAAGTCCCGACTCCCGGAACTGTACCTCCAATATTTATAATTTTTACAAAGCCTTAAAAAATGAGCGAAAAACGGGTGATCGGGCTTCCGCGCGCGTTGCGTCATTCTGACGTAGCAACAAAAAAAATTATTTAAACATATAAATATGAATATTAAGGAATAAAAAAATTAATGTAGCATTGGGATACATAAATAAACAATAATCCGTGGTCAAAAAATTTTTATCCCAATTTTTTCGTAAATTATTATGGATTTGTTGATTAAATATTTTTTCCAAATTTAATGTTGAGATAAAAACCACGATAACTATTGAACAAGAGCCTCAAGATTTTTTTCACTTCGTGGAGTTATTGGTATTAGACCAACAAATAGATCACCGTAAAAAAAATTTCAAAATTTTGTTTTTTCCCTTTTTTATTAACAATTGAAAATTAAAAATTAAAAAAAGTGTTTATGAGCAAATCAAAAAAAAATTTTGTAATCTATTTATTAATACAAATTCTTATTTTTAGAGAAAAAACGGTTCCTTAATTTTAAAATTTAGACTCAAAAAACCATTGTTAATTAACAAACGCATTTTTTAGCAACAAAAAAATTTTTTTAAGGAACCGTTTTTTCTCTAAAAATCATAATTTGTATTAATAAATAGATTACAAAAAAAAATGTTTGATTTGCTCATAAACACTTTTTTTTAATTTTTAATTTTCAATTGTTAATAAAAAAGCGAAAAAACAAAATTTTGAAATTTTTTTTACGGTGATCTATTTGTTAATCTAATACCAATAACTCCACGAAGTGAAAAAATCTTGAGGCGTTTGTTCAATAGTTATCATGGTTTTTATCTCAACATTAAATTTGGAAAAATTATTTAATTAACAAATCCATAATTTATGAAAAAATTGGGATAAACATTTTTTGACCACGGATTATTGTTTATTTATGTATCCCAATGCTACATTAATTTTTTTATTCCTTAATATTCATATTTAATATGTTTAAATAATTTTTTTTTATTGATGCCGCATATTACCTTTTTAAAGCACGCGTCAAATCGAACTTTCAAACACGCGCGTCCCCATGGTAACAACAACAACTTTAGAAACGTAAGTATCAATGACAACTATTTTTATTAGTTTTTAAATTGTATATTATCATTGGGAACCAATGTCTTATTTGATTTTTTCTGCAAAATGTATTTATATATTCATATATACATTGTTTCCCTTTAAATATAAATAAAGAAACTTTTTGATTATTGATCTGACAGCCCGTAACGTCAACTAAAAATAAATACTATTTGACGTTCACGAAACTTGGCTGGGCATCGAGGATGGACTTCCATTTTTTTCTAGTAATAATATAATAATAATAAAATTGACTGTCTCGACCCTTACTTCGTGGAATATGCTCATATTAGTGTTTTTAAATGAAACTCAAGGTCTCTAGTTAATTCCACAATATAATACAAGTTATTGAAAATTCTAAAAAATTGACAATTGTTTCGATAAATCAATATCATCGTCAGAATGACAGAAGTTACATTACCTGATGTTTAGTAGTTATTTTTGGCTAGACCAAGAAGTAACCTAACTTGTGATTGGCTTAATATATGTTTATAGAAAAAAGAAGAAGATGTGATATTACAAATATTGAATCTTAGATATTATTAGCCCTATGGTGATATCCTGGATATCATTTTTCCAATTAAGATCAGTATAACTGTGCAATGATATAGAAAACCAGGAAAACTATATCTGCTGATCTTTACAATTATCACTTAAGAAGACAGTTTATTAGTGGAGAATTTCCTAGATTTAACTGTTCATTGACAACTTCATATTGTGGGTTTCTTAAATGTCTTCTTATTTCCAGTTCTTCAAGGAAATCCAGTTCTTGTTTCTTTTCACAAATATGCAGTACTTCTAGTTCTGTGTTAGGTGTCAATGAATTATTGGTGTCAAGTAGATGTTTTGCGTAGTGAGATTTATCTGGTTGTTTTAATCTGTATGCTCGTAAGTGCTCACTGTATCTTATTTCAAAATTCCTAAGAGTCTGACCCAAATAGACAGCATTACATTCTGGACATTTGAGTTTATATATACCTGACTTCTTTAATAGATATGATAAATAAGCTAATTAGTAAAAAAGAGAAAAAAGTGGCATTACAACTAATATATCCTAAACAAGCTGATGAAATTAAAACTTATAAAACCATCACATATGCAGGAAATATTTCTAAAAATATTTCAAAGATAATATCTTCGGCAACGAATACAACAATTTCTTTTAAAACAGAAAGTAACGTTAGTACAAAATTGTTAAATGTAAAAACAAAAATACCACTATTAAAGAAGTCAGGTATATATAAACTCAAATGTCCAGAATGTAATGCTGTCTATTTGGGTCAGACCCTTAGGAATTTTGAAATACGATACAGTGAGCACTTACGAGAATACAGATTAAAACAACCAGATAAATCCCACTACGCAAAACATCTACTTGACACCAATCATTCATTGACACCTAACACAGAACTAGAAGTACTGCATATTTGTGAAAAGAAACAAGAACTGGATTTCCTTGAAGAACTGGAAATAAGAAGACATTTAAGAAACCCACAATATGAAGTTGTCAATGAACAGTTAAATCTAGGGAATTCTCCACTAATAAACTGTCTTCTTAAGTGATAATTGTAAAGATCAGCAGATATAGTTTTCCTGGTTTTCTATATCATTGCACAGTTATAGTGATCTTAATTGGAAAAATGATATCCAGGATATCACCATAGGGCTAATCATATCTAAGCTTAAATATTTGTAATATCACATCTTCTTCTTTTTTCTATAAACATATATTAAGCCAATCACAAGTTAGGTTACTTCTTGGTCTAGCCAAAAATAGCTACTAAACATCAGGTAGGCATAAAATGAAATGTAACTTCTGTCATTCTGACGATGATATTGATTTATCGAAACAATTGTCAATTTTTTAGAATTTTCAATAACTTGTATTATATTGAGGAATTAACTAGAGACCTTGAGTTTCATTTAAAAACACTACTATAATAATAATATTTTATGATTCCAAAGTGCACCAATAAAAAAATAGCGTAAAGTATTCGTGGATAACTGGTCTTTCAAACACTTGCTCTATTTCGAGCACTCGGCTGCGCCGTCGTGCTCGAAAAATCGCGCGTGTTTGAAAGACCTCTTTATCCACTTATACTTTAATATACTATTTTTTGTTGCTACGTCAGAATGACGCAACGTGCGCGGAAGCCCGATCACCCGTTTTTCGCTCATTTTTTAAGGCTTTGTAAAAATTATAAATATTGGAGGTACAGTTCCGGCAGTCGGGACTTTTTTTTAGCAAATTTGCTGATCTTTTCAGATCTTTTTTCAAATTTAAAAAAATTTCATTATTTTTCGAGATATTCGAAAAAAACCAAACCCCTACTTTTTTTTTCACTTAATTGTTTATAACTTTTGCAATTTTTTTCGGCCCCTTTTGGAACTTTTCCTTAAACTTTCTAGATAATTTTCCGAATCGAATGAGACCATGGTCGTAATTTTCGGAGACTATACAAAAATTTTAGGAAAAATGGTACATGTTGACTAGACTATAGTATGTACAAAAAGTACGAGGAGTTATAAACCCTAATTAAGTATGCAAAACCTTTACAGGGAGCACCATGAAATTTTTGATAAATCTCTTACTTTAAATTACATTTCTTCCGTAAATCTAAAAACCAGGTAGATCGACCCCGTATTTGTTTCAGTTGTAGCAAAGTTTAGGGTTTATTCATTGTTAAAGGATTAGCAGATAAGCAATAACGCAATGCAGTGGTGTGTATTTTGGGAAAAAAATACGTTTTAAATTATAATATAATAAAAAATGAAAAGAAATAATTATTGGAATACATTTATTACTTACATTTTATTCTATATCCGACTCGGAAGAGGAAGAATCGTTGTTGACATTAATAATAATAGGGTCGATTAAATCATCACAAATATTGTCAATTTTCCACATATTTGCCTCTACTTTGATAACATGCTCGATACAGTTTGTCCAATTTTCCTTACTCACATGACTTACAGCACTCTCAAACAATTTCACAACATCGTTTATTTTAAAAGTAGTATTTTTTTTCCAACTTCCCCCTTTACCTGAGCCCATATTAATTCTATGGGATTAGGTTCAGAATGATAAGGGGGAAGTCGAAGAACTGATATACCACGAGAAGAAGCCATTTCTTCTACAATGTAGGTTTTGTATTTATTCTTGTTCATTTTTGCAATTCTGTAAAGCTCTTTCCTTAGTGGATTTTTTGGAAACTTAATATTTTTCGAAATAAGCCACTCCAAAAGCTCTGCTTTACGCCAACGACTTGTGGGCAATGCTTCTCGTAACCGTGAATGGTAACTTGCGTTGTCCATAACAATAACAGCCCCTTTTGAAATCAGATCCAACATTTGAACAAACCATTCCTCGAAGACATCCCCATTTATATCTTCGTGATAGTCCCCCGTGCGTTTTGAAATAAAAGTTAATAATCCACCATCAACAAAACCTTCAGAACTTCTAACATGGACAATGATAAGTCTTTTTCCTTTTCCAGATGGTGGCTGCAAACCTAACGACAAACCTTCCACGAATGCCTGCCTTCCGCTTCTAATGTTTTCATCTTGCCAAGATTTGGAAACTGTATATCCAGCATTTATCCATGTTTCGTCTAAGTAGAAGATTTTCAAATTTTGTTCTCTGGCATGTCGAATGCTTCTTAAATAGTCTCTTCTCCAAAAATATATTTCCGGTTTATCTATCAAGAGAGATTTTCTATTATGTTTTGTATATCTGAAACCCACATCTTTCAAAAGTTTGCATAATGTCATTCTGGAGAATTTTGGATAGTCCGTATCTTCTTGCACTGATGTCATAATTTTGTCAAGTGTTGGAATTTCCTTTCGTATGTAAAATCCATGGACTTTACGCCTTAGTCTTTGTTTTAATGACTCATCGATCTCAATTGGTTTTCGGCCTGAAGGAGTTTTAGGGGGTTGAAGAGTTCCATTCTTGCTTTCTTTTAGTAATCTATAAATTGTTGATTTAGCAACACACAACATAGCAGCCGTTAATTCCACAATATCATCATGCACTTGGATCCTTGTTTTTCAATGATATATAACAATTCAATATCAGAGTTTTTTCATTTAAAGATAATGGACCTGTTTTTGGTCGTTTAGATGGTCCTTGGCTTATCGACATTGTTTGGTACTTGCACAATTAACATTCAACAAATGTTTTAAATATATTCCAACTGTTTACAATATTATGACAACCATACAACTTCATACAACTTTACTCAAAGAACTAATACTAAGTACTGATTTAATGTACCTACTTTCATTTGAAATAATATTCCCGATAATGTTTCTAAGAAAACTGGGTTGTTTGGAAAATCCCTCTCAATAATCGAATAATCTGTAAATAGGTGTAATCGTATTAAGCCGATTACAGTAGGCCACTTGCCATTTAAAATTTCTGAGAAAAATTCCCCAAACACTACATATAGGAGTAATACAAATAAAAAATATTATGAATAAACGGGCATATCCGAACTCTGCTACAAAATAAAATTTTACCTGACTTGTATCAATTTGAGGATTACTGAAATGTTCGAACTGTGCCGCAGCCATTTAGTTTAATCCTATTAGAGTCATTAGGGTTTATAATAGATAAAATTGGAGGCCCATAGAATTATGTATATTTCTGAAAGGTTTCAAAGATTTCTTGAATTAAATATTTTGAAGAAATCTTGATTGTTTTGATCGATATTTAGAAGATTAGGGGAAGGATGTTGATGCACTTACACTGTTGCCTAAAAATCAGGAAGAAGTATTTAATAGTGTTCGTGAATTACAATTACGAACGAACCGAGAAGAGGAATTTCTATTAACAGCAGACCAGGTATTTAAAATTATTGCGTTCTCCTGTTTTTCCAACCTTAATTTTTTATGTAATTCGGATTGTATTTTGATGGATGGGACTTTTAAATACTGTTCAACTTTTTTTTACCAAATGTTTACCATTCATGGTTTTAAAAACGGCTATTACGTACCTCTTGTTTTTTGTTTGCTGCCGGACAAATCAAGTCAAACATATTCAAATTTGTTCTTAATTTTAAGACAAAAATGTAAAAAAGTAGGCTTAAATTTTCAACCTAAAGAAGTCGTAGTAGATTTTGAACTAAGCATTCATAACGCTATATATGAATGTTTTGGCAGAGATCAAATTCTTTTTGGTTGTAAATTTCATCTCTGTCAAGCTTGGTTTCGTAAGATTCAGGAGTTTCATTTGGTACAAGAGTACAGACAGAAAGGTTCTGTAATTGGCGAATACTTAAAAGTACATTTCGGTATTATGTATCTTAGTCCTGAGGAAGTTGTAGAATTTTTTTATGATGAACTACATTTTTTGCTTCCGAATGACCTCTACCTCTATCACTTTTTTTATTAAAATTAGTACATCCCGTTACCTCTGACCTAAATCGTATATTCTTTAGCATAGCTGCAACTCATTCGTTCAATACAAAATGTACCTTACGGTATACCCTCTTAAAATATATTTTGGTACGTCTATGAAATCTACTTAAATGAATGATTTATTACTCCTTGTCCTTTCTATATAGACTATAGTCGTAGGTAAACTATAATACACAATAGTTATAATGAACAATTTTTAAGTTTTTATCATTTTTTTACGCGATTTTGAAAAGTTGAAATCGACGCTTCAAATCGAGCGCGGCGCAAAAAGTTGCTGTATCTCGGCTTCTATTGAGCCGAGTTTGATGATTTTTTTTTAAATCGATGTAGCGAAATGAGAGAAACTCATTTTTCAGAATGGCGTCTACCAATTATAACAATTTAAGCATCTACTGTAACTACTTATAATTTGCCATTTTTTTATGTTGATAATAATCATTGATTATAATTATGTCCATGCTAGGATTGTGTTGTTCATTGCAAATTCGTATAGTTAAAATAAAATGAAATAATATATTTATGTAAAAAAGTAAAATACAATAATTTTGTAACAAAAAAGCGAAATATCATTGTTTATTGTATGTAGATCTTATAATGAATTAAAATATACCATTAATATACATAACAATTAATTGTACTACCTGTAATTTTGATTACTAATTATTTTAAAACACCACCAAATTGGGAGGAAATCGTCTTTGAGGTAATAGAAGCATCCTATTAAAAAAGCACATGACCAGGGCGGAGTTGAAGGGGGAATATCATACCCCCAAAATGAAAAAAATCAAACTTCTTAAAAAAAATTTGTAACGCCACCAAATTTGGAGGAAGTAGTCTTTGGGATAATAGAAACAACGCATTAAAAAAGCACAAGTTCAGGGCAGGATTGAAAGGGATATATTGTACCCCAAAAAATGATAAAAACATCAAACTTCTTTGAAAAAATTTGTAACACTATCAAATTTTGTAGAAATAGTCTTTGGGGTAATAGAAACATTCTATTAAAGAAGCACATGTCGAGAGCGGGGTTGAAGAGGGTGGATTATACCCCAAAAATGTTAAAAAAATCAAACTTCTTTAAAAATTTAAGCAACACCACCAAATTTGGTGGAAATAGTCGTTGGGATAATAGAAACATCTTATTAAAAAAGCACATGTCCAGGGCGGGGTTGACGGGGGTAGATTATAACCCAAAAATGATGAAAAAATCAAACTTCTTTAAAAAAAATTGTAACACCCCCAAATTTGAAGGAAATGGTCTTTGGGGTAATGGAAAACGCATATTTAAAAAGCTCATGTTCAGGGCGGGGTTGAATCGGGTAGATTATATCCGAAAATTAATCAAAATTCTTTAATGAATTTTGTAACACCCCCAAATTTGGAGGAAATAGTCTTTATTGTGGTAACAGAAAACAGATATAAATACAGCTCATGTCCAGGGTGGGGTAGAAGTAGAAGATTATACTCCAAAATTGATAAAAAAATCAAACTTCTTCAAAAAAATGTGTAACAACACCAAATTTGAAGGGGGTGTATTATACTAAAAAAATGATAAAATAATCAAACTTCTTTAAAAAAACATGTAACACTACAAAATGCTGCAGAGGGTAATAGAAACATCCTATTAAAAAAGCACATGTCCAGGGCGGGGTTATTACACCAAAAAAATTGTAAAATAATCAAACTTCTTCAAAAAAATGCTTATTAGTATCGTTTCTTAAATAATTAATGGGTTGTGTATGACGTATACCAATTAAATTTTAAAAAATTCTATGTATTTATAGGGAGGTTGGAAGAAAATTTATTTTGAAAAACTCTATATAAATATTAATTATTGTTCTCAAGTTTCAAAAATATGGTATCTAAAGTGTAAGGGATGGATAATCGTAGTCATATGTTTCCTCGAAATTTGGTGGTGTTACAAATTTTTTAAAGAAGTTTGACTTGATTACCATTTTTGGGGTACAATCTACACCCTTCAACCCCGCCCCGGACTGCACTTTTTTAATAAGCTGTTTCTATTACCCCAAAGACTATTTCCTCCAAATTTGGTGGTATTACAAAATTTTTTAAAGAAGTTTGATTTTTTTATTGTTTTTGGGGTATATACCCCCTTCAACCCAGCTCTGGACATGTGATTTTTTAAAAGGAAGCTTCTATTACCCCAAAGACTATTTCTACAAATTTGGTGGTGTTACAATTTTTTTAAAGAAGTTTGATTTGATTACCATTTTTGGGGTACAATCTACCCCCTTCAACCCCGCCCCGGACTGCACTTTTTTAATAAGTTGTTTCTTTTAGCCAAAGACTATTTCCTCCAAATTTGGTGGTGTTGCAAATTTTTTTAAAGAAGTTTGATTTTTTTATCGTTTTTGGGGTATGATATACCCCCTTCAACCCCGCCCTGGTCACGTACTTTTTTAATAAGTTGTTTCTATTACCTCAAAGAGAAGTTTGATTTTTTTATCATTTTTGGGGTACTTTTTATAATCTGGTAGATTAAATCCCGCCCTCCACATGTACTTTTTTAATATGTTGCTACTTGTTATATGTCACCCCTTTAAATTTGGTGGTGTTAGAAAGAAAATACAGTTTAAAAAATGAATTTTCTGTTTCACTACTTATTCGGACGACTGTAAAAACATGATTTTCGTTGCTAACTTCAACGACGTCTTTCGAAACTCAGAGTGTTTTGATAATTTGATTATAACAACTTTATTTTTTTATATTGGTCCAACAAACTAAACCCCATCGAAATTGTTTCTGTCTACGACCTTGCTAACGAATATTTAACAGATAATAATAATTGAAATTCGAACTACAAATGCAAAAATGACGTATAGATTATAACAATTGTAATTATTTCGATACAGGCAATAATTTTTTATTCCTTTTTAATAACTTATTGTGGATACTAAACGATAAAAAGGTATACTTTACTTTAAAACTTGTAAATACGTACTACTTGTGTCTTAATAATAATTATATTATCAAATGTAAACAATGTTTGTGTACACTTTTTATGCAACAAAAATTTACGTAACTTGAAACTTCACTATTGTTAGTAGCAATTAAAAGATTTAAAATAAAATTTACGTAATTTTTATTTATAAAATAAATACCTGTATAAACTAGTAAATATGTACTTACTTGTAGTTTATCCGTTATCTTATTCCATACAACACAATTCGAAACTTTCCACGGGAAAAATAATCGCTTAAAATTCCAATGGCCTGGCGACAGGCGACACTCTCACTCACAAAACAATGTTGGGAAAAAAAATTGCGTTAACAGTTAAAAGCAAGTCCTTATACGTTATAATTCACCTTCTGCATCTATACGAATCGACGAACGAACGAACGACCACCGACATGATTTTCAGGTGAACGTTTCGCATCGCATCTCTCCCACTACTTCCTCCCTTTACCTTTTAATTTACCTGTCCCTCTCTCTTTCAATTGTCGTTGGATTGGAATGAATCGTAATCGCGTCGTCGTGTGCATGTGTGTGAATATTTTTCGCTTCGCGGCCGAAGCATTTTTTGTTATTATCATTAACACAGAGGTGGTACAACTACCAGACAGTGCTTTCAGTTCGGATTTTTTGTATCGGTAAAGTAGATACCATCAATTGGAAAAACAATGGAACAATATGTATTCAGTTATGTGAAAATAACGGAATACTACTTCAACAATTGATATTTTTGAAATGTGCTTAAAGGAAAATAAATAGGAAATGGATTTTTTAATTTAAAATATCGATGACACGAATAGTTATATTTGATAGTTTATTTAATGTAAATATAAATGAATAAATTTGTAATGTAATGCTTGAAATTTCATAAAAATTAAAAGGAAATCTGTAAATTAATATATATCCTAACAATGAAAGGAATTCCAAAATTATATCAATTCAATATAAGGTATTTAATGTATGAAGTGCAGGTCACATTATAATTGCTAGCTGTTGCCCACCAGTAGCACCAGCAAGCAATGGCTGACAACCCGGTCACATTTTCGGCTGTTACTCGGTAGATTCTACTTGCATGTAGCAGATGGCAATCAGCTGCTGCTCTTCAATTTATTCAACAAATATGATGTCGGTAGGTAAAAAACAAATTTTGTAGCGGTTATTAAGAGAGAGTTTGAAGGAAATTTCTTTACAAATCAGAGACGATAGTAAGTTAGTAAAGAAGAGAATAATTAGGAGAATCTTCAAAACATTTTCAAGAGTTAAAGGACGAGGATTTAGAAACATTAGGAACGTTTTAAGAATGACAGCACCTCAATTTCAACAATTGTTGGATTTAGTTGAACCTTTAATAAAAAAAGATACCACATTTATACAGTCAATTCCGTGTAAAACGCTTCATAGCTCTTCTAAAAGTTTTTGATACGACATTTTTTTTCATATTACGCTTTTAATTATCACTTCCCACAAACGTCGATAGTTCTGAAATATATTTGAAAAATAAATTATTTCTTTGCCCTTCAACTTTAAATCATTAATTTTCAATTAAACAAATGACAAAAAACACGTGGTAGGTACCTACGATATTTACTCGCTGTTGATAATGGTTAGAATGCTTTACCAGCTGGTGCCAGCGGTCACGTGATCAATTAGTCGCTGCTGTCTGCTATCAAAAGTTGAACATGTCCAGCTTCACCAGTCGCCGATAAATACTCGCCGGTTGGCAGCAACGCCAGTGGCGAATTTGGTGGTCACGCCAAGCTGATTGACGGCTACTAAATTCGCTGATGGCAACCAGCTTAGTGTGATCCGCGCTTTAGCAACATAGTTACAAAAAATTCCGTGCCATAAGAAGCAGCGCCATTAGGATGTCAATTTTTATATTAAATTTAAGGAACTTTTTTTATTTACATATGTGTAGGTGTAATAGGTATATACAGTAAATAAAATATTGAATTGGATTTTTATTTTTTAATCTATGATTGGGATTTCTTCATTAGCCACACTCATAAACTACTATCTATCCCCAATGAAATCTTGTAAATACTTCGCTAATACTGCTGATTGGTTATCTTATTATTACATAGCCTGACCTTGCTTGATGTGAAAAAATTGAAGTAATTTATAGAATACAGATATATATTTGTTTACTTTAAAACAAATTCAATTAGCAACAAAGTGAAGTGTGAAAATTATAAAAACACTGATGCAAGGCACAATATACAAACAGTGAAAATAAAGTCAAATCAACAAACAAAATTGATTAGGTATATATTATTTTACCTCTGGTTTAGATGTTATTTTAAAGTTCCCGCGTATTTAAATGGTTGTCAAATGACGCCACTTTGAACTACCTACAACAGGGCTGGATTTAGGGGAAATTAAATCGAACATAGGTACCTGTCAATAAATAAATAATTGTTGAATATTTCCTTTGGGACATGTTTAAGTTATGGTTTATTCAGACCCGTTCTAAACTTTACTACAGCGACCGGCATCTAGATATGAGGTGCAAACTTTTTATATTTTAAAAGTCCGGTGCCTTGTTTCATTTTTACTGGTATTTTAACTTTTTGTTGAGTTCTAGGCGGTATTATTAAGTGATGTTTGATATTTAGGATTTTGAATATTCGATATTTCATTCTCAATTTTGTATACTATTGGAATTTTTGCAGTTACGATAAATTTTGAGTTCATATCTATTGAAGCTTTTAATTGTTTCAATAAATCAACGCCTAGGTATTAATCCCTCAGATTTATCACTAAAGTGAAAGAGATAGAATTTGTCATATTCTGAATTTCTAAAAATTTTAAAAATTGGTATTTCTATTACTTCATCATGATATATTATATTATGAGCACTTTGTATTTGAAAATCTTCTTTAAAAATTTCATTTGGATAAAATTGATAAGCTAAATCAGGTTTAATTAAACTACGAGTACTACCCATATCAATGAAAAAATTTGCTTTTAGTTCGGGGATGTAAATATGTGGTAAATTTGCTCTGGATATATTTAAGGTTATTAGGGGGGATTGTTCTGCGAGGCTTCTTGTTGAGAATTTTCATTTGGGTCTTGAGACATTTGATAAGGATCATCGAATGGATATTGATTAGAATTGTCATATTCTGGATATGTTTCATCGGTTTTATGTGGATTAAATAATCAAAATTTTGGACATCATGGGTTTGGTATGAGCATTCACCTGGTATTTGATTCTCAAACGGGTTATCGAATTCATAATTTTGATGATTTACATCATGTGCAAACAATTCTGTGGACGTAAATTTCCTCTGTGGTGCTAACATTGTATTGCCTGATGATGTGTCCGTTGGAGTAGGTTTATATGGTTTTTTGGGATTTTATTGATTTCTGCTTTGATTTGAGGGTGCTCTCAATATCTAGATTTGCCTGGGTTGATTAGAAAATGGTTGTCTCTGAGTTTGAAAATTATTATTGTTCCTCCACTGGGGTTGTGAATTTTGGATGAAAGGAATAATGGGTTGAGAAGGTGGTGAATTGAAATGTTGGTAATTAGCATTCCTATTCTGGAAAAAATTGGGATGATTAGTTTGTCTGGATGGAGTATTATTTCTATTCTGACTATACATAAAATTCTCTTCTTCTATAACTAAAGACATAGCTACTTCTAAACTATCTGGGTTTCACAAACGTATATTATTTTGCAATTGACCAGTTAAACCTCTAATGAAAGTTTTAAGTGCTAAATCGTTATAATTTTTGTTTTTAGTAGTTTTCTCTGCAACTGGATCATTTGAAGCATTTAATTTTGAAATTACTAAGCTACGTGCTTCCTGACATTGCATACCGAAATTGTATGGTGTTTCATTTTTTAATGGTCTCAAAACAATTAAATCTTTCTCTAATCTCCGAAACATAATTGAAGAGCTTGTTTTATTTATGCCCATGTTCGTAATTCAGTTCTTGAAACTATAAACATTAAAGCTCTACCTACTAATTTACTTAACAATGCGTGTAAAAAAACTATTTAATTGTGGATTTGTTGCATCGAAAAATTGAGAAATTAGTGTATCACAGTTATCTAGAAAAATATTTAAAGTATGAGGATTACCCTCGTATTGTGGGATAGTATCAATATATAATTTTAATAATTGATAGTTTGGATTAGCCATTGCTTCAATTTCTGGTATATTACTTTTTTCTTCCAAAGTTATACTAGAATTAAATAAATCTGCTAATTCTTCTACAATTGAGTCATTCAACTAATATAAATTATATTACTTATGTTTAAAAAAAATGTTTTGCTTTTCTAAAAGTATATAAAACGTAAATAAAAGCAAAAGTTTATTTGAAAAAGGAAAAAATGGAATGTTTTTCGACTTACAGTACTATGAAGAAAATGTTCATTCCTCTTCATCTGGGCGATGTGGTCCTTCTTCCCTGGACTGGATTTTTCAACTTAACTTAAAACCACAAAAATAAAACAAAGTTCGAGATTGCAAATAAACCATTGATACGGACCGGTGTCAGGATTTTTGTTGAACCGATTTGCAATCTTACTGACTGTGCCAATTAAATTCGTAGTTTATAAAAACTACTTTTTAAAAAATAACTTTTATTTCTACAAACTAAAATGAGACTTTACAACTAGGAAACTATAAAATCTGAATGAGATAATAAAAAACGTTCTGAAGAAAACAATCCATGGTATTGCAATTCAGCAATCTAGCGGTGTCCTATTACCATAATATGCGTTCCCATAACCACAACCCACTTTAGAGAACTAGCCGCGCTGAGCACAAAGTGGCAACAGCGCTTGGTAGTCCGATAGTCCTATCCTTGTAGGTAGTCTTCGTCGTCGCCTTATTGATTTGTTATTGTTGTTTCTGACATCTCCGCATGGTTTTAGCAGTCAAAACATGTGACAAAGTTTTTCGATCTATTATGTTATAATAATGAGAAAATTATAATAATTGTAGTGTAACCTTGCAGTCATATTTTAATAATCTGGAGAACAATTCATCCGAAGATACGGTAAGTGTTTATTATTTGATGTTAATAAAGAATTATTTGTAGGTTACATTTTTCAATTGCAAAAAGTTGTAGCAAATAATTACTGAAAATTTATTTTAGATGCCTCGAAGGTGTTCAATTCCTGGATGCAATTCAAATTATGATTCCGTCTTGAAGGGGTCAAATAAATGTGAATCGACATTTGCTTTTCCTAAAGATAAAAACAAATGTGAAAAATGGTTGAAAGCTATTCCAAGGAAAGACTGGACTCCCACAAAGTGTAGTGTAGTATGTGCCCAACATTTTCATGACTCAGACATTATTAGGTATCATGAATTTACTTTGCCATCGGGTGAAAACAAAAAAATTCTATTAAAATACCCAAAGTTGAGTGAAAGTGCAATTCCAAGACAATTTGACAACTTACCTAAATATCTTTCATCTGCACCTGCAAAAAAAAGAACAAACCCAGAAGAACGACGGGAAACAATTTTACACAGGGAAGAACAAATAATAGAAGATTTTTTGCATAATGACATTATAACTGATTTTGATGATCTGGCAAACAATTTTAAAACGAAGTTGGAAATTCAATCCTGGGAAGCAAAAATTGTAACAAAAAATAATAGTCGTAAGTTATATTTTTACAATTTAGATATAGATCAATATGTGACAGTTATGACGACAATTGCAATTGAAGATAATTTAATGGTTAAAGTTTACCTCAAAGACAATCAACTTGCATACAACGATCTTAAATGGATTTTACCATGGGATGTAAAGTTGCAAAGGTGGTCTCAACTTTCCAATCTATTATCTCGTTATAAAACAAATACTGTTAATAAAGAAGTAAATGTAATAGAGATGCTTAAAGAAGGATTGAAAATTAAATTATCTCTGATGCATATCTAAAATGTGAAAACAATTATGATGAAAGTAATACATTTTTGTATAGTAAACATTTAGAGATAATAATAGATCAGTTGTATCAGATTGTGTCAAACAAAAATAAGTATCGACCATCAACAATTATAATGGCATTTATATTATATTCACAATCGCCCACCTGTTATAATGTTATTAGAGATTTCTTTGTCCTTCCTCATAAAAGGTATTTGCAGAGTATTTCTTCCTCTTTAGCAGTGTCGCCCAAAGAAGAGAATAACAATAAAAATTATTTATTGAATATTGTAAAGTCACTAACCGAGACTGAAAAGGTTGTTGCATTAATTATTGATGAAATATATATCACGTCTCGAATGGATTATAGATCTCAAAATATTTTGGGTTCTGCTGAAAATAATGTCCTAGGCAGTGATTGCGAGTTTGCAAGAACAATTGTTACTTTTATGATAAGCTCAACATTTGGTAATATGAATGAGGTTGTAAAGCTCTGGCCAGTTAATAATGTCAAAGGTAGCGAATTAACAAAAATGACTACAGAAGTAATTAATTTTGTTCAAGACTGTGGCTTTGAAATAATTTGTATTAAAACTGACAATCACTCAATTAATAGAACAATGTTCAAAACTATATCCGATAATGGATTATGGTTTTCTAATCCAAAAAATCAAGAGAAATTAATTTTTCTTTTATTTGATTTTGTTCATATTTTCAAAAATATTTGGAAAAATTGGATGAATTTAAAAAATTTACATAATACTTTTGTTTTTTGTGATTTTGAACAAATTAATGAAGGAACTTTGAAATATGCGAAGTTTCAAGACTTACGAAATGTTTATGAGTCTGAGAAAACTTCGCTTATAAAACAAGCCTTCAAATTGAATTATAAATCTCTGTACCCTTCCACTCTGGAGAGGCAAAAAGTCCAGTTGGCAGACAATGTATTTCATCAGTCCACAATATCATGCTTGATGAGTACTCCAGAGTGTAAGGATACAGGGGACTTCTTGCAAATTATTAGACGTTGGTGGGATTTGGTTAACAACCGAAGTACCTATTCTAATTTAACCCTTTTTTCTGTCGGGCTAATTAGAGGGAGTGTAGTTTCGTTGTTCTTTTCCGATGCATTCGAAGGACCATTTGGATGTTGTGAACTTAGGGGATGATGTATTTGATGTAATGAAACACTTATATCACGATATGATTTATATTATCACGAGGTTATAACTTATTTGTTTTGCGTCGACAATTAAGACTTCACTTATTTTCGCGATAACTGAAAGTATTGTGCACCTACTATGTTGGTTTATGAAAATAATTAATGATTACAGACACATGGTGGTTCCCGGGATTTTAATACGCCGGTGCTCTTCTAAACTGAGTACCTTTTCGTACCACGTTAAATGATGAAAGAGAGCGAATGTAGGGTCTATGGAGTATTTATATGTTTGATGACGTAGGATCGAAGAATGAGGGAGCTATTAGAAACTAGCCAATGGGATACAAGTATTTGAAAATGTAACGTTCAAACACAACTGAATTTTGCAGATATGGAGATGTTTTTTTTGGGGTTTTCAACGGTTTCGTAGTAACAGATAACAGGGTTTGGACCAGCGTTTTTATGAAGAGATAAGGTGTCGGGAGCTTTGGTGTTGTTAGTGGAATTTCAGAAGACGATTATTTCTGTTTTTCTTAGGTGTTAGTAAATTTAAATGACTTTTTGTAGTTATATAAAGAAATATTAAAGGTTGAAATTAAGGATATTTTTAGGTATATGTTTTGAACATAATATTCGAAATATAGTATACAGGGGAAATTGAAATAAAGTCACGGGAGAATTTGGTAATTAAAACCAAATTCGAACATATTGGGGGCGGGGGAAGAATGGAAGAAAGGTGAGAGATGGCTGTTCTCAGACATCGAATGCTGATGTTAGTGACAGGGTTAGATAGCGTGAGAGTGTATAGGGCTCTGATGCAGGATTGTGAATGAAAGTGAATAATTGTAAATGTAATTATATAAATAAATGTATAGGGGTTGTAAAAGTAACCTAATGTGTGTCAGAGTGTTGTAAAGACTCTGACGTCATGAGTGTAAAGGAATGGTTAGGGTTGATGTTAGAGTTGTAAGGAATCTAACGTCATTGTTTAACGAATGAACAAGGGTTGATGTTAGAGTGTTGTAAGGACTCTAACGTCATGAATGTGACGAATGAATAAGATTTGAGGTTAGAGTGTTGTAAGGACTCTAACGTCATGTATGTAACGAATGAATAAGATTTGAGGTTAGAGTTTTGTAAGGACTCTAACGTCATGTATGTAACGAATGAATAAGATTTGAGGTTAGAGTTTTGTAAGGACTCTAACATCATGAATGTAACGAATGAATAAGATTTGAGGTTAGAGTGTTGTAAGGACTCTAACGTCATGAGTGTAATGAATGAATAAGAGTTGAGGTTAGAGTGTTGTAAGGACTCTAACGTCATGTATGTAACGAATGAATAAGATTTGAGGTTAGAGTGTTGTAAGGACTCTAAGGTCATGAATGTAACGAATAAATAAGAGTTGAGGTTAGAGTGTTGTAAGGACTCTAACGTCATGTATGTAACGAATGTATAAGATTTGAGGTTAGAGTGTTGTAAGGACTCTAACGTCATGTATGTAACGAATGAATAAGATTTGAGGTTAGAGTGTTGTAAGGACTCTAACGTCATGAATGTAACGAATGAATAAGATGCCTAGATGTATGCTAGTTCTTGTTTGGTAAGGGCACGAATGTAAGCAATATACTCTAGAAATGGACTAGAGTTGTAAACGATAAGAAGATAAGCAATATACTCTAGAAATGGACTAGAGTTGTAAACGATAAGAGTGTAAGCAATATACTCTAGAAATGGACTAGAGTTGTAAACGATAAGAGTGTAAGATATATATACTCTAGAAATGGACTAGAGTTGTAACCGATAAGAAGATAATAGTCCAGGTATTCACATAAAAGAATAATACCTTTGTCCAGGTATTCACATAAAAGAATAATACCTTTGTCCAGGTATTCACATGAAAGACTAAGTAAATGAAGTAAAGAACGAGAATGTTTACGTCGATTCTAGTTCGACAAGTGTGGTACCAGTTTGTTTTACGAGTAACGGTCCAGGAATCTCGGACTTCCCAGTGTTTAATGAGATAATGAGAGAAACGAAAGAGAATGTTTAAGTCGAATCTATTTCGACAAGTGTGGTACCAGTTTGTTTTACGAGTAACGGTCCAGGAACCTCGGACTTCCCAGTGTTTAATGAGATAATGAGAGAAATGTAAGATAATGTTTAAGTCGATTCTATTTCGACAAGTGTGGTACCAGTTTATTTTACGAGTAACGGTCCAGGAACCTCGGACTTCCCAGTGTTTAATGAGATAATGAGAGAAATGTAAGAGAATGTTTAAGTCGATTCTATTTCGACAAGTGTGGTACCAGTTTGTTTTACGAGTAACGGTCCAGGAACCTCGGACATATGTAAACAAAAAGGGGGACCAAGTTGTGAAGGGGTGTGAAATTCCATGAGAGAGCATGGAAAGCTCATGTGGGTGTTTTTTTTTTTTCCGGGTTTTTATTGTATCAGAATGAATGGTGCTGGGTAAGAAAGGGAACGTTTTTCTTCGGAGAACGTGAAAACTCCAATGTAGCTTGCGCTACTCCCTTTCTACGCGGAGGAGTGACTTGTATAGTGAGGGTGATTGTAAGAGTGTATGCTCATGAGACTAGAGCAAGTACGAATGCGTGCAACAACAAGTGAGTAAGAGTAAGTATGAATGAATGTGAATGCAAATGTAAATACGAGTATGTACGAATAAGTGTAAAAGTATTATGAATGTGAGCTTTGAGTGTCAATATGAGTATGAGTATAAGTATGATTAAGGTGCAATTGTATGCTAGTGCAAGTAATAATGTAAGTGTGAGTTAGCATAAAAGTAAATGTAAGGTAGTGACCACGAGTGTATAAGTATGATGAGAGAGTTTTTTCTAACTCTTTTGAGATTGTTTTTGTATATGTTTTTATGATTATAGGTGTTTGCGTTAAGGGGACCCGACTCTTTTGCGGGTAAGAATGAGTTTTTAAAATGTTTTAGTTAATGTAAAGGAGTTATTTCTGTTCTCGCCAAGAAAAGGAGGGTAAGATATGTATATAATGTTTTTGTCAAGTTGTGTTAAATTCAAAGTGTCGTCAATGTGATTGTTTAAGTAACATATGAGTAAGGGGGGGTGCCGTTTTCTTCTAAACGTCACCCAAGTGTTTATATTATCCAAGTGTCATCTTCTTCAACCATGCATCTTCTTCAACCAAGTATCTTCATCTTTTCAACCAAGTTTCTTCATCTTTTCAACCAAGTATCTTCTTTTTCAACCAAGTATCTTCATCTTTAACCAAGTATATTCATCTTCATTTCAATACCTTTAGCCAGGTATTCACATAAGAGTAATGTTCATGTCAAAGTGTCTAAGCTTTTTTTTTTTTTTTTTTTAATCGTCCAGGGTTTTAAATGTTGAAGTATTTGTTTCTCAATGTTTAAGTATAAGTTTAAGTTTTTTACAACGTTTTTTTGTTTTTCTTAAGTGTCTAGTATATAAGTATCACTGTTCTCTTCGAGAGAACTAAAGGATTGTTTTCTTGACGAGAAAGAGTTTAAGTAATGCATGAGTGCTATCCTGCACTGAAAGAGCGTTGAGTATGAAAGTGAATCGTTTATTCGAGTGTAAGTGTTGGTTTGAAAATTATTTATTTATGAGTTAAGAGTGTTTTGTGAATTAAGAGTGTTTTTGAGGGTAAGTTGTGATTTGAAAGTGGTGTGGTCACACCAAAAGAATGAGTATAATGAGTATGAGAGGGTTTATCCGTAAGGTATTGTGAATGAGTCTTGTCCAGAACAGTACGTTTCTTGACGATAATATTCTGGAGATTGTTGCATTGGTGGTGAGTGGTTAGGGTTTATGTTCAAAGGTCTCAATGATGGGTTTTGTTTGTGGGTGTGAGGGAAGTGAAGTAAAGTGTGGTGCTTGTTTCTGCAAATGGCACAAACACCGGTAGACGAGCAATGGGCGAATGTGTGTCTGAAACCCAGACATGCTGTGCACATTTTGTTATTTATTATATATTTTTTGCGGTCAAGTGTAGAGAGTGTTCTGAAGTGTGGGCAAGAATAAATTTTATGACCTGCTTTGTTACAGAATGAGCATGTTGAAATGTTGATGGGGTTAGAGCTACGAGTTGTACCACAACATAGCTGAGTAAAGGTGTCCCTTTCAAGTGAGTTGGGTAACGAGTGATTAGCGAGTGAATGTTGAGTTGAAGGTTGTGTTGCGAGAGAGTGTAGGTTGCATGGTTCATTTAATATGGAATGAAAAGAATAGGCCATGGCGACGGTCGGAGTATCATTTCTCTCGACAGGTCTTGTGTCAAGGTTTTGTCTAGGGGAATAATTGTCTAAATGGAGTAACGTGTGATGTCTTTTTTGACATATGGAACATGATTTAACTGATTTACAGTTAGTAACTGTGTGTGTGGAACCTAGGCACTTAAAGCACATTTTATTGTCTCTAATGTATTTACTTCGATCGGGGATAGACAGCCGTCCGAACTGGGAACATCCATAAATTTTATGGCCTGTTTCCTTGCAAAATGAGCATGTTGAAGATGGATAATTGGAAGTAGGGTATGCGCTAGACGAAGGTTGATTGCGTTGACCATTGTTATGATGTGGGTTTTGTTCGGGATGCGAATGTTGGTTTGCAAATAATGCTACTCTGTTGGTTGATGTGGTCACATTAGAAGACTGATTACGATAATGATGGGATGTATCAGGTTTGGGATCTTGGGTTAACAAGTTTTCTAAGACCGTACATTTTTTTTCCAAGAAATCAAAAAAATTATCACTAGCAATTAAATTCTGATCAGTCTCTTTTTCTTCAAGAGATCTTTTTGTATTATAATCTAGTTTTGTTTTTAATATGTGAACGATTAGTGCATCAAATAACTCTTCCTTATTGATATTTAGATTTAATAATGATTTTACTATAGAACTAGCTTCGGACGTGAATGTTCTTAATTGTTGGGCAGTACATTTTGAAATGTTATTACAGGCTGTCAAACGGTTAAAATGGGCAGTAACAATCTGCCGTGTATTATTATATTTAGAATTCAGTAACTCCAATGCTACATCAAAATTGGTTTCATTTACCGGTAATTGAGAAATTAAATTGAGCGGGTCACCTTTCAAGTATGATTTCAAATAGTAGAATTTTTCAGTCTTGGATGTAAGCCGGGTATTATTCACTATAAGTGCGTTAAAAAGGTCTATAAAGGCAGTGTATTTAGTGCTATCTCCTGAGAAAATCGGTATTTCTATGGAAGGTAGTCTAATATGAGTTTCACTCTGAGACTGTACAGGTAATTGGTTAGGTTGATTGAATGTAGGGTTTAATTTTTCGAAAGCATTTTGTAGCTTGCAGTGTAATGAGTAATATTTTTCATCAATCTGACTTCTATCATCGAATTCTACTTCAGTATCTACGGCTATGGTTTCAATTTGGTCTTGAATCTCAGAGTATTTACAGTAATATTTTTCTAAGTTGACTATTCGGGATTTGAAAGCATACTTGTCTGACTCGTCCATATTGTTATGGAACCAGTTGTAAATGCGAGTAATTGCTGCTTTGCAACTAGCTCGTTGCGTCTTTAATGAATCCATTTTGTAAATGATGTATTAATTATATAGTTAACATTAAATATGAATCAATGGCTATGTTTGAACAATGCTTATTTTGTATCAGCGTAATATATTTGTTTTATTTTTTTGCTACCAGCCGTGCCTTTTCAGTTTTCTACGGCTTGTTGCAACTTAAATGACACTGTAATTGTACCTGGTTTTCTCACACAACAATACCGACTAGTGTTATTATGGTTCCATAACAATCTTAAAATGTAATTATTTGAGACACACTGTACAATGAATGTATGTTATATACAAATATCAAATCACTTTGTCAATTAGCGTTATTATAATCAAACACATCCAGGTGTAATTATTTAAATCCCAATGTATAATATAAATATCAAAAGTTCAATAAGCAAATACAGAGTATGAATGTATGTTTTATAAGAAATATCAACGATGTTATTGTACTTAATCAATATTCAGGTGTATAATATAAATATAAATGTTTATGTTGCATGAAAAATATATCGAAAACTTTTATTATGAATCCAGAACGATGTTAGTTATTTTGAAAATATTTGGGTGCAGACTTTCGTCTCCCACTGTATGTTAAATTTATGAGATTTTTACAGTTTGGTACGCAAATATATGAAAATATTTATCAGTTTTAATCAACTATCTTATCTTATAATATTAATATACATGACTGTTTCACATAAATGGTATTATAATGTTATTGGAAATCCAAGATAAATATTAAATTGTAAAATATGATTAAATGTTTTTGCCTTGTTAGATTACTAAATTTCGTATCACTATACAAAATTTTACGTTGGTTGATAAGCAAATATACAAATCGTTTATTATTGATAAATACCTTATCACCTTATCTAATGTTCTGTTTTCTGTTGACTGAATTTCTCGAAGAGTTCTCGGGAACGTTGAGGGTCTATATTCTCTGGATTCCAAGGGCTGTTTCACTCTTCTGTTCGCTAGGACTGCTTCACTTTTTTCTGATTCTATCCGGCTCGAAGGACCATATTCTAATTTAACCCTTTTTTCTGTCGGGCTAATTAGAGGGAGTGTAGTTTCGTTGTTCTTTTCCGATGCATTCGAAGGACCATTTGGATGTTGTGAACTTAGGGGATGATGTATTTGATGTAATGAAACACTTATATCACGATATGATTTATATTATCACGAGGTTATAACTTATTTGTTTTGCGTCGACAATTAAGACTTCACTTATTTTCGCGATAACTGAAAGTATTGTGCACCTACTATGTTGGTTTATGAAAATAATTAATGATTACAGACACATGGTGGTTCCCGGGATTTTAATACGCCGGTGCTCTTCTAAACTGAGTACCTTTTCGTACCACGTTAAATGATGAAAGAGAGCGAATGTAGGGTCTATGGAGTATTTATATGTTTGATGACGTAGGATCGAAGAATGAGGGAGCTATTAGAAACTAGCCAATGGGATACAAGTATTTGAAAATGTAACGTTCAAACACAACTGAATTTTGCAGATATGGAGATGTTTTTTTTGGGGTTTTCAACGGTTTCGTAGTAACAGATAACAGGGTTTGGACCAGCGTTTTTATGAAGAGATAAGGTGTCGGGAGCTTTGGTGTTGTTAGTGGAATTTCAGAAGACGATTATTTCTGTTTTTCTTAGGTGTTAGTAAATTTAAATGACTTTTTGTAGTTATATAAAGAAATATTAAAGGTTGAAATTAAGGATATTTTTAGGTATATGTTTTGAACATAATATTCGAAATATAGTATACAGGGGAAATTGAAATAAAGTCACGGGAGAATTTGGTAATTAAAACCAAATTCGAACAGTACCCTTAAAGGTATTATGAAAAGAAATGAATGGTGCAAACCATTTGAAAATGTATCAGATCCAAGGATTAGCTTTTTAAAAAAGTTTGTAGATTGGTTAGATAGATGGAAAAATATAGAAAATAATAATGGACATTTATCTAATGAAACTTTTCAAGCCATTAGGCAGAGTACTTTTGTTATAAAAGAAATTATAGAATATTCATTCAAACATTATCCAATTAAATATCTATTACCTGGCAAGTTTACAAGTGAAAATTTGGAGAAGAGGTTTGGAAAGTATCGACTATTATCAGGCTGTAATTATAATGTATCATTAGATGATGTCATAAATGCGGAAAAAAAGATACGTGTAAAACATATTTTTAAAAATAATAATATAAATCAATACTTTACACTTTCTGATATAAAGTCACAGTTTTCATTAATATCTGAAAATGATATTAAGGAGTCCTTTCAGAGCATTGAGAGTAATAATACATCCAGTGATTCATTGTTAAAACAATTTATTCATATATTAAAAACCGACTATTTAACATCATCAGAAATTGACGAGTCGTCAAAGATTTATGTTTGTGGGTATGCCAGTTACACGATTTCAAAAAAGTTAAATGGATGTAAATCTTGTATATCATTGATAACATCAAATAAAGGTGGTCAAACCTCAAATCAGTATTTTGATTATCTTCAGAGAAATGGGTTATCAGTAGTTTCTGATTTTGTCAACCATATTTTTTTTCACATATCCTCAATTCTTCAATATATCATTAGCAATAAAGAATGTGAATCATATTTTCTGAAATGTAATCAGCAAAAATATATTTTATCAAAATTAACTATTGAAAGTATAAAGTTTGATTACTATTATGGATATTTCCAAAATATTTGCTCAGAATGCAACAAAAATTGTTCTAGACTGCTTCATATGATTTGTTCTGTGTTTAGCAATGTATTTTTAAATAATTATGTTAAACTTAAAAATAACGAAAATATAGAAAAACAAAAAAACAAAAAGAGAGAAGCTGAAAGCAGCCGAAACTCTCAAAAGAAAAGGAAATTAAACACTTTTAGCAGTTAGATTTATGAATATGTTTTGTTATTTTTTTACCTTAATTAAAATAATTGTCTTTTGATAGTAGCAAAACCTCTGCTAAATATGAATAAAAAATATTGAACCGTCTTAAAGTAATAAAGAAAAACGAGTTTTATTTTAATAACTTCAACACCCTGTGTATCAAAAACGGGCGACATTAGACCCAACATTACCTATATAATTTTTCATGATTTTATGAGAGCTCTTTCCTGTAAAGCGTTGTAAGTGTCATTTGGAAACACCCTGTATTAAATAGTTCAAAATATTAATTTTAAACCATTTTGTACACCATGTCTTTATTACATATTTATTTACGGAAATATTTCAGCAGAATGTGATACAATTTATGTAGATTTGCACCCTATATTTAACATTCGTAGGAATTTCTTTGTAACGAGTTTAAATGAAGCGCCAGCCATCAAGCTAGAAACCGGACCACTCTTATCAGCTGATCCAGTGTTGCCACATGTGTCAGCGCGGCTAGTTCTCTAAAGTGGGTTGTGCCATAACGTTCATCTGCAGATTTAGTTTAGTGATACTTTGGATTATCTATGCCACACCACCTTGTAATGCTTACAAAATCTTGACTTATATTTTGGTAGACAAATAAAACAATCATTCAAACTTCACTTAATATACTTCGACATTTGTACAAAAATAGTGTTTCCTATAATAAAAATATGAATAAAAAGTTCAAAAAGCGCCAATGTCAATTACACGGCACAAAACTTCGAGTTACACTCAGTTTCCACATAAATAAAAATAATCTGCTACATAAATACAATATACAATTCTAAAAGCAATAAAACTACCAAATCATCCATGACTGACATTACCACTTATTGAACTTACCCACAAACACAGCCCGTTAAAAAGACTTTTCTAAAATATCACTTTTCCTTTTTATTTCTATTGAATAAATTTAGATATTTTCCTCTTGTGACCTCTTTAGCTTCCTCGATGCCTAACTGATACGCTATATCGTGTAAATCTTTCACTTTTCCTATAAGACCCGATGTTGAAAGTGCAGCTAATTCTAAAACAAAAATCTAACGATAACCCCCATAAATAATTAATACAAAAAAGAAAATGTTTTGTTTCCCTGTTTCTTTGCAATCCAACTTTTTGAGAAGTTACAAAGCTCATTTTAGGTTAACTTCCATCCGAGGTATTTGGTACACGATTTTGAAACAAAATAACAAAAATAATTGTATAATATATAGTTTAAATTAAGTATTTATGTTATTAGTTCAATAATATTTGCATAATTACGTACATTCAATGAAAAATTATCAAGAAAAATACGTAAAACCACGTTATAATGAATTTAGATAAATTCAAAAAAAGACTTACGGTGTAAATAGTCCTCATCTTGATGATTTAGTTCTTTGGAATATGGCAATTTGGTAATGCTGTTTGGTGTTGACTGGAAGCTATTGATGAATTCTGTCACACCTGGAACTGAAATGTACGTTTATTTCTACGTTATAATCATTTTTATATATATTACTTTTTTCTGGCCACAATTCAGGAGAGGTCCTATCTATATTTTCCATACTAAGTAAGCTGGAACCAAATTCTTGGAGATCTTCTGGATCTGGACTCCCTGCAATCATAAATCAATTTTCAGTTTTGACAGTTCTGGGATGAATACAAAATTGTATACGTGAGTTACCAACAAAATACACATATAGTTCATAATTATTTTTGTATTACAACGTACAATTTTAAATTATTGAAAATTCGTTATAACTTGTTAGATAAAACTTGTTTATTTAGATTTTTGAGCCATAAAAATTTACCTTGTTGAAAGCTCCCGGGTTTCTCGGACGCCATCTTGCAATACTACCAATTTAACGAGTGTCCACGAAAATCCCTATAAATTTAAAACCTTTTACCCGTTTCTTTCCATTTTTAAGTATATCTTTTCGATCGTTCATTTTTAAATATATTATAGTTTGACTTATCAAGAACAAATAATTATTGTTGTCGATTTAGATTAAATCTAACCAATTATCAATTGATTAGAAACTGTTTAGGCATATCTTCGCGAGCAGCCAGTTAAGCTATTTATTAGAAAGTCCATATTTTATTTTCATTTGGAAAGATTGTTGTTTCTTATTATAGTTACATTAGTTATATGGAAGTTACTATAGAAGTAGAAATGTATGATAGATATACATGCTGCGTTCTCGGTATTTGCTCGCAGATGGGACGGATTTTTGATCACGTGATCACAGATTAGTCTAAAGGCAGATTTACATCAGACGAGCGAATGTTCATTCTATCCCCTGTCTATCAAATTCTTTTAGTGTAAACATACTTAGAGCATTCTTTCGTTGTTCTCTCTGCGTTCGCAAAGATTCTACGGAGTATTCTCAGAATGCTCTCTCGTTTAATATATGCGAGCAGTTGCTTGAGTGTTCGGACGAGCTCGCTCCTGAAGCGATCTTCTCTTCAAAGCGTTCTTATGTTCCAGTTATTTAATTATGGATTGGTCTAAAAAAATATCTATTAATGATAGAAGCCCACCAAAATTCCTAATGTCTGTGGGATCCGACTTTTGAACATTCCAATAATACAACTCGCAAACAAGATGCTTGGCAGGAAATTGCAAATCTACTAGTGCAAAGAGAAATATGGAGTTGCTTCTTGCATCTTACCGCCGGGAAAGGCTCCGAAATCATGCAGCGGTACCGACTGCACTTATAAGTCATACTATGGATTTATATATT